>CM035121.1:132993045-134254549 GCA_020205555.1 Panax stipuleanatus | reverse complement strand
TAGAAAATGAAACTTAACGTGCAAGTGTATAAAAGTACGAAGAAGTAATATTCACTTTCTGATCGTGAAAATACTTAATATGGACTGCTACACGGGCTTTTTGCCAAATCATAGGCTCTATACATCCAAATCTACTGGTTGTTTTATGATATGTGATAGTATATGGGTATATCTACGTGTTAGAGTGAAAATATTTGGATTTTAAAAAGGTGTAAAAGTCAGAAAATTAAACTGGCAGAGCTTCGCTGCGTTTCTGATTTTTTTGAAATGAAGGGGCGGCACCTTTATTTATAGGCCAGGGAGCCTCCACTCTACCTGCTACTACCGCAGGTAGAGGTGAGGCTCCCCTAGTGGGGCCCACGATGCCGGTTTTCATCATTTTGAAGTATGTGCACTCCGGACAACGCGCAGTCGAATTCGAAACTTTCTAACTTTTGATCGGAGCGTCCGTTTGAGGCGTGCGATACTTTTTTGGAAAGCCCTCGCCGAGAGTGTTCGCAATGACATGGTATAAAACATTTTTTGGGTCCCAAAAGACGGGTTCATAACCAGGTCTTCGATTCCCCGCAGTTTGTCCCTTGAGCTTGTCTTGCGTCGTTTGCACTCGGGGTCGTTTGCACTCGGGATCATCGTTATGGTTCATTCTGACTTCGATGGCATTAATTCGGCTTGAGTTTAACTGAATCGACTGAGAGTTGATAAAATGACCGTTTTTCCCCTACCAGGGTGGTCCTTGGTGGATCTGGCTTCCCAGGGTCATCTCTGGGGCTGAACTACACTTCCCGGATTGTGACCAGGATGACTCGACATGTCTTGGGTTGATGTCGAGGTTGACCTGTACCTCTCGGGTTGATACCGAGGCTAACTTGAAGGCCTGATATTGAGATCGGGGTTTGAACTGATGGTCCGATTGTAGATTGGAGCTGGATAGACGGTCCGATTGGAGATCGGAGCTGGATAGACTGTTCGATTGGAGATCGGAGCTGGATAGACGGTCTGATTGGAGATCGGAGCTAGATAGGCGGTCCGATTAGAGATCGGAGCTGGATAGACGGTCCAATTAGAGATCGGAGCTGGTTAGACGGTCCAATTAGAGATCGGATTTGACTGGAATACCGATATTGGTGATCGGCATTTGACTGGAATACCGACATTGGTGATCGGATTTGACTGGAGTATCGATATTGGGGATCGAATTTGACTGGAGTACCAATATTGGGGATCGGATTTGACTGGAGTACCAATATTGGGGATCAAATTTGGGTTTATCGGCATTAGTGGCCGGATTTAGGTTTATCGATATTGGGGATCGGATTTAACTGAATGACCGACATTGGTGGTCGGATTTGGATTGGAAGCCTGGTATCGGTACCGGGGTTGATTTAATTGACGGCTTTACTCTCTTACAGTGTTCGTATTGGGGCAAGAAAAATTTTGAGTGTCTACAGATGCCCCTCTTTATCATGTCCATGCAATGTAGTGGAATGGACATGATATAGATTAGTAGACACTAGAAATAAGACACATGCCAGAGACGTTACGAAGGCTGGGTGTCTTTGAGTGGAACAGGGCTGCGCTCGGTTGCTTACGTCATCTATCTGCTGGGGATAATGTTGTCATGGACAGCCCTTGATATAATTGACAGGTTACCGCGAACTATACTTGTCATTTTCTGCTGGGGATGACTTTATTCACGGTAGCCTGTTTAACTCTGATGGGGATGCGATTATGCTACTATGGTTTGAAACCCATGGTTTCCCGCATCTGTCAGCATTATCAGTGGGCATATTTTTTCTTGGCTGATGTTGTTTAGTGTGTTTTTGAAGGTTCCTCTGACGAGGTTATCCCTCAGGTATCAAGTCACCTTGCTGGGATCTTTCGATACTTATCCGAATGATAGGTTTCACTTGGCAGCTTGTAGTAGGGAGCTGAATATCCAATCTTTTACCTCATTCTCTTTTGAGGATGTGTATAATAGATTCCATCATTGACGATGGATTACTAAAATTGCCTCCGTCACCGGATCATTCCCGATGCTTTGCTGGGGCTAAGTAATCGGTTAAACTGTATCGGTCAGTACCCGACGCTTCGCTGGGGTTGTGCCAATGGTTGAACTGTCATCGGTCAGTACCCGACTCTTCATCGGGGTTGTGCCAACGGTTGAACTTGACTTCGGTCTGTACCCAAACTTCGCTGGGGTTGTGCCAACGGCTAACTTAACTTCGGTCTGTACCCGAACTTCGCTAGAGTTGAACCAACAGCTGAAATTGACTTTAGTCTGTACCCGGACTTTGCTGGGGTAGAACCAACGGTTGAATTTAACTTCGGTCTGTACCCGAACTTCGCTGGAATTGAACCAACGGTTGAACTTGACTTCGGTCTGTTCCCGAACTTTGTTGGAATGGAACCAACGGTTGAACTGGCTTCGGTCTGTACCCGAACTTCGCTGGAATAGAACCAACGGTTGAACTTGACTTCGGTCTGTTCCCGAACTTCGCTGGAGTTGAACCAACGGCTTAAATTGACTTCGGTCTGTACCCGAACTTCGCTGGAGTTGAACCAACGGCTGAAATGTCATCAGTCAGTACCCGACGCTTCGTTAGGGTTGTGCCAACAGTTGAACTTGACTTTGGTCTGTACCCGAACTTCGCTGGGGTGGAACCAACGGTTGAACTTGACTTTGGTCTGTACCCGAACTTCGCTAGAGTTGAACCAACGGCTGAACTAGCTTCGGTCTATACCCGAACTTCGCTGGAATAGAACCAACAGTTGAACTTGACTTTGGTCTGTACTCGAACTTCGCTGGAGTTAAACTAACGGTTGAACTGGCTTCAGTCTGTACCCGAACTTCTCTGGAGTTGAACCAACGATTGAACTTGACTTCGGTCTGTACCCGAACTTCGCTAGAGTTGAACCAATGGTTGAACTGGCTTTGGTCTGTACCCGAATTTCGCTGTAGTTGAACTAACGGTTGACTTTTACTTCGGTCTGTACCCGAACTTTGATGGAATAGAACCAACGGTTGAACTTGACTTCGGTCTGTACCTGAACTTCACTGGAGTTGAACCAACGGCTGAACTTGACTCGGTCTGTACTCGACGCTCTGAAAGTAGCAGTTTTTGGCAGTTTTGCGCAGTTTTTTGCATAATTTTTCGTAGTTTTTTGCGCAATTTTTCGTAGTTTGCTTTGTTGATCCCCGAACATGGCTCCGGGATGAATACCAAGGGTCTCTGTGGGGATTCCCTTTATGTCAGATTCCCACTGCTTAAACGCATATTTTCAGGACAAACCGCTCAATCGCGTAGCGATTTTTCTTTAGCTTTGACTCGGCAGCACATAAGAACTCCGTTTTGACCCGAACTGAACTGAGCTTGGGGGAGTGAGACCCACCCGGGGTGCCGCAGGTGGAGGTGCGGTAGCCGTAGGTGGGCCCGCTTCCACCTGGGCTATTTAATATGCTACGGAATTTTCATTTTTCAAGTTTTAATTTTGAGTTCCAAACGGTTTCGATCTTCTTTTTCAGATCTATGAAGCTTGGACAGCTGTTTTCTGAATCCATCAGTTCCTACGCGATCATCACAGCGCATGTAACGTTTTACGTCTTTTTTTCGCATGTTTTGACAGTTAAAAGCATGCAAACCACTTAAGGGCCTTTCAGACACAATGTATGAAAAATGTATGCCTATATGACCTGCTAAAATTTTTTTGACTACATATGTATGCATATCTTACTATAATACATGTTTGGATGTAAGAAAATTCAGGTTCTGAGACAGTGCTATTTTGCATTCTTTGACCAGTTTAGTCATCCTTTTTGAGGCCTAGTGAGCCTGGATTTTCAACTAAAAATGTTCATGATAATTTAGCTACCATGTGAGGTTGACTTTTGATTTTTTTTTCATAAATATGAACTGTTTCTATTTTTGGGTAGGTGTGCTTCTGAATAGCCACCTAAACATGCCTGTGTGCATGTGGACAGTCCATTTTACAATGGAGACTCTGGCAAAAATTTTCCAAAATCTTAGGCATTGAAACACATGCATTTCTGACTCTACTGAGGATTTTTTTGACTGACCCATGCAGGTTTTTAGCTTCTAGGTTTTGACAACATGCAATTTTGACTTTACTGGGTATTTTTGACCGACCCATGCATGTCTTAGGACCTAGAGATATATGTTGGACTGATTGAAAATGATAAGCCACAGGTTTTATGCTCACCACACCCTTTCTGAGGTGATTTGGAGTATTGGTATATGCGATGGATCGCGATAGACCCGGCAGTTCTAGAAGGGTATCCTCAGGTATCAGACGGAGGAGGGCTTCTGATGTTCCTCAGCCTCGTCCAGCTCGGACGCCTTGTAGACTGGTGGAGGCGGTGATTCGTCCATCACAGAACAAACATCCACTTTATATTGACGATGAGGAGGCTCCTTTTGCTGCTCATGTTCCCGCTCAGGCTCCACATGCGGAGGTTCCTAGCATTGTTGTGCAGATGCAGAAGTTGCTGGGCGACTTGAGTCGCCATCCATTGAGATATCTTCACGCCAACGAGGTGACTTGAATTTTTTCTTTTCTCTGGATTCTTTTCTTCCTTTTTTCCATTCTCGGGGCACAGGTTTTTGACATGGTTGATTTTTTATGCAGGTTCCCGAATTTACGCAGCCTTGAGGGAACTGGTTCAGCTTGCATTCCCTGTATCACACTTTGCACGAGGATTACAGGGAGATCGTAGATGGCTGGGGCTTTCTGGCCTTTTTCGCGATCCTTCCCCGCCGTTGCCCCTGGGGGTATATGAGGACTTTGTCTGAGCGCTGGTTCCACCAGACTCAGTCCCTTCATCTTCTAGACTGCGAGGTGATGATGACTCCTATGTATTGGAGGTTTATCACCGGCATTGAGTTTGAGGGCGAGCCAGTGCCTGTCGTGGCTGACATTACACCCACTGTCGTTCGATCCCTGCTGGGAGTCCCTACGACGGCGTTCAATGGTCGGGCAGTCTGATCCGGTCCCTTGAGTATAGATGCCCAGGATGGGACTTTACAGGAACCCCCGCCTGATGATCAGAGTGCTAGAGATCGCATTCTGAGGCGATTGTTTTTTCGATCATCAGAGGTTATTTTATGGCAGACAACTAGTCTACTGTGTCCTTTGCCTTGATTAGCGCCACTCGATATATAGAGCACCTCAGTGACTATGATTGGGGCTCCTATACCTTTGCCTATTTTCTTCGTGGCATGTGCATATTTTCGGAGGGTGTGACGGAGGCTTGGTTAGGATTTTACCCATTTCTGCTGGTGAGTACATCTTTCTGTACCTTTTTGATTTCAGCATTCATTTTTGTCAGTCTTGGTCACTGAGGACTTTTGATATTTGCATGATCAGCTTTGGGCATTTGAGAGGCTTCCATGCCTACGGCCCGCTTCTGCCCTAGGTCTGGAGACCTACCCTCGGGGACGGAGATGGCATCACTCCACTTTGACGGAGGTTCCTGTTACTGAGGGATTCACTCACGCCCGTTTGCAGTTGGAGCTTTTGACGGCGGGTTCGATCACCTGGACGCCATATACCTCTGAGTTTTTGACCGTCGAATTCGAGGGAGGTGTCCCTACTGGCCGGGAGTTTATTTTGTCGACCCTTAGAGTCCCTTTGTTGACGGTGGGAGGCTGGGGGCTCTATTTTGGAGAGCGTGCCATTAGGAGCGTTACGGGGGAGATCCGTATTCTCATTGCTCCTCCTACTTGGCATCATTGGCCATTGACCGTGTCATTAACAGATATCCCTATGGAGGGCATAGATGGCTTCGCCTTATCAGAGGGCCCGTACAGCCAGGAGGCCTTTAGCAGTTGGTGGAGTCCTCGCACTATTGGAGCTCAGACTCGTGCCACCCAGTTCATGGAAGACATGGTGCCAGGGTCCGTGATGATGACAGACTGGATAGCTTGCCTCAGGAAGCCTACTCATGCAGACTAGATAGCAGATCTGACCAAGGAGTTGGATCCGGCTTGTTTCTTTATAAGGCACCTTGGCCGAGATTCGTCAGAGGCATCTTCTTTTTACCCATCCAGCTCAGGAGCCGGTCCCTCTTCCTGTCCATTTAGCAGCAGCTATGCAGGGGAAGATCCTCCCTTATACCGCCCAGACATGCCTGATAGCAGCGGTTTTGTATCCACTGAGGAGATGGAGCAGGTCGATCGCTTTAACACTGATGTCTTCGACTTCCTCTGATAGCTATTAGAGCTATATTTTTGGTCAGCCATTGTTTTGGCTATTTGGCGGTTGTGCCATCATTTTGATAGACCACTGTATTAGTTGGGTGGTGGTGCCCCATTTCCATGTATTTTTCATTTTTGCTTTGTATTATCAGACAGGGATGATGCCTGCAGTAAATAGCTGGTTGTAGCTATTCATGATCTTTTCTATCTATCGCATTATGTTTATATTTGTCATCATATATATATTATGTCATGTGTATGCATTCAGACAACTGCGACTTGATTTGACCTCTGGATGGTCTTGTGTTACGGTGCTACAGATGATGTCGTCTACGGTCAGCCGTATTGAGCATTCACCACCGTCTGAGGTGGCCACCTCATTGAGGTCGTGGTATGAGAGTCTGCCCTACCCAGTTAGAGGGACAGTGGACCACATGCTGGGGCATTCATTGGCCCTTGCAGATTTTTGGGTTCCATCTGGATTTGTTGATGGCATTTTACCCTTCTGGATACCTGAGAGACAGGTGTTCCGCTTCGGGCGGCATGAGTTGACGCCGACTATCGAGGAGTATGAGTGATTTACTGGGTTGGCTCTGGATTTGCCGTGTGCTCGTACGGCTATTAGTGATATGAGGAGACTGTTTACCCGTATGTTCAGTCTCCGTTAGAGCTTGATCAGGGACGAGATTGTATCTGGACACGTGATCTCGATTGATTTCCTGATCGATCGATTTGGCGAGCTAGACAGCTATGATCGCCATGTTGGAGATTTTATTATTTCAGCAGAGGCATGGCATCTGGCCAGAGTAGACATTCTGCTGATGTGTATTGTGGCATATGTCTATATGCTGCTTCGCTTGGATCATTTGGACGTGGGATTAGTAGTTGTGGTTCGGGCCCTTAGACAGGGTAGCACCATCGTCTTGATGATATTGGCTGAGACATTTAGATCCGCCACACATTGCAGTACCCATCCAGAGTAGGGGCAGCTCGGTCTTGCTGTATATATGGCTGATGTCCCATATACGACTAATTGGATTCTTCAGGACCTCGGGGTTTTTGCTTTACTCACGAGACATTTACAGTTTACTCCTTTCAGCCTGCGGAGTGCATTGATGCAGAGTTATGGTTAGCAATTCTGTCAGATATTGAGCATTCATTCTCGATCTTGCCATGCTCAGGGCTAGCGTCCCCATATAGCTTTATCACCCATGCTTCTAGCCTGGATTATTTGCCCCTAGCAGGTTTGAGGGGAGTGACTACCTATCATCCCCTAGTAGTCATGTGTCAGTTTGATCAGCTGCAGAGTCTGCACCACTTTGAGGGGGCTACTAATCAGAGGATGTCAGCTTCGTCTATGTCATCATCCGACTTGGTTAGAGTATATGAGTGTTGGACTCATCGAGAGAGGGCTGATTTCTCTGGTAGCCATCCGGGCCATTCTCTGGAGTATTCTGCCTGGTTGGAGGCAGAGACAACAGTTGCATCAGCAGATCCTCATTTATCTTCGATTGTGGACTCCGACGAGGAGGAGCCTATGGAGGATCTGGATTCTCCTATCGAGGATGAGCTGTTCACGGGTTTGACAGCGGCTCTAGTGAGTGATCCGTCCATTATTCCTGCAGAGACGGATTCGACTTTAGCGGACTCACTATTTAGGATGACCTTTGAGCGAGATTCAGCTAGAGCGCAGATGTTGGCTACCTTGTCTGGAAGAGATTTAGATTTTGCTGAGAGAGATGGACTCAGGGTCGCTCTAGATGCTAGATTGATTGAGCGAGAGGAGCTTCGATATGCTAGAGATGCAGCTGTTGTAAAGCGAGACGAGATCCGCTCGGCTAGAGACGCAGCATATGTTGAGATCGAGGAGACTTTGATTGCTCGAGACGCAGCTTTTGCGAAGAGGGATGAGGCTATAGCTTCCCGTATTTCCACATTACTGATAGTACTGCTCTTCGATCTTACACTCATGGTTTGGCCACTAAGATGAGTGCATATATGGATGACCACAGTGCCACCTTGCAGATGACCGTGGAGGTATTGTGCCGTATGGAGGCTGAGTGGATTGCACTTACAGCTGTTCCCCCATCTTCAGAGAAAGATGCCATGCTGGCATTGCTGACCCGCTTGTCCTTGGGTCCATAGACTAGCTTTATTTTTCATGCACAGACTAGTTCAGCCATTTTTGTCATGTACAGGGCATTATGTATATATCAAACAGTGTTATATATCAGAGAAATATAGTTTTGATTCACTTCCCTGATCGAATATGTACTGTCATTACTGAGTGATTACCACTTCTTTCATGACTCGCAGTTATAGATGTATCTTGAGTTTCTCCTTGATGGACTGACAGTTGAGATGTCAGGGAGTATCTCAGATGGGCCTGTTGACCAGGATAGCTTGATAGAATTTGGCTTCTATTTGTCTTTGGTGTCTTGGAACTGGTCTTTTAATGGTTTTTTTATTATTTCTTGAAAGTCAAATCGCGTCATAGATAGCTGCATACGTACTCCCGGCTTGAGGGAGATCAGGTCATTCGTAGTTCAGGCTGTTTGGTTGGAGAGAGGTTTGAAAAGTATTTATCTTAGGTTTTTGAGTTTGGTTTGATGAGTTTTTGAGTTTTTTATTTGGTTTGTCCGCACCAGAAATGGCTGCCTACGTACTCCCGGATGTAGGGAGATCAGGTCATTCGTAGTTCCGGCTTTCTAGTGAAAAACTGAACCTAATTTGATTCGTAGGACCCGAATACGGGTATGCATGTGACGCAGACGTAATACCTTTTGATGGTGTCTGAATTGATTAGTTGGGGGAATTCATTCCCATCCATTTCTTGTAGTCTGATAGCTCCCCCTGTCAACACCTCTTTGACAATGAAAGGGCATTCCCAATTTGGGGCGAACTTTCCTTTGGCTTCATCTTGATTGGCTAGGACTTTCTTTAGCACTAAGTTATTTTCTTTGAATTGCCAGATTCGGGCCTTTTTGTTGTAGGATATGGCGATCCTTTGCTGGTATAACTGTCCGTGGAAAATGGTTATAGCCCTCTTTTCATCTATCAGGGACAGTTGATGATACCGGTCTTGCAACCACTGATCCTCGTCTATCTGAGCGTCGATCATAACTCGCAAGGATTCTATCTCTACCTCTACGGGAAGGATTGCCTCCATGCCATAGACCAACGAATAGGGGGTAGCCCTAGTAGAGGTGCGCATTGACGTCCTGTATGCTAACAGGGTGAGAGGCAGCAGGTCAGGCTATTCCTTGTGATTGGCAGACATTTTCTGCATGATCTTCTTGATGTTTTTATTGGCCGCTTCGACCGCACCGTTCATCTTGGGCCGATAGATGACGGAATTGAGATGCTTGATGTGGAACTTACTGCACAATTCTTTCATCATTTGATTATTCAGGTACTTGGCATTGTCTGATACGATCACCTCCGGTTATCTATATCGACAGACGATATTATTTCTGATGAAACTAATGATGACCTCTTTTGTGACTTTGGGAAAGGAGGATGCTTCAACCCATTTAGTGAAGTAATCGATCATGGTGAAAATGAATCGATGACCATTGTTGGCTTTTGGTTCCACTGGACCTATCACATCCATTCCCCACATAGAGAAAGGCTATGGTGAACTCATGTTGTGCAGCTCATTCGGAGGAGCGTGGATGGCATTTTCGTGTATTTGTCATTGAAAACATCTCTTAACGTGATCTTCGCAGTCAGCCTTAAGAGAGATCCAATAATGTCCAGTTCTTAATATTTTCTTGGCCAGCAGATGACCGCTCATGTGTGGACCACAGACTCCACCGTGGATTTCATCCATAAGTCTTTGGGCTTGCTCTTTGTTAAGGCATCTCAACAGGCCTATTCCAGCATCCCTTTTGTAAAGTACATCTCTGCTCAAATAGAACTTCATGGACATTTTGTGAATTCGCTTTCGCTCGGATTGACTTGCCCCAGTGGGTGTGGATCCATCACGGAGATATTCCTTGATGTCTTGATACCAAGGCTGCTTGACAAGAGGTATTTTATCTGATACTTCTCCAACGTAACTCCCATATGTAGGGGCTTTCTGAACTGTGAACTTGATGTTGGGAAATCCACCCTTATCGGATATGCGGATTAATGAAGCCAACGTTGCCAATGCATCAGCAAAGTCATTTCGACCCCGAGGAATATGAACGAAGGTTATGTCTTCAAATTCTCAGGATATTTTGAGGACCTGCCAATGATAGGGTAGCAAATGCAGTTCTTTGGTGAGATACGCGCCGCTGGTTTGTCCGATGACTAGCTCGAAATCTTCGAAGACGAGTAGGTGTTTGATAGACATGGATTGGGCTAATTTCAACCCCATTATACAGCCTTCATACTCGGACGTGTTGTTGGTGTTGCCAAATTGAAGTTAGGTAGCCACAGGATACTGCTTTCCTGCACCAGAGATGAGGACTGCCCCAGCTCCGGCACCTTCCATGTTTACCGCTCCGTCAAAATACATTTTCCATGGTTGGATTGTATTCTCTTACTGGAGTTGTTGAATTGTCATGATCCCATCATCCGGGAAATATGTCTTCAGGGGCTCGAACCCTCCTAAAGGTGCTTCAGCTAATTGATCTGCAATGCCTTGACCCTTGATTGACTTCTGAGTCACGTTGACAATGTCGAACTGTTGTAGGATTAACTGCCATTTGGACAGTCGGCAATTCAGCATTGGTTTGTTGATTACGTATTTGAGTGGATCCATGCAGGATATGAGGTAGGTTGTATGCCCATGCAAATAGTGTTGCATCCTCATGGCAGCCCATGCTAATGCACAGCATATCTTCTCGATCAGGGTGTACTTCTGTTCACCACTGTTGAATCTTTTGTTGATGTAGTAGATAGCTCTTTCTTTACTACTATTATCCTTTTGTCCTAACATGCAGCCCATTGCGTTGTTATTGACAGACAGGTACATGAATAAGGGAACTCAATCCCTTGGGGGTACCAAAACAGGTGCTTCAGTCAGCTGTTTCTTAATGGGAAGGTAGGCTTGTTGACAATCCTCATTCCATTTGGTAGAGGAATTCTTCCTTAATAGCTTGAAGATGGGTTCACAGGTTGCTGTGAGTTGGGAAATGAATCGGCTTATGAAGTTGATCCTTCCCAAGAATCCACATATCTCTTTCTCTGTACGAGGTACGGGCATTTCATTAATGACTTTGATCTTGGAAGGGTCGAGCTCGATGCCCCAATTACTAACCAAGAATCCTAGCAGCTTGACTGCTTTGACGCCAAAAGCACATTTGGCGGGATTGAGCTTGAGGTTATACTTACGTAACCTGTTGAACAGCTTCTTGAGATGGTCGATGTGATCATCCTTCCTCCATAATTTGATGATGATGTCATCCACATAAACTTTAATTTATCTGTACATTATGTCATGAAAGAAGGCCATCATGGCTCGTTGATACGTGGCTCCAGCATTGATAAGGCCGAAGGATAGTCGTCTATAGCAGAAGGTTTCCTAGGGAGTGATAAAAGCTATTTTCTCCCTGTCCTCTTCAGCAACCATGATTTGATGATAACCAGCAAAGCAATCCACGAACGAATACATGCCATACTGCGCAGTATTGTCGATCAGGATGTGGATGAATGGTACCGGGAAATTATCCTTTAGGCAGGCTTTGTTCAAATCTCGGTAATCCACGCATACTCGTACCTTCCCTCCAGGCTTAGGTACAGGAACTATGTTTGACAGCCATTCTGGGTATGTTGATACCATGATGATTCCGGCTTTAAATTGTTTAACAATTTCTTCTTTGACTGTCAGACTCCACTCATGTTTCAATTGCCTGAGCTTTTGTTTGACTGATTTGAACCCTTCTTTGATGGGCATTCGATGGATGACAATATCCGTGGATAAGCCAATCATGTCTTAATGTGACCATATAAATACATCCTGGTACTGTGTTAGGAGTTTGATTAGGTCGGCTTTTTGATTGGGTGTGAGGTCTAAACATATTTGGATCTCTTCGATGTTTTCGGAGGTTCCTATGTTGATGGTGGTGGTTTGGTCGAGGTTTGGTTTGGGTTTGTCTTTGACCCATTGTTTGATCTCCTTGGGCACCTCATAGTCATCTTCCTCCTCTTGATCAATATCCATCAAGTCGAAGTTCAGTTCTATATCAAAGTCATAGTCATTTTGACAGGTTGGCATCTCATCAACAAAGACACACACATCCAATGCTTGGGTCCTGAAAATAAAAATGCTTTCATTAATATATACAACTGCTTAAATATACAGAGCAGTTGTAAAGCATGACAAAAGTTACTGCTATAGCTGTGCAAGCAAAAGTAAGCAGTAAATGAAAGTATGATTAAAGGGCAGATGTACTCTCTGCCCCTTTACCCTTTTCGACCGAGGCAAGGGACATTGCTCCAATTGTCCAAGGTCAGATCCTCATGAACCGGGAGTATCAGGGATTTGTTATTATCTATCTCGTCTTGGATGATGATTGAGACATCCTATATAATAGGGCCAGGGCTCTTCTTTGAACTGCTCCCTTTTCCCTTCTTGATGCGAGGAATTTGAACTTGATCCTCGTCGTCGCTGTCTGGGAGTTCGTCATTCATGCCCTCATAGTTGATAATGACCCTCATGTTAGCGAATCGATCTCGTCCTTCGCACAGGATCTTTTCTTTTCCCTTTTCGCTGTCTGCCTCAGGCTTGAGGGCTTTTCTTTCATGGACAAGTATGATTTGAGGCAATAGCATGGCTGATACCGCAGTTGGGATTTTCCTCGTAGGTTTCATCCATCTGACATTTGTGAGGTTTGGCAGCAGAATTGTGGAGGCATGAGTCTTGGGATGTTTATGTGGGTTCCGGCGGCTTGACCCGGATGAATATCCTAATCCTGCTCTCCCAGTCTAACTTGGGATTTGGACTGGCATCTTGATATCTTGTTTATCCTTTCCCAACCCTAATCCAGGTTGGAAACCCGAAGATACCATTTCTTGCCCCACTGCCATTACTTCGTTGGAGACTTTAGGTTTTAGGGCTGGTGCCCCGATAGGTAGATACTGAGTATCGCTCACCTCTAGAGCTTGAAAACTGGCAGGTTCAATCCCCGCATCCAGGCTGATCACTGGTAGACCTAGCAAAACTTAGCCCAAGCCCGCAGGGCAGGGGCAGCCCGCCCGTCACGGGCCAGGCTTTGGGCTGCAAATTTTTAGCCCAGCAAAACCCGGGCCTTTTTGGCCCGCCCGTTTTTGGCCCGGCCAGCCACTCGCCAGGCCCGTTAGGGCCGAGCCCGCCCGTTTGCCAGGTCTGATCACTGGCATATCCCCATGTATGTAGGTAGGGTATTCTAGTTCGACATTCACTGTGATGAGGCTGCCGTTGATAATGTACTTGAGTTGTTGATGAAGGGTGGATGGCACTGCCCCTGCCATGTGGATCCAGGGTCTGCCCAGCCATAAGTTGTATCCGGTGGTGATGTTGAGCACCGGGAAAGATAATAGAAAGTGTGTGGGCCAATCTCTAGAGGAAGCTCTATTTCTCCCATAGCCTGTCGGCGAGATCCATCGAAGGCTCGGATAACCATATGACTGGTTTTGATCCGGTTCGGATTAATCTTCATCCTTTCTAAAGTATCGTATCGATAAATATTGAGGGATGATCCTCTATCGATGAGCACACCTCCGATCATATATCCGAAGGACATTACAGCTATATGCAGGGACTTGTGGTGGCTCGTTCCCTCTGCTGGGATATCATCGTCAGTGAAAGATATCACATTGCTGTTGAAGATATGCTCTATCACGTGACAGAATTTCTCGATTTCCACTGTATGTGGCAAATGAGCTTCTTCTAGTACTTTTACTAGAATGTTGCGATGATCCTCTGAGGATAGGACCAAGTCAAGGATGGACACTTGTTTGGGTGCGTCCTCCAAGCTTTGCACTACTTTGATTTCATTGTGTCCCATTTTGTTGAGGAACTCTTTTATTTTCTCTTCAGCCACCTTCTCTTTTGCTTTGATGACCGGTTTGATTACCCACTGAGGTAGGTATAAGGGATTGTCCTTCGGCACAACGGTAATGTTGTTTGAAGTGGAGCCTTTATTATCCCCATAGTTCTATGGGACACAGTTCAGACTGATGATTGGATACTGAGGTCTAAAGGGCAAGATTAGAGGCTGAGGAGCTGCCACCTTCATAGGATCTGGTATTTCTTGAATCCTTTTCCCGGGCAGTACGAAGGGTTTGAGAGTCGACTCCCTATAGCAGGATATGACAGCCACTGTGTTCTGGTTCCATACAGTGGGGATCCAGAGAGTGTCATTGTCTGGGAGATCGAGGATTTGATTTCCCCTTATCAGGTCCCCATTTTTAATCATGTCTTGAATCAGGTTACGAAGTGCCCAGCAATCCTCAGTATCATGGCCGGGTGAATTGGAATGGTACTGACATATTTGGTTAGATTTGAATTTTCTGGCTCGAGGGTTCAATGGAGGTAACAAGTCTGCAACCATTCACTCGTTGATTAGCATTTGAAGGATTTCTTCCATTAATTGATTTAGGTTGGTGAAGTTCCTCTGAAATAAGAATTTCCCATCCGCTCGGAGATTCTCTTCTTCGGCCACCCTGTTGGCCCAAAGATCATTCTCATTAGACTGGTATTGATTTATCGGGGAAGTGATCTCCGGTGTGGGAGGACGATCGACAACGGACTAGTTGATTTGTTTCACCATCTTCCTGGTGAGCATATGCTGATAAACGACCAGTTCTGCTAACTACTCGATTTGTTCCTTGAGAGACTTTATTTCTTGCTCTATCAAGAACTGCCTTTCTGATATTTCCCAACTATCTAGGGTGCTATTGCTGGATGGAGTTGATTCTCCCACATAACGGATGTATTTGGATCCTCCTCCATTTGTGGTGCTGATCATGTTGACATTCTCCTCTTTATGCTGTGGCAGAGGATTGTCCTGCACATGGGGTTGCTCAGGCTGTCAATCAAGTCTTGTATTTTGTGCTTGAGAGACCAACAGTCTTGGGTGTCATGGCCTGGAGATCCAGAGTGATAAGCACACTTCTTGCTTGGGTCGAAATTCTGACCATTAGTGTTGGTTGGTGGAAGGAGTTGGACAATCTTCTTCTGGGCTGTCAGAAGTTTGAATACGTTTTCAAGTGAATCCCCTAGAGGGGTGAAATTTCTTCGTCGCCTGACCTCCATATTTTTCTGAAATGGAGGATTTGAAGGTTGTGCTGGATTTTGAAAAGGGGTATAGTTCCTCCTTTGAATGGGCATACTGTTGGACTCGCCCCTTTGATTTTATCCTTGTAAGACCAAGGAGACTTCTTTGTCTTTCTTTTTTTGAACCCTCCGGGGATTACTCCCGTAATTTTTGGACTGGATATGCTTAGCGACAGCTTCGAGGGCGGTTAGATCTTTTATCTTCCCGGATTTGAGCCCCAATTCGGCCATTTCGCCATATTTGATCATTTCAGAGAATGGTTTTCTTATGTCTGCTAGGACCCTCTCATAATAAGGCGCTTCTTGGATGTCGATGAAGGTCATGACTATTTCAGATTCAGTCATGGCTGGGGTGACTTGTGCTGCGACCCGTCTCCATCGCTAGGCATATTCTCTGAATGATTCAGTGTTATTCTTCCTAATCTTGGTAATTTGGTATCTGTCTAGAGCCAGCTGAGATTGGAAGCTGTATTGACCAAGGAAGGCGTGGGCCAGTTCTTCCCAACTGTGGATTTTGGAGTTGTCCAGACGGGCATACCATGTTCTCGCCTCTCCGGTTAAACTCTTCTGAAATAGCTGCATTTGAAGCTTCTCGTCCTCTGCATAGGATCCGAGTTCTCCAATGAATACTTTCAGGTGTGTGTAAGGATCTCCCAATCCATTGTACTTCTCGAAGTCAGGAGTTTTAAATTTTTCAGGATAACGAGCCCCGGGGAATATACAGAGGTCGGAGTAATTGACACTACCGAATGGCCCAATCCCTTTGATTGATCGGAGAGCTTCCTCCATTTATTGTACTTTCTTCATAATGTCACCAGCTTCCTGTTCTTTGATTCAGGGGTTTTGTTGGTCGTGTCCTGGTTTTGTGGTCCAGGAATATGAGTATTTGCCTTTTCAGTCTCTTGACCGCCAACACTACCACCAGATGCTCCTAGTTCTGTGTGAGCTTGAGATTGTTTCCCTTTAATGGCCTTGCTTTGTTCTTTTAGGAAACCGGCTAACTCGGCTATCTGATTTTTCAAACCTTCGAACTCTTCCCTGGATACCGAGATGGATTCTGGTTGAGCACTAGAAGCCATGTCCGTGGATGGACTGAGTGCTTTAGATTTAGACCTAGTAACAGGACCAATTTTTACCTACAACAAAACATAGGTGTGTCAATTTCCTGATGTAGGTAAGAACAGGATGCATGATGTGTTTTTTTAGATTTTATCCCGCAAAACTGAGGTTAGTTGTTTTGATGGCAGGATGACATGGTATTTTGACAGGGAAAGTAAATCTTTCATTATGATATTTACATTGTGCTTCTCGATAATTAGAGACTTAACATGGAATTGAAAGAGGAAGGCATGAAGAAGCTTCCCTTCGGATTTGGTTAATAAGAGGCTGACCTATCTTAGGTTATTCTCGCAGCTTTTTTTTCGACATGAAGGTTCCCAGATCATCGCAATCTACTAGAGGGGAAATTAATCCGATCTTTCAACTGGAGCGAATCTAGGTGGTGCATTTTCATGAGCCCCAGAGACTTAGTAGTCCCCAGAGACATTACTTATCACCGACCGGGTTTTCCTCTTTGTGAGAGGAACACACAACATACATTCACATACATCGTGCCTCATCGTTGTTCATATGATGACATGGGTGTGAAGCACTAAATATGGGTGCGAAGCACTAACAGCAAGAAAGCATTCATTCGCATTCATTCAATGTAAAGATGCAGCATTCATACATTCAATAAAGACGCAACATTCACTCATTCATTGACTGTAGAGACGCAGAATTTCACACATTCAATAGTTTTGAAAAGGAAATGCTTGAAAAGATTTGAAAGCGGCCTAAGCCCTCTACTGTCCCTAGCAGAGTCGCCACCTGTCGACGTTGGTTTAAAAATTCCGCGGGTCGGGTCACAACCCAGATCTTTTAATCTCTTTTCCTAAGTTTTCTCTACACTCACTCTTTTTATTTAGGAAAAAGGTTTTAAAGTGTTTTTTAGGAGTAAGGCCAACATGTATCATGTCGACGACTTGAACGTTTTACAGAGTCGCCAGTTGGTAGATTTGAAATGCTTGTACCAACTCAACCGAGTTTTGTTTGAAAGAGGCCCAATTGCTAGACACTGTCGAAACTTGATCTTTGAAAATAAAGTTTTGAGCTCGGGGGCTTAGTTAAGTGTGGGGAAGGTGTTAGGCACCCCACGACTCCCGTGTAAACACGGTACCGCATCTTTTTAATATTTCCCTTTAAAAACTAGAATGCGTGAGTGAATGTTGTTTGAAAATTGGACCTATTGATTTGATTGATTGAAAGTAGTGCTTTGCTTCGTTGAACCTATATACGAAGGGTTTAATTTGATTTGAAAATCAGTCTTTGATTTGATTTGCAAAAGCATTTAATTTGATTTTCTTTGAAAAGCTTTTCTTTTGATTGATTTGAAAATGATGTTTTGAAAGCTGGTTTATCAAACCCCTACGCTGCCATAGGAATTGAAGCCTGTTAATACTTCCAATTTTATCTTTATAGCCTTAAGGCTGCATGTGAATGGTGATTTGTCAGGCTGCGAAGCATCCTCGACCACAGAATATACAAGTGTCGGTCTCCTCATGGGTATGAAAACCATCGGAGGGACGCTGACACGACAATCAACATTTTTTTTATTACATTGAGATCTTAAATCCGGATAACGGTTTTAAGGTCTGTTTACATGTACATTTTTACAGAAAAACTGGCGGGGTACATTTGTAAATCGGAGTTTTTCCATCATGGGAATCAAATTCCGGTCGTTTTGATCGTGAATCCCACGATTCCTAGGCTCACATATGAGTAGCCAAAACCTGCACAGTTCAAATTTATACAGAAACAGATAAATATCCCAATATTGCCAGAACCGAGGATTCATTCAGTAAATCTTGGTCCGCACGACCAAAGCATCTCGTTCCCACTAGATAGCGATCTAAGGGACGCGAGGTTACTTTTGAAGCTGAAACTAGAAAGAAAGCTAGATTTAAGGAAATCTCAACCATTCTAGCTTCCCGGTTCAGTCTGGAGGTTTTGAACCGTTTGAAAACTAGAATTGGCGAGATTTAAATAAATCTAGTGCACCTGCAGATATGTCAGTGCCAATTCATATAAAATGAATATTTGAAGCAGCAGTTGAATAGAAAGCGAGGAAAGCAATATATATATACAAATATATATAAAACCTGTAAAGGGCGATGGGTTTTCACGCCGGTGTCCGGACTGAAATTGAAATATATATATATATACAGAAACTGTAAGACCCCAACTTTTATGAATAAAGATTTAATTTTCTTTATATTATTTCGAAACAGTAAGGTATTGTTTTGATAAATATGAAAGTTATGGGTGAAATGTGCAAACATTTTTAAAATGAGCAAGTGGTTATAAAATATTCTTGTTGTCGGGGAATATTCGTTTGGTCGTGGAATATTCTTGTTGTCGGGGAATATTCGTACGACCGCGCAGCTATTTGTGGGCCCCCACAACGGAATAACTGTCGGATATAGAAAGCGACAGAAATAACTTTTTTACAAGATAACGGCGTAGTTGTTACCGTTAGTACTGTTGAAATACCCGGTGGTTAAAATACAGTGATACACGGTGTTGCATAGTAGCACACGGTATTGCACAGTATTTCGAATTATTGAGTCTTACGTGAGAAGCCATTACTCAATTATTGTTACAGTAATTACTGTTCAATATTTTATATTATTGACTCAATAATTGCTGCATTGATATTTTATATTATTGACTCAATAATTGCTGCATTGATATTTTATTGACTCAATAATTGCTACGTTGCCATTTTATATGATTGATTCAATAATGGCTACAGTTGATATTTTGTAGTATTGATTCAATAATTGTTGTTGCACAGTATTTCACGTTATCAACTCAAGAATTCATATTATTTGAATAATATTATTAGATAGCATTATTGACAATGTCTAAGGAAGTTCTGTCTAGGAGGGGTTATTTAATTGCGCGCCAGTAAGGAGAAGTCCTTATCGGAAGGCCCCCTCTTTCCTGGGAACGACCTGGTTGTCAACATTGTAGTTCTGTAATATTATTTGTGAATAATTAATTATTGATTTATATGATAAGGAAATATTTATTTTGTGAATATTAAAGAAGGAATTGGCGCTGATGAGTTTTTATAAATATTTTGGTGTGAGAAATCATCTGTTTATGGATTTCGGATAATTTATGTTTGGAATTTGGAAAAACTTTCTTCTGCAAAGTTGTAGAGAATTAAATTTTCTATGGAAGGACATAGAATTTATATTTTTCTGACAAAGGGGCTATTTGTTATGAATTATTGAAGTTTCGGAAAATAAATATATATTTTAATGGGTGGGCCCCACTTTTGTTGAAAATTCAAATTTTTGAAAGCCGCCAGGCGGCTGAAATTATTTTGAAAATAATAATATTTTATTATTTTAGTCTCCTTTGGCATCCTAAGCTTTTCCTATAAATAGGGTGCTTAGGTTAGAATTAAAAATCACACCAGAATCAGAAGTTTTCTCTCTCTATAATATCGAGCGTATTTTTGTGAGTATTTCAATACTTTGAGTATTAGTATTCAGTGCAAGTTTTCTTCGGTATTATATCCGATATTCCAGTCAAAGGTACTATCTTTTTGAGGTAAGGGATGTTATTTTCTTTCGTAAATGATGTTATTCTTTTCAATATCATTATACAGAAATATTGTCATGGATTTTATGTTGAAATTCTTACTTTTTCCGTCGGGTTACTATTCACGTATACGGCACTATTCACGTATACGGCACTATTCACGGAAAAATTAAATTTTCTTCTATTTGTCCAAATTGCTTGTTAAGGTTACTATCTTTGATTGTATCCAAGTTTTGAGCTCTATTCTTGAATTTTGCTCCATAATTGATTATTACGAGGTATTTTTGAATTGGATATACTAAAATACGAATCCTTAGTCTTTGTCTTTTATCTCACTGGATTCGTTTTTTTTTAAATATTTTTCATCATTCTCAGTCCTAAAAGGTGATGTAACTGAATATCTTTAGCCTGTAGAGCAAAGATGAATGATTACTTGATGAATATCTTTGGCCTGTAGAGGAAAGATGAATGATTACCTGATGAATATCTTTGGCCTGTAGTGCAAAGATGACAGGTGTTGAGATGAATATGACCACTGATTATACAAATGAATATCTTTGTCCTGTAGTGCAAAGATGAATATTTGATTCGAGATGTATATTGATTGATGTTACAGGGATAAAATATTGATGATGGACTTTTAAATCATAGAAGATAGTAGACTTGATTCTCTGCTTAACTCTTCTAATGAATTGTTATTTTCGCTGCGAATATTGATCTAAGATTGGTTGTCCATTATATTTTATCTGATTTATTGAAGGCTAACGATAATTTATTTCCCATTATCTTAGTCATAATATTCTTTACTGAGCTAGTTGAGCTCACCCTTTTCATCTGTTGTCCTCTTCAGGAAATGAGAATGTTGCGGGAACTAGTCGGGGGACAGAGTGATGGTCCGAGTTAGAGCAGTAGTAGTCCTCACTATTTTTGATAAATAGTGTGATAATAATTGTAATGAGGACTTAGTTTGAATCTTAATATTTTCTACATATTTGTATTGACACTCACAGTTGTGTGGTCGTATTTTGCACGACCGTATGATATAAAGTTTGTATTTGAATTCTGTACCATGTATTTGGCGACTCAGAATGGGTTGGGTTGAATGGACCTATTCTGGGGGCGTCACAGTTGGTATCAGAGCTTAGGGATATGATCTCTGGTAGAGATCGGGGAATAGAACTAGGAGGGGAGAGACGAGTAAATCCTTCGCTAGTGTGTCCTACCTAAGCTTATGTGGTATTTAATTGGTCAGTCGGAGCATAGGGTTAATATGTGATATGTTAATTTGTTTAATTAACCCTTATTTTATGGCAGTATTTGAGAATGGCAGTTGAGAATGTTAACAACGAAGTGAATGAGACCGTGGAGACACCTTTAATCGTTAACCAGGAGAACGTGCAACAAGAAGGCAATGTTCATCCTGAAAATAACGTTGGTCAGACGATAAACGATGAGATGTTTAGAAGTTTTTTGCAGTTTATGCAAAATCAGACGAGGGAGACTCGTGTGCAACATACAGGTGGAGATAATAACAACACACGAGTTGTCACTGCTAAGCAGTTCAAAGAATTGGGACCACCAGAGTTTCTGGGAAAGCCAGATCCGATAAAGGCGGAGACGTGGATTAAACAAATTACCAAGATATTTGATGTCTTGGGATGCACGGAGGAACAGAAGGTTCCATTCTCCACGTTTATGTTCCGTGGAGAGGCAGATTACTGGTGAGAATCTGTGAAACGTACCCAGCCTGCCGCACTTAAGATGTCTTGGGAAGCGTTCCAGAAACTGTTCAATGACAAGTACTTTCCTGAAAGTATTCGTTATATGAAGGAAGTAGAGTTTATTAGACTCGAACAAAACAACATAACGGTATCCCAGTACGAGGCTAAGTTCGCGGAGCTGTCCAGGTTTGCACCTCATTTGGTGGAGAATGAGGAACGTATGACGCGGATGTTTCTAAGAGGTTTGAAACCCGAAATACGTCAATACCTCATTTCTCATAAATTTTCTTTATATTCGGATGTAGTAAACAGGGCCCAGTTATTAGAACGAGATAATGATTATGTTCAACCGAGGGACCACAACCAAGGTCGTACCGGTGGCAGCAGTCATCGGAGCAATGACAACCAGCGAGGAGGAAAGTATGACAGAAGCGGTAAATCATAGAAGATAGTAGACTTGATTCTCTGCTTAACTCTTCTAATGAATTGTTATTTCCGCTGCGAATATTGATCTAAGATTGGTTGTCCATTATATTTTATATGATTTATTGAAGACTAATGATAATTTATTTCCCATTATCTTAGTCATAATATTCTTTACTGAGCTAGTTGAGCTCACCCTTTTCATCTGTTGTCCTCTTCAGGAAATGAGAATGTTGCGGGAACTAGTCGGGGGACAGAGTGATGGTCCGAGTTAGAGCAGTAGTAGTCCTCACGATTTCTGATAAATAGTGTGATAATAATTGTAATGAGGACTTAGTTTGAATCTTAATATTTTCTACATATTTGTATTGACACTCACAGTTGTGTGGTCGTATTTTGCACGACCGTATGATATAAAGTTTGTATTTGAATTCTGTACCATGTATTTGGCGACTCAGAATGGGTTGGGTTGAATGGACCTATTCTGGGGGCGTCACAGAAACGTAGTCAACCAAGATTAGGGAAGAGGACCAGTGATGCTGAAGGCTGCTTATATATGCATAAATATATATAAAAGCAGTAAAAAGGCCACAGAATGATCCAGGCCGAACTGGAATGTAAATATACAGAAAAGTAGTGAACTAGGGACTGGGAAGATAACCCAGTAATGGTGAAATGTGCAAAAACAGTATAAAGGTCATGAAATAGTTCAGGCAAGACTGGAATGTAAATTGCAGAAAAGTAGTCAACCAGTGACTGGGGAGATCACCTAGTATGGCGAAGAGTGAAAAAATAATATAAAGGGCGATGGGTTTTCACGTCGGTGCCCGGACTGGAATTAAAATATATATATATATATATATATATATATATATATATATTGACAGAAATATAGTCAACCAATACTAGGAAGAGAACCCAGTTATGGTAAAAATCGCTCATATATGCGTAAATATATATAAAAGCGGTAAACTACCTCGGATTTGGCATCCGGGCTTGACAGAATTGAAATATTAGTATATATACAGTTAAATATATACAAAAAAGGGCCAAACCCGGACTGGGAAGATAACCCAGTCCGGCGAAGTTGCCAGAACGTGTGTGCTTGTGCATTGAAACTGCTAGAGCTGACGGATCGTCAATCCGAGTTGTAAAAATGCCAGAAAATTAGTTTATGTATAAAAATGTACCCAATTTTGATGAAAACGGCAACACAACTAAGTTTCGGGCATTTTTAGAAAACGAAACATAACGTGCAAGTGTATAAAAGTACGAAGAAGTAATATTCACTTTCTGATTGTGAAAATACTTACAATGGACTACTATACGGGCTTTTTGCCAAATCGTAGGCTCTATACGTCCAAATCTACCGGTTGTTTTCTGATATGTGGTAGTATATGGGTATATCTACGTGTTAGAGTGAAAATATTTGGGTTTGGAAGAGGTGTAAAAGTCAAAAAATCGAACTGGCAGTGCTTCACTGCGTTTCCTATTTTTTTGAAATGAAGGGGGCACCTTTATTTATAGGCCAGAGAGCCTCCACTCTACCTGCTGCTACTGCAGGTAGAGGTGCGGCTCCCCTGGTGGGGCCCACTGTGCTGGGTTTCGTCATCTCAAAGTATGTGCACTCCGGACAACGCGCAGTCGAAGTCGAAACTTTCTAACTTTTGATCGGAGCGTCCGTTTGAGGCGTGCGATTCCTTTTTGAAAAGCCCTCGCCGAGAGTGTCAAAATGACATGGGATAAAACATTTTCCAGGTCCCAGAAGACGGGTTCATAACCAGGTCTTTGATTCTCCGTAGTTTGTCTGTTGAGCTGTCTGGCATCGTTTGTACTCGGGATCGTCGTTCTGGTTCATTCTAACTTCGATGGCATCAATTCGGCTTGAGTTTGACCGAATCGACTGAGAGTTGATAAAATAACCATTTTTCCCCTCCCGGGGTGGTCCTTGGTGGATTTGGCTTCCCAGGGTCATCTCTGGGCTGAACTACACTTCCCGGATTGAGACCAGGAATGACTCGACATGTCCTGGGTTGATGTCGAGGTTGGCCTGTACCTCCCGGGTTGATACCGGGGCTGACTTGAAGGCCCGATATTGAGATCGAGATTTGAACTGATGGTTCGATTATAGATCGGAGCTGGATAGACGGTCCGATTGGAGATCGAAGCTGGATAGACGGTCCGATTAGAGATCGGAGCTGGATAGACGGTCCGATTGGAGATCGGAGCTGGATAGACGGTCCGATTGGAGATTAGAGCTGGATAGATGGTTCAATTAGAGATCGGAGCTGGTTAGACGGTCCGATTGGAGATCGAATTTAACTGGAATACCGACATTGTTGATCGGATTTGACTGGAATACCGACATTGGTGATCGAATTTGACTAGAGTACCGATATTGGGGATCGGATTTACTGGAGTACCGATATTGGGGATAGGATTTGACTAGAGTACCGATATTAGGCATCGAATTTGACTGGAGTACCGATATTAGGGGATCGGATTTGGGTTTACCGGCATTGGTGGCCGGATTTAGGTTTACCGATATTGGGGATCGAATTTAACTGAATGATCGACATTGGTGGCCAAATTTGGATTGGAAGCCTGGTATCGGTACCGGGGTTGATTTAATTGACAACTTTGCCCTCCTACAGTGTTCGTATTGGGGCAGTATATGGGTATATGGTAGTATATGGGAATATCTACGTGTTAGAGTGAAAATATTTGGGTTTGGAAGAGGTGTAAAAGTCGGAAAATGGAACTGGCAGAGCTTCGTTGTGTTTCCAATTTTTTTGAAATGAAGGGGGGGCTCGTAGTGCCGGGTTCCGTCGTCTCAAAATACGTGCATTCCGGACAACGCGCAGTCGAAGTCGAAACTTTCTAACTTTTGATCTGAGCATCCGTTTGAGGCGTGCAATACCTTTTCGGAAAGCCCTCGCCGAGAGTGTCACAATGACATGGGATAAAACATTTTCTAGGTCCCAGAAGACGGTTTCATAACCAGGTCTTCGATTCCCCGCAGTTTGTCCGTTGAGCTGTATTGGGTCGTTTGCACTCGGGATCGTCGTTATGGTTCATTCTGACTTTGATGGCATCAATTCGACTTAAGTTTGACCGAATCGACTGAGAGTTAATAAAATAACCATTTTGCCTCTCCCAGGGTGGTCCTTGGTGGATCTGGCTTCCCAGGGTCATCTCTGGGGCTGAACTGCACTTCCCGGATTGAGACCAGGATGACTCAACATGTCCTGGGTTGATGTCGAGGTTGACCTGTACCTCCCGGGTTGATACCGGGGCTGACTTGAAGGCCCGATATTGAGATCGGGGCTGGATAGACGGTCTGATTGGAGATCAGAGCTGGATAGACGGTCCAATTGGAGATCGGAGCTAGATAGATTGTCCGATTAGATATCAGAGTTGGATAGACGGTTCGATTGGAGATCGGAGCTGGATAGACTATCCAATTGGAGATCGGAGCTGGATAAACGGTCCGATTGGAGATCGAATTTGACAGGAATATCGACATTGGTGATCGAATTTGACTGGAGTACCGACATTGGTGATCGAATTTGACTGAAGTACCGATATTGGGGATCGAATTTGACAGTAGTACCGATATTAGGGATCGAATTTGTCTGGAGTACCGATATTGGAGATTGGATTTGGGTTTACCGGCATTGGTGGTCGGATTTAGGTTTACCGATATTGGGGATCGTATTTAACTGAATGACTGGCATTGGTGGCCGAATTTGGATTGGAAGCCTGGTATCGGTACTAGGGTTGATTTAATTGACGACTTTTCCCTCCTACAGTGTTCGTATTGGGGCAAGGAAAATTTGGAGTGTCTACAGGGAGTGTATACATAATCAGTAAATAATATTTTTTCGACAGGGGAGGGGGGTGGGGCAGGGTGGGACGGGGGGAGGGGTGGGAGTGTATACATAATTAATAAATATTATTTTTTAATTTTTGTGGGATGGGGGGTGAGGGTGGGTGGATGGGTGGGCGGGGCGGGGCGGGGGTAGAGTGGGGGCAGGGGCGGTATGGGGTATAGGGGTGTTCAAAAAAATGATATTTTCTTTTTTTCGGGAAACCGAACCTGTTCGTACCGGTCGGTTTGGTACAAATGACTAACGGTTCGGTACCGGATACGCGAAACCTGTAAATACTAAATTTTCGGTATCGTTTTCGGTATGAGGTTTTGTTGAACCGGTATATACCGTACCGAACCGGTATATACCGATTTTCTAATTATTATTTTTTTAATTAATTAATAATAATAATAATAATAATAAAATAATGATTATAATAATAAAAATAATAATAATATTAATAAAAATAATAATAATAATAAAATAATAATTATATTAATTTTTAGTTTTTTCGGTAAAAATCGATACCGAACCGGTTTCGAACCGATAAACCGATTCGGTATACCTGTCCAACCGGTACCGGTATCGGTTTCGAATTTTGGCTACTTTCAATTTCGGTTCGGTTCGATTTTTATAGGTTGCACACCCCTAGTGGGGTAGGCTGGGGTGTATATATAATCAGTAAATATTATTTTTTTAATTTTTGTGAGGTGGGGTGGGGGTGGGTGGGTAAGTGGGGTAGGGTGGGGTGGAGGTAGGTAGGGTGGGGTATATATTTAATCAATAAATATTATTTTTTTTTAATTTTTATGGGCTGAGGTGGGGGGGTGGGTGGGGGGTGAGGTGGGTGGGGTAGGGTGGGGTGTATATAATCAGTAAATATTATTTTTTTAATTTTTATGGGGTGGGGTGGGGTGGGGTGGGGTGGGGGTGGGGTGCGTGGGGTGTATATATAATCAGTAAATATTATTTTTTTTTTATTTTTATGGGGTGGGGTGGGTGGGTGGGTGGGTGGGTGGGTGGGGTGGGGGCGAGGGCGGGTGGGGTAGAGTGGGGTGTATATATATTCAGTAAATATTATTTTTTTAATTTTTGTGGGGTGGGGGGTGGGGTGGGTGGGGTGTATATATAATCAGTAAATATTATTTTTTTAATTTTTGTGGAGTGGCGTGGGATGCGTGGGTGGGGTGGGGATGGGTGTGGGGGTGGGCGGGATGGGGGTGTATACATAATCAAAATTTTTTTAGTGGCGGGGTGTGGTGGGGTGGGGTGGAGTGGGGTGGGGGTGGCGGAGTGTATATATAATCATTAAATATTATTTTTTTTGAAGGGCGGGTGGGGGTGCGCGGGGTGGGGGTGCATACATAATCAATAAATATTATTTTTTATGGTGGGTCGGTGGGGCGGTGGGGGGCGGGTGGGTGGTGTGCGGGGTGGAGGTGTATACATAATTAATAAATATTATTTTGAAAAAATAGATCGACTGATATACGGAAAGGATAGAATAGAATATTAAGAAAAGGTCTAGGGATAATTTTATCTAGCAATTTTTAATCCCAAATGGTAGGTGTGACGCCCCCAAAATAGGTTCAATACTCAACCCATTTTGAGTTGTCAAATACATGGTACAGAATTCAAATACAATCTTTCATATCAAACGATCGTGCAAAATACGACCACACAACTGTGAGTGTCAATGTAGACATGTAGAAAATATAAACATTCAAACTAAGTCCTCATTACATTTATTATCACACTATTTAAAAAAAATACTGAGAATTTCTACAGCTCTAACTCAGACCATCACTCCATTCCCCGACTAGTACCCGCGATATTCTCATTTTCTGAATAGAACAATGGAAGAAAAGGGTGAGCTCAACTAGCCTAGTAAAAAATTTTATGACTAAGATAATAAAAAATAAATTATCGTTAGTCTTCAATGAACTAGATAAAATATTATGGACAACACGTTTTAGATCAATATTCGCAGCGAAAATAACAATTCATTAGAAGAGTTAAGTAGATAATGATGTCTGCTATCTTCTTTGATTTAAAAGTCTATCGTCAATATTTTATCCCTGTAACATCAATCAATATACATCTCGAATCAAATATTCATCTTTTGCACTACGGGCCAAAGATATTCATTTGTATCACCAGTTGGTCATGTTCAACTCAACACCTGTCCATCTTTGCACTACGGGCCAAAGATATTCATCAGGTAATTATTCATCTTTGCACTATAGGCCAAAGATATTCATCAAGTAATTATTCATCTTCGCACTATAGGCCAAAGATATTCAGTTATATCACCATTTAGGACTGAAGATGATGAAAAATAATACGAATAACGAATCCAGTGAGATAAGGGATAAATATTAGAGAATTTATCCAGAGTTCAAGAATGAAGATCAAAACCTGGATCCAATCAAAGATGATTTGGAAGAAAACAAATATTTTTTTTTACCGTGAATAGTATCCCGTGAATAGTATCCTGTGAATAGTAACTCATGAATAGTAACTCGACATGAAAAAGATAAAAATTTCACAAGAAAGTTCAGACCAATATTTCAGTGAAATGATGTTAGATGAAGCACAAAACTCAAGAAATTTTTGATCATTTCAAGAATTATAGAAGCAATACTTACCGTAATAAGTTTAGGGTTAGAAATCTGAAATGAAACAATATACGAAACTGCAATTGGATTTTCACCCGTCAAGAGGTAGTCCGCTCAGACAGATTATTTTCATAATTTAATAACAACTGAATACGAAGGGTTATTCACCAGGCATGCGGTAGTCCGCGTAGACATGTTATTCCCACAGAATAATAAAAAATGGAATAACAACAGGATTTTACCATGCATGCGGTAGTCCGCGTAGACAGGTTATTCCAACAGAATAATAAGGAATGAAATAACAACCCTTACGAGTATTGAAAGAAAATAACTCTCTTTATGAATACGAAAGAAATAATACCCCTTACCTTAAAAATTTGGAGACTGCACTAGTGTAATAGCAGAATACTCTTCTTTTTTCTCTCTTATTCTCTCTATACTTTCTCTCTCTATAGCTTTAGTGAATTGGTGAGAAATAATAAAGAAATGAGCTTCTATTTATAGGCTCGGCAGAGTAAGAGTAAAATAATCTTTTTATCATAATTTATGATATCATCGCTTACATCATCGATCCTATGACATCATTGCTTACCTCATCGCTCCGATGACATCATTGTTTGCATCATAAGAGTTCAAATTCAATTTGCACTCTTCCACCTCGTTTAACTTTTATACCATGAATTTATTATAATAATGTTACCATTCTAATTATAATATTATATAATCACATCATACTACTATAATGTAATATTATAACAATATATTTGAATAAATTATTTTATCAAAAAAGATAAAATACCAACTTTCAACAAATGTCTAATATTAAAAATTCCTCCGTTTAAATCCATATTGAATAAATATTTACTTATCATATATGTCAAAAATTAATTATTCACAAATAATATTACAGAACTACAATATTGACAATCAGGTCGTTCCCAGAAAAGAGGGAGCCTTCCGATAAAGATTTCTCATTACTACCGCGCAATTAATCAACCCCTTTCCTAGACAGAACTTTCTTAGACATTGCCAATAATGCTATCTAATAATATTATTCAAATAATATGAATTATTGATTTGATAATTTAAAATATTGTGCAATGACAATTATTGAATCACAAATATAAAATAGCAAAGTAACACTTATTGATATAAAATATCAACGTAGCAAATATTGAACCAATAAAATATTATGCAATTATTGAATCAATAATATAAAATATTGAACAGTAATTACTGTAACAATAATTGAGTAAGTGTCTTCCTACGTAAAAATTAATAATTCGAAATATTGTGCAATACCGTGTGCTACTGTGCAACACCACGTATTACTGTATTTTAACCATCGGGTATTTCAACAGTACTAACGGTAAAAGTTTTGACGTTATTTTTATAAAAAGGTTACTTCTGTCGCTTTCTATATCCGACATTCATTCCGCTGTGGGGTCTACCAATGACTGCGCCGTCGTACGAATATTCTCCGACAAAAAAGAATATTCCTCGACCAAACAAATATTCTCCGACACAACGAATATTTTATAACCACTTGCTTGCTTTGTAAACTTTGCACATCTCACCCATAACTTATCACATTTATCAAATCAACACCTTACTATTTCAAAATAATATATAAAGAAAATTAAATCTTATTCATAAAATTTGGGGTCTTACAGTAGGGATTATAATACCAGGTAGGAGATGGTATTAAATAATCCCACATGCTAAGCTATTTTATAATCTCAGGACTAATAGTCTCAAACTCAAATCTAAAAACAAACAAGTCACTTGGGATTAATAGTCCTATCCCAAGTGTAATATTTGCAAACAAACATAGCCCAAATTTCCCTTAGAACAAACAAAGCATTTATTAGAGAAAATAAATTATTTTTTCACTCATAAAGTCACAAATAAATGAAAATAATTACTCCCACCATCCCCAAAGGAATGACTTAAGGACAATTTTCACATAAATTAAGGTAGTCAAAAAATTATTCGATCATATAAATTTTCTTCCCAATTTATCCTTGCATATGGACTCCATATAATAATATTATTATGGAGAGCACTATTTTTACATGTGTTTTTGATATTTCTACATGATTCCTTCTCACATGAAAGTGGGACCAACTGTATACTCATGTGAGAGATAGCTGTGTGAAAAAATATCGATTTCTTATTATTATATCATTCAAGTCTATTTTATCTCCACCCAATAAATAAAACAAAACAAAACAATGTCAATCACTCATTTGTGATATGAGTGATTCACTATTTACCTAAGTAAGGGTTGTTTGATAAAAATTGAATGAATCTGAATCTAAATGAACTGAATCTGAATGAAAAAAATTGTTTGATAATTGACATGTCTGAAACATCTGAATAACAGAGTTTTATTATTTTACCCCTCTGAAAAATTTAAAATTCTTGTAAAATTATTTAATATTACTTAATATAATAGTTAATATTGTAAAAAAAACTTCATTCAACATCCCATACAGCCATAAAAATGACGTTAAACCATTCAACCCAAATCGTCTGAATGGCTGACCGATTCAGCCATTCAGACAATTTTTTTCTAAAATAAACGTACTGAATGACTGAATTGATCAGCCACTTGCTAATCAAACAGCCCCTAAAGTTATAATGTATAGTCAAATGTAAATGAATCCATGCTAAAATTTAACTAATCACTTTTAACTTTTAAGGACAAAATTTTATTTTTTATCAATTAAGTCATCTTTTTGGGACAGAATGAGTACTAATTTGGGTAGGAATAATTTTATTTTATTTTATGAAAATAACAACTCCAAAAAATCGTAATTATTATAGAATAAAAAATTGTAATATATAGTTTGATAAAAAAATTAAAGAAAAATAATTAAAATAGAATGTATATAAATAATTTCATTTTCTTTGTTACTATATTTAGATTGAAATTTAACATTTGACAATAATGAATCCTACGACCTCATACATCCAAACTTTACGAGTAATTTTTTTATCATTGAGTGATGAGTAAAATAATTGAATGTATATAAAAATAGAATAATGCTAGAGACACAACTTATTCTACAACTATTTTATAATTTGTTGATATGGCATATTCCACATCAATTTTTATGTGGGGCCGAAGATTACATTCAAATAATTTGCTCATGAATATGCTGATGTGGAGTATGCCACATCAATAAATTATAAAATAATTGTATAATAAATTATGTCTGTAGAATTTAAAAATTGGTTTAATTGAAAAGGAAAAAATAAGAGTGCGTGACACGTGTTCGGACGAAATTAGAATAGAGGGCCCTACTGACTGTGACACTGAGGTTCGAGTACCGTCCGTTATGGGTTCCAGTTATGGGTGAAACGTCAGCGTCTGACAGAATCTTCCCAATTCAACGGCCCAATTGGCTTGCTTAATTTTCTTAAGCCGAGAGGAAGGCTTTTTATTTAGACTTCGCTTATTATTCCAAAACATAATTTTGTTGGATTATTTTTTATTTTATTTTTTAACTATCAAATTATTATTATACCAAGAAAAAATTATACTTCTGTCCAAATTTCAAATTTTCAGTAAAATAATTTAGAAAAATAGGCTTGAAAATTATAAAACGTTATTGACAAAATTACATATAGTCTAGTATTTTTTTTTTTTTTTACGATTAAGTTTATGTTAAAATTTTGTTACAATACCTGAAAATACTTACCTTAATGCATTAGGGAATATATTACAAATAAGTGTTTATTTATTATTTTAAAAGAATTATGTTTCAACAATTATTCATAAGACAATAATGGGTATCACAAACCCTCTCAAAATATACAGTATATAAGTTAACATATTTAAAATTATTAGTTTTTGTTACAAATGTTTTAATTGTAAGTCTTTTTTTTGTAATTTTTACTAAAAAAATAATTTGTAATATATAAATAAAAATAGCTTTATGCAAATAGGTATATATTTGTAAACAATTGAAACCGAAATATATTAGATAAAGGATTTTAAGTATTTTAGTCTGTTATTCTCAACTATTTACAACATCCAAATTCTTCTGAAATTACTTTCAAATTAATAATTTTTTAATAAAATTGTGTAATTATCACTTTCCTAACCCTATATTTTTGAGTTTTGAACGAATAAAATAAAAAAAATTCATTTATAATACTAATAAAAGAATTAAAAATCTTCTCTTTCATGTTGTTACTGAATTTTATAAAAAGAGTCCTCTTAACATGTGCTCTAAGAACACATTCTAAGCACACAGTTCAAGAGAATATTATCTTGAATCGTGTGCATATTTTTTTAATTTTTATATTTGCACCAAATTTAATAAAATATACACATAATTTAAAAAAATATTTTTTTAAACTGTATACTTAACATATGTACTAAAGACACATATTAAGATATTCGTTGCAATATAGAGCGTATGATAGGAATTTAAAAAGATTTGCTTTGTTGTTTAATTTTTTTAGAAATGACTTTTGTTTTTCTATTTTAATTTTAAGAAAAATATAAAACTTGGTTGATTGAAAAGACAAGCTGACAAAGCCGATGAAACAGTCCCGACATAACCCCACCAACGACCTAGCGCGTGCACAAGGTGACATCAATTCAAATTCACGTGGAGATAACGTCACCATAATTGATTCACGTGGATGAATCACTAAGTTCAATTAATAGTCGAATCGTCATTGACTCAACGACGTTATTAATATATAAAAAAATGAATTATTAATAATTAATAAAATTTTAATTTTTTTTTTTTTATAATTAAAACATAATAAAATTGAGTTATAATATTAATAAAAGTAGTTAATTTTAATATTTAAAAATTTTGGTACAAAAAAATATTAAAAAATAATTTAAAACGATTCACTGAGTTAACTTAATTTGATTCTACCAAATTTTGACCAAAAACGGATTATTAATCTAATTCGAACCGGAGTGTCAATTGATTCCACTGCTACTAGTAATTGCAATGGGAAAGTACAACACGCGCTCTTGTCATACGTGGACTAGTACTCATTGTTGGTTGAGTTTCGTGTAGTAGATAGTAGTAATACAAGTACTTCATTTGTTGAGGTATGAACCGAATAATAATCATTACATTTAATAATAATTGATCTGGTCATAGTTAAGTCATAAGTGTAAGGGTATTAATTAATTAAACTAAGCCTCGTCATACGTGTCAAAATCAATAAACTTGGAAGTTCTGGGTTTAACATTTATGTATTTAAAATTATACAAAATTCCCTCTAAAAAATGAGTAAAAACAAAAAATAAAAATAAATACTCTCTCAGCTACAATTTAAATATATATATTTTTGTTCATTTTAAAATAAAATATACTATACTTCTAATTTATTATTTTTTTTAAACTTTCAATTCTAGCATTATACTTATTTATACCACTATTACTAAATTCTTAGATATATATATATATATATATATATATATATATTAAATGTGTAAAGTTATTTTTAAAAATATTTTTTGTAAAATTTATTTTCAATTTTGGAATGAGAAGAGTATTTGAGAAAGTAAAAATATATGTTAAAATCAGTATGCAATACATATTGAAGATAAATGTCTCCTATGTTTCTCTTTTGACATCTTTTTCATATCTCCCTAAACTCTTACTATTGAAATGTATCTATAAAATTGAACTCAAGTATATAGCTTCTAAAATAAAAATAAAATCTGAAGATGTATTTTGACTATTAAACTAATTTAAAATATTATTAGTTATTACTCTTTTCATCCCAAAAAATATATATTTTATGTATACTTTTCATGCATATGAATAAATTTAAATTAGAAAAGAGTATCTAATAAGATCTATTTTTACTCAGTAAACCCTACATATAGTATAATAAAGATTATTTATTTATTTAAATAATAGACCTCGCTTAAGTACTTTGAAACAAAGTTATCTTTGTATATTATTTTAATGTACTTAAGTCATATTTTATGTGTATATTAGTTTGAGTTTTAAAAGAATTACTTCAATGTTATATTTTCCTATTCCATCCGTCTCATAATCTATGAGGTTTTAAATGATTCTATTTTTCTTAAATTATTTGTCGTTTTTATATAATTTAAGAAAATTAATTATAATCTTTCCAAAATTATCCTTCATGAAAAAATATTACAGATGAGAGAAAGAGTATTAGATAAGTATGGTAATTATGTGAATTTAAGGGTATTATAGACAATTAATATTATATTTAATGCTATACAATTATTTTTTTAATTATTGTACACAACTCTAAAATGTCATATATTATGAGACGGAAGCAGTAATATTTTACAAATTACTTCAAAAGTTCAAAGTATGTATCTAACATTAAAATATGAAAAAAAAAATGTTATTTATGATATTTAGTGTACATCGTTTGTAAATTTTATGTACATGCATGATTTATTTAGAATGCATATGAAGAATAATGTTGGGCTCTCTTTGTCACCCAAAAATTTAATTAATTAACCCAAGTTAAATACTTGCAAGATGTTAGGAGCTCACTACCTTCTCTTTTTTTTCATTTTTCCTACTTTGCATCATATACACTCATAGTGAGGAGAGAGAGAAAAAAAATGAAATGCTTTGTAAAAAGAGTCTCTTTTGTACTCATTTGTAAAGGGAAAATGGAAAAGATGTCTCTTTTGCATTTGCATTATGCACACATTATAAAGAAAAACAGACTTGTCGGTCTATAATTTAAGTGCCATTGTTGCAGGTGGTAGAGAGAGAGAGAAAAAAAATAGAATCAAATCTTTGATTGATAGATATAGAAAGAAGGTGGGAGCAATTTATTCTTTATTTTAGGCTCAGATATTCTCCTGAACTTGAAAGGTAAGCTTCTTCTTCTTCACAACCATTTTTCTACTCTTAATTTCAATTTATTTTCTGCAAATATTTTTTGTGGTGTTTTTTGTTGTATGCCCACTTTTATGCTTCTCCATTTCCTTCACTAAAATGGGTTAGGGTATTGTTTAATGTTCCCTTTAGCACTTGCCAAGTTGACTCTCTTTTTCTTTTTAAAAGTAGATGGTTGTGATGGACTGTAATTTATTGGACATTTCTATTTGATCCATTTTGCTATATGCAGATTGGCCAGTTTAGTTATTAAGGTCTGGGTTTTGTGTTGATTTTGTTGAAGAGGTGATTTTTGTCAATATTTATTACAATACATTAAAATCTAGCTTTTGGGTAGTTTTAAAAAAAATTCCCTTGAATTCATCACCTCAATTTTAGATTTAGCTTCTGGATGCTTCTTACAGCTATATGATTCCTCAGTTTCTTCATATTTTTTCTGGATTTTCTGGGTTTGCATCAAAGGCTCAAATTATGTTGGTGTCACTGATTTATGTCTTCTTATATTGTTACTTTGGCTAAGATGAGGAATTCTGTGTATTTATATTCATATTACATTTAGGATTTGATAATTTTGCATAAACAGTGGACTCTTTTTCTTTTTTTCTTTCTTCTCTTTCTCTCTTTTGGGGAAGGGGAAGAGGGGATTACCTTAATTATTATAATTGTGTTATTGACTTTCTAATTCCGTACTGTTATTGGCTTTTGTAGAACTTGATTTACTGCCTTGCATACTATTCTTGGTACTTAAAATCAACCCCAAATTATATATCCTTAGGGATAATGGTTTCAAGATCTTATTCAAACCTGTTTGATCTTACTTCGGGAAATTCTCCAACTTTTGGACGAGGGGGTAAGAGGCTCTCTAGAGTTGCAACTGTTGCCGGGGTGTTATCTGAGTTAGATGATGAAAGTACGAATAGCGTTGGCTCTGATGCTCCCTCATCCATCTCTCAAGAACGAATGATCATTGTGGGGAACCAACTTCCACTTCGGGCACATCGAAGATTGGAGGGTGATGGAGGGTGGAACTTTAGTTGGGATGAGGATTCCCTTCTTCTACAACTCAAAGATGGCCTTGGGGAAGATGTAGAAGTCATTTATGTTGGTTGTCTTAGAGAAGAGATTGACCCAAATGAAGAAGATGAGGTGGCCCAAACTTTGCTCGAAACTTTCAAATGTGTGCCAGCTTTCATCCCTCCCGACCTTTTCAGTAAATTCTATCACGGTTTCTGTAAGCAGCATCTCTGGCCTTTATTTCACTACATGCTCCCTCTCTCGCCAGATCTTGGAGGCCGTTTTGATAGGTCTTTGTGGCAAGCTTATGTCTCGGTCAACAAGATTTTTGCAGACAAAGTAATGGAAGTGATCAGCCCTGATGATGATTTTGTTTGGGTTCATGATTACCATTTGATGGTTTTGCCAACATTTTTGAGGAAGAGGTTTAATAGAGTCAAGCTTGGTTTTTTCCTCCATAGTCCATTTCCATCTTCAGAGATATACCGGACTCTACCTGTAAGAGACGAGATTCTGCGAGCACTCTTGAACTCTGACCTCATTGGCTTCCATACTTTTGATTATGCAAGGCACTTTCTTTCTTGTTGTAGTAGAATGCTTGGCCTTTCTTATCAGTCTAAGCGAGGTTACATCGGCCTTGAGCACTATGGCCGCACCGTGAACATTAAGATTCTCCCCGTTGGTATACATATGGGCCAACTCCGAAATGTGCTGGACCTTCCTGAGACTGAGTCAAGGGTCGCTGAATTAAAGGATCAGTTTGGGGATCAGACTGTTTTGCTTGGGGTTGATGACATGGACATATTTAAAGGAATAAGCTTAAAACTTTTGGCCTTTGAACAATTGCTCACACAACATCCTGACAAGAGGGGTAAGGTTGTATTGGTTCAAATTGCAAACCCTGCCAGAGGCCGTGGAAAAGATGTACAGGAGGTTCAGTCCGAAACTCATGCCACAATTGAAAGAATAAATCGGACTTTTCGACGACCAGGATATGAGCCAGTTGTTTTGATTGATACCCCACTTCAGTTTTATGAGAGAATTGCTTATTATGTAATTGCAGAGTGTTGTCTTGTTACAGCAGTGAGGGATGGGATGAATCTAATACCATATGAATATATTATATGTAGGCAAGGAACTGATAAGCTTGATGGTACTTTGGGCCTCAATCCATCCGCACCGAAGAAGAGCATGCTGGTTGTTTCTGAGTTTATTGGGTGCTCCCCATCACTTAGTGGTGCAATTCGAGTCAACCCTTGGAATATTGACGCTGTGGCTGAAGCAATGGATTCTGCCTTAATAGTTTCTGAGGCAGAGAAACAATTGCGGCATGACAAGCACTATAGGTATGTGAGCACCCATGATGTTCCATACTGGACGCGCAGCTTTTTGCAAGATCTTGAAAGGGCATGTAGAGATCATGTGAGGAGGAGGTGCTGGGGTATTGGTTTTGGTTTAGGGTTCCGGGTAGTTGCTTTGGACCCGAATTTCAGGAAGCTCTCAGTAGAGCATATTGTGTCGGCCTATAAGAGAACAAAAAACCGAGCAATTCTTTTAGATTATGATGGTACTATGATGCTGCAGCGTTCAATCAGTGCGAGTCCCAATGCAGAGGCTGTTGGATTGTTAAACAACCTGTGCAGGGACCCCAAGAATGTAGTGTTCATTGTTAGTGGAAAGGATAAGAAGACTTTAACTGAATGGTTTTCTTCTTGTGGAAAACTAGGAATTGCAGCAGAGCATGGTTATTTTCTAAGGTACGAACCTTATATTTTACGCTCTTTGACCTTTATATTTAATACTTTGTTTTGGAAGCGATTGTATTTGAACCTCTTGAAGCATCCAACTAATTTGTCGGGCTCATTAATCACCCACAAGAGCCTTGCACCGTGCAAGTTCAAACTTAAGTATGTATCCCTTGGATTTGACAAGAGTTAATAATGTGACCTCCCTCTATTAAAGTTGAGTTCATTCTTATATTAAACTCATTGTTGGAACTTTGTTGAGTAAAGAACATCAAGATAGTAATTTAGTATGTTAACAAGTTAGATTCTGCAACAACATGTTTAAAGACGGCAATATATTCCATATGAACCAGATCATTCCTGGTTAGGACAATGATATCCCGAAGTTCAGCCTGTAGTGAGATTGGCTGGACCCATGCTCTATACAAATATGGCAGGACTCACAGTTGACAGTTTCACCAAAATGTGGATGTGTAAGATTTTGGATCGTATATATTTTTTTCCAGAATTCTTAACTTCTTGTGAATTTACATTTAATCGTGAACTGTGTTAATAGCTTTTGATTAGTTGGGGGAAGGAAAAACTGGAAAGAGCCTTGTACACATGGTAGAGAGGAGAGAAATATGAAGATTTTGAAAAAATTTAACAACTCTGTTCCATTTATTTTTCTTGGTGTGAAATAATTTGTACATTTCCAGCTTTAGTTTATTTCCCAAAAGATGTCCGAACACTCTCGGTAACAGTTAACCTGAACAGCATGAAACTCTGTGTGAACAATTGTATACACTCTGCACAACTCAAAAAGCAAGCCATAATCACACTTCCTGTGGGCCACTAGCATAGGTCCATTATTTCCAGTTACCCCTTCAATTTTTACTGGATACGCTCTCTTATGCAGCCTTTTGTTAGTAGGCATTCCAATAGGAAAATTCTTGGAAAAATATTTTCGTAACATCTGACATTCAACTTCCACAAGATCCTCCAGGCTTGAGACCACATGCTTAGAAAATTTTATGTGTATTACATACTCTATTGAAACCAAATGAGTTCTATCTTTTTTCAGGCCAAATGGTGATGCGGACTGGGAAACTTGTGTTGCTCTCCCAGACTTTTACTGGAAACAAATTGCAGAGCCAGTAATGAAACTGTACACAGAGACTACTGATGGTTCTACCATAGAGACCAGAGAGAGTGCACTTGTTTGGAATTATCAGTTTGCAGATCCAGATTTTGGTTCGTGTCAGGCTAAGGAGCTTTTAGATCACCTGGAGAGTGTTCTTGCCAATGAACCAGTTTCTGTCAAGAGTGGCCTACACATCGTAGAAGTTAAACCTCAGGTTAGTAGACACCCTTTTTTCTTTCTCTCATCTGAAATATACTTTGCAAAATTACTAGCCAGATGTGAAGAGAATAGTTTATTGATATAGCCACTTAATTTTTTGTTCAAGAGAACACCTTAGTTTGTTGGCTTTATAAAGTGATTCAGTAAAATCTGCAGTCTATAGAACTAATAAATCTCTACAGGTTCTGTTAGAAAACAGAGAATATTGAGTAAAAGTAATCTGTTTTATTATCAGAGTATATCATCCTATTAATACTATTACAAATATGGACTATACTGTAACTAATATTGACAGCTGTATTTAGCATTACATCAGTACTAACCAAAGCTACCTAACTAAATTACAATATGTGTTTAAATTAAAGTAAGCTATTTACAATCTAGCCTAAGTCATCCTTAACATCCCCCCTCAAGTTGTGTGTGGAAAACAAATTGTAAACACCCAACTTGGAAAGGAAAAAATGGAGTTTGTCACTAGGTAAAGCTTTGGTAAAGAGATCAGCAGGTTGTTGAGTAGTAGGTAAGTATGCTGTAGTAATGATTCCTTGCTTGAGTTTGTCTCGCACAATATGACAGTCAATTTCAATATGTTTAGTCCTTTCATGAAAGACTGGATTAGCAGCAATGTGAAGAGCAGATTTATTATCACAAAATAGTTGAACAGGAGTGAGATTAGGAACTTGAAGATCTTTTAGAAGAGCAAGCAACCATTGAATCTCACAAACAGTATTTGCCATGGACCTATATTCAGATTCACCAAGCTTAACACAATAACCTGTGATAGATTTCCTTGTCTCACCACATGATCCCCAATCAGCATCACAAAAAGCAGTAAGTGTTAAAGAACTGGTAGCAGAGAAGAAAAGCCCTTGCCCTGGTGTTGTTTTAATATACCTTACTAATTTTAAGGCAGCATCCATGTGGGCTTGCAAAGGACTTTGCATGTACTGACTCAAGATATGAACTGCATAAGTAAGATCTGGTCTGGTAATAGTAAGATAGATGAGTCTACCAACCAATCTCCTGTAAATACTAGGAGTAGATATGACAGAACCTTTAAGTTTGCTGAGATTGTGATGTTGGTCAATAGGAACCTTAGAAGGTTTAGCTCCTAATAAACCTGTATCTGTGATAATATCCAAGGCATATTTTCTTTGACAAATGAAGATACCAGTAGAAGAATAAGCAATCTCTAATCCCAAAAATTACTTCAACAATCCCAATCTTTGAGTAAAAATTGAGAACTGAGATAAGCTTTCACTTTATCAAGCATGAATGAGACCAGTAAGCACAATGTCATCCACATACACAAGTAACACTGTAAAAGTATCTTGAGCTTGCAAAGTGAAAAGAGAGGAATCATTATAAGACTGCTTAAACCCATATTGAAGTAATGCCGCAGAAAATTTAGAGAACCACTGTCTAGGTGCCTGTTTAAGGCCATAAAGAGACTTCTTTAATTTGCAAACCAGTGGAATGGAAGAGTTGTTAGTAGTGGATTGAAAACCTGGAGGTAGAGTCATATAAACTTCATCTAAATCTCCTTGTAAGAAAGCATTGTTAATATCCATTTGAAATAATTTCCAACCTTTAATAGCAGCTAAAGCTAACAAAGTCCTTACAGTTGTCATTTTAGCAACCGGAACAAATGTCTCAAAGTAGTCCATGCCAAGTGTTTGAGTGAACCCTTTAGCTACTAATCTAGCTTTATATTTGTCAAGAGTACCATCAGAGTTATATTTGATTCTGTAAATCCACCTACAACCAACACATTTCTTTCCTGCAGGTAAAAATGTTAATTCCCAAGTATTATTCCTTTCTAAAGCATTTATTTCAGTTTGCATAGCTTTACACCACTCGGGAGATTTAATAGCCTGAGATAGGTAGAAGGTTCAGAAAGAACAGAAGTGGCAGCAAGAAACTTATGATAAGATGGAGAAACTTGAGAATAAGAAAGAGAAGCACTAATAGGATACGAACAAGTAGAAGCAATAGAAGTATGAACTTGAGAAGGAATATCAGTCTTTGAACCAAGTAGGTTGTTGCCTTTGTCGAGATGGTCTAACAGAAGGAGTAAATGAAGGAACACAATTAGCAGGAGAAGGTGAAATAGTAGGGTCAATATCATGAGAGGATGGGACATAAGCATTTTGGATGTCAATATGAATTAATTCATCTTGTGTGTAAGAAGGGAATATAGATGGTGAAGAGTCTGTAGAAGAAGACATAAAAGGAAATTGGTCTTCATAGAACACTACATCTCTAGATACAAACACTTTCTTGGTCTCTATATTACACACTTTGTATCCCTTTTTACCATAGGGATAGCCTAAGAAACAACATTTCACAGCTCTAGGAGAAAATTTGCATCTGTTATGTGAAGAAGTAGAGGCATAGCACAAACAACCAAACACTTTAAGATGAGAATAGTTAGGAAGATGACCCAATAAAATCTCATAAGGAGTTTTATTCTTAAGAACAGAATTTGGCATTCGATTAATGAGATAGGTAGCAGTCAAAATACAATCTCCCCAATAACAAAGAGGAACATAAGAATGAAACATGAGAGACCGAGCAACATCTAATAAGTGTCTATGTTTGTGTTCTACCACTCCATTTTGTTGAGGAGTGATAGTACAACTAGTTTCATGAACAATACCAAGAGATTTTACAGAAGCCTGAAAGGAAGTTTCAAAAAATTCTGAACCATTGTCAGACCTGATATGTTTAATTGAACCAGGAAACTGAGTTTTAACATATGCAACAAAGCTTTGAAAGAAAGATAAAGCCTGAGATTTGTATTGCATCAAGTAAGTCCAAGTACATCTTGTGTAATCATCAACAATTGTTAAGAAATATGAACAATTATCATATGTCTTGTGCCTAGTTTGCTTATGAGGAAAAGGTTTAGGTTTAGTAGGTTTAGTAGCTTGCTTATGACCTTTGGTTGCTTCAGAAAAATTTTTAACTGCTAAGGCAAGAGTCTCAGAAATAGCTGGTCCTTGTGTACTCAAAATAGCACATTCTCTCTGTTTTTCTTCTTGCAATAACAGAGCATAAGCCTGTTCAACTGTTGGAGAATTAGCCATGAGCAGAATTTGTCCCCTTACATTTGTATATGTATCATTGAGCCCCATTAAAAATTGTGTCAATATTTCATTATGAAGGTTTTGTTCCTGAAGTGTACCAGATCCACAACTACAGACACAAGTGCATTTAGGTACTCCAATCAAATTCTGAAGTTCTTCCCTCAAGACTTTGAACTTAGTATAATAGCCAGTAATAGACAAATTTCCTTGAGTAAGAACTCCTATATCTTTCCTTAACTGAAATAACTTTGGTCCATTAGACTGAGTGAATCTTGTTTCTAGATCAGTCCAAATCTCACGAGCAGTTGGTGAATACACCACACCACACTAGAAGCTATCTCAGGTGTCAAGGAATTAAGTAACCATGAAATTACCATATCATTACATCTATCCCAGTGCATCAGATATGCAGAACTAGAACTAGGTTTAGGATATGTACCATTTATCATTCCTAGTTTGAGTTTAGCTGAAAGAGCTAAAGTCATATATCGTTTCCATTGAGAGTAATTAGCACCATTCAATGGTTGAGAAACCAGAATCAAACCTGGATGATCAGAAGGCTGCAAGTAAAGTGGATGACAAGCATCAAGTTGCAGTCCAAGAGAAGCATTATCATATATATCAACAGGAATAGGTGCAGCAGGAGCCATGAACTCAAATTGAGTGAAGCAATTTGACAAACAAGATCAACAAAAATTCAATTACAGACTTCAATCACATAAAATAGCATAGAATTCTAGTTATGTAGATGAAGAGAAACTATGCAGAAGAGAGAAAAGTATACACAGAGGAAATACAAAAGTACGGTAGACAGATAGAGTTGAGTGAGATGAAGAATTTTCACAGAAAAAATGTTGATTTGCAGAAAAATGGAGGTGGAGATCTGGTTACGAAGAGAGAGAAAACCCTAGGTAAAGTTCCACAGCTTTGATACCATGTTAGAAAACAGAGAATATTGAGTAAAAGTAATCTGTTTTATTATCAGAGTATATCATCCTATTAATACTATTACAAATATGGACTATACTGTAACTAATATTGACAGCTGTATTTAGCATTACATCAGTACTAACCAAAGCTATCTAACTAAATTACAATATGTGTTTAAATTAAAGTAAGCTATTTACAATCTAGCCTAAGTCATCCTTAACAGGTTCTCTCATGTTTATAGAGTTAAGTCGTTGAGGTTCAATTTTACTCCGAAGTATCACAGGTTGGTTTGAATTTATCACTTTGGAAAAATACAAGAAAAACAATAATACCAGTTAACCATTTTAGTAGAGAAAGAGGAATTTTTCTTGGTAATGATGTTCACATAATCACATTGCAAATCATAGAAGAGAACAGGTTAATCGAAGAGTTGAACCTTGGTTCTGTGGTGTATGTGACCTCTTGTTTTTTGCTTCCTATGATACAACTTGCTCCACCCCCTGTCAATTAATATTATGTTTTCAATTATAAGCACACGGGCTTCCTTGGTGTTCATCTGCAAGTATAGTTATTATTGTTCTCATTTTACCCTTATATCTTGGAGTTGAGGTTGACGTGGATGATAAATAGCTGATGCGTTTGTCTTTCAACTATAGTGATTTGTTTGTGTAAATAGTGTTAGTAGCTCAAGAAATCCTTTCCCTTGGTTTCCCTTTTTCTTAAATTGATACTAATCTGTATACTTTTTAAGATAAATGATTATAGGCCAACTTCCATATACTTTCGTGTACTTTTTTGCAGTCCATAACCATAACACCGGCTTCCTTTTATGAATACTTAATGCCCTTTCATTACTTTCAGTATGGTTCTCCAGTTAACTGTTACTGTAGGTATCATATATTTTGAAACCTTTTTAGCGACAATTCTAGCTATCCTACTTCTATATGTACTTATAACCATCTTTATGCTCAAATTTTATATATCAAATAGGGCGTCAACAAAGGCCTTGTTGCAGAACGCCTCCTGATAACAATGCAGGAGAAAGGGATGCTTCCGGATTTTGTGCTTTGTGTCGGGGATGACCGTTCTGACGAGGATATGTTTGAAGTGATAATGAGTGCAATGGCAGGCCCCTCTCTGTCCCCAGTTGCTGAAGTGTTTGCTTGTACTGTTGGCCAAAAACCCAGCAAGGCCAAATATTACTTGGAGGATACCAGTGAGATATTAAAAATGTTGCAGGGTCTCGCCACCGCCTCGGAGCAGACTGCTAGAAATGTTTCCCAATCTTCTCCACGAGCTATCATGGACAGAGAATAAATAGAGATGTTGAATATCTTTCTCATTGTTTTCACAATCTTCATTGGGAACCTTCAGCATCTTGTGGGGGAGGAGGTCTGAGATTTGTTTCTATTTAGTTGTATCTAAATAATTTGTGTTAACTCAGTTTTCTTGTTTCTATTTACCTTGTGATTGGTGAACTGTAATGCCATTATTTTGTAAACATTTGCTTTAGGGGTTTACAAGATACACTTTTTTACATTTGTGAATTCATTTTTACCTTGTAGTTAAGTAGTGTAACCTGAATTTTTCTTTAGTAAACTTATTCCCCTTTTAGTGTTTGCAGAAGGTAGGTAATCTTTTACTTAGCCAGGTGGTTTTGAAACCATTTCACTTGAACAAGGGCATTTCTTTTGCTTTTTACTATTTCAAATCCTCTCAAAATGCCAAGAGGGATGGATCATGGCTCTCTTTCTGTTTTAATATTCACTGGAAATGACTGCCTAATCAAGGAATTTCTCAAGTATTATGAAATTATGACCAAGGAATTGTGCCTAATCAAGGTATTTCTTAGGGTTCTACCAAAAAAAATAAGGTATTTCTTATGTAACAAGAAAATTACGAATTCTGTTGTGTATATCTACTAATTTACGTATTGCGCCATTATATCAAATTACAATGCGTATCTGAGTAGACACAAAGATATAGCAGGACCCTTAACGAAAGTATTCTGATATTATGACTAATTTTCACCAAGGACTGCCTAGTGCTACTATTATGAAGGAAGACCAAATTCACATGCCAAAATTTGAAAACAAGCTGGTATGTGTCGATATAATCTCTACTTGGGAAGTAAACTGTAACACCTTTATATGTAAAACAATGATGTTGCTATCTAAATGATTTTTCATGGTAGCACCAAAGCATAATAAACCTAAATGTGAAGATGTTGCTATCTAAATGATTTTTCTTACACTTGATATAGTTTCTGACCATATCTGAAAGGGGTATTGAAAAATTTAATTCCCAACCCTTACAACACAAGCAAGAGATGCCCAACGCCACCTCCACACCATCTCCAACAATCGGGCAACACCAAACGTGTAATCTGTAAGCTGAATCAGAGCTCCAATTTCTGTTTATTTGATGTTAATCTGTACAAAGGGAGATTGACTGGATGTCGAGGGTACGGCACAAACCCAACATATTCAGCCAACGGAATGCTATGATTTGTTCTTGCTGCTCATTAATGTAGGGGTAACTGATACAATTCCGATAAGAAACATGGTGGCTATTGAGTGGAAGTCATAAAGGTCGCCCATCGAGCGCAACTCACCAAGAGCTATTCCAGCCTGGAGAAAAAAGAGAGGGAAAAAAGGGATATTTAGACGCTTCACAACAATTTATTTTCAATTTCTTCAATAAAACATAGGAGTAACAGGACAGTCGTTACTTTTATGGACATTTCAGCACAAATGTTGCCACTTGATGGTTTAAATCTAGTACGAGAATATGCTATGACAACTAATCATTCTATTTCCCCTATGCCAATAATCTCGTTGTGTTTAATCTCATCAATAAAATAACACAAACAAGCATAAACACCCTCTCTCCTCTTTCCCCTTCAAACTATATTTTTCTTTATTATAGCCCTCTTTGTGGAAACAATTTCTATGGTAATCCAATGGGTAATATAACAACTTTTAGACTAAGCAAGCATATATATAAACAAACTCCAGGAGTTATGGAAAAAGCTCAATTTATAGCAGAGAAAATACCCTGACAGTAACAAAAGCAGCAGGTATAAGCCCAATCGAAGTTGCGAGGAAGAATATGTGGAAAGGTACATCTACAATTGGTGAGGCAACATTAATAAATGTATTTGGCAAGGTTGGGGTCAATCTTAGGAAAAGCATGTAGTTCAGAAGCCCGTCACGCCTTTTAGCCACCTGAGTAAACAGAGAGACATTATTCAAATAAACTGGTTCACACAGCAGAGATGAGTGTAAAGGGATGAGTTGACAGTCACCTGGGCTCGAAAGAAACTTAGCTTATTGGGCCAGAGAGAGAAGACAAGTGGCCGCCCAATTAATTTGGATAGGAAAAAGCATGACGATGCACCGGCTGTAGCAGTGAACACAACCAAAGCTACACCTTTGAAGACTCCAAAAAGGGACCCCGCAAGCAGTGACATGAAAACAGTACCAGGAATCATAAAAGTTTGCATGAAGATGTAGACCAAGCAGTATCCCATTAGAACCTGAATGGTGTAGTCATTTGTGTAGCTCTCCAGGTGAACTCTACAGAAATATCCACAACAAATTAATGATTATCCCAAAACAAGCTAGATTAGACCCTGAAAGAAATGCGAGGCAAGGCATGGCAAATGAAACATGAAAGGAAATTTTGAATTAGATGACATCTGCAAATAATTTGGAATAGCTTGCGCCAGTTGACAGCATCAAATACACTGATTAACATTCTTTCTCTAAACAAGTTTATGAGTATAAAGCTTTTCCAGACCAGTATAGTACAATTACATTGATGAACAATGTAAAACCTAGTAAATTTGAACGCCAACCTCTCTATATAACACAAACTCTAGTCAGAATACACACTACATCAACCAGGCTCATTGAGTTGGAAGATGCAAGCTGTCTCATGAAATAATTTCTCATAGAACTACCACAATCACAATTCCAAAATGAGAATCAACAACCTAGTTAGAGTGTGTGTGGATAGTGGATTTGTAAAATGAAGCTAAAGAGAAAGATACAAAAAATAAAAAGCAAAGGACTAAAAACATAGATGCGGTTGTTGATTTTATTTTTTTTGTCTTTTTGATGTCATTAAAGAATAAAAAACCAAAATTATATGAAAATAACAAGGTAAGGCAAAGAACAGGGCACTTTTTCCTTTATCTTTTTACTTGTTGACATTTCTAAATTCCGAACTAACAAAAAATTATAGAAAATGAGGATCGAGTGGAAATTGCTCCGAACAAACTTCGATTTTATTTGGAAAAAGAAAATGCCAACAAACCAAACAATAGCAGATACTATACACTTTTGTTTTAGAAATCTTAAGAAATAATTCCATGAAACCAGATCATAATAGGACAGTAAAATGTATTTAAAACAGCACAAAGAAAATAAATCCAAATTTAAAGAGTAGAGTGGGAGATAAGCCACAGAAGCAGTCTAATTAAGATACCCATATAACAGAATCTAGATGCCAGCAAACCAAACAATAGCAAAGGCTATATCATTTTGTTTTAGAAGTCCGAAGAAATAACTCCATGAAAAAAAACAGTACTCAGTGGGACAGCTCAAGGATATCACAAGACTATCAGCTAAAATTTAATTTGTCGGTTAAACAAACAGTTACCAGGTAGTTCAGAGAGATATATACACAATCTGTCGGCTAAAAAACGTAATGTGCTGGTTTTTCTTGCCTTACAAGAAAACTTGAATGCAATCTGAGATTCTACTTGGGAGACAAAACTATTATGAAAACATTTTGTGATTCCGAACTAATATTGAACTTCATGTCGGCATGATGACTCTTGAGTTAACTTTTTGTAATTACTCAAATTTGGGTTTCAAGAGTGCATCGATTATATTCTTGTACTTCATAACAATGTTTAACAAATATACCAAGTAGAGAAATTATGGTAACCAAATAAATTTCCCTCATTATCTGCAACTCCATTTTATAACTTTAATATCTTATGGTGACCCAAACTTTCCACTAAAAGTATCATGTAGAGAATAGACATAAAGAAGAACTTCTCTTTACATCATTGGACTTTATTCAAATGAAAATGAACTTCGTCATCTTATTTGTAGATACAAACTCTTTGCAAAACTTTATCAGTGACCTAAGAAGAAACTAAGAACCTTTGAAGTTAAACATGTCCTTTTTGACCTTCCTTGCTCGCAAAACCTTCTAACTAAGTATCTCCATCTCATTGGTGCAATAATCGGCTAATACTATACAATAACAATGCAGTCAACCCAATTGAATGTGATGCTATCCCAGTTAGTTACTCCAACTACCCACTGCAAAGTACAGATGCATAGAACTATTATATCTAACAGTATGTAAAAAAATTCACCATTCACCCATTAAACATTCAATAAACAAAAAACTTACACCTAACTGGATAAAATCATTCAAAATTTACCCATTTTTTAAAGACATCAGATACAGGAACATCTTCCCAAAACATCAACTTAAACCAAACCTCCAGTACTGCCCCATAGTTTTCTCCTTGCAAAAATTGGAACCATAGCTTTCAGGAAATTGCAAGAGTAAGAAGATTCGAGTATAGCTTTTGGATTTATGTTATTCCTCTTCCATATATGGCTTCAACCCAACTTAATAAGAAAAATACAATAAAATTTGTAGATTCACAAATATAACAGCTAAAAGAAAAAAATAATAATAAAGGAATTTCTTTAACATGTGCCCTTAGGGCACATGCTAAACACACAGTTTAAAGGAATATTCTCTTGAATTGTGTGCATATTTCCTTGAATTTGGTACAAATACAGAAATCAAAAGAATATGCACACAGTACAGTTCAAGAGAATATTCTCTTGAACTGTGTGTTTAGCATATGCCCTAAGGGCACATAACCACTGAAATTATTAATTATGTAGGTATCTATATCTTACAGGAAATAGTTTCAGAGAATATTTTCACTTGGAAGAGTCTTACTAAAAAGAGGAAAAATCCCCTTTCCACAACCACAGCTACGGCAATCAATAACAAACAAAAACCAGAGTCCAGAGACCCACCAGAAAACAAAGACACATACATATAGAGAATGTGTAATGGGTATGATAATACCTGAGGATTTGAATGTCTTGGAGAGTACGGGGAAGCTTGAGGAAGCTATAATCGGAAGCTGGCATGGAGAGGTAGACGCATAAAAGACCTAGAACGAACCCCAATACGACGCCGGACGCCATCGCCATCTCCCAAAAAGTTAATGGAAACTTCGATGATGATGATTTATTCAGAACACCACCATTTCCATTATTTCCCTTGAAAGATGAAGAAGATGGTGATTCTACTTGTTCCATCTTCTTCTTCTTCTTCAATTCTGTTTTTCCAATTCAATTTAACAAAACAAACAGAAAATTATAAACAATTAAAACCCCAATTCAATTCAAGATATATAAATCTATATATCCAGAGATAATTATACCTTAATACGGTATCTTCTTCCTTGCTTTCGAATCCCCTTTCTCTCTCTGCTGTAGAAAATCTTCCGTATTTGAGGAGAGAGGAGAAACGAGAGAGAGAGAGGCAGAGGAGAGAGGAGAGAGGATTTTCTCTGGTTGGAATTACACAGCAGCAAAAAGTCTTTATATAATTAGAGTACGGCTGATTGGCACTTCTCTCCTTTCAAATTGTCACACACTTTTAAAATCATTCTTAAAATATTATTTTTATCAATTAAATTCTTAAAATGTTATTTTATTGACGTTTATATTCTTTTAATCTATTTTAACCTAAATTCAACTCATTTTGATCAAATTTAACTCAACCCGACCCAATCCAATTTTTTAATATTTTAAAATATAATAATATTTTTAAAATAAGTTTAAAATAATAATTATATTTAATATTTTAAAAAAATAATATTTAATTATTTAAAATAAATTATTATTATTAAAATAATAATTATTTTAATATTTTAAAATAAAATAATTATTTTAAAAATAGTTATTGTTAATATTAAAATAAATATTAGATTTTTTTTATAAAAAAATTAATAATTATATTTAATATTCTAAAATAAATATTTTTAAATAATTTTTATTTTTAATATTTTAAAAGTAAAAAATATTTTTGTAAATATTATTTTTAAAAATAATATTTACTTTTAAAATATTACAAATAATATTTATTTTAGAATATTAAAAATAATAATTATTTTAGAATATTAAAAATAATTATTATTTTAGAATATTAAATATAATATTTATTTTAGAATATTAAAAATAATAATTTTTTTAAATTTTTTTTGAATAATTATTATATTTATATTTATATTTATTTTAATTTTTTAATATTTACTTTTAATATTATAAAATAATTATTATTTTTAATATTCTAAAATAACTATTTTTAATAATTATTATTTTTGAAGGAAAAATAATATTTAATATTCTGAAATACTTATTAAAAAAATTATTATTTAATAATAATAATTATTAAGATTATTTTAATTTTTAAAATAATAATTATTAAGCTTATTTTAGTTTTTAAAATAATAAATTTTAAAATACTAATTATAAAGATTATTATAATTTTTAATATAATAATTATTAAGATTATTTTAATTTTTTTTAATAATTATTTTAGTTTTTTTAATAATTATTTCAGAATATTAAATATTATTTTTCCTTCAAAAACAATAATTATTAAAAATATTTATTTTAGAATATAAAAAATAATAATTATTTTAGAATATTAAAAATTAAAATAAATATAAATATAAATATAATAATTATTCAATTTTTTTTTATAAAAAACTAAAATAATTATTATTTTTAATATTATAAATTAAATATTCTAAAATAAATATTATATTTCATATTCTAAAATAATTATTATTTTTAATATTCTAAAATAAATATTATTTTTAATATTTTAAAAGTAAATATTATTTTGAAAAATAATATTTACAAAAACATTTTTTACTTTTAAAATATTAAAAATAAAAATTATTTATTTTAGAATATTAAATATAATTATTAATTTTTTTATAAAAAAACTAATATTTTATTTTTAAATATTAAAAATAACTATTTTTAAAATAATTATTTTATTTTAAAATATTAAAATAATGATTATTTTAATAATAATAATTTATTTTAAATAATTAAATATTAATTTTTTAAAATGTTAAATATAATTATTATTTTAAACTTATTTTAAAAATACTATTATATTTTAAAATATTAAAAATTTGGGTTGGGTCAAACTAGGTTGGGTTAAACTTGGTCAAAATGGGTCGGGTTTAGGTTAAAATGGGTTGAAGGAACAGAAACGTCAATAAAATGCCACTTTAAGAACCTAACTAACGAAAATGGTATTTTAGGGACGACTTTGAAAGTGGGTGGCAACTTGGAGGGACAGAAGTGCCAATCAGCCATTAGAGTACTCTTAACATGTGCCCTAAGTCACATGCTAATTATATAATTTAAGAGAGTATTATTTTGAACTGTATGCATATTCTGTTGATTTCTGTATTTACATCAAATTCAAAAAAATATGCACACAATTCAAAATAATATTCTTCTGAAATGTGTATGTAGCATATATAGTGATTAACTGATTTTGTTAAATTGAGTTAATCACTATATATGCTAGTGGTGGACTCTTGTTTGCTCATACTTGTACAAACGTCTTTATAGTGATTAACTGATTTTGTTAAATTGAGTTTAAATTATCAACATAATTGAGTTTTACTTAACCAAAATTTGTCTTAGCTCTCTCTTACCATTTGAGACGTCCTTTTATAGTCCATTGTCATTGTCTTTTTGACATGTGGCATCAGGCACATAGGTATGAGAGTTGGTGGGAAGTGGTTAGCATGAAGTTTATTTTTGAATAAGTAATTGGTTAATAAAGTGCTGATACGCAGGCAAGGCTTTACGTGTATCAATATTTATTGGCCAATTGATCAACTTATCAAAAAATAAACTTCATGCTAACCGGATCCGAGTTGGTGGGTAACGTCTCATCTGTCAATTGTATTGCTCAAAAATCGATTCTATATAACCAATAAGATAAGTTCTTGATTTTCTCAATACGCTATCGTCGAGCGAGTCAATATCTGACGATCTCAGAATTAGGACTTCATCGACTCAACCCAAGTACTTTGGGCCTATGCCCCCAACACTATGCACACTTCGACCAAACCAAAATTTTGCTAAATCAAATATTAGTATCCTTCTCCAAGTGATTTTAGTATGATGATTAAAATTTAGAGGTTGGATGATTACAATTTTGAGGTGGTTCGATTAGTACATGTATTAATATTTCTTTTAAGGCAACAAAAAATATAAACAAATAGTAGTATTGTTTAATGAAAATAGTCACTACATAATTTTGGATGAAGACCTTAATTAGAATATAAAATAATTTTTAACTCCTTAGTTGTGACGGAAGAGTGCCATTTTAATTGTAAAGTCAATTTCTAAAAGGAAACATGTAAGAGAAGAATATTACAAAAATCTTGGTCTTATATAGGAAAGAGTTAAGGATGTCCCAAAAAAGAAAAAAAAGAGAGGAAACACTCCTTAATTTTATTTTTTCCTCTTATTATTATTATTATTATTTTATTTATCACTTTATTCCTTTTTCTTTATCAATTGAGGAAAAAAGACCTTGTTTAGTACAAAATTTGAGGCTGAAAAAAACTAACAAAATAAATGGAGTAATAAAAATACATATAAAAAAAGACTAAATGTAAATAATTTCCGCATATTGGAATCCAGCTCAGCAGTGCAAATGAAAGGGGATTGACTGGGGGATGAGTAATTGAGACAGGTCGGCCACGATATGCACGTGCCAAATGGGAACGCGCGTTCTTTTTCTCTCTCCTATTTTATTTTTTGTTGCGGGGCTCCTCCAGGTGATGATTAGCGTACGTAATCGAGGCAGCACATGAATATAGCTCAGCACGCCACGTTTTCCGGATGCACTGAATATAAAGAATTTTTATACGGACTAATATACCCCTATGAGGGGTTGTCGTATTAGCTATTGGGAGAATCTTAATCGGATATCTCATTTGGCTCCCATTGCTTTGCGGACAAATTACTAATGTTGGAATGATTAAGACATCTTTTTATATTCACTACTCCCCGTCCCATAATAAGTGATATTTTAAGTAATTTTATTTATTTTAAATTATTTGATATTTTAAAAGGAGCATTAATTATAATATATTTAAAATTATCCCTCATTACTTCTATTTCAATACTCAGATACTTTTAACTCTCTCTCTTTATTAACACAAATGGTATTATAGACAAATGATACTATATTTAATGCTGTACAATTATTTTCTTAATGGTTGTGCCCAACTCTAAAACATCACTTATTATGGGACGTAGGGAGTATAAGTTGTGTACAAGTATTAAAAAAATAATTATAGTATAATATTAAATATAATATTAATTGTCTATATTGTCCTTGTATTAGAAAGATAAAGAGTTATTGTAAGACCCCGAATTTTATAAATAAAGATTTAATTTTTTTTATATATTATTTTGAAATAGTAAGGAATTGATTTAATTAATATAGTAAGTTGTGGGTAAAATGAGCAAATATTTCAAAATGAGCAAGTGGTTATAAAATATTATTGTTGTCGGAGAATATTCGTTTAGTCGTGAAATATTCTTGTTGTCAGGGAATATTCGTACGACGGCGCAGTAATTTGTGGGCCCCACAACGGAAGAACTGTCGGATATATAAAGCGACAGAAATAACCTTTTTATAAATAACGGTAAAACTGTTACCGTTAAACTGTTGAAATACCCGGTGATAAAAATACAGTAATACGCGTTGTTGCACAGTAGCACACGGTATTGCATAGTATTTTGAATTATTGATTTTTACGTAAGAAGACACTTACTCAATTATTGTTACAGTAATTACTATTCAATATTTTATATTATTGATTCAATAATTGCTACGTTGATATTTTATATAATTGATTCAATAATTGCTACCGTTGATATTTTGTATTAGTGATTCAATGATTTTCACTGCACAATATTTCACATTATCAAATCAATAATTCATATTATTTGAATAATATTATTAGATAGCATTATTGACAATGTCTAAGGAAGTTCTGTCTAGGAGGGGTTATTTAATTGCGCGCCAGTAAAGAAAAATCCTTATCGGAAGGCCCCCTCTTTCTTGGGAACGACCTGATTGTCAATATTGTAGTTCTGTAATATTATTTGTGAATAATTAATTATTGATTTATATGATAAGAAAATATTTATTTTATGGATATAAAAGAAGGAATTAGTGCCGAGGTGTTTTTATCAATATTTTGGTGTGAAAAATCATCCGTTTGTGGATTTCAGCTATTTTCGGTTGAAAATTTGGAAAAACTTCCTTCTATAAAGTTGTAGAGAATTAAATTTCTTATACAAAAGACATAGAATTTGTATTTTTCTGATAAAAGGGCTATTTATTATGAATTATTGAAGTTTCAGAAATAAATATTTTTATTAAAAATATGGATGGGCCCCACTTTTGTTTTTATGGGTTGTAAATGTTGAATTTTCAAATGCCATTAAGGTATGCTGGGAGAAGCCGCCTGAGGTTTCAAAAGTCTACTTTTGCATCCTAAGCTTTCCTATAAATAGGATGCTTAGGTAGAAATGAAAATCACACTAGAATCAGAAAATTTTCTTTCTATAATATCGAGCGTATTTCTTGTGAGTATTTAGATACTTTGAGTGTTGGTAGCAGTGCAAGTTTTCGTCCACATAATATCTGATATTCCAGTCAAAACTACTCTCCTGTTAAGGTAAGGGATGTTATTTTCTTTCGTAAATGATGTTATTCTTTTCAATATCATTATAGCCAAAATATTGTCATGGATTTTATTATAAAATTCTTATTTTTTCAGTCGGGGTTACTATTCACGAAAAAATTAAATTTTCTTCTATTTGTCCAAGTTGCTTGTTAAGGTTCCTATCTTTGATTGGATCCAAGTTTTTATCTTTATTCTTGAATTTTATTCCACAAGGTATTATAATGGAATATTCTTAAACTTGGATAAACTAAATTACGAATCCCTAATCTTTGTCCTTTATATCACTAGATTCGTTATTTATATTATTTTTCATCATCCTCACTACTAAATGGTGATATAACTGAATATCTTTGGCCTGTAGAGCAAAGATGAATAATTACCTGATGATTATCTTTGGTCGTAGTGCAAAGATGGACAGGTGTTGAGATGAACATGACCACTGGTGATACAAATGAATATCTTTGGCTCGTAGTGCAAAGATGAATGTTTGATTTAAGATATATATTGATTGATGTTACAGGGATAAAATATTAATGGACTTTTAAATCATAGAAGATAATAGACTTCATTCTCTACATAACTCTTCTAATGAATTGATATTTTCGCTGCAGTTGTTGATCTAAAACTTGTTGTCTATAATATTTTATCTGATTTGTTGAAGACTAACGATAATTTATTTCCCATTATCTTAGTCATAATATTCTTTACTGGGCTAGTTGAGCTCACCCTTTTCATCTATTGTCCTCTTCAGAAAATGAGAATGTCGCAGGAACTAGTCTGGGGACAGAGTGATGGTCCGAGTTAGAGCAGTAGTAGCCCTCACTATTTATAATAAATAGTGTGATAATAATTGTAATGAGGACTTAGTTTGAATGTTAATATTTTCTACATATTTGTATTGACACTCACAGTTGTGTGGTCGTATTTTGCACGACCGTGTGATATAAAGTTTATATTTGGATTCTGTACCATGTATTTGGCGACTCAGAATGGGTTGGGTTGATTGGATCTATTTTGGGGGCGTCACAGTTATTTATTGGACAAAAAATAGTAAGAGAACCTAAATTATATTTAATACTTGGAGTAATATTAGAATCTAAATAATTAATACTTACTTGAAATTCTCAAACGACTTATATTAACGGATAAAAACTGTGACGCCCCTAAAATAAGTTTAATACACAACCCACTTATTCTGGGTCGTCAAAAAAATATATGGTACAGAATTCAAATACAAATCTTCATATTCCAACTATTACTCTGTCGTGCATAATACGACCACACATAAACTGTGAATAACAATACTCACACTCCTTATCAATGATACGTTACATAAAAGTACAGTCAATAACTGTTTTAGAAATTAAAATATTTGGAAAATGCTCAAGAAAACCTTCGTACATGGGAGGCCATACTTCTAAGTTATAATAGATATTATAGGACTTGAGAATTAACCTTGGTTGACCCAATAGACCCCAAAGAAGAATGAGAAGATTACTATCTTGTTCATTCCAATGGTGGGTATTCTCTTACCATATAATTATCTCAATTGTCTCAAACTGAGAATTGTATTCCAACCATACTCCAAGATTATATAGGTAGTGCTCATAGATATAATCAGCAAGTGGATGCGAACAATCATGTCTTATAATAATATAAAGTTGTATGTGGTTAGACATTTTGTATGATAGTGGAAACACACCCTTACAAAGTCGGGTTCACCAAAATCAACTATTAAATGACGTACAAAATACGACACACATTTAAAGTTCTCAATACTATTATATATTGTCATGCTATTTATAATGTATTGAGAAACTTCAACAGTCACCGACCATCACTCTAGTCCCTTGTTATCCCCGCTCGACCCAGCTACACTCTTATTACCTGAAAGAAATTGTGAAGCAAAAGGGTGAACACAAATAACCCAGTAAATAATATTATGACTAAAGATAATTAAATTATCAATAGCCTTCATCAGTAATGAATCAGATCTTTAGAACCTTAGCCCTCAATAGGGAAAAATCTGATAGAATACAATAGACAACAAGTTTTAGATCAACAACTGCAGTGGAACAAGCAATCCATTAGAAGAGTCAAGTAGAACATAATGTCTACTATCTTCTCCATGTTAAAAGTCCACCAATAATATTTCATCCTTGTAAAATCTGTAACAGGACGAAATTTTAATTGAATAGTGATTTTGGGGACAGAATCCTTTTAAGGGGGAAAGATGTGACGAACAGGGGACATAATCCTTTTAAGGGGAGAAAAATGTGACGAACAAGATTTTTGTAATTTAATTTGAATATTTATTGAATTAAATAAATATTTTTCGATGATTTAATTATTGAGTCAAATAATTAATTCATGAATTTGTGGTAGATTAATTTAATTATATGTGTCACATTAGTTAAATTAATGTGATGAATTCTTATAATTCAAGTACATATTTAATTGAGCTTATTTGATTAAATGAATTATTTAAATAAGCACAATATTTTCTAATTAATTAGAGATTTAATGAGTTAATCTAATTAATAAATGTGAATTTTAATTATGTGACTATGTGATTTAATGTGAAACTATTCTATTTTATTTAATTGATTTAAATAAGATTAATTGATTAATTAGAAGTGTGACAATTAACTATATTATAAGCAATTAATTAAAATAATGAGAATGGAGGAATAAGAAAAGAAGAAAACCAAACGTGGCCTTATGGGAGGTTGGTGCAGTTAATCCACTATGGGATTAACTGACCACTTACCTATCAGTTATATACATATACGTATTATATATTATATAACTTATATATTATATCAGCATCTAGTTTATACCATATACGAACATCAGAGAAAATATCAAAGAGAAAAAGAGAGAAAGTAAGAGAAGAAGGATTGGGGGGAGAACCGGTACAACATGTACCGGTCATTAGTACAGTGTAAATTGTGGACCATTAGATCTTTTAAAATAGATCTGATGGTCACAATTATTTTCCTCAAAACCCTTCCTTCCTTCCTTCCTTCCTTCCATTCCCCGTTTCCCTGCTTCCCCACTCCCCTGCTTCAATTCAATCGAGGCTTTGGGAGATAAAACTGTTGATCCTGCTACTTTAAAAACAATGGGGGGATTCCGCACCAGATCAACAAAAGCAGCACAAAATTTATCTCCAAACCCAAGACTTCGAGCAGTAGCAGGTTTCTCAGCATAATTTGGGAAATGGGTTTGTGATTTCATCTGCCTTTGAGTTATTCTGGTGAGATGCGCTTTACCTTTTCATATTTTGCTCAGTTATCATTTCATTTCTTCTTTTTGATTCCCTAATGCCAGTAAAATATGCCCAAATAGTACCAATATGAAAAGGGAAAGCGCTTAATTTTAAGGTCGTGACTGATTCACGGAATGTACGCTTTAGAATTAAACTTAACTTTCAATTTCATCTCATACTGTGTTCTCTCTGTCGGTGAGCTCAACTCGGGTTCCATTTTTATTCGAATTGCTTTTTGGTTAGATCTGATCTTCAACGATAGTTAGGAAGCCCTTTTTTTCAATTCATTTATTATTTTTTTCCACTTCAATTTTTTTGTTTTTCCACCTACCCTGGTCCCGTTGGTTACCTTTTATTTATTGTTGTTCAAAGTCAGGACTTTACTAATGGGGTTTCTCAGTATCTTTTTCCTTCCCTTTTTGGTTTGAGATACAATGTGTCTTCGAGGATATCCTTATTTTGCTACTGTTTGTTTTTCATTTTGTATTAATTATAAAGGTTTTTTTTTGTTAAAATTGATGCCATGAATTGTAACTAAACAGTTTGAACTTATTGTCATATATTCCTTGATAGTGGTTTATTATCAAATTGGTTTATGTTCAAGTGTTTGAATTATAGGTTAGATTGCGATTTTCTAAATGAATATGAGGTTTAATAAAAAGCTTGGTCTAATTTTATGATTGTGACGCCCCCAAAATAGGTTCAATACTCAACCCATTCTGAGTCGCCAAATACATGGTACAGAATCCAAATACAATCTTTCATATCAAACTGTCGTGCAAAATACGACCACACAACTGTGAGTGTCAATACAGACATGTAGAAAATATAAACATTCAAACTAAGTCCTCATTACATTTATTATCACACTATTTTTTTAAAAAATAGTGAGGACTTCTACAGCTCTAACTCGGACCATCACTCCATTCCCCGACTAGTACCCGCGATATTCTCATTTCTTGAAGAGAACAATGGATGAAAAGGGTGAGCTCAACTAGCCCAGTAAAAAATATTATGACTAAGATAATGAAAAACAAATTATCGTTAGCCTTCAATAAATCAGATAAATATTATGGACAACACGTTTTAGATCAATATTCGCAGTGAAAATAACAATTCATTAGAAGAGTTAAGTAGAGAATGATGTCTACTATCTTCTTTAATTTAAAAGTCCATCATTAATATTTTATCCCTGTAACATCAATCAATATACATCTCGAATTAAATATTCATCTTTTGCACTACGGGCCAAAGATATTCATCAGATAATCATTCATCTTTGCACTACAGGCCAAAGATATTCATCAAGTAATCATTCATCTTTGCACTACAGGCCAAAGATATTTAGTTATATCACCATTTAGGACTGAGGATGATGAAAAACAATACGAATAACGAATCCAGTGAGATAAAGGACAAATATTAGAGAATTTATCCAGAGTTCAAGAATGAAGATCAAAACCTGGATCCAATCAAAAATAATTTGGAAGAAATTTTTTTTATCGTGAATAGTACCCCGTGAATAGTAACTCATGAATAGTAACTCGTGAATAGTAACTCGACATGAAAAGATAAAAAATTTCACAAGAAAGTTCAGACCAATATTCCAGTGAAATGATATTAGATGAAGCCAAAACTCAAGAAATTTCTGATCATTTCAAGAATTATAGAAGCAATACTTACCGTAGTAAGTTTAGAGTTAGGAATCTGAAATGAAACAATATACGAAACTGCAATCGGATTTTCACCCTGTCAGGCGGTAGTTTGCTCAGACAGATTATTTCCACAATTTAATAACAACTGAATACGAAGGGTTATTCACCAGGCATGCGGTAATCCGCGTAGACAGGTTATTCCCACAGAATAATAAAGAATGAAATAACAACAGGATTTCACCATGCATGCGGTAGTCCGCGTAGACAGGTTATTCCAACTAGAATAATAAAGAATGGAATAACAATCCTTACGAGTATTGAAAGAAAATAACTCTCTTCATGAATACGAAAGAAATAATACCCCTTACGAGAAAAATAATATCCCTTACATTAAAAAAATTGGATACTGCACTAATGTAATAGCAGAATACTCTTCTTCTTTCTCTCTTATTCTCTCTATACTTTCTCTCTCTATAGCTTTAGTGAATTGGTGAGAAATAATAAAGAAATGAGCTTCTATTTATAGGCTTGACAGAGTAAGGGTAAAATGATATTTTTGCCATAATTTATGACATCATCGCTTACATCATCGATCCTATGACATCATTGCTTACCTCATCGTTCTAATGACATCATTACTTACCTCATCGCTCCGATGACATCATCGTTTGCATCATAAGAGTTCAAATTCAATTTGTTCTCTTCCACCAAAAATCAATTCAGACTCAATATTCCAGAACTTTAATAATTCATAATAAATAACCCTTTAATCAAAAAAATATAAACCTTATGTCCATGCCATATAAAATTTAATTCTCTACAACTTTGTAGAAGAATATTTTTCCAAATTCCAAACGAAAAAATGACCCAAGTTTACATAAGGATGATTTTTTCACACTCACCACTCTTGAAAATCTCCAGCACACTCAAAATTTCAAAGCCTCCACTTTTGAAATAATGAATTTCACCACATGTTTATATATATATATATATATATATATTAAAATATTTATAATTATTAAAAGAATTCAAAATTTTATTTTCTCTCTTCCATCTCATTTTATTCATATATCGTGAATTTGTTGTAAAAAAATATCATAACTATTATATTATTATATTATCACATTATACACTTATAATGTAATATTATAATAATATATTTGAATGAATTATTTTATCAAAATAGATAAAATATCCATTCTCAATAATTATCACTTTTGTTAAAAATTTCTCCGTTTAAATCCACATTGAATAAATATTTACTTATCATTTTTATCAATAATTATTATTCATAAATAATATTACAGAACCACAATAATGACAACCAGGTCGTTCCAAGAAAGAGGGGGCCTTCCGATAAAGATTTTTCCTAACTGGCGCGCTATTAACTAACCCCTTTACTAGACAGAATTTCCTTAGACATTGCCAATAATGCTATCTAATAATATTATTCAAATAATATGAATTATTGATTTGATAATTTAAAATATTGTGCAGTGATAATTATTGAATCAATAATACAAAATATCAACGTAGCAACTATTCAATCAATAAAATATTATGCAATTATCAATGTAGCAATTATTGAGTAAGTGACTTCTTACGTAAGAACCAATAATTCAAAATATTGTGCAATACCGTGTGCTACTGTGCACAACGCGTATTACTGTATTTTTTATCACCGGGTATTTCAACAGTTTAACGGTAACAGTTTTACCGTTATTTTTGTAAAAAGGTTATTTCTGTAGCTTTCTATATCCGACATTCATTCCGTTGTGGGGTCCACCAATGACTGCGCCGTCGTACGAATATTCTTCGACAAAAAGAATATTCCACGACCAAACGAATATTTCCCGACACAACGAATATTTTATAACCACTTGCTTACTTTGAAACATTTGCACATTCCACCCATAACTCACCACATTTATCAAATCAACACCTTATTATTTCAAAATAATATATAGAGGAAATTCAATTTTATTCATAAAAAGTTGGGATCTTACAATGATGCTCTTGAATTCTATTATTTAGTTGGATATGCATTTGAAGAATTAGAAGGTGGTTTCTCAGATTAACAGGATTTTGTTTTCTTCCTTCAGGTTCTTGTGTTTCTGAGGTCAGCTAGTTAAGATGGAAGGAGGAATTGATCCTGATGCACTACTTGATTATGCTGAATTTGAGCTTTTTCCCAGCCAGAACAGGTTAAACTTCTATCCATACATCTTCCTCAAAAATGCATGTCCAATTTTTGAACAGAAAGTTCCCATTTTGAGTTAAAGCTACCAGTCTCCTCTCTCACATATATTTACACACTATGTTACTATTTATGTCCCCTTGAAAATTTGAATGAAGTTTGACCCTTGGCATTACTCTATGTCACTACATACAGTTTTAAGAAATATTAGGTAATTGTATTGTTTCCATTCACCAAGGTGTTTCTTCTAATCTTTTCATTCCTTATAAATACAGTGCCATACTAACTTTTATCCATTGTTAGTGTTGAATATTGGCCCCTCTTTTCCTTCACCAACTTGGCCGCCCACTCTCTAATCATGACACCAATGTGCTGCCCCTCTTTCTTGCTTCTGGCCTCTTGAAATTTGTAAGCTGCCACCGCCCATCTTTGTTGTGCCTTGACATTTCCTTCTCTCTCCTTGTCTTCTTGGCTATATAGCAGTTGGGCATCATATACAATATAGGGTGTGGTGTAAACACCTTCGGGTGTGGGATACACCAAGTGGGCAGCATAAGGTGTAGAATATACAATGTAGCATACACCCAGAATTCGTGGGCAGCATACACCGAAAATAGAGAGATTGGAGAAATGGTCAGTTAGAGCAATTACAGTAGTGAGGGTGTAGAGAAATTAAACAGTTAGTTTATTTCTCAGATAGAGAGTTTTGTAATCTCTAGATTATTTTTTATAGTGAATTTCCGAGGTCTCTCTCCGTGGTTTTTCCCAGTTGGGTTTTTCACGTAAAAAATTCTTGTGTTATTATTTCATATCTCATACAGTGGTGTGTTTGATGTCATCTTAGTGTATTTGTGTGAGACCCGATTTCTCAACAGTTAGGTAGTACTAAAAGAAAAGGGAAATGAATAGTAAAATAAAAAATTAATGTGTTTTCTGGAGCACCCAAATAAACAACCATGGATTCTTGTGTTTACCTTCTCCCCCTCAGTTCCTCAAGCCAAGCCACAAGGATCGCAAAATAAATTTCTATTCTCTACCGCTTATAATTTAATTTTGGTTGGCCAGTCCATTTTTTCCATTGGATTGGGCTTATGTTACAAGCAGTACTGCAGTAATCTCATGGTAATTTAAAAAATATCTTATTTAAAAGGTTTTAAACATTTCCAAGCTCTAATCTACAGGTACGAGGTGGGCAGCTGTACCAAGCAAAGCATTGCTGATCATTTTCTTTCCTCCTTTCTAATCTACAGGTACGAGGTGTGCATATGCAGTGGCAACAAAGTAGAGACAGTAGAGTCTGGACTTCTGGAACAACTACTCCTGCATTCACCAGAAGTTAAAAATTTGGATAACTATTGCTGCTCGGCTACATGATGGGCTATGTTGTTGCCTTCTTCTGAACATTGTATTGTCAAGATATTTAATTAAGCCTAAATTTGGCAAGATATTTGATGTGACTGGTATTTGTACAGCCTTGTTTTTTATATGAAAGATGAAAAAATTCAAAGGGGCTTCTATTGTGGCTTAATATTTTATTTTTTGTTTTCTAACACCCGAGCATTAAGAACATTCCTTCTTTTACATAACAGTAATATACACACTAGTAGAGTATTATTATTGATCATAATGAATATTTTTTTGCTATCCAGATTATACTCTAAAGCTAATTTTGGATACACACAAAACACTAAGATAATTTTGGATAATTGAAGACACTATTGGTGCTCAACCTGCAAGAGGATATTCTCCATGTATTGCTAGCTTATCAAGTCATATAATTCCTTCAGTACATATAACTCAGCAAAAAAATTCAGTACATATAACTCAGCAAAAAAATTCCTTCAAGTAGATCTTTCAAGTCAAGAATTGGCATTTCCACAACATAACAATATATCTCAAATAACACATTGTCTACAAAAAAAGTTAAAGCTATCTCAAATAACACATTGTCACCAACATCTAGATCCATGCCACTTATTGAATTGGCGCCAGATTAAGATCAAAACTTGGTTCTTGCAAACGAACATTGTGTGTTATATGTGGACTCGAGCAATCCTCCTACAAGTTTGAGAAATAAAAAAGTTGAAACTATCATCCTTAACAAAAGCAATCAAGTAAAGTACAAGCATAATAAAACAGTTGAATTAGAGGTTTTTCTAACTTTTCTTGTACGTATCTCATGTTGTGGTTTCATTCTTCTCTTTCCCTTTCGACCTTCCTTCTTCTTCAATCCCTTGACATTTTCCATTCGATTGTTAACCTTGTTTTCAAGCACTTTGTCAGTTTCAACTTCCTTACCCATTGTAAAATTTTCAAGTTTCTTGCTACAATCATTTATCATCTTTTCCATGAAAATACGTGAATCTTTGTTCATTGAAGCTTGATATGTTAACCGTAGGAGTTATGATTGGACTCATCTAATCCAATCTTTTGCATCTTCTTCTTCGTTTGGCTTCTCTTCATCTAATACAATCCGACTCTTTACAACCCTTGTAAGTCTATTGCAAATGTATTTCTCCGGAATTTTTGTCACATTTAGCCGACTAAATACTCTCAATATATGATAACACAACATCCTCTCACTTTCAAACTTTTTGCAACCACAAGTCACCACTTCATTATCAGTGCTACAAAACACCTTATATTCTTTCTCTTTTTTCCAATGTGGAGAAACAATATATGCAGTGTCTTGTATGTCATCCTTCACTATAAACGAATCAACACAACCATACTCCTCTTTAAATAGATGAAAAAATTTAGGAGTGTACCTTTTTGATAATTGTCTTAGTATTGGAGACTTGGAGAAACCTAATGAAGGGACATTTTCTCTCATTTTAAACTCAGCCTCTAGCTCTTTATTTCGCTTTTGGTCCACCACTCTATCAAAATGTTTGAAAAAATCACCGATGCTCAAAGTGCTTTTCAAATAATCTTTCAAATCACTGTTTAAACTTTCAGACATTTGTGTGCTTCAGATGCTCAATGTGAATGAATTTTTCATATATGCCTCAGCCCATTTCTCTTTTTTTTTCTTTCGTATATGCGAGTTAACCAACTATTCTCCATTAAATTATAATCATCAAGCATTTTCTTCCATTTACTCTCAAATTCCTCCTCATCTTCATATTCGTACATGCACTTATTAAAATCTATCATAAATGGAGACTTATTCCTCATGTAACAACCAAGATGTTTCAATGCATTTTGTCTAATGTGCCAAGTACATAATCCATGAGATACTTTTGGCCATTCACTCTCTAAAGCACTTGTCATAGCAGCGTCTTGATCTGTAAAAATTGAACGAGGCTCCTTACCGTCATATGCATTCATAAAAGTGTTAAAAAGCCACTTGAAAGATACAATAGTCTCATCATAAAAAAGTGCAGCCCCAAAAATCACTATCTGTCTATGATGGTTATATCTAGTAAACACACCTAAGGGCCTCATTCCTTTATTAGTACCAAAAGTGGTATCAAAAGTTAGCATGTCACCAAAAGCAACATAATCATCAACCATTTTTGCATCGGCCCAAAATATATTAGTGACTTGATCAACATTATCAAGTTGTAGAGCATAATAAAACTTAGGATCACTCATGTTCTGCTTCTCAAAATATGTGAAAATACTGCCAAGCTCTCCATGACCCATATCTTTTTTTCTCCTAGATCTTAAGTATGATTTTTGATCTTCAATAACAAACCCAAGCTTACCCCTACCACCAGCTTCCCTGCTCAATAATTCTTATGTTACTTTAGGAGTAAGCCCTGAATCAGAAGCCAATTCAATTGCTAATGCATGGGCCGTAGTAAGCTCTTTATGTGATCTGAGCATGTGAGCAGTAGACAGAGGTTGTAACTTATGATTACGTTCTTCTACAAACTCTTTCACTATATATTATTTTCTCTCTTTATCTAAAAATACTTTTAACCTTGCTTTGCAATCGGTTCTCGAGGAAGAGCGGTGGCGAATCATGTCATCATCATCTTTCTTTCTTCTCTTTTGACCCTCTTTACAACACAAACAATTTACTAATCACAACTCCAATTTTTTGATCCTTATTATCATACTCTTTTCTAACACCAAACCCAACCTTCTTTGAGTAGTCTTTCCAAAATTAAAATACACCATCTATTGTGTCAAACTCCATACCAATCTTAGGTATCCAATCTTGTTCCCTATCCATCATTGGAGGACTATCATCAAGTGTGCCAATAAAGGTATCCATGCTAAAAATAGTACCTGCAAAAGACAACCAAATAAAAAAGATTTGTTAGAAAGTTATGAACCAAAACAATGCAGACACCTGCGGAGGACTCTAAAGCTGTAGCTGATGACACTGGTAAACTAGCTGCAAACAAGTTGATTATAGATTATTTTCTTCTTTTCTGTTGTTGACAAAAGAAAGAGCACCAGTATTCCTAGAGGACAAAATGAAGTTGAAAAGGGTCGCTCAGACTAGAACATATAAACAAATTTAAAACCAATTCCATTTATGAAACAAGTAGTACATTTCAGGGTCAATAATATTTTAAATGTCAATCATGATAAGCAGGCTATATACATCCTCTTAAGTGTCATAAAAATGATAAGCAAGCTATACAGTGGACAAATTCATTTAGTTCAATGAACCCATTGATGTTGCACTAAAAGTGAAAGATTCAAAAACAATATCTATACGATCCTCTTAAGTATCCAAAAGAGCCTAACACATAATAGAATCAGAGAATTAAGAAATCCCATCATTTCTAACATTGTTTAGAAGCCCAGACTGATGTAGAAAAAACTATAATTCCCAAAAAAACAAAGTGCAGACAAGCTGTTGGTCGAAAAAGAGAAACATGAGGCTGCTTAAGATATCTCCCTCAATGAACAATAAAGAATGCACTGTCTATAAATGGTTAATTCATTAAGCTAAAGTTTTTATTATGGAGATAACAGTAAAAATAAGACCCAAGAGATACTATATCAAGCAAAGCATAAAGAAATTTTCTGACAAGCCGATTCAACCCAAAACGAGAAAACGAGATCACAGCCATGTTTATAATTAAATACACTACTCAAAACCCAATTTGATCAGCATTTAAATAATTATAATAAATTTTTTAAAAAAAGGAAAGAAAAGAAAAAAGAGAGGAGCAAATACCAATTCTGGATCTGGGTATGCAAGAAATCGGAATGCAAAGGCCAAATTTCTGAGGGAAATCGGAATCTCCCAAAGGCATCGATTGAATTGGAGCAACAGGGAAACAGGTAAGCGGGGAAGCGGGGAAGCGGGGAAGCAGGGAAGCGGGAAATGGAAGGAGGAAGGAAGAAGGAAAGAAGGGTTTTGAGGGAAATAATTGTGACCATCAGATCTGTTTTAAAAGATCTAATGGTCCACAATTTACACTGTACTAATGACCGGTACATGTTGTACCGGTTCTCCGCCCAATCCAGAGAAGAATCGATTTGAGGAGTCTAAGTCTATATCATCAAACAAAGCTAGCAAGGGTAAATTCTTAACCCAGTTTAAATTAAGTTTTCAAAGTTTTTCATTTACGTATTTTGAAGTTCTCTGTGAAAATTTAATTTGTGATTAAAGCATGAATTGGTGAATTATGTGTATGTACATGTTAACATAGGATCATAACATGTTTCTATCATTTAAGTATGTTTATATATGCCTTAATTGGATTTTGAAAAGTTACAAAGTTTTTCATTTACGTGTTTTTAAAATCCTCTGTTAAGAACTATTTTAGATAATTAACTTAAGATGTGATCATATATGTGTTAGTATATGTTAATAACATGTTATATATTATGTATACATGAATCACAGTGATTAAATTCATGTAATTATGTGTTAATTGGGTTTTGTGAAGTTATAGAATATAAAAGTTGTATATATGGCCCATATGGCCCTTACGTACAAATTATATGCTTTAATCATTTGTTTAACTTTAAATTGACGATTGAATATAATTATACATGTTTAAACGAACAAAACGGAATTTCAACGGATGGATTCGGTGTATTAACAAGCCTGTAACGTTGAAATTCATTTCTTTTCTCAAAGTTTCACAAAATATTGAAAACAGTGAAATCAAATGCTTTAATTGGTGTAATTATGTGAGTTAAAGTGTTAGAAGCATGCTAGAGTCGATTTATGATGTTCCTGTGAAATTTATACTTCATGGGTAACATTATAAATCGTTATATTTGTATAAATTGGAGTTAATTGGGCTATTCTGTGTGTTCTTCGCGAACTGCAGAATCTGGGTCTGCGTCGCAGCGTGGCCGCACCGCTCCAAGGAACAAATGGAGCGAGCCCGCGCCGCTCCAAAGAACAAATGGAGCGCGGTCGCGCCCTACCTGCAGAATTTTAGAATTTCAGAATTTTTCTAAGTGTTCAAGTTTTCAAAGATGTGTTTAAAAACCTAATGCAATGAATATGAAGACATGTTAAGCATATAATAAGATGGTAACAACTTACGTTATGTGAATAATTAGTAAGTTAATTTCATAACTTAAATCGTTATTTGTAAAGTCTAATAACGTGTTCAAAGACCAATGTTGTGATTCGATGAGTATATCGAACTTATGATTAATGGGTATTATGAATGTATTGATATGTAGGATTTAATAAGGAACGTGAATTAGTTGTAGCTTGTACAAGAGGCAAGTTTCCTAAATTCAAACATTTAAATTGAGCAAGTTTCTAAACTTTACTTTATTGAGCAAGTTCCTTAAATTCTAAATTATTCATTGATTAAGTCTTAGACTTGTATTCTATATCAAGTAAGTTCTTATTCTTAATTGTTCAAGTTCAAGATTTCATATTAGATGTTATAATTCTTTTAAAGCATGATTCCAGTTATACAATACTTATTCGATTGTATATCTCTTGAGAATTATTATTCGAATTGATTATCAGTTTATTGTTGAACCTTGTAATATTAGCGAACCCTTATTGATTCGACTAGTCCATAGTTGATGAGCGTTCTAAATTCTAGAACTATTATTGAGCTTATCCAATTCAAACTTCCTTTGGTGCGGACTCTGATGTCAAACTGAGATGAACAACCTTGTATAGGGAATTATTTATGCTTTAGCGTTGAGATATTTTGCACAGTATGGTACTAAGGGCTGATCCCTTTAAGTACGAGAAGTAGAGTCCATAGTCTTATGACTATTAAAGGTTTCAAGTATAAGCACTTGACAACCTAGGATATAGTTCAAGGTCTTATGACCCTCAGAAGTTCTTTTGATTCTTATTAATAATTCTAGATTCAAAAGCCAAGTTTTCTTATTCAGAAGTCTTTGATTCACTCGCATGTTATTATATTGTTGTTATATTGTTATACTTGTGGGCAATCGTGCTCACTCTTGCGTAATAATAACATTGCAGTTAAGAACGAAAGATCTGATGAGCCTTCCACTAGCAAAGGTAAAGGAAAAGTCAACAAGTGTTGAAGACTTGTTGTTTTATTGATAATGTTTATTAAGACTTATGTTACTGTTGTGTAAGATTCATTTATTTGTTTATATTTCCGCACAGACAGTTTAAGGTTAGTTTGACTTGTGATTGATGTATTTATATTTAGATGTTGTAACCCCATAAGGGGAGGATTTATTTCTATCTATTTATTAGTTTTCATTTTTATGGGTAGATAGACATACGATATTTGTACAGTGAACACCAAATTTCGTAAAAATTGAAGTACCCGAATTTGGGGGTGTCACAACATCAATCAACCGTTCCTGCCCACAATCATATAAATAGTTCATAATTATAATTATGTTGATAAATTCCTCTTCGCACCCAGGACGAAGATAATTTTTATCACCTGTCTTTACCTGAAACACCAAAGATCATGGTTATACCAATCACAGTTCCTGTTCATAATCATAATAATAAATTCATCTTTGCACTCAGGCCAAAGATATTCATTTGTAACCTCAATGGTCATGATCATACTAGTCTACAACCTTTAGTAATAATCATGCCAGTTAATTCATCTTTGCACTACGGGCCAAAGATATTCAACAGTAACATCAATGGTCACGATCATGTCAAACACATGTCCATCTTTGCACTACGGGCCAAAGATATTCAACAGTAATATTCATGATCATGATCATGCCAAACACATGTCCATCTTTGCACTACGGGCCAAAGATATTCATCAATCAATTGTTCATCTTTGCACTACAGGCCAAAGATATTCATCAATCAACAGTTCATCTTTGCACTACAGGCCAAAGATATTCATTAATCAACAGTTCATCTTTGCACTACGGGCCAAAGATATTCATTACTCAATAGTTCATCTTTGCATTACGGGCCAAAGATAACTTTAACCACAATTTAAGTCTGAGGATTATGACAATTATATAAGTAATGAATCAAGTGAGATCAATGTCAAATATTAGAGATTTATAATTCAATTTATCCAGAGTTCTATAATATCCAAATTATCAACATGAAGATCAAAATATAAATCCAATTTCAAAAATAAGATTCATAAATCAAAGATAATTTGGACAGAAATAAACCAATTTTGTCGTGAATAGTACCCCGTGAATAGTAATTCATGAATAGTAACACATAAATAGTAACTCATGATTAGTACTCGAATGAATAGTAACTCATGAATAGTAACTCGTGAATAGTAACTCGTGAATAGCAACTCGTGAATAGTAACTCGTGAATAGTATCCCGATATGAAAAGGTAAAACTTTCATAATAAAGTTTAGACTACTATTCCGGTGAAATAATATTAGATGAAGCGCAAAACTCAAGGAATTTCTAATCATTTCAAGAATTATAGAAGCAATATTTACCATAGTAAGTTTAAATTTCGAAATATGAAATTAAATATTACCACTTTCATAATATTGAATATGAAAGAAAATAATATTCTTTATGAATATTGAAAGTAAATAACATCATTTACGAGAAAAATAATATCTTTTACGAATACGAAATAAATAATACCCCTTACCTTAATAGAAATTTGGATACTGCACTAGTGTAATAGCAGAATACTCTTCTTCTTTCTCTCTTATTCTCTCTATACTTTCTTTCTCTATAGCTTTAGTGAATTGGTGAGAAATAATAAAAAAATGAGCTTCTATTTATAGGCTTGGCAGAGTAAGGGTAAAATAGTCTTTTCGCCATAATTTATGACATCATCGCTTACCTCATCGTTTCGATGACATCATTGCTTACCTCATCGTTCCGATGACATCATTGCTTACCTCAAAAGAATTCAAATTCAATTTGATTTCTTCCACCTCTGTGACGCCCCCAAAATAGGTTCAATACTCAACCCATTCCGAGTCGCCAAATACATGGTACAAAATCCAAATACAATCTTTCATATCAAATGGTCGTGCAAAATACGACCACACAACTGTGAGTGTCAATACAGACATGTAGAAAATATAAACATTCAAACTAAGTCCTCATTATATTTCTTATCACACTATTTTTTAAAAAAATAGTGAGGACTTCTACAGCGCTAACTCGGACCATCACTCCATTCCCCGACTAGTATCCGCGATATTCTCATTTCCTGAAGAGTACAATGGATGAAAAGGGTGAGCTCAACTAGCCCAATAAAGAATATTATGACTAAGATAATAAAAAATAAATTATCGTTAACCTTCAATAAATCAGATAAAATATTATGGACAACACATTTTAGATCAATATTCACAGCGAAAATAACAATTCATTAGAAGAGTTAAGTAGAGAATGATGTCTACTATCTTCTTTGATTTAAAAGTTCATCATTAATATTTTATCCGTGTAACATCAATCAATATACATTTCGAATCAAATATTCATCTTTTGCACTGCGGGCCAAAGATATTCATTTGTATCACCAGTTGGTCATGTTCATCTCAACACCTGTCCATCTTTGCACTACAGGCCAAAGATATTCATCAGGTAATCATTCATCTTTGCACTACAGGCCAAAGATATTCAGTTATATCGCCATTTAGGACTGAGGATGATGAAAAATAATACGAATAACGGATCTGGTGAGATAAATGACAAATGTTAGAGAATTTATCCAGAGTTCAAGAATGAAGATCAAAACCTGGATCCAATCAAAGATGATTTGGAAGAAAATATTTTTTTTTTTACCGTGAATAGTATCTTGTGAATAGTAACTTATCATGAAAAGATAAAAATTTCACAAGAAAGTTCAGACCAATAGTGAAATGATATTAGATGAAGCACAAAACTCAAGGAATTTCTGATCATTTCAGGAATTATAGAAGCAATACTTACCGTAGTAAGTTTAGAGTTAGGAATCTGAAATGAAACAATATACGAAATTGCAATTAGATTTTCACCCTTCAGGCGGTAGTCCGCTCAAACAGATTATTTTCACAATTTAATAACAACTGAATACGAAGGGTTATTCACCAGGCATGCGGTAGTCCGCGTAGACAGGTTGTTCCCACAGAATAATAAAGAATGGAATAACAATAGGATTTCACCATGCATGCGGTAGTCTGCGTAGACAGGTTATTCCAACAGAATAATAAGGAATGGAATAACAACCCTTATGAATATTGAAAAAAAAATTCTCTTCATGAATACGAAAGAAATAATATCCCTTACCATAAAAATTTAGAGACTGCACTAATGTAATAATAGAATACTCTTCTTCTTTCTCTCTATACTTTCTCTCTCTATAGCTTTAGTGAATTGGTGAGAAATAATGAAGAAATGAACTTCTATTTATAGGCTCGGCAGAGTAAGGGTAAAATAGTCTTTTTTCCATAATTAATGATATCATCGCTTACATCATCGATCCTATGACATCATTACTTACCTCATCGCTTCGATGACATCCTTGCTTACCTCATCGCTCCGATAACATCATTGTTTGCATCATAAGAGTTCAAATTCAATTTGCACTCTTCCACCTTGTTTAACTTTTATACCATGAATTTACTATAATAATGTTACCATTCTAATTATAAAAATCATACTATTATATAATCACATCATACTACTATAATATAATATTATAATAACATATTTGAATGAATTATTTTATCAAAAAAGATAAAATACCAACTTTCAACCAATGTCACATGCTAAAAATTCCTCCGTTAAAAAAATCCACATTGAATAAATATTTTCTTATCATATATATCAAAAATTAATTATTCACAAATAATATTACAGAACTACAATATTGACAACCAGATCGTTCCCAAGAAAGAGGGGGCCTTCCGATAAGGATTTCTCCTTGGCGCGCAATTAATCAACCCCTTTCCTAGACAGAACTTCCTTAGACATTGTCAATAATGCTATCTAATAATATTATTCAAATAATATGAATTATTGATTTGATAATTTGAAATACTGTGCGATGACAATTATTGAATCACTAATATAAAATAGCAAAGTAGCACTTATTGATATAAAATATCAACATAGCAAATATTGAACCAATAAAATATTATGCAATTATTGAATTAATAATATAAAATATTGAACAGTAATTACTGTAACAATAATTGAGTAAGTGCCTTCCTACGTAATAATCAATAATTCGAAATACTGTGCAATACCGTGTGTTATTGTGCAACACCGCGTATTACTGTATTTTAACCACCGGGTATTTCAACAGTACTAACGGTAACAACTACGCAGTTATTTTATAAAAAGATTATTTTTGTCGCTTTCTATATCCGACATTCATTCCGTTGTAGGGTCCACCAATGACTGCGCCGTCGTACGAATATTCTCCGACAAAAAGAATATTCCTCGACCAAACGAATATTTTCCGACACAACGAATATTTTATAACCACTTGCTTACTTTGTAAACTTTGCACATTTAACCGTAACTTATCACATTTATCAAATCAACACCTTACTATTTTAAAATAATATATAAAGAAAATTAAATCTTATTCATAAAATTTGGGGTCTTACAACCTCTTTTTACTTTTATACCATGAATTTACTATAATAATGTTACCATTCAAACTATAAAAAATTATACTATAATATATCACATTATACTATTATAATGTAAATTTATAATAATATATTTGAATGAATTATTTTATCATAGAAGATAAAATGTCAACTTTTAACAAATGTCTCATGCTAAAAATTTCTCCATTTATATCAAAATTGAATAAATATTTACTTATCATATTTATCAATAAAATTTTATTTTATTCATAAATTATTATTCACAATTAATATTATAGAATCACAATATTGACAACCAGGTCGTTCCCAGAAAAGAGGGGGCTTTCCGATAAGAATTTCTCCTTATTGGCGCTCAATTATATAACCTAACACCTTTACTCGACAGAACTTTCTAGACATTGTCAATAATGCTATCTAATAATATCATTTCAATAATAGGTGTGATAGTTATTAATTTAATAATGTGAAATACTGTGTAGTGGTTACTGTGACAATTATTGAATTAATAATATAAAATAATAAGCAATTATCAAAGTAGCAATTATTGAATCAATGATATAAAATACTGAACAGTAATTACTGTAACAATTATTGAATGAGTGACTTCTTATGTGATGCCCCCAAAATAAGTTCAATACTCAACCCATTCTGAGTCGCCAAATACATGGTACAGAATCCAAATACAATCTTTTATATCAAACGGTCATGCAAAATATGACCACAAAACTGTGAGTGTCAATACAGATAGAAAATATAAACACTCAAGCTAAGTTCTCATTACATTTATTATCACACTATTTTACAAAAAAAATAGTGAGGACTTCTACAGTTCTAACTTGGACCATTACTCCATTCTCCGACTAGTACCCGTGATATTCTCATTTCCTAAAGAGAACAATGGAAGAAAAGGGTGAGCTCAACTAGCCCAATAAAGAATATTATGACTAAGATAATGAAAAATAATTTATCGTTAGTTTTCAACACATCAGATAAAATATTATGGACAACAAATTTTAGATCAACAACTGCAGCGGAATTAACAATTCATTAGCAGAGTTACGTAGAGAATGATGTCTACTATCTTCTATGATTTAAAAGTCCATCATCAATATTTTATCTCTGTAACATCAATCAATATATATCTCAAATCAAATATTCATCTTTACACTACGGGCCAAAGATATTTATTTGTATCACCAGTGGTCATGTTCATCTCAACATCTGTCCATCTTTGCACTACGGGCCAAAGATATTCATCAGGTAATCATTCATCTTTGCACTACAGGCCAAAGATATTCATCAAGTAATCATTCATCTTTGCACTACAGGCCAAAGATATTCATTTGTATCATCATTTAAGACTGAGGATGATGAAAAATATTTTAAAGAACGAATCCAGTGAGATAAAGGACAAAGATTAGGAATTCGTAATTTAGTTTATTCAGGTTCAAGAATACTCCATAATAATCAATTGTGGAGAAAAATTCTAGAATGAATTTCAAAACATGGATACAATCAAAGATAATTTGGATAAAAAAAAATATAATTTTTTTTCCTTAAGAATAGTAACTCGTGAATAGGAACTCGTCATGACAAATTAAAATTTTTATAAAAAGTTCAGACCAATATTCCAGTGAAATGATATTAGATGAAACGCAAAGCTCAAAGAAATTCTGATCATTTCAGGAATTATAGAAGCAATACTTACTGTAGTAAGTTCAAATTTAGGAATATGAAATGAAATATTATCACTTTCATAATATGTAATATGAAAGAAAATAATATTCTTTAAGAATATTGAAAGGAAATAACATCATTTACGAGAAAAATAATATCTTTTACCTTAGTAAAATACTAGATCTGACTGGAATATCGGATATTTTGTTGAGAAAAATCTTGTACCGTAATCCACACTCAAACTATCCTTATACTCACAAGAAATACGTTTAATATTATAGAGAGAAAATTTTTTGATTCTGGTGTGATTTTCATTTCTAACTAAGCAACCTATTTATAGAAAAACGCTAGAACACCAATGTTGACTTTTTATACCCACGGATGAATTTTTCAAGCCTCCACCTTTGAAAATAAAGACTCAGCACACCAAAGATGATTTCAACAAAGCCTCCACCAAATTCAATTCTCACATGTTTATATATAATATATATATATATATATATATATATATATAATATTAAAACATTTATAATTACTAAAAGAATTCCAATTCTAATTTTTTTCTCTTCCATCTCATTTTATTTTTATACCATAAAAATAATGTTATCATTTAAATTATAAAATTATATTATTATATTATCACATTATACTATTATAATATAATATTATAATAATATATTTGAATAAATATTTTATCGGAGAAGATAAAATGTCAACTTTCAACAAATGTCTCATACTAAAAATTCTTCTCTTTATATCAAAGTTGAAGAAATATTTACTTATTATTTTATCAATAATTAATTATTATTCTCAAATAATATTACAGAATCACAATAATGACAACCAGGTTGTTCTCAAGAAAGAGGGGGCTTTCCGATAAGGATTTCTTCTTACTGGCGCGTAATTAGATTAACTAACCCCTTTCCTAGACAGAACTTCCTAGACAATATTGCCAATAATGCCGTCTAATAATATTATTCAAATAATATGAATTATTAATTTTATAATATTAAATACTGTGCAGTGGTTATTGTGACAATTATTGAATTAATAATATAAAATATCAACGTAGCAATTATTGATATAAAATATCAACGTAGCAATTATTGAACCAATAAAATATTATGCAATTGTTGCAATTATTGAATCAATAATATAAAATATTGAACATTAATTACTGTAACAATTATTGAATGAGGGACTTCTTACATAAGAACCAATAATTCAAAATACTATGCAATACCGTGTGCTATGCGTATTATTGTATTTTTAACACCGGGTATTTCAACAGTTTAACAGTAACAGTTTTACTGTTATTTTTATAAAAATTTACTTCTGTCTATTTTTATATCCGACATTCATTCCGTTGTGAGGTCCACCAATGACTGCGTCGTCGTACGAATATTCTCTGACAAAAAGAATATTTCTCGACCAAACGAATATTCCCCGACACAACGAATATTTTATAACCACTTGCTTACTTTGTAAAATTTGCACATCTCACCCATAACTTACCACATTTATCAAATCAACACCTTACTATTTCAAAATAATATATAGAGGAAATTAAATCTTTATTCATAAAAGTTGGGGTCTTACAACCTCCCCTCCTTATGAAATTTCGTCCTTGAAATTGACGTATGTACCTGGTATGTCGAAAAGGTGAGAATACTTTGCTTTCATTTTCGATTCTAACTCCCAGGTCATTTCCTCGATATCATGGTTCCTCCACAAAACTTTAACTTGAGATATAATCTTTGAGCGTAGGACATGTTCCTTCTTATCCAAGATCTTGACAGGTACCTCCTCGTACGTTAAATCTTCGGCTATCTCGTCTGGTTCTATCTCAATAATGTGGTTTAGGTCTTTCACATATTTACGAAGCATGGATATGTGAAAAACGTTATGAACACGAGACATGCTTGGCAGTAAAGCGAGTCTATAGGCCACAGTTCCTACTCGGTCAAGGATTTCAAATGGACCAATAAATCGTGGATTGAGCTTTCCTCTTTTCTCGAATCTCGTAACTCCTTTCCACAGAGCAACACGTAACAATACATGATCTCCAACATTAAATTCCACGTCCTTTCGATGAAGATCAGCATAACTCTTTTGTCGATCTTGTGTGGTTTTTATCCGTTGTCGGATCATTTGAATCTTTTTCGTAGTCATACGTACTAACTTCGGTCCCAACAATGTTGCTTCACCTACCTCGTCCCAGCATACTGGAGATCGACACTTTCGTCCATACAATGCCTCGAATGGAGCCATGCCTATACTTACCTGATAATTGTTGTTGTAGGAGAATTCCACCAATGGTAAGTACTTATCCCAACTTCCTTTGAAGTCTAAATCACAAAGTCTCGATAGATCTTCAAGAGTTTAAATATTCCTTTTCGATTGACCATCCGTTTGAGGATGATATTCAGAATTGAATAGTAAATCGGTGCCCATAGCTTTCTGCAAACTGACCCAAAATTATGATGTGAATCTTGGGTCTCGATCCTAAACTATGGATACTGGCATGCTATGCAATCTCACAATCTCATTTATGTACATACAAGCGACACATTCAAGTGAATAAGTCTCTCGTATAGGCAAGAAATGAGCAGACTTGGTTAATCTATCGACAATAATCCAAATTACATCTATGCCTTGAGAAACCTTAGGAAGACGTGTAACGAAATCCATGGTGATGTGTTTTCACTTCCATTTTAGAATCTCAAGTGGTTGCAATGGACCCTTTGGCACTTGATGCTCTGCCTTGACACGTTGACACGTTAAACACCTCGAGATAAACTCCGCGATCTCTCTCTTCATATTACTCCACCAAAATATATGTTGAAGATCACGATACATTTTGGTACTCCCAGGATGGATTGCAAACGATGTATTGTGTGCCTCCATCATGATTCTATACTTCAAATCAGAATCGTTAGGAACACAAAGTCTGAAGTTGACTCGAAGTATTCCTTCTTCATCGATTCTTGCTTTTGGAATAGCACCTTCTTGCACTTTCTTCTTCATTTTCATTAGCTCCGGGTCTGTAGCTTGAGCAGCTTTAACTTTATCAATTAAAACTGGTTCTACACGTATACTTGACATCATCACATGGGTCTCCGAAGTCTTGAACTCTATCTCCATCCTTTGTAAGTCACACAAAATGGGCCTTTGTGTTGACAGCATCGCACTTGTTCCTGCATATGATTTTCTACTCAACGCGTCAGCTACCACGGTTGTTTTTCCAGGATGGTATTGAATGGTATAGGTCGTAATCTTTCAACAGATCAAGCCAACGTCGTTGTCGCATGTTGAGTTCCTTTTGGGTGAAGAAATATTTGAGGCTCTTATGATTCGTATAGATCTCCACTTTCTCCCCATACAGGTAGTGTCTCCAGATCTTCAACGTGAAAACGACTGCTGCCAACTCTAGATCATGAGTAGGATAATTCCTCTCATATTCTTTGAGTTGTCGTGAGGCATAGGCTATGACTTTTCCATGTTGCTTGAGAACACATCCTAACCCTTTGCCTGAAGCATCGCTGTATATGACAAATCCATCCGAACTAGATGGTATTGTCAGAACAGGTGCTGAAATGAGTCTCCTCTTGAGCTCTTGGAAGCTCTTCTCGCATTTCTGGTTCCATACAAACTTTGTATCCTTCCGAGTTAGCTGAGTTAATGGAGTAGAGATTCGAGAAAATCCTTCCACGAATCTCCGATAATAACCAGCTAAGCCCAGAAAGCTACGTACTTCGATTACCGACTTAGGTTGCTCCCAACTTTGTACTGCTTTAATTTTCGTCGGGTCAACTGATATTCCATATTTCGATACCATGTGCCCAAGGAATGCTACTTCCTCAAGCCAGAACTCGCATTTCTTCAACTTGGCATATAGTTTGTTTTCACGAAGCTTTTGAAGTATCAGCTTTAAGTGGTGCTCATGATCGTCACGGCTTTTAGAGTAAATGAGGATGTTATCAATAAAGACAACCACAAAATGATCTAAATATTCCTTGAATATCCGGTTTATCATATCCATGAATGTCGCAGGAGCATTAGTCAATCCAAAAGACATGACTAGGAATTTATAATGCCCGTATCGAGTTCTGAAGGCAGTTTTTGGAATGTCATCAACTTTAATCTTTAACTGATGATATCCAGAACGAAGATCGATCTTTGAGAAGAATTACGCACCTTACAACTGGTCGAACAGGTCATCAATGCGAGGTAACGGATACCTATTCTTGATGGTGACATGGTTCAATTCCCGATAGTCAATACAAAGTCACATACTCCTATCTTTCTTTTTTACGAATAAAATAGGAGCACCCCAAGGAGATGTACTAGAACGAATGAAACCAATGTCTAACAACTCCTGTAGTTGGACCTTTAACTCCTGAAGTTCAATAGGAGCCATTCGATATGGGGTTTTAGAAATGGGTTTTGTGCCGGGTTCAAGGTCAATAAAGAATTTAACTTCACGTTCTGGGGGTAGACTGGGAAGTTCTTCGGAAAATACATCAGGAAACTCATTAACCACAGAAATATCATTTAAATCTGACGTATTCTGATTTAAATCAGTGACATGGGCTAAGAAAGCTTGACATCCGTTTTTTAATAAATGAATAGCCTTATGACTTGAAATAACATTGATTAATTTTAGTGGTTTGGTTGTTTGGATTCGCACAACAGGTTGGTTAGGAATACGAAAACAATCAATTTTGGCATGATAAGTGGTTAACTAGTCAATTCCTAAAATCACATCAAATGCAAGTATTTTCAAAGATATAAGATCAACAGGTAGGGTGAGGGTGCCAATTTGAATCAAGCAAGATTTGTAAACCGTAGATGTAACAAAGGTTTTCCCTAATGGAGTTTCAACAGATAAGTCAAAGTCTAATTTCTCAGAAGTCAAGTTCAAACGTTGAGCACAAACAGGTGAAATAAAAGAATGGGTAGAACCGGTATCTAATAAGGTATAGACTTCGCAAGAGTTTATGATTAGCTTACCCGTAATGACCTCGTTCGGGTTCCTCGCTTTTTGGATAGTCACGACAAAAGCTCTTCTAGGAGCCACTGACTTTGACTTGTTCGGGACAGCCTTTGGAGTCACCATCCCCGCTGGACTTGGTTTCCCTACAGAACACACTCGAGCTATGTGACCTTCCTTTCCGCAGTTATAACACACCTTGGATTGCTGTGTGTAATTGGAACTGATGTGTCCCTCTTGTCCGCATTTATAGCATACAACCGGTGGTCGCTCTTCTTCCCTAGAAACAGTTGGTGCTGCTGTCAACGTCTTCACGTTCTCATTGTTATACCTTCTCTTCTTGAAATCTCCCCCGACTCACTTTTTCTATTATCATGGCCACAATTACCACCGGAGTGGTTACCACTTCTGTCATGATACTTTTCTCCCCGCTGGTTGCCATTATTTCGATGACTGCTACCACCGGTACGACCTTGGTTGTTGTCCCTTGGTTGAACATAATCATTATCCCGTTTTAATAATTGGGCCCTGTTCACCACATCTGAATACAAACAAAGTTTATGAGAAATAAGGTACTGACGAATTTTGGGTTTCAAACCTCTCAGAAACATCCGCGTCATACGTTCCACATTATCCACCAAATGAGATGCGAACTAGGATAGCTCCGCGAACTTAGCCTCGTACTGAGACACAGTCATGTTGTTCTGTTTCAGTTTGATAAACTCTACCTCCTTCATATGCTGAATACTTTCTGGAAAGTACTTGTTATTGAACAGTTTCTGGAACTCCTCCCAAGACATCTTGAGTGCGGCAGGCTGGGTACGCTTCACAGATTCCCACCAGTAATCTGCCTCTCCACGAAACGTAAACGTGGCGAATGGAACCTTATGTTCCTCCGTGCATCCCAAGACATCAAATATCTTGGTAATTTGCTTAACCCACGTCTCTGCCTTGATTAGATCTGGCTTTTCCTGAAACTCTGGCGGTCCCAACTCTTTGAACTGCTTGGCAGTGACAAGCTGCGAGTTACCGTTATTCCCACCTGTATGTTGAACACGAGTCTCCCTCGTCTGGTTGTGCATGAATTGCAAAAAACTGCTAAACATTCCATCATTCATCGTTTGATCAGTGGTGTTGTTTACATGAGGAATATTGTCTTCCTGTTGCACATTATCCTGGTTGGTGATTAGCGGTGTCTCAACGGTCTCAAATGCTCCATTGTTTAGATTTTCAGCTGCCATTCTCAAATACTGCCATAAAACATAGGTTAATTAAACAAATTGACATATCACATATCAACCCTATGTTCCGACCGACCAATTAAATACCAAATAAGCTTAGGTAGGACACACTAGTGAAGGATTTACTCGTCTCTCCCCTCCTATGTCTATTCCCAGATCTCCGCTAGAGATCATATCCCTAAGCTCTGATACCAACTGTGACGCCCCAAAAATAGGTTCAATACTCAACCCATTCTGAGTCGCCAAATATATGATAAAGAATCCAAATATAATTTTTTATAACAAACGGTCGTGCAAAATACGACCACACAACTGTGAGTGTCAATACAGACATGTAGAAAATATAAACACTCAAACTAAGTTCTCATTACATTTATTATCACACTATTTTACAAAAAAATAGTGAGGACTTCTACATTTCTAACTTGGACCATCACTCCATTTCCCGACTAGTACCCGCAATATTCTCATTTTCTGAAGAGAACAATGGAAGAAAAGGGTGAGCTTAACTAGCCCAGTAAAGAATATTATGACTAAGATAATGAAAAATAATTTATCGTTAGTCTTCAACACATAAGATAAAATATTATGGACAACAAATTTTGGATCAACAACTGCAGCGGAATTAACAATTCATTAGAAGAGTTACGTAGAGAATGATGTCTACTATCTTCTATGATTTAAAAGTCCATCATCAATATTTTATCCCTGTAACATCAATCAATATATATCTCAAATTAAATATTTATCTTTGCACTACGGGCCAAAGATATTCATTTGTATCACCAGTGGTCATGTTCATCTCAACACCTGTCCATCTTTGCACTACGGGCTAAAGATATTCATCAGGTAATCATTCATCTTTGTACTACAGGCCAAAGATATTCATCAAGTAATCTTTCATCTTTGCACTACAGGCCAAAGATATTCATTTGTATCATCATTTAAGACTGAGGATGATGAAAAATATTTTGAAGAACGAATCCAGTGAGATAAAGGACAAAAATTAGGGATTTGTAATTTAGTTTATCCAAGTTCAAGAATATTCCATAATAATCAATTGTGGAGCAAAATTCAAGAATGAAGATCAAAACATGGATACAATCAAAGATAATTTAGACAGAAAAAAAATATAATTTTTTTTCTCGTAAATAGTAACTCGTCATGAAAAGATAAAAAATTCATAAAAAGTTCAGACCAATATTCTAGTGAAATGATATTAGATGAAGCGCAAAACTCAAAGAAATTCTGATCATTTCATTTAGGAATATGAAATAAAATAATATCACTTTCATCATATGGAATATGAAAGAAAATAATATTTTTTATGAATATTGAAAGAAAATAACATCATTTACGAGAAAAATAATATCTTTTACCTTAGTAAAATACTAGATCTGACTGAAATATTAGATATTTTGTTGAGAACTCACAAGAAATACGGTCAATATTATAGAGAGAAAATATTTTTATTCTGGTGTGATTTTTATTTCTAACTAAGCACCCTATTTATGAGAAAATGTCAGAACACCAATGTTGACTTTTTATACCCACAGATGAATTTTTCAAGCCTCCACCTTTGAAAATAAAGACTCAGCACACCAAGGATGATTTCAACAAAGCCTCCACCAAATTCAATTCTCACATGTTTATATAATATATATATATATATATATATATATTAAAATATTTATAATTATTAAAAGAATTCCAATTCTATTTTTTTTTCTCTTCCACCTCATTTTATTTTATACCATAAAAATAATGTCATCATTTAAATTATAAAATTATATTATCATATTATAATATTATAATGTAATATTATAATAATATATTTGAATAAATATTTTATCGGAGAAGATAAAATACCAACTTTCAACAAATGTCTCATACTAAAAATTCTTCCCTTTATATCAAAATTGAATAAATATTTACTTATCATTTTATCAATAATTAATTATTATTCACAAATAATATTACAGAATCACAATAATGACAACCAGGTCGTTCCCAGAAAAGAGGGGGTTTTTCGATAAGGATTTCTCCTTACTGGCGCGCAATTAAATTAACTAACCCCTTTTCTAGACAGAACTTCATAGACATTGTCAATAATGCTGTCTAATAATATTATTCAAATAATATAAATTATTGATTTGATAATATAAAATACTGTGCAGTGATTATTGTGACAATTATTGAATCAATAATATAAAATATCAACGTAGCAATTATTGAATCAATAAAATATTATGCAATTGTAGCAATTATTGAATCAATAATATAAAATATTGAACAGTAATTACTGTAACAATTATTGAATGAGTGACTTCTTACGTAAGAACCACTAATTCAAAATATTGTGCAATACCGTGTGCTATTGTGCAATTACGCGTATTACTGTATTTTTATCACAGGATATTTCAACAGTTTAACAGTAACAGTTTTACCGTTATTTTTATAAAAATTTACTTCTGTCGCTTTCTATATCCGACATTCACATTCATTCCGTTGTGGGGTCCACCAATGTTTGCGCCGTCGTACGAATATTCTCCGACAAAAAGAATATTCCTCGACCAAATGAATATTTCCCGACACAACGAATATTTTATAACCACTTGCTTACTTTGTAAAATTTGCACATCTCACCCATAACTTGTCACATTTATCAAATCAACACCTTACTATTTCAAAATAATATATAGAGAAAATTAAATCTTTATTCATAAAAGTTGGGGTCTAACATCTTACGTAAGAATCAATAATTAGAAATTACTGTGCAATACCGTGTGCAACAACGCGTATTACTATATTTTTATCACCGGATATTTCAACAGTTTAACGGTAAAAGTTTTGCCGTTATTTTTATAAAAAAATTACTTCTGTCGCTTTCTATATCCGACATTCAATCCGTTGTGGAGCCCACCAATTATTGGTTATTTCGGCGCCGTCGTCGTACTTTACCGAATATAATATTCTCTAACAGAAGGAATATTTTTCGACAAAACGAATATTTAATGCCAACTTGCTTACTTTGTAAAATTTGCACATATCACCCTTAACTTTAATCATTTATCAATTTAACTATTTACCGAATAGAATAATAATTATAAGAAAATTGAATACTTTTATTTTATAAAATTTGGGGTCTTACAATCTCCCCTCCATATAAAATTTTGTCCTCAAAATTTACGTACCTGGTAATTCGAAGAGGTGAGGATACCTTGCTTTCATTTCAGATTCTATCTTCCCGGTCATTTCTTCTGTATCATGATTTTCCCATTGCTCATCTCTTAGATTTCAGATATCATTTTAGAATACAGCTTCAAAACAAAGGTTAATTGACATATCACAATTTGTCAATTTATTAAGTAAGAAAATTCAGCTTAGGTAAGTCATACACTAGCGAAGTATATTACTCGTCTCTCCCCACTTAGTTCTAGACTCAGATCTCCGCCTGCGACCATATCCCTAAGCTCTGATACCATTTGTGACGCCCCCAAAATAGGTTTAATACACAACCCACCTATTCTGAGTCGCCAAGAAATACATGGTACAGAATCCAAATATAAATCTTCATATTCCAACTGTTACTCTGTCGTGCATAATACGACCACACATAAACTATGAATAACAATACTCACATTCCTTATCAATGATACGTTACATAAAAGTACAGTTAATAACTATTTTAGGAATTCAAATATTTGAAAAATGCTCAAGGAAACCTTCGTACATGGGAGGCCATGCTTCTAAGTTATAATAGATATTATAGGACTTGAGAATTAACCTTGGTTGACCCAATAGACCCCAAAGAAGAATGAGAAGATTACTATCTTGTTCATTCCAATGGTGTGTATTCTCTTACCATATAATTATCTCAATTGTCTCAAACTGAGAATTGTATTCCAACCATACTCCAAGATTATATAGGTAGTGCTCATAGATATAATCAGCAAGTGGATGCGAACAACCATGTCTTATAATAATATAAAGTTGTATAGTGTTAGACATTTTGTATGATAGTGGCAACACACCCTTACAAAGTCGGGTTCACCAAAATCAACTGTTAAATGACGTACAAAATACGACACACATATTTAAAGTTCTCAATACTATTATATATTATCATGCTATTTTATAATGTATTGAGAAACTTCAACAGTCATCGACCATCATCTAGTCCATTGTTATCCCCGCTCGACCCAGCTACACTCTTATTACCTGAAAGAAATTGTGAAGCAAAAGGGTGAACACAAATAGCCCAATAAAGAATATTATGACTAAAGATAATTAAATTATCAATAGCCTTCATCAGTAATGAATCAGATCTTTAGAACCTTAGCCCTCAACAGGGAAAAATCTGATAGAATACAATAGACAACAAGTTTTAGATCAACAACTGCAGCGGAACAAGCAATCCATTAGAAGATTCAAGTAGAACATAATGTCTACTATCTTCTCTATGTTAAAAGTCCACCAACAATATTTCATCTCTGTAACATCAATCAACAGTTCCTGCCCACAATCATATAAATAGTTCATGATCATAATAACGTTGATAAATTCCTCTTCATACCCAGGACGTAGATAATTTTCATCACCTGTCTTTACCTGAAACACTAAAGATCATGGTTATACCAAATCACAGTTCCTGTTCATAATCATGATAATAAATTCATCTTTGCACTCAAGCCAAAGATATTCATTTGTAACATCAATGGTCATGATCATACTAGTCTACAACCTTTAGTAATAATCATGCCAGTCAATTCATCTTTGCACTACGGGCCAAAGATATTCAACAGTAACATCAATGGTCACGATCATGTCAAACACATGTCCATCTTTGCACTACGAGCCAAAGATATTCAATAGTAACATTCATGATCATGATCATGCCAAATACATGTCCATCTTTGCACTACGGGCTAAAGATATTCATCAATCAACTGTTCATATTTGCACTACATGCCAAAGATATTCATCAATCAATAGTTCATCTTTGCACTACAGGCCAAATATATTCATTAATCAATAGTTCATCTTTGCACTACGGGCCAAAGATATTAATTAATCAATAGTTCATCTTTGCATTACGGGCCAAAGATAACTTTAACCACAATTTAAGTCTGAGGATTATGACAATGATATAAGGAATGAATCAAGTGAGATCAATGTCAAATATTAGAGATTTATAATTCAATTTATCTAGAATTCTATAATATCCAAATTATCAACATGAAGATCAAAACATGAATCCAATTTCAAGAATAAGATTCATAAATCAAAGATAATTTGGACAGAAAATAAACCAATTTTTGTCGTGAATAGTATCCCATAAATAGTAACTCCTGAATAGTAACTCATAAATAGTAACTCGTGAATAGTAACTTATGAATAGTAATTTGTGAATAGTAACTTATGAATAGTAACTCGTGAATAGTACTCGAATGAATAGTACCCCGACATGAAAAGGTAAAATTTTCATAATAAAGTTCTGACCAATATTCTGGTGAAATGATATTAGATGAAGCGCAAAACTCAAGGAATTTCTAATCATTTCAAGAATTATAGAAGTAATACTTACCACAGTAAGTTTAAATTTTGGAATATGAAATGAAATATTACCACTTTCATAATATGGAATATGAAAGAAAATAATATTATTTATGAATATTGAAAGGAAATAACATCCTTTACGAGAAAAATAATATCCTTTACGAATACGAAAGAAATAATACCACTTACCTTAATAGAAATTTGGATACTGCACTAGTGTAATAGTAGAATACTCTTCTTCTTTCTCTCTTATTCTCTCTATACTTTCTTTCTCTATAGCTTTAGTAAATTAGTGAGAAATAATAAAGAAATGAGCTTCTATTTATAGGCTTGGCAGAGTAAGGGTAAAATAGTCTTTTTACCATTATTTATGACATCATCGCTTACCTCATCGTTCCTATGACATCATCGCTTACCTCATCGTTCCGATGGCATCATTGTTTACCTTATCATTTTGATGACATCATTTTTTACCTCAAAAGAATTCAAATTCAATTTGATTTCTAGTACTGGCGGTACCCAGATTCGGAAGAGAATAGTCGATGGTGAAGGATTCAAGTTTAACATCGATAACGAAGGACTGCTACGATTTGAAGGTAGAATCTGGATACCGCCAGTACCAGAAGTCAAAGAAGAGATCTTGAGCGAATCTCATAGTTCAAGATATTCGATTCACCCTGGGAGTACGAAGATGTACCAGGATCTCAGGCATCATTTCTGGTGGCCGAATATAAAGAGGGACGTTGCTGAATGTGTTGCGAAATGTCTAACTTGTCAGAAAGTCAAAGCAGAACACCAGAGACCTAGCGGATTGCTACAACCGTTAGAAATTCCAGAATGGAATTTCTAGCACATCGCACAGGATTTCGTGGTTGGTCTTCCAGCGACTCAGAAGGGATTTGACGAAATATGGGTGATAGTGGATCGCCTGAAGAAGTCAGCCCACTTTCTACCAATCAGGATTAAGTACAACTTAGAACAATTGGAAAAGTTGTACGTTAAGGAAATTGTTTCTCGACACGGTGTTCCAGTGTCGATTGTGACAGATATTAATCCGCGTTTTACGTCGAATTTCTGGAAGCGTTTGTAAGAGTGTATAGGAACGCAATTGCGAATGAGTACAGCCTATCATCCTCAGACCAATGGCCAGAGCGAGAGAACGATTCAGACGCTTGAGGATATGCTGAGAGCTTGCGTAATGGATTTCAAGGGAAACTGGGATCATCATCTACCGTTGGTGGAGTTCGCCTACAACAATAGTTACCACGTGAGTATTGGCATGCCGCCTTATAAAGTGTTATACGACAGAAAGTGCAGAATGTCTTTATGCTGGGATGAAGTCGGTGAACGTCAATTTTTGGGACCGAAACTGGTACAACAAACTACTTAGATCGTGAAGCTGATCAGAACGAGACTGGCTGCTGCTCAAGACAGACAGAAGAAATATGCTGATCAACATCGACAAAATCGAGAATTTTTACCAGGAAGCTTTGTTTTCCTGAAGGTATTTCCCTAGAAGGGGAAGATTCGATTTGGCAAGAAGGGGAAGCTGAGTCCCCAATTTATTGGACCGTTCGAGGTACTGCGAAAAGTGGGAGAAGTAGCTTACGAGGTGGCGTTACCTCCGTAGCTAAAGAATATACACAACGTCTTTCACATTTTCGTGTTACGACCTTACAAACACGACTATAAACATGTAATAGAATACGAGCCTTTACAATTTGATAAAGACTTAACTTATTAAGAGGTTCTGTTTAAATGGCTGATAGCCAGAAATAAGTACTTCGAAATAAAGTGATACCTTCTGTTAAGGTAATCTGGAGGAACCACAGTGCTGAAGAAGCCACGTGAGAACTCGAAGATGTAATGATAAAATCGTATCCTCAATTATTTATTTAATTATTGTGTAACCCCTTACATATCGATTCTAGGGACAGAATTCTTTTAAGAGGGGAAGAATATAACAGATGAGAATTTTTATTATGAGATTATGAGAATATTTTTTTTTGTAATTCTGTGGACAGAATCCTTTTAAGAAGGGAAGATTGTAACGATTGAGATTTTATATATTAAATTTTAAATATTTATTGAGTGAATAAATGTTTTATATGATTTATTTATTGAGTTAAATAAATAAATTATGTGATTTTATGGAATGATTTAATTAAGAGTTATATATTAATTAAATAAATATTTAATATTTAATTTAATTGATGTATATTGATTTTATGGTATAATTCTAATTTAGTTGAGATAATTAAATTAGATGAATTATGTGATGAGTATTACATGAATTATAATTCGTGAGTAATTATAATTATGTGACAATTTTTATGTGATTAATTGATGTTAGATTTTAATTAATTAAATAAGAATGTTAAAGATTTAATTAATTAAAGTGTAATTTAAAGTATGTGTTAGAAGAATTTATTAAAATAAAGAAAAGAGTTTGTAAATTGTTTTAACCCAACAAGGCCTTTACTTTTGTTTTAAAAAAGTTTTTCCAAACAGGGCCCTTGCACTAGCTTTAAATCCATTTTACCCAAACAAGGCATTAGTTAATAAAATCTGTTTTTAAATAACTTTGTTTTGCAAAACAAGCCCAAGTGGCTTTTGAAATTCTATAACTGATAATTTGTGTGGGAAGTAATGCCTTAATACATATTATTATATATTTTGTCAGTTAAAGTATACGTATTATATTTTATATGTTTAAGTTAGTTTTAGTCTAAAGCCTAAACTAAAAGAAGAAAAGAGAAAGAGAGAATATCAGTGTTTGAGAAGAGAAGAAGAATTAAAGAGAAAAATATAGAGAGAAAAGGGAAGAACAGAGACTAAGAAGAGGTGAAAAGCTTGAGAAGGCTAAGAGGAATCCACTATCATCTTCATACTCTTCTTCAATCTCCAAACAAAGGGTATAATCACTACCTTATAAATTTAAGAACTTTATTTAGTTATTTTTTTTAATTTGAGTTCTCTGTGAAAATTTCTTTCATGAAATTGATGATGTTAATGTAGATATGTAGAAATTATGTGGGCAAACTTTTTATAATTGAATTATATGCCATAAACAAGTTTTCAAAAATCAAATTGCAGTAGACACAAGTTTTTATGAAGAAATCATGTTCATAGTAATTTACTATGAACTAATTTTGAAAGAATAGCCTTTGAAACTATCAAATTGGTGTTTGATTATGGATTATTATTTAAATTGATCATGGGTTATGTTAATATGTTAAGAATTAGAGTTATTGCAATTGGAATAACATGAACTGATTGAAAAACGAATTCGTAATAGAAATTTTTGTCAAGAACGCTTGATATTGTAGTTTTCTTCAAAAATCATGAAAAATTGGTTTTGATTATGTGTTGTAAGGATTTTATATGTTATAATCATGTTAAAGAGTCCAAAATTTTGTTGTTATCAAGTTTCATGTTCATCATGTTGAGAAAAATCGGACTTTGGTGGGGAAAAATAAGCCAAATTGGCTTATTTCTCTGCCGTTCGCGAGCTGGGGCGTTTCCACCAGTAGTGGGCCCCGCCCCAACGGGGCTTTTACCCTTGGGGGACCCGCCCCAGCAGGTTAACAAGCTGTCAAGGAATTTTGTTTTTCCTTCGTTGAGTTTTCATGCCGCATTTGTTTAGCTAACTTATTTTTATGACTTGATAGTGTAAAATAGGTAATGAGATAACATGCTTTTGATGTGTTTAAGATAGATTGAAGTCTTATGTGGTTATATTATATGTGTGCTTGGATATTATTACCGTAAGACGCAATATGATAGTAAAAGTGCTATACGTGTATGAGGTGCTTGATTGTTAGCCTCACGTATGTGTATTAGTATCGACGTACGTCGTAACAACGTTGTGAGTTGGACTTGAGTATGAAGTTCGACGGTTTAAACATTAAAGTTCGGTACTAATAGATGTTTTAAACGTAACGTGATATGTAGGATAATTGTGGAAGTGATTGTAATTATTAAAGTGTAGCTTGCGCTTGAGGCAAGTTCTCTACTCCTTATCTCTTACTTGAGCAAGTTTTTTAATCATTATTCTTCTAAGTTATGCAAGTTCTTTCATGGTATTTTTTTATTGTGCAAGTTCTCTAACCCTTGTTTATTATATCATGCAAGTCTATATCGGATTCTTAACTCGTTATGTATTGTATGAGTTATACTGTATTCAAATATCCGTAAAGCATAAGCATTGAAGTATTATTTAAGTAATGTGATCTTAACTTAGTTGTTCAAGCAAGATCTACTTGATCTATCGAATGCTTTAAGTTATTCCTAAAGTATGCCTAGTTATTATGAAATCTATTGTTGTATCTTACATTTGATTCATAATTCTTATATTATCGAACTGTTAAAGCATTGTGAGTCGATTCAAGTACTCCTAGTTGATGATAGTTAAAACTCCAAAGTTCCTTTATCTATCCAAACCAAACTTTCTTTGGTGCGGACTTGTATTCAAATACTGATAAAGAACAATCCTATTATTAGGGGACATTTATGCAAAAGTGTTAAGATGGTTGTGCACAACACATGGTACTAAGGGCTGATCCCCCTAAGTACGAGTTAAAGGTCCATAGTCTCAATGACTGTTAAAGGTTTTAAATAGAAATATTTATAACCTAGGACATAATTCAAGGTCGTATGACCCTCAGATAAAGTATATATTCGAATTCTAAATATGATGAAAGAATTATTATTCAATTCTTTATTTTGACGAAAGAAAAGTTATTCAAATTCTTTTGAAGTTATTCAATTATGGCATATTATTGTACTTTTCAAAGGAGCTTTTGTTTGCTCACTCTTGCATATTTTACAACCCCTTGCAGTTAAAGTCGAGAATGTTGGCGTACCGTCAACAAGTAAAGGAAAAGGCAAGATGAGCAAGTGAAGACTTGTTGTCTTCAATTTTGTTTGTAATAAGACTTAGTTGATGATGTTTTATTTTCGTATTTATTTTTGATTGATGTTAAGGGTTAGTTAACCCTGTGATTTTGTATTGGACAAGTTGTAATCCTTTTTCAAGGAAGATTTTATTTAAGTATTTATGAAGGTTGTAATTTACTTTATAATTCTTTATTATTGGGTAGATGTATGATTTAATTAGAAAGTGAACACCAAATCATATGAAAACGAAGTACCTGGATTTGGGGGTGTCACAGGTTGGTATCAGAGCTATAGGTTATGAACCTTAGGTGGGGAAAAAAATCTTAGGTAGTAGCCTTATAGGAAGATCGAAAAGATAGTGGTGATAGGTAAAGATAATAAACTACCTTATGTGCTATGTGTTTACATTATAGTATTCGGAGAGTGACGACTCGATATCACGTAATAATAAACTTTAATTTTTTTTTGTCAGGATGACGAACGTTGGAGAGTCCAGTCAGGCTAGAGAGGAGTTACCTCAGGTGCCTAGGGAGGAGGAGCCCTAAGACATCCATGTTGTCTGGGAGCAGCCGGTTAGGAGAGAGCCATCTCCAATGATCACCGTAGTTGGTTGGAAGTATGAGCTGACACCTATTCCAGAGGAGGAGGACGAGGTTGAGTCAGAGGAGGAAGAGGATCCCGAAGAGGAATTCCCACGTCACTCTACTAGTGCTGAGATGTACGAGGCAGTCTACGACAGTAACGTGGAACTACATGGTCGAGTCGAAGAGCTCGAAGAAACCATCTAGCAGCGGGACGAGACTATCGAAGAGATGGATAATGAGCAAGGAGAAGCGCAGTGGAAGCTAATTCACTTAGAGAATGATAGAGACGAGGCACGAGCCGAGATAGTGAAGCTGAAGCAAGACATCGAAGAGGAGTCGACGAAGCGTGCCAGAGCTGAGGAGACAAGCTTGAGGGCTATTCAACGAGCCGATCGAGCTAAAGACGAGGCTGAAGCCAAGAGGGCTAAGCTGAGGGAAACAGAATACGCATTCCATACGGCCATAGATAGGGCCCAGGATTGTATTTTCTATTACCTAGCCCAGTTCCAAGGTTTACCATGGTACGTGGTGGACCGAAGAACGGCGTTTCGGGTGATAAAGGAAGAACGTAGAGAGGCTGTGCGACACCTTAACATACCTAGGCAGTAGAGCTTTTATTTATGTGTTGCTTTTTTTATTAAATAAATGTAAATCCCATAATTTGAGATAAGAATGGGATGAGATAATAATATAATCCTGCAACTTGTTCTAGTTCAGGAAATATGATGTAAATAGCAGAGATGCTATCTATTCTATGTTTTTAAAACTACGAGTAATGAATAAAAGAAGTTTATGGATGTGCTATGTGTTCAATATGAAATAAGTTATTTAATTGTTTAAGTCTGAACTTGAATACTTAAGAATTTAGTAGATGAGCTAATAATAATATTTCTTAATAGAAAATGCCTCCTAGAAGAAAACCTACACGTCAAAATCCCGAGGGTTCGACGAATAACAACAATAACAATAGAACAAACCCCAACTCGGTTCAGTAGTTAGTGAACCTACTGACGGGGGCACTTGCAAATCAGCCGCAAGTGCAGGGTACTACATTTAAGGAATTCAAGGCAGTAGGGCCGCCTGAATTCAAGGGATCGACTAACCTTATAGATGCCCAGACATGGGTAATGGATATGAAGAAGGTCTTTGACGTTGCTAGAGTTGGTGAAGACCAGAAGACGACATTCACGACTTTCATATTGAAGTCGGATGCTGGTTTCTGGTGGCAAGCCAACAAGACCAGAGAACGAGAAAGAGTGATACCATGGGAGCATTTTAAAGAGATGTTCTTTGAAATGTACTTCCCCGTTAGGTCACAGGACCAGATGGAGGTCCAATTTCTAGAGCTAAAATAGGGAGGGATGACAGTGTCTGAATACGCCGCAAAGTTTAACGAGTTGGCCAGGTTCGCTACATACCAGGTCAGCACGGACGCTAGGAAGGCGAGAAGGTTTGAGCGGGGACTGAAACCCTGGCTCTACAGTAAGGTCTCTATGTTCCAGCTGAACACGTTTGCAGCCGTGCTGGAGAAGGCCATTCTCACTGAAGGAGGGAGCGACGCCGTGACTAAATTTAACTAGGACAAGAAGAAGAAGATTGAGATGGAAAACAAAGCTGGTGGTAGCAGGGCTATCCATCAGAAAAGGAAGTGGAATGACAATAACTCTGCTGGGAGTCAGCTGGGAGGCCAGCAGAAGAGGAAGCTCGAAGCATGTGCTACATGCGAGAAGACTCACGCTGGAGTGTGCATGAAAGGGAAACGGGTGTGCTACAACTGTGGTCAGGAAGGCCACATTGCGCCGAATTGCCCAAACCCGAAGAAGGGAGCTTGCTATACATGTGGATCCAAGTATCACATGGCTCGTAATTGCACGAAGAAGCCAGCAGCAGGGTCAACAGGGAATGGAGGGAATGGCAGCGGTAACACTCTGACTATCGATGGACCACTGCAAGTCGTTCGACCCACTGCCCGCACGTTCAACATGACGGTGCTGGACGTTGTGCAATCAAAAGACGTGGTGGCAGGTATTATTCCAATCAATAGTATAAATGCATATGTATTATTTGATTCGGGTGCTAGTTGTTCATTCATATCTGATGATTTTGCTAAAACCCTAGACTTACCTATAGAGGAGTTAGCTTACCCCTTGAACATAGAAATTTCGAATATGAAAGTCATTCCTGTTAGGTTTGTATACAAGAACTGTCGATTAGACATTAAGGGTCAAGAACTGAGGGTAGATTTGATTCCGATAAAACTCGAGGAATTCGACGTCATATTGGGGATGGACTGGTTGTTCAACCATGGGGCGGTAATCGACTGTCAGAAGAAGTCGGTAAACCTTACGACTTCGTCGAAGTTAGTGTTCTATGGTAGCAAATCGCCTAGACAAGTGAGTTGTCTGACGGTTATGTAAGCCAATAAACTTTTGACGCAAAGATGTGAAGGATATCTAGCCTACATAGTAGATACGCGTAAGGAGAGCCCGAAGATAGAAGAGATACCAGTGGTTAGGGAGATTGTGGACGTGTTTTCGGACGATTTACTAGGACTTCCACAAGATAAGGAGATAGAGTTCGTGATCGATTTAGCGCCAGGGACTGCTCCAATTTCAAAAGCTCCGTACCGAATGGCTTCAGTCAATATAAAAGAACTGATGGTTCAGTAGCAAGAACTGCTGGACAAGAAGTATATTCAACCAAGCATTTTGCCGTAGGGGGCACCAGTTTTATTCATGAAGAAGAAGGATGGATCGATGCGTCTTTGCATTGACTATAGGGAGTTGAACAAAGTTACAATCAAGAATAGGTATCCTTTACCCTAGGATCGATGACTTGTTCGATCAACTGAAAGGTGTTAGATACTTCTCGAAAATTGACTTAAGAAGCGAGTATCATCAGTTGAAGGTGAGAAGGGAAGATATACCGAAAACGGCCTTTAGGACTCGGTATGGTCATTACAAGTTCTTGGTAATGTCATTTGGTCTAACGAATGCCCCAACTGCATTTATGGACCTAATGAACAGTAAGCCATTCCTGGATAAGTTCATGGTGGTGTTCATAGATGACATCGTGATTTACTCCAAAATCGAGGAGGAACACATAGAACATTTAAGGCTGACCTTAGAATCGCTGAGATAAGAGAAACTTTATGCGAAATTCTTAAAGTGCAAATTCTGGTTAGAACGGGTGCAATTTCTTAGCCACGTGATCGACAAGGATGGTATTTCGGTAGATTCGTCGAAGGTTGAAGCGGTAATGAATTGGGATCAGTCGAAAATGTCGTCGGAAGTGAGGAGTTTCTTGGGATTGGCAGGTTATTACCGGAGATTTATCCAAGACTTTTCCAAGATCGCAACTCCGTTAACGAATTTGACTAGTAAGACAGTTAAGTTTGTTTGGACGGAAAAGTGTGAGGAAAGTTTTCAGGAGTTGAAGAAGAGGTTGAGTACTGCGCCTGTGTTATCATTGCCAGATAGTATAGGGAATTTTATAGTATATAGTGATGCCTCACATAAGGGATTAGGCTGCGTGCTGATGTAGAGTGGCAAGGTCATTGCCTATGCGTCACGTCAGCTGAAGGATTACGAGAAGGGGTATCCGACTCATGACCTAGAACTGACGGCAGTAGTGTTTGCCCTAAAGATATGGAGACACTACTTATATGGAGAAAAGTGTGAGATATACACAGATCATAAGAGTCTGAAGTATATCTTTACCCAGAAGGATTTGAATATATGCCAAAGGAGATGGTTGGAGCTGATCAAGAACTACGACTGCGAGATACTTTACCATCCGGGTAAAGCTAACGTCGTCGCCTACGCTTTGAGCAGAAAAGGTCGGGAGAAGCTGAACATGTTAACTGATCAGGATCAGTTGATAGAACAGATGACTAGATTAGAGCTGGAGGTGAAGTTTCTGAAGGAGTCGGATGAAAAGTTGTTTCAAGTAACTACTGCTTCTACTCTGGTAGACAAAGTGAAAGAAGCACAACTTCACGACGAAGAATACGGGAAGATTTGGAAGAGAATAGCCGATGGTGAAGGATTCAAGTTTAAGATCGATAACGAAGGACTGCTACGATTTGAAGGTAGAATCTCGGTACCGCCAGTACCAGAAGTTAAAGAAGAGATCTTGAGCGAATCTCATAGTTCAAGATATTTGATTCACCCTGGGAGTACGAAGATGTACCAGGATCTCAGGCATCATTTCTGGTGGCCGAATATGAAGAGGGGCGTTGCTGAATGTGTTGCGAAATGTCTAACTTGCCAGAAAGCCAAAGCAGAACACCAGAGACCTAGCGGATTGCTACAATCGTTAGAAATTCCAAAATGGAAGTGGGAGCACATCACGATGGATTTTGTGGTTGGTCTTCCAGCGACTCAGAAAGGATTTGACGCAATATGGGTGATAGTGGATCGCCTGACGAAGTCAGCCCACTTTCTACCAATCAGGATTAAGTACAACTTAGAACAATTGGCAAAGTTGTACGTTAAGGAAATTATTTCTCGACACGGTGTTCTAGTGTAGATTGTGTCAGAAAGCAATCCGCGTTTTACGTCGAATTTCTAGAAGCGTCTGCAAGAGTGTCTGGGAACGCAATTGCGAATGAGTACATCGTATCATCCTCAAACCGATGGCCAGAGCGAGAGAACGATTCAGATGCTTGAGGATATGCTGAGAGCTTGCGTAATGGATTTCAAGGGAAGCTGGGATGATCATCTATCGTTGGTGGAGTTCACCTACAACAATAGTTTTCACGCGAGTATCAGCATGCCGCCTTACGAAGCGTTATACGGCAGAAAGTGCAGAATGCCTTTGTGCTAGGATGAAGTCGGTGAACGTCAATTGTTGGGATCGGAACTGGTACAACAAACTACTGAGATCATGAAGCTGATCAGAACGAGACTGGTTGTTGCTCAAGACAGACAGAAGAAATATGCTGATCAACATCGACAGAACCGAGAATTTTTACCAGGAAGCTTCGTTTTCCTGAAGGTATCTCCCTGGAAAGGGAAGATTCGATTTGGAAAGAAGGAGAAGCTGAGTCCCCAATTTATTGGACCATTTGAGGTACTGCGAAAAGTGGGTGAAGTAGCTTACGAGGTGGCGTTACCTCCGGAGCTAGAGAATATACACAACGTCTTTCACATTTTCCGTGTTAAGACCTTACAAACACGACTATAAACATGTAATAGAATACGAGCCTTTATAATTTGATAAAGACTTAATTTATGAAGAGCTTCCCGTTTAAATAGTTGATAGGAAGAAACAAGTACTTAAAAATAAAGTGATACCTTCTGTTAAGGTAATCTGGAGGAACCACAGTGCTGAAGAAGCCACGTGGGAACTCGAAGATGTAATGAGAAAATCGTAATCTCAATTATTTGCTTAATTGTTGTGTAACCCCTTACATATCGATTTTGGGAACAGAATCCTTTTAAGGGGGGAAGAATGTAACAGATGAGAATTTTTATTATGAGATTGTGAGAATATTTTTTTTTGTGATTCTTGGGACAGAATCCTTTTAAGGAGGGAAGATTGTAACGATTGAGATTTTATATATTAAATTTTAAATATTTATTGAGTGAGTAAATATTTTATGTGATTTATTTATTGAGTTAAATAAATAAATTATGTGATTTTGTGGAATGATTTAATTAGGAGTTATATATTAATTAATTTAATATTTAATATTTAATTTAATTAATGTATATTGATTTTATGGTATAATTCTAATTTAATTGAGATAATTAAATTAGATGAATTATGTGATGAGTGTTATATGAATTATAATTCGTGAGTAATTATAATTATGTGGTAATTTTTATGTGATTAATTGATGTTAGATTTTAATTAATTAAATAAGAATGTTAAATATTTAATTAGTTAAAGTGTAACATTAAAGTATGTGTTAAAAAAATTTATTTAAATAAAAAAAAAGAGTTTTTAAATTATTTTAACCCAACAAGGCCCTTACTTTTATTTTAAAAAGGTTTTGCCAAACAGGGCCCTTACACTAGCTTTAAATTCATTTTACCCAAACAAGGCATTAGCTAATAAAATTTGTTTTTAAATAACTTTGTTTTGCCAAACAAGCCCTAGTGGCTTTTGAAATTCTATAACTGATAATTTATATGGGAAGTAATGCCTTAATACATATTATTATATATTTTGTCAGTTAAAGTATACGCATTATATTTTATATGTTTACTTTAGTTTTAGTCTAAAGCCTAAACTAAAAGAAGAAAAGAGAAAGAGAGAATATCAGTGTTTGAGAAGAGAAGAAGAATTAAAGAGAAAAATATAGAGAGAAAAGGGAAGAAGAGAGACTAAGAAGAGGTGAAAAGCTTGAGAAGGCTAAGAGGAATCCACTATCATCTTCATACTCTTCTTCACTCTCCAAACAAAGGGTATAATCACTACCTTATAAATTTAAGAACTTTATTTAGTTGTTTTTTTTAATTTGAGTTCTCTGTGAAAATTTCTTCTCATGGAATTGATGATGTTAATGTAGATATGTAGAAATTATGTGTGCAAACTTTTTATAATTGAATTATACGCCATAAACAAGTTTTCAGAAATCAAATTGCAGTAGAAACAAGTTTTTATGAAAAAATCATGTTCATAGTAATTTACTGTGAACTAATTTTGAAAGAATAGCCTTTGAAACTATCAAATTGGTGTTTGATTATGAATTATTGTTTAAATTAATTATGGGTTATGTTAATATGTTAAGAATTAGAGTTATTTCAATTGGAATAACATGAATTGATTGAAAAACGAATTCGTAATAGAAATTTTTGTCAAGAACACTTGATATTGTAGTTTTCTTCAAAAATCATAAAAACTTGGTTTTGATTATGTGTTGTAAGGATTTTATATGTTATAATCATGTTAAAAAGTCCAAAATTTTGTTGTTATCAAGTTTCATGTTCATCATGTTGAGAAAAATCGGACTTTGGTGAGGAGAAATAAGCCAAATCGGCTTATTTCTCTGCCGTTCGCGAGCTGGGGGGTTCCCACCAGTAGTGGGCCAGCGGGGCTTTTACCCTTGGGGGACCCACCCCAGCGGGTTAAAAAGCTGTCCGGGAATTTTATTTTCCCTTCGTTGAGTTTTCATGCTGCGTTTGTTTAGCTAACTTATTTTTATGACTTGATAAGTGTAATAGGTAATGAGATAACATGCTTTTGATGTGTTTAAGATAGAATGAAGTCTTATGTGGTTATATTATATGTGTACTTGAATATTATTACCGTAAGATGCAATATGATAGTAAAAGTGCTATACGTGTATGAGGTGCTTGATTGTTAGCCTCACGTATGTGTATTAGTATCGACGCACGTCGTAACAACGTTGTGAGTTGGACTTGAGTATGAAGTTCGACGGTTTTAATGTTATAGTTAGGTACTAATAGATGTTTTAAACGTAACGTGATATGTAGGATAATTGTGAAAATGATTGTAATTATTAAAGTGTAGCTTGCGTTTGAGACAATTTCTCTACTCCTTATCTCTTCCTTGAGCAAGTTTTCTAATCATTATTATTCTAAGTTATGCAAGTTCTTTCATGGTATCTTTTCATTGTGCAAGTTCTCTAACCTTTGCTCATTATATCATGCAAGTCTATATCGGATTCTTAACTCGTTATGTATTGTATGAGTTATACTGTATTCAAATATTCGTAAAGCATAAGCATTGAAGTATTATTTAAGTAATGTGATCTTGACTTAGTTGTTCAAGCAAGATCTACTTGATCTATCGAATGCTTTAAATTATTCCTAAAGCATGCCTAGTTATCATGAAATCTATTGTTGTATCTTACATTTGATTCATAATTCTTATATTATCGAACTATTAAAGCATTGTGAGTCAATTCAAGTACTCCTAGTTGATGATAGTTGAAACTCCAAAGTTCCTTTATCTATCCAAACCAAACTTTCTTTGGTGCGGACTTGTATTCAAATACTAAGAATGAACAACCCTATTTATTAGGGGACATTTATGCGAAAGCGTTAAGATGGTTGTGTACAATACATGGTACGAAGGGCTGATCCCCTAAGTACGAGTTAAAGGTTCATAGTCTCAATGACTGTTAAAGGTTTTAAATAGAACTATTTATAACCTAGGATATAGTTCAAGGTCGTATGACTCTCAGATAAAGTATATATTCGAATTTTAAATATGATGAAAGAATTATCATTCAATTCTTTATTTTGTAGAAAGAAAAGTTATTCAAATTCTTTTGAAGTTATTCAATTATGGCATATCATTGTACTTTTCAAGCGAGCTTTTGTTTGCTCACTCTTGCATATTTTACAACCCCTTGCAGTTAAAGACGAGAATGTTGACGTACCGTCAACAAGTAAAGGAAAAAGAAAGATGAGCAAGTGAAGACTTGTTGTCTTCAATTTTGTTTGTAATAAGACTTAGTTGATGATGTTTTATTTTCGCATTTATTTTTGATTGATGTTAAGGCTTAGTTAACCCTGGGATTTTGTATTGGACAAGTTGTAATCCTTTTTCAAGGAAGATTTTATTTAAATATTTATGAAGGTTGTAATTTACATTATAATTCTTTATATTGGGTAGATGTATGATTTAATTAGAAAGTGAACACCAAATCATGTGAAAACGAAGTACCCGGATTTGGGGGTGTCACAGCTTTTCGATAAGGATTTATCCTTATTGGCGCGCAATTATATAATCTAACCCCTTTTCTCGACAGAACTTTCTAGACATTGTCAATAATGCTATCTAATAATATCATTTCAATAATAGGTGTGATAATTATTGATTTAATAATGTCAAATATTGTGCAGTGGTTACTGTGACAATTATTGAATCAATAATATAAAATAATATGCAATTATCAATGTAGCAATTATTGAATCAATGATATAAAATACTGAACAATAATTATTGTAACAATTATTGAATGAGTGACTTCTTACGTAAGAATCAATAATTAGAAATTACTGTGCAATATCGTATGCTACTGTGCAACAACGCGTATTACTGTATTTTTATCACCCGGTATTTCAACAGTTTAACGGTAAAAGTTTTGCCGTTATTTTTATAAAAAAATTATTTCTGTCGCTTTTTATATCCGACATTCATTTTTTTGTGGGGCCCACCAATTATTGGTTATTTCGGTGCCATCGTTGTACTTTACCGAATATAATATTCTCCGACAGAAGGAATATTCTTTGACAAAACGAATATTTTATGCCAACTTGCTTACTTTGTAAAATTTACACATATCACCCTTAGCTTTAATCTTTTATCAATTTAACCATTTACTGAATAGAATAATAATTATAAGAAAATTTAAAACTTTTATTTTATAAAATTCGAGGTCTTACAAAAATATTTCTTTAAAACGACTTATATTAAGGGACGGAGTGAATATTATTATATTACTCTCTCCCTCCCTTAATAAAGGTCGTTTTAGAGTTGTACACAATTATTAAAAAAATGATTGTATATCATTAAATATAATATATGAATTGCTTATATTATCCCTGTATTGAAAAAAGAGAATGCTATTTATTGGACAAAAAATAATAAAAGAACCAAAGTTATATTTAATACTTGGGGTAATATTAGAAACTAAGCAATTAATGCTTACTTAAATTTTCAAACGACAAATATTAAGAGACAAAAATATTTCTCTTAAATGACTTATATTAAAGGAGGGAGGGAATAGTATTAATCAGAAAGGAAGGGTCCTCTTAACATGTGCTCATAGGGCACATGCTAAGCACACAGTTCAAGAGAATATTCCCTTGAACTGTGTGAATATTCTCTTGATTTATGCATTTGCACCAAGTTCAATAGAATATGCACACAATTCAAAAAAATATTTTCTTGAACTGTATGCTTAGCAATATGCCCTTAGGACACATGTTAAGAAATTCATTTTAAAAAAAGGGTAAATCTATACATATATCATCTTTACTACATCCTTGACGAAACACAACTTCTTTTGTTGTTTTTTTTAATTCTTTGCCCACCTTCTCATGTCTTCTCTTGCCTTTTTGTTTTTCTCTATAGCAGTCCCCCCTTCGACAACAAATGAAAAGCACATAACAATACTTAAACTTCATCGTCGTTACTTCTCACGCCATTAGATGATGACGATCTCAATCGCCGTCATTTCCGCCTTCATCACCCTCATCGTCGTTGCCTCCACCGTCAACTCCCTCGGAGACTCCGCATCCGCCCTCGCTGTCAGCTATGGCGCCACCACCCCACCGTCTGAGGCATCTGGTTAAACCTTCGAAATATGCTACCATCTGGTTAAAGTTCATATAGACTTTTGATTTGACATTATTTTTAATATAAATCTTCAGTAACAAATAAAAGAACAAATGAATGCTACTTCTTCAAATTTGGCGATTGAATATTCTGCATCATATGACAATTAAGGCAGAATAGTGATGGCTTGCTTGAAGTCTCTAAATTTATCCTATTCCCACAATAAAGCTCCAGATAAAAATGTAGGAACACTGATATCTTCAGCTTTTTTTCTCTGTTGAACTGGAAGCATGTTTCCCAAATATCAAGAGGACAAGTAAATGAGAGTAGGTTGTGGCATGATCTTTTTTATGGGATGTATTACAACATAAATAAACACAACTCCCTCCAAAATTGGACATATGAATGTGATTATGATAAATCGAACTGGATTTTCTTTTTGGAAGAAACTAGCTGAGATGCTATACAAGGTTGCTGATGTTTGAAAGTTGGATATGGCTTATTTGTGATGAAAGTGGTGGCCATATATTAAATGAACACAGGAGAAAGGGGCTGGCTGCATTTCATAGATCCAACCCAAGGAACCATATATGAAGATTAAGAAAACAAGCCTCCTAACAGAGGAATTGAATAAATTTTATAAAATTGGGTTCATGAATCTGTTGATTAAGGGAAATAATGTCCAAAAGTGGTGTTCAACTTGATGTACGAACCTCGCCAACATGCCCTTTACTACTGCTGCATGTTGAAGGGGTAGAACACTGACCGGGCTGCTGGATAGTAGAATGAAGAAGGGGGTGTTCCTTGAGAAGGCTGAACCAACTGAACCAGCAGCTGTGCTCAAAGAAGTAGACATTCTGGTTGATAAGACTTCCTTGCTAGATCCGGATAAAAGTTCAGGCCTCAAATTTGATGATGATGACGATGGGGCTAATGTTGTCATTGAAGATCCCACAGGATAAGGAGCAACAGGCATATCAGAAAAAGAAGATGTAGATGGACTGTAACTCAGTGTTGCCATTGGATGATCAAATTTGCATGAAGGCCCAAATTTGCATATTCCATTCACTGCATTGTGAGAGCAAAATGGTGCACCTAAGTAAAATATCAAAACATTAAGTATAGTTTGGCAACACACTCAATAACATGCAACATCTAAATACATGAATGAATATCATAAAATCTTGATTTTATTATAGTACTCAATATCTAGGATACAAGGAAAGATTATATTATTATAGTACTCAATAATAGAACAAACAACTGAACTAATGGAAGACCTCCAGTGACAGTACTTCAAGGATAGAACAAACAGCTGAACTAGTGAAACTCTGTACACATCCTTAATGATCTTATAAGCTCTGATATGATGTCGAATCTTTTCTTATAACAACAAACAATGACAATCTTTAATAATTTTATAAGCTTGAAGGCTTTATTAGAAATAAAATCCTACACAGTAGAATATTCATAAGACAAATTTGAAGAAGTATTACCCATTTGTTCTTTTATTTGTTACAGAAGATTTATATTAAAACTAATGTCAAATCAAAATCCTATTATGAACTTTAACCAGATGGTAGCATATTTCGAACTAGTGATAATGAGCTCGTGTGGATCGTTCCATATAAGAATTACAGAATTTCCCGTTTACACCCCCAACAAACAATAGAGCTGTTAACCATGATTCATTCCTAATGTTACAGCAGAATATTCATAAGCCAAATTTGAAGAAGTAACATTCAATTGCCATAAATTGTTATATCCTCTCTACAAGCCGCCGCCGATCCTCACTCCGCTGAAAAAATCTTGGTCGTCGGCGACGGACTAGAAGACGATGATCGTCTAGTTGTTTAGCCAGTATTGAATTCTTTGTGTTTTGCTGCTCGACGACGATGACACAGACGGTGGTGGCGTCGTAGATGACACCGAGGGTGGATGTGGAGCCGCCGAGGGAGTGGACGGTGGAAGCAACGACGATGAGGGTGATGAAGGCGGAAATGACGACGGCTAATATTTTCGTCGTCATCTAATGACATGAGAAATAACGACGATAAAGTTTAATTATGGTTCTGTGCTCTTCATTTGTGGACGAAGGGCCGACTGGTAGAGAGAGAAACAAGAAGGCAGGAGAAGGTGGACAAAGAATTTAAAAAAAATTAAAACGACAAAAGAAGCTGCATTTCTACAGGGAGAGAGTAAAGATGATGTATGTATATATTTATTCTAAAAAAAAATAATGCTTATGGTAATAAAGACATTTTTACTCCTTAAAGTTACAAATTAATTTGAATACATTTTTCAACAAAATTAATATCAATACAAACGCTATATAACGATTGAATAGTAATATTATAGGTTTCAAGAATAATTTTTTTTATAAAAAGAATGTATTATCCTTCCCATCCCATCTTATATTTATTTCTATCTCATTGTTTCAATCATTTTGTTTTGATTAAATAACTTATCTATTTTCTCTCATTTAGATTTATAAATAAACTAAGTTGTTTGAAAAAAAAAACTTATCTCTTTTCTCTCATTTAGAGATATAAATAAACTAAGTTGTTTGCTAAAAAATAAATCGACTTGACTCTACTCGACTTAGAATTTAAACGATTGAGTACAATTTAAGTTGTGCCTTATTCAACACAAGCTTTACTTATTCAGACTCGACTTGCATAAACTGATTCGTTTAATACTTTTGCCTAAGGTTGTAAACGAACCAAATAGTTTGGGTTCGATTCGAGCTTGACTCGATAAAATACGAGCGAAACTCAAATTCTTTAATAATATGATCCAAATTTGATTATAAAAAATAATTCGAATAAAAATATAAGTAGAATCTGAGTAAGGTTATACTCGATTCATTTAAGATTTAAATTAACTACTCGAATTCTCGATTGTTATTCAATTAGATACTCGATACATTCTCTTATAATATATAAAAAATTAAATCAAATTAGGACAATTAATTATTATTATTTTGTTTTGTTTTTAATTTTAATTGTGATTTTATATTTGTAAAATGTAATAGTAAATATATTTTCTCATTTCTACGTAAAATAACAAATTCAATTTATAGTTATATTTATTATAAAGCTAGTTATTATGTGGAGACTCGAATTCGAGCTTGAATTTTAAACTCGGGAGTAGTTTAAATATAATTCGATCCGAATCGGATCAAATTTGAGTAATAAATATTCAAGTCGAGTCAAATCTGAGTAGAATTTTTTAAATATAATTCGAATTTAAGTATGAATTTAACATTTTGAGTCGAATTTAAGCATCTCTCTATTCGCTTCGGTTCAACTCGTTTACACCCTTACTTTTGTCATTCTTTTTTAATTGACATTATAGTAGAAAACACAATGATTAAGAAATGTGATTAATAATTTAGAAAATTGACCAAAATTGTTATAAAATCTCAATATTAACCTTCTAAAAATTCATTGAAAACATTACTTTTTGTATGATGACAAAAATATTATGGCAACCCATTCAATCAATTTTATTAAGAGCATATGCATGATTATGAATGACTTAATATAAAGTAAGCTAATGTATTGCTAGACCAACATATATGAATAAAAAGATGTGCATTCAGTATCACATTCATATATATAACAATTGTAATTAACAACTTTATGCATATATAGTTAAAACCATAAAATCCATCCATCCACACAAAAAACAAATAACCACATAGTCTTAAGAATATTACAACCGCAGAAATAATTAAACCAAAAGTCTTAAGAAACTTCACCAAAATATTTTCAAATGTAACTTTCATTTCATTTGTCCTCTTGAATTCTTTTCTGCTTCCTCTTGTCCGTCTTGCTTTTCTGACTCTGCACATCTTCCTCTTGTGTTTTTTCCTGCTCCCCTACAGTGTCAGTCGTATCAGCCTTGTCCTCTTCTTTCTCTTCTTGCTCCCCCTCAGATAATGTCTGCTGCTTTCCATTAGTCAACTTTTCTTTATGATGCTTCCTCTTTCTGAGCTTACTAGCACTTGACTCTACGATCTGGTAATTAATCTTTACTAAATAAGTCTTAATTGACTTTACGATTCACTGATCTCTCAGTAAGTTGACCGTGACTTTGTTAGGTGATGTTCAATATGTAACAGCTTCTTCGACTCCTTTTACAGCTCTGTGATAGCCTTGCAGCTTTGAGATTATCTAATCACTTTACGATCTGATCTTCGTTTACGAGATGGAGTGAACTCTGCAATTTTCCTGAGACTTTACGAACAAAGTTAACTCTGCGAAGTATCTCCATACTACAAGTTGACAGAGAAACTTTACGATCAACTGTAATACCCGAGAATTTTATAAATAATATTAGTATTGAAAAGAAAATGTTTGAATATTTATGTTCAACACATATGTATATTTGTGTGACATGAAATGTGGGAATTCGAATTAACTTGAATTAAGTAAGTAATGTGGCAATGTTGATGATAAGCTAGATCATAACTGATTAAGCTTAAGTGACGAGCCTTGTGTGACATAATTGATTTCCTAATTAGAATAATTGAGACATGATATTAATAAGGTATTGGAATAGGAGTTATACTCAAGGCCAATATGAATAATGTAACATACTTGTAAGTGTTATAAAAGTGACCCAAATAATTGGCGTGCTAGATTAATGTTGGAGCCCAATGTGTATAAATATTTGTGCCTAGCCCAATCTAATTTAGATTGGGACTAGCCCAATGTGTAATGGTAATATAAGGATGGTAGACATATGTATTTATATACACATATATGTAGGTATATGTATGTATGTGGGAGTATATATAGGTATATATACATATATGTGTGTATATAAGCATAAAGTAGCAAGCAAAGGACCAAAAGTATACATTATATATATATACTACCCCCATTGCCGCCCAATCCCCCTCCCCTAGACTAGAAATGCTGAAATATTTCTCCGTTTTAGCCAACAAGTAAGAGCCATGTGAAGGAATGATAATATAGCCATAAGGCTAAGTGTCCTTAAAGGTGAAAGTTGGTAAACTTTCCACCAAACCACCTTTTATCCTTGGTTAATGTCCTAATTATTGAGTATTAGTTCTTCTATAAATAGTACTCTCCTAATTCATTTCTTCATTTGATAAAAATCCCCAGTATTTGCTAGTATAGATAGAGCTAGAGAGAATTTAGAGAGAAAGAAGAGAACTTGGAGAATACTTGCATTTTGGTGGAGCACAAGAAGGAAAGGTCAAGGTGGAGAGCTACTTGAGGTTCATTTCAAGAAGGAAGAAAGCATCTAAGAGGTAGGTTCATCATCTAGTTCTATTTTTTGTCAAAATAGGTTAGTATATGATTATTGGTTGAAATGCATGCTTGGTTGTGGGAGGTTTGTGTGTTGTGGGATCATGATGGATCCGAAGGTATAAGGATGAGTATTAGAAGGGGATTATGTGATATATGCCTTGTATATAATTTTAGAACCAAATGAACAAGAAAAATGCATGTGAGCATGAAACCTAGTTTAGTATGCTTGAAAGTATGATTGTTGTTGATTAATATCATAAAATGTTTAAGCCATGTTTATGATCCAAAAATGTGATGTTGAACACCTATGAAATACGATCATAACCCAAGTGAAATCGTCGAAATTGGACTTAAAACGAACCCGTAGCGAAACGTGTAATGAAACATGTCCAAGTGTGAACCCTAGCTTGGAAAAATTAATAATTGGATTAAATAAATATTTTAGAAAATTGTTCAAGATATCACATATTGAAGATATGTAAGTTTATGAGATAATGGAAGTGGTGCCAACTCATTTGGATGTAAAATGAACAAGTTATGAAAGATTGAATCAAAAGATTGAATTAAAACCTTGAAAAAACCTGCATAACCAGCACTACCGCGCCATCCTCAGTATAAAATACGGCGCCGTCGCGCCATAACCAAATGATAGAAACCCTGGAGGGTTAGCTCTGTCGCGCCATCAACAAGCTTAAACCCGGCGCTGCCACGCTGTAAGACCCCGAATTTTATGAAATAAAAGTATTCAATTTTTTATAATTATTATTCTAAATAGTAAGGTGATAATTTAATAAATGCTATAGTTATGAGTGATATGTGCAAATTTTATAAAATAAGCAAGTTGTCATAAAATTTTCGTTGTGTCGGGAAATATTCGTTTGGTAGGAGAATATTCTTTTTAGAGGAAAATATTCGTACGAGGGCGTAATCATTGGTAGACCCCACAACGAAATAACTGTCGGATATAGAAAGCGACAGCTATAACATTTTTATAAAAATAACGGCAAATTTTTTACCGTTAAATTGTTGAAATACCAGGTGATAAAAGTACAGTAATACGCGTTGTTACACAGTAGTACAAGGTATTGCACAATATCTTTGATTATTGATGCTTACGTAAGAAGTCACTCAGTTTCATTCAATAATTGCCACAGTGGTTGCTGTATAGTATCTCATATTATTGATTCAATTATTGTCATAGTATCATATGCACAATACTTTATATTATTAAATAAATAATTGACACGACACAGTTACTCATATTATTATTAGCATTATTGACAATGTCTAGAAAGTTCTGTCGAGGAAAAGGGTTAGGTTAGTTAATTGGGCGCTAGTAAAGAGAAATCCTTATCGGAAAACTCTCTCTTTTTTGAGAACGATCTGGTTGTCAATATTGTGAGTTATAATATTAATGATGAATTGTTGATAAAAATATTTTCATTGTGTTGGAAATATTAATGCTAGTGGAAATCGACATTTATTTCGATAATAGTTGATTTCTGAATATTAAATTGACCAAGCGGGCAATTCATCCGGGGTACTATTTATACCGGAGTACTATTCATCTGGGATACTATTCATGCCGGAGTACTATTCATGTCGGAGTACCATTCACGACGAAATTTAAATTTTCTTTTCTTGTCTAGATTATCTTGAAATGTGAATCTTAAATATTATTCTTGAATTTTACCCCACAATTGGTTATCATGTTGACAATTTGAACATTCTTGAACTTGGATAAATTAAATTGCAAATCTCTAATACTTATCCTTGATCATATTGTTCTTATTATTTCTAGTCATTATATATAATATTTTTATAATCATGGTGATGAAAGTTCTCTTTGACTTGAGTGCAAAGATGGGTAGATTATTGGTATGATCATGACCATGTGTTCTCTTCGGCCAAGGGTGTTAAGATGAATTGTTGATTGGTATGATCATGACCATTGAATTTACAATTGAATATTTTTAGCTTAAGTGTAAAGGTGAATTGATCAACATGGTTATAAGTATTGCTTCTATAATTTCTTAAATGATTAGATAATCCTTTGAGATTTGCGTTTCATCTAATATCATCTCACTTGAATTTTTATTTACCTAAATCCTCTTATTAAATTTTAATCGTTATCTTTGAAATATGAAACTTGAATATCTTTGACCCGTAGTGCAAAGATGGATATGTGTTTGGCATGATCATGATCACTGATGTTACTATTGAATGTCTTTGGCCCATAGTGCAAAGATGGACATGTGTTTAGCATGATCATGACCATTGATGTTACTGTTGAATATCTTTGGCCCTAAGTGCAAAGATGAATTGACTGACATGATTATGACTAAAGGTTGTAGACTAGTATGATTATGACCATTGATGTTACAAATGAATATATTTGGCCTGAGTGCAAAGATGAATTTATTAGTATGATTATGAACAGAAACTGTGATTTGGTATAACCATTATCTTTGGTGTTTTAGGTAAAGACAGGTGGTGAAAGTTCTCTTTATCTTGGGTACAACGAAGAATTGTTTTTTGGTGTTACATGAATAAAATATTGATGATGGATATTTAATTTGGAGAAGATAGTAGACGTTATATTCTACTTGACTCTTCTAATGGATTGTTGATTCCGCTGCAATTATAGTTGAAAACTTTTATCATCTACCATATATTCTAAATATTTGATTCATTACTGATGAAGGCTATTGATAATTTAATTATCTTTAGTCTTAATATTCTTTACTGGGCTATTTGTGCTCACCCTTTTGCTTCACAATTCCTTTCAGGTATTAAGAGTGTAGCTGGGTTAGCGGAGATAACAAGGGAATAGAGTGATGATCGGTGACTGTTGAAGTTTCTCAATAAATTATAAAATAGCATGACAATATATAATTATATTGAGAACTTTAAATGTGTGTGTCGTATTTTTTACGTCATTTAACAGTTAATTTTGGTGAACCAAATAGAGTGAGGTGAACTCAAATTTGGAAGCGTAAAAAAAAAATACACCCCATTAGAATGAGGAGGACAGAAATCTTCTCGTGTTCCTTTGAGGACTTGAAGTATTTGTTGCTGTATTTTATATGGCATTGTAATAATTTGGGTGTGTATATTGTCGTATTATATTCAGTACAATATTTGTATTGAAACTGTAAGACCCTGAATTTTATGAAATAAAAGTATTCAATTTTTCTATTTAGTAAATGGTTAAATTGATAAAAGTTTAAAGTTATGGGTGAAATGTGCAAATATTTTAAAAATAAGCAAGTGGTTATAAAATATTATTGGTGGACTTTTAACATGAAGAAGATAATAGACATTATAGTCTATTTGACTCTTCTAATGGATTGCTCGTTCCGCTACAACTATGGTTGAAAAGTTTTACCATATGTTTAAATCTCTGATTTATTACTGATGAAAACTATTGATAATATAATTATCTTTAGTCATGATATTCTTTACTGGGCTATTTGTGCTCACCCTTTTGCTTCACAATTTCTTTCAGGTAATAAGAGTGTAGCTGGGTCGAGCGGGATAACAGGGGAATAGAACGAGGGTCTAGAACTGTTGAAGTTTTCCACCAAACAGTATGAAAATAATTTTATTGAAAATTTTAGATAAGTACGTCGTATTTTATACGTCATTTAACGGTTGATTTTGGTGACCTGACTTAGGTGAGGTGAACCCAACTTTGGAAGGGTGTTTTGTCACTATTATACAAGATGTCTAACCACATACGACTTCATGTTATCATAAGACATGGTTGTGCACATCCACTTGCTGATTATATCCATGAACACTACCTATATAATCTTGGAGTACGGTTAGAATATAATTCTCAGTTTGAGACAACAGAGATAATTATATGGCAAGAGAAGACCCACCATTGGATATAATTACTGTTCAATATTTTATATTATTGACTCAATAATTGCTATGTTGATATTTTATATTATTGACTCAATAATTGCTGCATTGATATTTTATTGACTCAATAATTGGTACGTTGCCATTTTATATGATTGATTCAATAATGACTACAGTTGATATTTTGTAGTATTGATTCAATAATTGTTGTTGCACAGTATTTCACGTTATCAACTCAATAATTCATATTATTTGAATAATATTATTAGATAGCATTATTGACAATGTCTAAGGAAGTTCTGTCTAGGAGGGGTTATTTAATTGCGCGCCAGTAAGGAGAGGTCCTTATCGGAAGGCCCCCTCTGTCCTGGGAACGACCTGGTTGTTAATATTGTAGTTCTATAATATTATTTGTGAATAATTAATTATTGATTTATATGATAAGGAAATATTTATTTGTGGATATTAAAGAAGGAATTGGCGCTGGTGAGTTTTTATCAATATTTTGATGTGAGAAATCATCTGTTTTTGAATTTCGGATAATTTATGTTTGGAATTTGGAAAAATTTCCTTTTGCAAAGTTGTAGAGAATTAAATTTCCTATGAAAGAACATAGAATTTGTATTTTTCTGACGAAGGGACTATTTGTTATGAATTATTGAAGTTTCGAAAAATATATATATTATAAAGGGTGGGACCCACTTTTGGTTGGAAAAAATGACTGATGGCTTTTTGGTAGCAGCCGGCGGCTGGAGGTTTTAAAAAAATAATAATATTATTTTATTATTTTAGTCTCCTTTGGCATCCTAAGCTTTTCCTATAAATAGGGTGCTTAGGTTAAAATTAAAAATCACACCAGAATCAGAAGTTTTCTCTCTCTATAATATCGAGCGTATTTTTGTGAGTATTTCAATACTTTGAGTATTACTATTCAGTACAAGCTTTTGTCGGTATTATATCCGATATTCCAGTCAGAGATACTGTTCTTTTGAGGTAAGGGATGTTATTTTTTTCGTAAATGATATTATTCTTTTCAATATCATTATACAGAAATATTGTCATGGATTTTATGTTGAAATTCTTACTTTTTCCGTCGGGGTTACTATTCACGTATACGACACTATTCACGTATACGGCACTATTCACGGAAAAATTAAATTTTCTTCTATTTGTCCAAATTGCTTGTTAAGGTGACTATCTTTGATTGTATCCAAGTTTTGAGCTCTATTCTTGAATTTTGCTCCATAATTTATTATTACGAGGTATTTTTGAATTGGATATACTAAAATACGAATCCTTAGTATTTGTCTTTTATCTCACTGGATTCGTTTTTTTAAATGTTTTTCATCATCCTCAGTCCTAAAAGGTGATGTAACTGAATATCTTTGGCCTGTAGAGCAAAGATGAATGATTACCTGATGAATATCTTTGGCCTGTAGTGCAAAGATGACAGGTGTTGAGATGAATATGACCACTGATAATACAAATGAATATCTTTGGCCTGTAGTGCAAAGATGAATATTTGATTCAAGATGTATATTGATTGATGTTACAGGGATAAAATATTGATGATGGACTTTTAAATCATAGAAGATAGTAGACTTGATTCTCTGCTTAACTCTTCTAATGATTTGTTATTTCCGCTGCGAATATTGATCTAAAGTTGGTTGTCCATTATATTTTATCTTATTTGTTGAAGACTAACGATAATTTGTTTCCCATTATCTTAGTCATAATATTCTTTACTGAGCTAGTTGAGCTCACCCTTTTCATCTGTTGTCCTCTTCAGGAAATGAGAATGTTGCGGGGACTAGTCGGGGGACAGAGTGATGGTCCGAGTTAGAGCAGTAGTAGTCCTCACTATTTCTGATAAATAGTGTGATAATAATTGTAATGAGGACTTAGTTTGAATCTTAATATTTTCTACATATTTGTATTGAGACTCACAGTTGTGTGGTCGTATTTTGCACGACCGTATGATATAAAGTTTGTATTTAAATTCTGTACCATGTATTTGGCGACTCAGAATGGGTTGGGTTGAATGGACCTATTCTGGGGGCGTCACAGAAACTCACAGTTTATGTGTGGTTGTATTGTGCATGACAGAGTAATAGTTGTAAATAAGAAGTTTGCATTTAAATTCTGTAGTGTATTTTTGGAGACTCAGAATGGGTTGTGTGAACCTATTTTGGTGGCATCACACGTGCCATGCAAATTTTGGGAGAATAAAACCCTGCATGACAGGCGCCGCTGCGCCATAACAAAATCATAGAAACCTTGGAGGGTTGGCGCTACTGCGCCATCAACAAGCTTAAACTCGGCGATGCCGCGCCAGGCTTGTTTCACAGTTGACCCGGATTCGGGTAAAACCGGGTCGGGTCATGGTGAATCTGGTCGGGTCGGATCAGGGTCAGGTCAAACCGGGTTAAAAAAAATATTTTCATAAGATAAAATAATAAATAATTAAAATAATATTAAAAGATTATTTTAATTAAAGAAGATTAAACAATTAAAGTACTTTTAATTGTAAATTTTGATTATTATAGTGTTAAGAATTTCTATGAGAGACCCCTAAACTATAGTTGAAGAATTAAAACTAAGAAGAGTTTAATTGTGAAAGTAATAAACAATTCAGATGACTTCGAGAGCCATTTTTAATTGTGAACAATAAAAGTTTTAAATTTAATAATTTCTTTAACTATGGAATAATAATAATAAACAATTAAATATTTGGAAGATTATTTAATTATGACCAAAAGAGATATAAATAGTTAGAGTAATATAACGTGATACCTCTAATTATAAACTAAAAGTAATAACAACTTAATTGTGGACTAATGAAGTATGGAAAGTAATTAAGAAAATTACTTAAAGAATAATTAAATAAATAAAGTAAGAATACTTTATGAATATAATAAAGTTTGAAACCCTAAATGAACAATTAAGATAATAAAAGATTATCTTATAGAATAAATGTGAAGATGAAAGGTAGAATTAAGGGGATTATAAGTAGAGAAACCGTTACTAAGATTAGTTATTTTGCAAAGTCTTAATTATCTAAGGCTAGAGTATAGATCGATTGAGATTTGTATTTGTGAAATTATAGAGATTAATCGTTATAATAAACATAGGTTATTCGAAGGGTAAAACGTTGAAGTCGGATATAATCAACGACTCAGACAAGTACTTAAACTTGTACTCTTATTGATCGTACGAGTAAATGATTGTTATAATGATTCTTGTGTTATATAAATTCATGAAAGTTATTATTCATAATTTGAAAATTGATTTAAATCACAATATATTCCTTGAATCCTATTACAAGCATTGAACTTATAAATCGTTCGAAAATGTATTGAGAAAAGTTTCTACGCCATTTGATTCGGCTAGATTAATATTCATGTGATTGAAAGTTAACCAAACCAATTGCCTTGGTACGGATGTAAGACCCCGAATTTTATGAAATAAAAGTATTAAATTTTTATTATTATTATTATTCAATAAATGGTTAAATTGATAAAATGTTAAAGTTAAGGGTGATATATGTAAAGTTTACAAAGTAAGCAAGTGTTATAAAGTATTCATTGTTGTCGGGGAATATTCGTTTGGTCGGGGAATATTCTTTTTGTCGGAGAATATTTGTACGACGGCGCAGTCTTTGGTGGACCCCACAACGAAATAATTGTTGAATATAGAAAGCGACAAAAGTAACCTTTTTATAAAATAATAATAATAATAACGGCAAAACTTTTACTGTTAAACTGTTGAAATACCCAGTGGTTAAAATACAATAATATGCATTGTTGTGCAGTAGCACACGGTATTGCATAATAATTTTTAATTATTGATTCTTACGTAAGAAGTCACTTACTCAATAATTATTACAGTAATTACTGTTCAATATTTTATATTATTGATTCAATAATTGCTACATGGATAATTGCATATATTATTGATTCAATAATTGCTACGTTGATATTTTATATTATTGATTCAATAATTGTCACTGCACAATATTTTAAATTATCAAATCAATAATTTATATTATTTGAATAATATTATTAGACAGCATTATTGGCAATGTCTAGGAAGTTCTGTCTAGGAAATGGGTTAGTTAATCTAATTGCGTGCCAGTAAGGAGAAATTCTTATCGGAAAGTCCCCTCTTTCCTGGGAACGACCTGGTTGTCATAATTGTGATTCTGTAATATTATTTGTGAATAATTAATTATTGATAAAAATGGTAAGAAAATATTTATTTAATGGAAGAATTTTTTTAAAGAAACAATTGTTGAAAATTGATATTTTATCTTTTCTGATAAAATAATTCATTCAAATATATTATTATAATATTACATTATAAGTGTATAATGTGATAATATAATAATATAATAATGGTGATATTTTTACAATAAATTCATGATTTATGAGTAAATGAGGTAGAAAAAAGAAAATGGAATTTGAATTTTAAATAATTTTAAATATTTTATTATATATATATATATATATATATATATATATACGTGTGTGTATATGTGTGTGTGTGTGTGTGTGGAAAAAATGGTGGGGATGAGAAAAAAAGAAAAGGGGGGAGAGAGAGTTAGTGGAAAATGATGGAAAAGGAAGAAAGAGAAATGGAGGAGAAGGAAAATTGAAAAATCATCCGTATGTGAATTTCGGTCATTTTTGTTCTGAATTTGAAAAAACTTTCTTCTACAAAGTTGTAGATAATTAAATTTACTATAGAATGAACATAAGATTCGTATTTTTTTGATAAAAGGGCTATTTATTATGAATTATTGAAGTTCTGAATTGATTTTTGATTAAAATATACTGTGGGCCCCACTCTTGTCCTTTTGTTGGTGTAAAATGCTGATTTTTGGTTTGTCAACTTGGTGGTGCGGGAAGAAAATTTGTGGAAAGTCTCCGGTAGCAGGTTAGTCTCTTTTGGTATCCTGGCATTTTCCTATAAATAGGGTGCTTAGTTTAGAAATGAAAATCACACCAGAATCAGAAAATTTTCTCTCTATAATGTTGAGCGTATTTCTTGTGAGGATAAGAGTATTTTGAGTGTGAATTACGGTGCAAGATTTTTCCCAACATAAAATTCGATATTCCAGTCAAAATTACTCTTCTACTAAGGTAAGGGATATCATTGTTGTAAGGGATAGTAAGGGATGTTATTATGTTTTGTAAAAGAGGTTATTTTTCGTAAATGATATATTTTTCGTAAATGGTATTATTTTTGTGAAATGATATTTTGGTAAAAGACGTGATTTTATACTCGTAAGGGGTATTATTGCTTTCATATTCGTAAGGGATGGAAAGAGATGTTATTTTCCTTGTAAATGATGTTATTTCTTTCAATATCATTTTATCGGAATATTGGTCTGAACTTTATTATGAAAATTTTACCTTTTTATGTCGTAGTTACTATTTACGAGTTACTATTTATGAGTTACTATTCACGAATTACTATTCACGCATTACTATTCATGAGTTACTATTCACGAGATACTATTCACGATAAAAAAAAATTCTGTCCAAATTATCTTTGATTTATGAATCTTACACTTGAAATTAGATCCATGTTTTGATCATATTGTTCTTACTATGTCTATTCATTATATATAACATTTTTATAATCATGGTGATGGAAGTTCTCTTTGGCTTGAGTGTAAAGATGGGTAGATTATTGGTATGACCATGACTATGGATTCTCTTTGGCCAGTAGTGTAAAGATGAATTGTTGACTGGTATAATCATGACCATTGAGTTTATAATTGAATATCTTTAGCTTAAGTGCAAAGCTGAATTGATCAACATGATTATAAATGTTGTTTCTATAAATTCTGAAATGATTAGATATTTCTTTGAGATTTGAATATCTTTGGCCTATAGTGCAAAGATGAGCTGTTGATTTATGAATATCTTTGGCCTGTAGTGCAAAGATGAGCGGTTGATTTGGGAATATCTTTGGCCTGTAGTGCAAAGATGAGCTATTGATGAATATCTTTGGCCTGTAGTGCAAAGAAGAATGATTAATTGTTGAATACCTTTGGCCTGTAGTGCAAAGATGAATTGATTAGCATGATTATGAACAGGAACTGTGATATCTTTGGTGTTTCAGGTAAAGACAGGTGATAAAAATTATCTTCGTCCTGGGTGCGAAGAGGAATTTAGCAACACAATTATGATTATGAATTATTCACATGATTGTGGACAAGAACTGTTGATTGATGTTACAGGGATAAAACATTGTTGGTGGACTTTTAACATGGAGAAGATAATAGACATTATGGTCTATTTGACTCTTTAATGGATTGTTCGTTCAGCTGCAACTGTGGTTGAAAAGTTTTATCATCTACCATACGTTCTAAATCTCTGATTTATTACTGACGAATGCTATTGATAATTTGATTATATTTAGTCATGATATTCTTTACTGGGCTATTTGTGCTCACCCTTTTGCTTCACAATTTCTTTCAGGTAATAAGAGTGTAGCTGGGTCGAGCGGGGATAACAGGGGAATAGAACGAGGGGTCTATAACTGTTGAAGTTTCCCACCAAACAGTATGAAAATAATTTTCACTACAAAAAAATAGACATTCGACAACGATTTTTCAGGCATGACTTATAAAGCCGTTGCCAAAAATGCACGTTTAGTAACGAAATTTATCATTCGTTACAGTTTCTGAAAGGCTTTCATTTTTCGCAATGAAATTTGTATATCGTTGCAAAATTTTGTTGTCAATTTGTTGGCGAGAAAAAAATAAATTAATGCCTATTTAATTTTTTGTTGCCGATGTGATTTCTCATCATCGTGGGCAACGAAAAGTTTTTTGTTGCTATATTTCGTAGCCTAATATGGGCCACATTCATTGTTGAAAAAAAAAATTCGTTGCGTATTTTGTACACTTTTTTGCAACGACTAGTAAACTGTTGCCCAAAATTAAGATAAACCCAATAAGTATATTTCGACCTTTTTTTTTTCAAAACGCATTATTTTGTATTTTTAAATTATTATTTATTTGGACGCAAATTTATATAGTCAAATATTTCACTCCCTCCGCCTCAAAATAAAATATTCAAATTTCATTCATATGTTAAGATGGTACTCCAAGCATATATTGATTATTGTAATTTATAATTGTTTATTTATTCAAATTTAATTTGTTTGAAATGTTTCTTTACAAATGAATTTTAAGTTTTGTTAGTGTGTGTCATTTCTAGTACTAATTATATCATTTAAACAATTAAGAGAAGGCTGAATGGCACTTCTGTCCCTCCAAGTTGTCATCCACTTTTCAAGTCGTCCCTAAAGTTCAATTTTCGTCAGTTAAGTCCTTAAAGTGGTATTTTATTGACGTTTTTGTTCCGTCAGCCCAATTTTACCTCAACCCGACCCGTTTTAACTAATTTTAACCTAACCCGACCCAATTTGACCCAATCCAAAATTTTAATATTTTAAAATATAATATTATTTTTAAAATAATAATTATATTTATAATTTAAAAATAATAATATTTAATATTCTAAAATAAATTATTATTTTTAAAATAATAATTATTTTAATATTTTAAAATAAAATAATTATTTTAAAAATAGTTATTTTTAATATTTAAAAATAAAATATTAGTTTTTAAAAAACAATCATATTTAATATTCCAAAAAAAATAATTTTTTAAATAATTATTATTTTTAATATTTTAAAAGTAAATATTATTTTAAAAATAATAATTATATTTAATATTTTAATATAAAATATAAAATATTTTTTTAGATAATTTGAAAATAATAATTATATTTAATATTTTAAAATAAAATATTATTTTTTAGAAGTTTTAAAAATAATTATTATTCTAGTTTCTAATATATTTTCAAAAATGAGTAAAGTTTCATAAAATATAGATTAAAAAAATTACATAAGAAAATAAAACTTAATTCTTTAAAAATAAAGTAAATTTTTTCATTTTTTATGTAAAACATTTTTTCAGAAAAAAATTTAATATCTTTACTATTATTAAATGTATTCTTAAATTTTTAAAAATAAAAACTAAAAATAGAAATTAAAATACAAAAACAGTAAAAGATAAATTTAAAAAATGATTCAATTTTTTTAAATAAATAATTTTTTTTAAAAATAACTATTATTTATAGGACAAAATTTTTAGCAAAAATTAAGATTGAATTCCTGAAGTTCAAATTTTTTTTCCTAAAAATAATAATTATTTTTTAAAAAAATTATATATTTATTTATTTAAAAAATATTGAATCATTTTTTTAATCTTTTACAGTTTTTTGTATTTTAATTTCTATTTTCAGTTTTTGATTTTGAAAATTCTAACATTAAGAATACAGATAATAATGGTAAAGATATTAAAAAAAATTTCTGAAAATAAATTTTTACCTAAAAAGTTATTTTATTTTTTAAAAAATAAAATTTTATTTTCTTATGTAATTTTTTTGAATCTATATTTATGAAACTTTACTCATTTTTGATAAAAATAAAAGTTTCTAATATTTTTTTCCTTTAAATAATAATTATCTTTATAATTTTTTAAAAATAATATTTTATTTTAAATAAAAAATAAATATTATTTTAAAATTACAAAGATAATTATTATTTTAAAATTAATATTTCTTTTGAAATATTAATAATACTGCCTCCGTTCCTTAAAGAGTGCAGTTTTAGCAAAAAAAATTGTTCCTTAAAGAATGCAGTTTTAGGAACCCAAAGACTTTTTTTCTAATTAATATGCCCTTGTTTTAATTAATGCACTAAATGGAAAAGTTAATGCACTAAAGGAAGAGAAAGGCTAACTTTGTCATTTTATTCCACTTATTGGTTTGTGTGTTTTTTGCTAAAACTGCACACTTTAAGGAACGGAGGTAGTAATAATTATTTAAAAAATATTTAAACTATATATTTTATTTTAAAATATTAAATATAATTATTATTTATTTTTTAAAAAACTAATATTTATTTTTAAATATTAAAATAACTATTTTTAAAATAATTATTTTATTTTAAAATATTAAAATAATTATTATTTTAAAAATAACAATTTATTTTAAAATATTAAATATTTTTTTTAAAATGTTAAACATAATTATTATTTTAAACTTATTTTAAAAATAATATTATATTTTAAAATATTAAAAATTTGGGTTAGGTCAAACTGGGTCGGGTTGAGGTTAAATTGGGCTGAAGGAACGAAAACGCCAATAAAATGCCACTTTAAGGACCTAATTGACAAAAATTGAACTTTAGGGACGATTTTAAAAGTGGGTGGCAACTGGGAGGGACAGAAGTGCCAATCAGCCATTAAGAGAATACTACTATTATCTTCTTCTTTTTTTTCTAAATTCTAAACACTCTAAAATGAACGATAACAAGTGACAAATTGGAAAAAAAATGATATAAACAGTAAAAAAAATAGACTTTCAATTGGAGAGATTGGAGATTTAAAAAAAAAAGCTAATATTTATTTCTCATCTTCTCATGTGTGTATCTCATATTTTAAAATTTTACTTTTTAGTTATATATGTTATAAAATTTTAATTGACTAATAATAATTAAGGCAGTAAATGGAGTCCGAAATATTCGATATTCGTTTCAAAATTTTGTATCCATATTCGCGTCAAAACGAATATTATTTGTATTTGTATCAAAGAAAATATTATCTGTATTCGTATCCATTAGTATCTATACTTGTGATATCAATATATATATATATATATATATATATATATCCGTATTTACATATTATTCGTCAAATACGAATACAGATATTTTATGTTACATATCTTTCGGATATTGATACGAATACAGATACATGTATCTACATCAAAAAAATATCCATTTATGGATCTTATTAATATAGTGAAAGAGTGTAACTAGTAGGTCGATATTCAGAGAATGCAGACCAAACCAATAAAAATTAGTCCATTGAAATAAGTCGTAGCCCATTAACCAGGAACAAAAATCGAGAACAAAATGAACTCAATTAATTGATTTCTTCTGATCAACATTCTTGTTCGCCAGTTTCTGTTTGCCGCTAGAGAAAAGAAGACGCAATTGAAGTGTAAAAATGGGAGTGAAAATCGAAGTAAGAGTGGAGAAAGTAAACGGGAAAGAGCTAGATTACAAAGAATTCGTAAAGAAATTGTAACAATTCACATTCTCGGATAAAGAATAAAATAAGAATTTATTAAAATACAATTTTCATATTATCGCATACGTAAATATATATAATTTAGTATGTGTATATTAAAATATACATGTGAATATATCTACTTTATATATATATATATATATATATATATATATATTTATATTAAAATAAGAATTTATTAATTTAAATTCTTATTATGTGAAATTAACTGCATGTGTGATTATTTGTAGTAATATATGTGATAATTAGTAAAGTTATAACATTATTTAAGTATATATAATTTTGTATTTTATAGAAAAGAGCATGAGTCATAATATATTATAATATTCAATATATTATGTGATTATTTGTGTAGAACAAATATATAGTTATTAAGGGAATGAAATAAATAAATTTAAAAATTATTGTATACATTAAATTAAAATAATTAATAATAGTTATTTTAATAAAATTATTCATTATATTAAATATATTATATAATTTTCACTTTACGGAAAAGAATAAGGGTAATAATACATGTAAGGTGTATTATTAAATATAATAAAAGTATATATGCTAAATAGCATAACTATATAAATGCCTTACTTTTAATTTCTCTCTCCTAACTCAGTTGCCCGATTCACGGTTCTGAGACTCACTACTCCAAACTCTCCTCCCAAATTCAATACAATCCCCCTCCACCGCATCGTCTCCTCACTTCTCCGATTCCACCGCTCCACTATACGGCCTCAATATAATCCCCCTCCACCTTACGGCCTCACTTCTCCGATTCCACCTCGATCTGAAACTCTCTCAGAACAAACTCTCCACCGACCCATCTTCTCCGCTAGCAAACACGGCCAGATCTTGACAATATCTCGGTAGACCCTTAACTAAATTTCAATTTCATTAAGAATTAACTAGAATTCAATTTCATTTTGTGATTCGATTTGGGAATTTTCGCATCTGGGAATTAGCCCTAATTTCTTAGTTTATTTATTTATTTAATTTTTTGTTTTGTGGTGGACTGTGAACTACATTACTATGATGCTTGTTTGTGGGTTGATTTTTTGGTTTATCTAGTTGTTTGGTCACCTTTAGAATTTCTGGAGTAATTGGGACTAATGGAATTTGAAGTTAAAGGTGTTTGCATATATTGGGCTGAAGGAGGCTTTTATCTTGTGCTTGAAGATGGTTCAATTTGGAGGGCTAAGTCATTTGGTGCTTTTGGTACCCAAGTTGGTGAAGTGGTTTTCAATACATCTCTAACCGGGTGAGATGTTTACAAGTTTGATTATCTTTAATGTTCTTGTTTTTACTGATAAGAACTCGTGAATCTTCACCACACATCAACTAAAATGTTGGGGTTAGATCATTTATATTTCAAAAGTATATAGAAGTTGTATGGAGTATTAGAGTAGGCTAAGTGCCAAAGTAAAGGATTTAACCTACAACATGTTCAAGTATTGCTAATGCTACTGTTAATCAGGCAATTAATATTTTCCCTCTTAGAGACTCTAAAATCTTTGTTCATAACAATAATTTTAGTAGGATCTAGTTTCACAGAAATTGAACATTTCAGTAACTTGCTAATATCGTATCGCACCATGTGCCCCTATGTTTGTTGGGAAGGATCTAACCGGGGGGAAAAGTAAAACTTTGTCATTTGAGAGGTGGACCTTGTACAACACATCGCTTAATTTAGAATATAATAAGTTTTGAGTATATTATATCACCTATATATTAGGATAGAGAAGGCAGTCTACATGTCAGATGCTCACCTGTAATTACGAGGAAGGATGACGTAAACATTTCCTTTAAAATACCAAGCTTCCTTTTACCAGGGTATTAGATATGTAACAAAAATATAATACTCCCTCTGTTCCATATTCAATGTCATGCTTTCTTTTATTGGGAAATTCCAAAATGAATGTCATTTTTGATTTTTCTAAACCATTGAAATATGTACTCCTAAAGACTATTGGCCTTGCAAAAAAGATGGAGTACTTGATTAGTTGATTGAGTATGTCCTAGTTAGTAAAGAGTTATTTGCTTTGTAAATTGGGGTATACTTGCAATAAGCTGGCCAATATTATTTTTCTAAAATTTGCCTAGTTAACCATTACACTGAAATTGGAACAGAGGGAATATCATTCATATGGTGAATTGGTGATCTGCCACACACAAACACAGAGAAAGGGAGGAACTCTTAATTTTGTGTGGCCTTAAAAAAAAAAAAAAAAAGAGAGAATAATTCGGCGGTAGACTGTTACACACTAAAAGATAATAGCAAGGGAAACTATATTGGGACAGCAGATTCTAAATTTCTAATACTCAATTACATACAAATATCATTTGTGATTGTGATCTTCCGCTTCTTTTACTATCGTCTTCCATAATCTCTCTCTCTAACAATAAGGTAATCTCCATTCAGCCGTTTAAGATGAAAATTGGTTGGCTCAACTCGAAAACCAACAGTGAATTTGGTCCAATGGAGTGGGTAGGTTCTGGTTTCTCCAAACATAGCGATTGAGCTGGATCCTTCAATCTATAAAGCATATCTTTGTAAAGGGTGAGGATCTTTGTAATTTGGTGTTTGTTATCCAGTTACATCCATGGAAATTCACGAGTTCCACACGTATATGTATTTTCTAAGGTTCTATATATGTATCTTGAATCAAAATGGTTGTCACAGTTCATGTTATTCATGTGCATTCCCAGATGTACCCATCAGAGAATCATATCAGCCCGTTTGGGATGGATGGGGATGGTAAATTTAAAGCTCTATTTTGTTAGTATATAAACATTTTTTTTGGTGAACATATATATGATCATCTTATACATACTGCTGAATAGTAATTAGTTTTTCTTTTCCTATTGTATTTGTTGTCTGTGTTTGTTTTGGTTAGAAATTTAGAATATAGATTCTTGTGAAGAATTTTCTTTTCCTTATTCAAGGCCTTCTATAGTTTTGGTGGATATTTTATTGTGAAAATGTTCAATTTTTGTGTAAAGCATAATTTCCATCTGATGAATTTGTGGTTATTTTTGCATTATAGTAGTATTTTTTTTAATTATTTTGAAATAGTTAGTATAGTAGTCCGAGGTTCATATTTAATTGTTTGGTCTATTAGTAGATGAAAATATGTTAGGAACAAGGAAAGTCAATGCTTTACTAAATTTTGAAGGTATTACTGAAAATGGCAAAGGGAACAATTTGGGCCTTCTCCATTGTGAATAACAAATACCAATAATTTGGTAGTGTTTTGATTTACGATGGACAATGACTTGAAATTGACTACATTCCTTCACAAAAATACTAAGAAATGAAAGCCAAAGGGAATGAATAGTCTGATTTGCTTATGCAGGAATTTAATGCTCCAACACCTAGACACTTGAGTCTGCTTAAGAGTGTTGTATACCGTCAAACTGTGAGTAAGAGTTGATTGGGCTGCATATTTGTTGTGCTTTTATGTGAAATTCTGAATAGTTAAAACTTTATGTGCTCTCTCTCTCTCTCAGTCAAATGAACAGCAATCTGATTTATGGAAGCCCTTGGCCAACCAACCAAGGATGGAAAACCTATGTCAAATCAACCAGGCTTGATGATTTCTATTCATGTTTTTACAATTTCTTGATTTTCCCCTCATGGATCTATCCCTTAATTGCAGTAGCACCACCGCCACCATTACCTGAAAACTCTCTGGGATATGTCCAGGTATTCCTTGATGGTAGGTTAAACCAGCAGAGAATGGGGGTAGGTATATAGGAAAAACTTATATTCATACTATTAGTTAGTCTTTTAAATTTGAAGCACTGATACCCTTGGTTTATGACAGCTTGCTTAGTTATCTACTAATATGCTGCACTGCTTCCTCCAAACAGATTTGTGATGCATTTGCTGTTGCTAAAATATTGAATGCAACTCTTGTTATTCCACATCTAGAAATGAATCCTGTTTGGAAAGATTCAAGGTACTCAACACAATTTTATTGTCATATTTCTTTGCATACATTTTCCTTTTTGCATGTTTAAAATTGTCTTATTAACTTCCTTTATCATTTGTTTCCTGCAGCACAGTTATGGACATATTTGATGTGAATGCCCTTCCCGCAATGGAAACCCTAGTGAGCCTAGTAAAAGGTCTAGACAATCCTTGCGATCAAAATCTTTCATAGTAGAGATCAGCTATGCTACTAGGATACCCTTGAAATCTGGGATCCTCGTGCTATAGACTGGGTGAAGGTAGCAAGTTCATCACTCCAACCCTTCTCTATCTCAATTGTGCAACGCATCTCGCTCTGCTTTATTTGTTTCTTATTGAATTGCAAATTCATGAATGCGTTAGGCCAAAAAACTGTTGTTTTGCACATAAACCCCCCATAACTAATTCCCAAGGAGAGCTGAACTGAATTGCAGTAATCTCTTTAAATCAATCAACCCTTCCCCCCTAACAGGAGAAAGAAAAGCAACCCAACAAACAAGTGGTAATTCCTATCCTCGCTAGTCTTTGATGCATGATGCGTTTCAAAGTACTACTTTTTTTCTTCCTCCAAGGCATAGGAAAGCTATGGTAGGTTTGAAATTCAAATTAAATTGGGTTAGATATCACTATTTATGACTTACGGGAGATTATTTTGAGTGTTCAGGTTACTTTGCCTAATTACGTCTTTGAATATCTTGAAAGTTTGTTGTCTTGGTTAAGTTTAGGTATTTTAATTAGAGCCTTGGTATAAATAGGCTTTCTTATCGGCGTATATATCTATGATAAGTAAACCATATAGACTATGAAGGTAGCAAGTTCAGGTATATTTTTCGGCCTCTCCTTCAGGTCTATTTTATATCCTTTTATACTTGAGTATATTTTCATACTGTTGTGCTGATTTTTAGGTTCTTTAGTTGATAGATTTTGTATATTGATATTAGTTTCAAAAGAATATCAAATTGGAAAAAGAAACCAACTACATAGTCTGCACAGTTGTTATGCTTGTTTATTGCTGATCTTATTGTGATTTGTAGTTTTTGATTTAAAGATTCTATTTTGTTGCAACATGATTCCATTTCGTAGCTGTTGTTTGATGACGTTTATCGGTTTATGCCATAATATAGATGTAATTTTTAGTTTCATCTCCAAATCAAGGCTGTTGGCTAAGTTAGTGATAAATTTCAGGTCCAGCAAATATTGTGTTGGTCGAGTCTGAAGAGCAGTTTAATAGTTCACTTTGCAAGGTCCAAGGTATATATATACAGTTTTTTTCTACTGATTTTCTTTTTCATTAATGTTTGAGCTATTAGTAGGCTTTCCTGTAGCTCAGACATTAGTTGAAATCTGTTTCCAGATGAATCTGTGCCGGCTATATTTTACTTCACTGCTGTTTGGTGTCCGTCGTGTAAGATTCTTTTTCATTTATTTATTTATTTATTTTAACTTCTAATATAGCATGATAGGTTGTACATTTTACCCTAGTTTGCATGTTCCTATAATTTTTCATGACAGAGTCTGTTTACTTGCTGTCTATTGTATATTCCATCTTATGCAGGTAAGTTGTTATCTCCTGTTATTGGGAAGTTGAGTGAGAAGTACCCTCATGTTACCACATATAAGGTCGACATTGATCAGGTAAGAGCTATTTATTTTTCACAAATAAGGTCGACATTGATCATGTTACCACATATAAGGTCTATTACAACGTTTTTTAAACGCTATCTATTTACTTTTTTTTACTAGTGAATCTAAAGAATATGAGGATATTAATTAACATTATGTGTTTGATAATTTGCAGGGGATTGGAAAGATGAAAATGAAGTAAGTGGAATATGTGTGGCAGAGGCAATCAACAATTACACCAGTCAGCTGCTCAGTTATGGCAATGATGTTGCTTCCCAATGTAAGAAGCCTTTCAAACTAGATGTAATTTTTTCTTGTATATGGTAGAAATAATTTTTAAATATAATTTGCAGGGTATTTCATGGGCTGTTTGTTGAAGGCGCCAACTTTGTACATGTGCCCCAATAAATCATTTAGATAGTTGATTGTAAAGATGATGAATGATCATGTATCGGATGATTTTATTTAATTAATAATATTTGAGTTTTTTGTATTTTTGTCATAATTTGTTATGGGGTTATTGAGTCGCGATTTATTTTGTTTGTAAAATAATTTTGACATTAATTACATAACAAAAGAAAGGATAATATTTATATCGTTGCAAATCATAACCACTTTTGTTGCACAGAAAAAGCAAACGACAGCGTATAGTGTCGTTGCTAATTGACTAACTTTTGTTGCTCTCTAAAAATAATCAGCTTCGAATAGTATCGTTGCTAATTGATCATAATTATTTATAACAAAACCAATGACAACGCAAAATTTCGTTGCAAATTAATATATAACCAGTTTATTTTGTATATTTAGCAATATCGTTACCAAAAAGTACATAATTAGCAACGAAAATCGATTTAGGCAACAATTTCTATACTGTTTAGCAACGGCAAACATCGTTGCCAAATGTGTATCAAATGCAACGAATTTCATCTTCGTTGAAGAAAAAACAAATTCTTTTCGTTGCCAATTAGACGGATTTTGCAACGAAAGTTGCTTTTCAGTAACAATTTCTTAATAAATTAACTACAAAATATTTTGTTGCTAAATGTTCTATGATTTTATACGAAAACAAAATTTCGTTGCGAAATATCTTACTTTCTGCAACGAAAAAAAATAATTCGTTGCTAGACAATTAGCAACGCTCATTGCGCAACGAAAGGCCCAACGACCGAAAAATCGTTGCAAATGACCTTTGGAAACGAAATTTCAGACATTTAGCAACGAAAATTGTTTGTTGCAAAATCACCAATTGTTTGTAGTGTTTATTGAGAACTTTAAATGTGTATGTCGTATTTTATACGTCATTTAACAGTTGATTTTGGTGAACCAAATAGGGTGAGGCTTTCGAAGTGTGTTTTGCCACTATCATACAAGATATCTAACCACACACGACTTCATGTTATCATAAGACATGGTTGAGCACATTCGCTTGCTGATTATATCTATAGGCACTACCTATATAATCTTGGAGTACGGTTGAAATATAATTCTCAGTTTGAGACAGTGGAGATAATTATATAGCAAGAGAAGACCCACCATTGGTATAAACAAGATAGTAATCTTCTTGTTTTTCTTTGGGGTCTATTGAGTCAACCAAGGTTAATTCTCAAGTCCTACGGTTTCTATTATAACTTAGATGCATGGACGCCCATGTACGAAGGTTTCCTTGAGTATTTTTCAAATATTTTAATTCCTAAAACAGTTATTGATTGTACTTTTATGTAACGTATTATTGATAAGGAGTGTGGGTACTGTATTTATATTAAAACTCACACTTTATGTGTGGTCGTATTATGCACGACAATTGGATATAAAAGATTTGTATTTGGATTATGTACCATGTATTTCTTGGCGACCCAGAATAGGTGGGTTCTGTATTGAACCTATTTTGGGGGCGTCACAACGGACTCTTATAATCTACTGAGATGAACAACCCTCAAAAGGAGAAATTATTATATGTTGGGGTACCAACACACGCGTGAACAACATGTTTGAGTGTTATGCATAACATAGGGTACCGTGGATTGATCACTTATTGTACTTATTTTATTTGGGTTCTGTATTGAACCTATTTTGGGGGCGTCACAACGGACTCTTATAATCTACTGAGATGAACAACCCTCAAAAGGAGAAATTATTATATGTTGGGGTACCAACACACGCGTGAACAACATGTTTGAGTGTTATGCATAACATAGGGTACCGTGGATTGATCACTTATTGTACTTATTTTATTTGGGTATCAATGAAATACTGTTAATTCTAGCAGACGTTCTTGGTCTATAGTGACTACTCAGTGTTTAGAAATTCTTTAAACTTAAAAGTATTGAAACCTTTGAATTCTCTTAATAACTTTTCTGTCCATAGTGATTATTTATTCAATTCAAAGGGCAAATTTGGAACAATTGATATGTACTTTGCTTACATTATTCTCATTTAAATTCTTGAGTTATTATTTATATCATTATATCCTTTGAGATTATGATACTTACATATATGTCTGTTCATATTTATTTTTATATTACTTGCTGAGCAAATTCGTTGCTCATTCTTGCTTCCCTTAAATATTTCAGTTAAGACCGAGCAGTGCAGTACTTCAGGCAAAGATAAGGGCAAGGGCAAGGCTATAGAGTAACTTTGTTTTTTTTATTTTAGAAGTTTATTATTATGTTGTAATAAGACTTAATTGATATTATGTATTAAGTTATGTTAGGTTAAGTAATGTTTTGTTTAGTAATGGTTGCGAGACTTGGGACGATAATATTTATGTTTCATCAATGTAAATTATTCTATTATTTCGTTGTTTGAGTTATTAGTATGTTGTATAAGTTAGATCGTGGAGCACCAGATTTGAGGTACATGTATCTAAATTTGGGGGCGTCATATCAACGACTTCCTATCATCTATACATCAGATCAATTCAATTAGATCAATCTAACAGTATTTGATCTTTCTAATATAAGTCCTTGTACATCAATTCATTTGAAAGGACTTTACAAAACTTACTTACACAAATATACATTAATCATATTTCTCTTTAAGCACTTGTAGATTACTCTGCTGACTTTACTACTAATATGCGAAGTAGCTTTTACAATTGATTCTATCTATTATATATGAAAACATGTTAAAGATCAACCTAACAAGTTTGATCATACTATTCTAAGTCTTTGTACATAGATATTCAAGTTAAGGACAGTACAAAACTTATGCATACAAATACACTTTAAATGTTTCATCATCAAATCATATACATTTGAAATCTGATAAGGGTTCTAATCAATCTCCCCCTTAATAAAGAAACCTTCTAATCTATAATTAGATTCCTAACACTATATGTTGATATACTACTGATAGAAAATGACATACCAATGCTAAAATTAGTAAAGATAAAGTTGTCTAAATATTCTTCCATGAATGATTTGGGAGAAGCATCCTATATTTTGGGGATAAAGATGATAGATTTAAAAGGATGCTCGACTTGACCCAAGGAACTTACTTTAATTCGATACTAAAGGAGTTTAACATGAAAAACTCCAAGAGAGATCTGACACTACTAGAATACTGGGCCTCTGAAACCAATTTTAGAGATGGAATAAGTTCTGTCTCTAATTCTAGCAATTTGAGATGAACTTAGAAACTGAAATTTTGCTATATCTCGACATGTTTTGGAAGTAAAAAATCGAGACGGATTCTGAAACCACCAGCATCGTCTCAAATTCTAGAGACGGATTTAATCGTCTCAAAAAGTAAGTATTGTTTTTAAAAAAATTAAACACATTTTTGAAATAGATTTGAGACCAACTATGCTCGTCTCAGATTAATAATTAAAAAAAAGAAAGAAATAATTATTTTTTAAACGGATTAGAGACCAAAATTTTCGCCTAAGAATGTTATTTTCCCTCCAAATATTAGTCTCCAGTTCCCTCTTTATTTTAGAAATAAAATTAGAGACGGATATAGCCATCTCAGAAAATGATTATTTTTTAAAGATCTTTAAACGCATTTTAGAGACTGATTAGAGACGGATATAGTCCGTCTCAGTATTTTAGTTTCCCTCCAACTAAATCAACAAAAAAAGAAATAAGACTAAATTAAGGGTTAAAACAAATAAAATCCCCTAAATTGTTCCATCCCCAAAATACGTATTGTGTTTGTTCTTTCTATTAGATAAGACGGATTGAGTTTGTTCTTTCTATTAGATTGAAAATACCCAAAAATTCATCTTCTCAATTGTAACCATAACTCGCGATTTTGCTTCTCAATTTCCATCCCAAAGCCCATCTCTTCTCAATTGCAACCATGAATTCCTGATTTGCTTCTCAATCAAATGTGCGTCTTGTGGATCTTAGTTTAGGGATAAAGGAAAACTCGGACGACTGGCCTAAGACGAAAGCAATTGCACACCTCCTTAGCAGCGTGGTTAACCCTCTCGATGGTAATATTTCTGTTCTTGTTCTTCTTCATTTTCCAGACCTAATATCCTTAAACCCCTAATCTCGTCTGTTACTTTAAAACAAGAATTAAGGAACAAAAGCTTCAATTGGTTGGTCTGCAATATATTCTACAGTGATGTTGATTAGTCTAATATGGGCTAATAAGAATTCATTTTGATCTAGTCATAAAAAGAGAATAAAATCTTCTATTTTCTTAGGATTTTGGCGTAAGCTTTGTTCAACCCTTTTGAGTTCAGTGTGTGCATATCATTCATGAGTTCTCAAACTTTAGACGATAATAATAAGACAAGGCATATGTACAGTGTAAAATTAAGATAAGACTGTTACATTAGGTTATTTGTTGAATATTCTAATTTCCTAGCTTATCTTGTGAAAAAGTTGGATTGTAGAGTGTTTTTATATATTAAGGTTAATCTTACATGTTAGCTAGATTGTCATCTGTCGTACCCCATTTGATTTTGAATTTACCTCAGGGATGTGTAACCTTTTGTTTTGGACTCTTAGAATTCCTAAATACCGAAATTAGAATATTTTTTATTTAAAAAAAGATTGTTAGCTGCAAGTTTGGTTCCGCCTTTGGAATCGATTCTATGTTTCCTCATTTTGCACAAAAGTTGTCAAATATACAAGAGCTATTGTGGTTATTCATTAGTCTTGAAATGAAATAAAACTAATACTAGTTGTATTACAAAGATTTTTACCAAGAAGAAGAAGATGAATATGAGCCAATTTTATTAAGTATCGATTTAGAACATGACCAAGATGGTCTACTTACAGCCGCGGGATTAGGGGAAGAAGTCGATCCCAATGATCTTCACACTACAATAAACAAAGAAGACTTTATAGATGATGAGGATGACGACATCGAATATGATGAATTAGAAATCAAATCTTCTAGTGGCGAGGAAATGAAATTTGATTTTTAAGTTTCCACATGCTTGTAAGTTTGTAAATTATATGTTTTGTTCAACTGTATGTAATCTTTTATTGCATATGTTTTAACTTTTAATTTTCTAGCATGCACTATATAATGTGTCTTAAAATTTAATTTTATACCTTGCACTATTTGATGCTATATATAGTTCCTGGTTTGAAAATTTGATTCTCTCTTTGTTATAAAATGCTGCCACATTATTTGTTCGTAACCAACTTTATTTATGATTATCACAATCTTGCAGATATGACAAGTGATGAGTGGGTTTTATACCTATGAATTGGACACCGTTAAGGCTTAACTCTTTGTTAACTTTAAGTATTTTTAGTGTTTTTTACTTGTTTTTGTGTTTGTGTTGTAGAAAACAGCTTCGGATAGTCAAAACGAGGAAAATAGGTAGATTGTTGGGGTTTTAGTGCTAAGTTGGATTCATGGTCTTGGCTTGGGACTTGAGTTTCATGGTAGAGCTATTCCTTAGCTTTTCGTAACATCTTGAATCGTCCCAATCGGAGTTCATATGAGAGAGTTATGACCTTTTTACCAAACGGGAGTTGAAACCTCAGAGTTTGGAAGTTGCAATTTACATAGTAGGCACTTAGAGCCGATGTCAACCGCGATCCAATCAGAATCTGTCAATGCTCAAAGAAGGAAAGTTGAAGATCTCGTCGACAACATCGATTTGACAGGTAGCAGGCCCCGTAACTCTTTCTGGATCAAAAGTTATACTCATTTTACCAAAGGATGTCGCAGCCGCCGGAGCAATACCCGTCGGGGCGGGTTTAGACCTGTCCGGACAGAAGGAACACTCGCCGGGGCAGGTGTGTTAGTGTAAAAAACTCCTCCGGGGCGGGTAAGCACGGCTGGGAGCATAAAAACATCCTAATTTAATTAGGATTTGGATGGAATAAGGGCTACGAGTTTAGTTGGAACAAAAAGGCTATTTAAGGGTCAGAGAGGATCATATATGGGGAGAGATTCCATTAGATTTCAATTAAAATTAGATACATACCCTAGTTGGAATAGGATTGGAGATTGAAGCAACTTGGAGGCCATTGAAAATCAAGAGCAGGATCAAGGGGGGAGCATGAGATTTGCTGACAATAGATTCTATTCTCTTCTCTACTCTTATTTCTATCTTTTAATGTTTATTCAATTGTGGATTCATGATTTTGATTCAATAATAATGAACTAAATCTTTTGTTTAAGATTACAATGGATTTTATTGCGTAGCTTATTTTAATATGCTTTTCTATTAATTATTATGATCTATCGTTGAGATTGTCTATTGTGATTGGGAATTAATTGTTTAATTGCCTAGCTATCAATTACTGTGATAATCTATATGAACTTGAGAGACGAATTATAGATTCAGATCTGATCATAATAACATGTGAGTATATTTTCTGCATGGCGTTGGAATAAATGATTTGTTTTTAGGATAGAGATATAACTTTACACCACATGTAATCTGATAAAGAACTTGTACTTGAAATCCTCTTTAATTATAATTCACATAGAGATATAGTGAATTAGTTAATTAGGGTGTTCTTCTTAATTCTATCATATGTGGATTTAAGTTGATTTGAATATGATGCATTGAGAGATGGTCATATTTATTTATGTGTTTTTGATTAACAATTCAGAATAGTGAACATAATTGATAAGAAGTGTATTAATTTAAGTGAAGTAATAAGTGAAGTTGTGATCTTAAATCTCCGTAATCTTATCTTACACTAGTGGTATTTAGTAGTAGTTTAATTATATATTGTTAATTCATATCTGTTTAAATAAGATTGAGTTGGTTACGGGTTAGTACTTGGTGATTTTTATTAAATAATTCTCCGTGGGAATGATACTTTACTTTCACTTTATTACTTGTTGACCACGTATACTTGCGTGTTGTGCGTATTAGATTTTACCCAACAACAAGGGAAAAATCGCGTGCAAGTAATTGTCTGTGGCAAGATGATCTTAGAAAGAGAAGAGACAAAGTTACAAGTAATCGTGAAGATGAAGTTGACTCTTGTGACGCCCCTAAAATAGGTTCATTCTGAGTATCCAAATACATGGTACAGAATTCAAATACAATCTTTTATAACATACGGTCGTGCAAACTACGACCACACAAACTATGAATTTCAATACAAATCGTATATAATATGAAATATAAACATTCAAATTCACTCTTTATTAATTACAATAATTATCCCACTATTTTATAGAATAGTGAGGACTTTTACTGATCTAACTCTGACCATTACTCTGATCCCCGACTAATCCCTGCGATATTCTCATTTCCTGAAGAGAACCATAGATAAAAAGGTTGAGCTCAACTAGCCTAGTAAAGAATATTATGACTAAGATAATGAAAAATAAATTATTGTTAGCCTTCAATAAATCAGATAAAATATAATGGACAACAAATTTTAGATCAATATTCGCAGCGAAAATAACAATTCATCAGAAGAGTTAAGTAAGAATGAAGTCTACTATCTTCTATGATTTAAAAGTCCATCATTAATATTTTATCCCTGTAACATCAATCAATATACATCTCGAATCAAATATTCATCTTTGCACTACGGGCCAAAGATATTCATTTGTATCACCAGTTGGTCATGTTCATCTCAACACCTGTCCATCTTTGCACTACGGGCCAAAGATATTCACCAGGTAATCATTCATCTTTATACAATAGGCCAAAGATATTCAGTTATATCACCATTTAGGACTGAGGATGATGAAAAATAATATAAGGAACGAATCAAGTGAGATAAAGGACAAAGATTAGGGATTCGTAATTTAGTTTATCCAAGTTCAATAATACTCCGTAATAATCAATTGTGGAGCAAAATTTAAGAATGAAGATCAAAACTTGAATCCAATCAAAGATAAAAAAATATTTTTTTTACCGTAAATAGTAACTCGTGAATAGTAACTCGACATGAAAAGATAAAAATTTCACGAGAAAGTTCAGAAAATTATTCCGGTGAAATGATACTAGATGAAGTGCAAAACTCAAGAAATTTTTGATCTTTTCAGGAATTATAGAAGCAATACTTACCGTAGTAAGTTTAGATTTAGGAATATGAAATGAAATATTAATTCCCTCATAATATGGAATATGAAAGAAAATAATATTCTTTATGAATAATAAAAGATAATAACATCATTTACTCGAAAAATAATATCCCTTACCTTAACAGGAGAGTAGTTTTGACTGGAATATTCGGATAGTATGTGGACGAAAACTTGCACTGCTATCAACACTCAAAGTATCTAAATACTCACAAGAAAAACGCTCGATATTATAGAGAGAAAATTTTCTGATTCTGGTATGATTTTTATTTTTAACTAAGCACTCTATTTATAGGAAAATGCTAGGATGTCAGGATTGACAATACCTGCAACCGGTGGCTATTACCTCTATGAAAATTTGAACGCATGCACCAACTCAGCATACCAACAAAGAATTGAATTTTCAGCATTATACTCCACAAAAAAATAAGAGTGGGGCCCACCCATATTTTTAATAAAAATATTTATTCTGAAACTTCAATAATTCATAATAAATATCCATTCTATCAGAAAAATACACATTCTATGTCCTTTCCATAAGAAATTTAATTCTCTATAACTTTGTAGAATGAAGTTTTTCCAAATTCCCGACGAAAAATGGCCGAAATTCACAAACGGATGACTTTCCACACCAAAATACTGATAAAAATACCTCAACACTAATTCCTCCTTTTATATTCATAAAAATAAATATTTTCTTAACATATAAATCAATAATTAATTATTCACAAATAATATTACAGAACTACAATATTGACAACCAGGTCGTTCCCAGGAAAGAGGGGGCCTTTCGATAAGGATTTCTCCTTACTGGCGCACAATTACCTAATCCCTTTCTTAGACAGAACTTCCTTAGACATTGCCAATAATGCTATCTAATAATATTATTCAAATAATATAAATTATTGATTTGATAATTTGAAATACTGTGCAATGACAATTATTGAATCAATAATATGAAATATGAACGTAGCAATTATGCAATTATCAATGTAGCAATTATTGAGTCAATATTATAAAATATTGAACAGTAATTACTGTAACAATTATTGAGTAAGTGACTTCTTACATAAGAATCAATAATTCAAAATTCTGTGCAATACCGTGTGCTACTGTGCAACAACGCGTATTACTGTATTTTTTATCACCGGGTATTTTAATAGTTTAACGGTAACTGTTTTACCGCTATTTTTATAAAAAAGTTATTTTTGTGGCTTTCTATATCCGACATTCATTCCGTTGTGGGTTTCACCAATGACTGCGCCGTCGTACGAATATTCTCCGACAAAAAGAATATTCCTCAACCAAACAAATATTCCCCGACATAACGAATATTTTATAACCACTTGCTTATTCTGAAATATTTGCACATTTCACCCATAACTTATCATATTTATCAAATCAACACCTTACTATTTCAAAATAATATATAAAGAAATTTAAATCTTTATTCATAAAATTTGGGGTCTTACAACCTCCCCTCCTTATGAAATTTTGTCCTCGAAATTGACGTACGTACCTGGTATGTCGAAAAGGTGAGGATACCTCGCTTTCATTTTCGATTATAACTCCCAGGTCATTTCCTCAATTTCATGGTTTCTCCATAAAACTTTGACTTGAGGTATAACCTTTGAGCGTAAAACATGTTCCTTCTTATCCAAGATCTTGACAGGTACCTCCTCGTATATTAAATCTTCGGATATCTCGTCTGGTTCAAACTCAATAATTTGGTTTGGGTCTTTCACATATTTACGTAGCATGGATATGTGAAACACGTTATGAACACGAGAATGCTAGGCGGTAAAGCGAGTCTATAGGCCACATTTCCTACTCGGTCAAGGATCTCAAATGGACCAATGAATCGTGGATTGAGCTTTCCTCTCTTACTGAATCTCGTAACTCCTTTCCATGGAGCAACACGTAATAACACATGATCCCCAACATTAAATTCCACGTCCTTTCGATGAAGATCTGCATAACTCTTTTGTCGATCTTGTGCAATTTGTATACGTTACCGGATCATTTGAATCTTTTCCGTATTTATACATACTAACTCTGGTCCCAACAATGTTGCTTCACCCACCTCGCCCCAACATACTGGAGAACGACATTTTTGTCCATACAACGCCTTGAATGGAGCCATGCCTATACTTGCCTGATAACTGTTATTGTAGGAGAATTCCACCAATGGTAAGCACTTATCTCAACTCCCTTTAAAGTCTAGAACACAGAGTCTCAATAGATCTTCAAGAGTTTGAATAGTCCTTTCTGATTGCCCGTCTGTTTGAGGATGATAAGCCAAACTGAATCGTAAATCCGTGCCCATAGCTTTCTACAAACTGACCCAAAATCGTGAAGTGAATCTTGGGTCACGATCCGAAACTATGGATACTGACATGCCATGTAATCTCACAATCTCATTCACGTACATACGAGCAAGACGTTCAAGTGAATAAATCTCTCGTATAGGCAAGAAATGAGCAGACTTGGTTATTCTATCGACAATAACCCAAATCGCATTTATGCCTTGAGAAACCTTGGGAAGACCCGTAACGAAATTCATGGTAATGTGTTCCCACTTTCATTTTGGAATCTCAAGTGGTTGCAATGGACCCTTTGGCACTTGATGCTCCGCCTTGACACATTGACACGTTAAACACTTTGAGATGAACTCCGCGATCTCTCTTTTCATATTGCTCCACCAAAATGTATGTCGAAGATCACGATACATTTTGGTACTCCCAGGATGGATTAAAAACGGTGTGTTGTGTGCCTCCATCATGATTCTATACTTTAAGTCAGAATCGTTAGGTACACAAAGTCTGGAGTTGACTCGAAGTATTCATTCTTCATCAATCTTTGCTTCTGGAATAGTACCTTCTTGCACTTTCTTCCTTATCTTCATCAGCTCCGGGTCTGTAGCTTGAGCATTTTTAACTTTATCAATCAAAGATGGTTCCACGAGTATACTTGACATCATCGCATGAGTCCCCGGAGTCTTGAACTATATCTCCATCCTTTGTAAATCACACAAAATAGGCCTTGATAGCATCGCATTCGTTCCCGCATATGATCTTCTACTCAACGCGTCAGCTACCACGTTCGCTTTTCCAGGTTGGTATAGGATGGTATGGTGGTAATCTTTCAACAGCTCAAGCCAACGTCGTTGCCGCATGTTGAGTTCCTTCTGGGTGAAGAAATATTTAAGGCTCTTATTATCTGTATAGATCTCCACTTTCTCCCCATACAGGTAGTGTCTCCAGATCTTCAACGCAAAAACGACATCTGCCAACTCTAGATCATGAGTAGGATAATTCCTCTCATATTCCTTGAGTTGTCATGAGGTATAGGCTATGACTTTCCCATATTGCCTGAGAACACATCCTTACCCTTTGCCCGAAGCATCGCTGTAAATGACAAATCCATCCGAATCAGATGGTATCGTCAGAACAAGTGTCGAAATGAGTCTCCTCTTGAGCTCTTGAAAGCTCTTCTCGCATTTCTCGTTCCATACGAATTTTGTATCTTTTCGAGTCAGCTGAGTTAATGGAGTAGCAATTCGAGAAAATCCTTCCACGAATCTCCGATAATAACCAGCTAAGCCCAGAAAGCTACGTACTTCGGTCACCGACTTCGGTTACTCCCAACTTGGTATTGCTTCAATCTTCGTCGGGTCAACAGATACTCCCCGTTTTGATACCACGTGCCCAAGGAATGCTACCTCTTCAAGCCAGAACTCGCATTTTTTTAGCTTGACATATAGCTTGTTTTCACGAAGCCTTTGAAGTACCAGCTTCAAATGGTGCTCATGATCTTCACGGCTTTTGGAATAGATAGGGATGTCATCAATAAAGATAACCACGAACTGATTCAAATATTCATTGAATACACGGTTCATCATATCCATAAAAGCAGCAGGAGCATTAGTCAATCCAAAAGACATGACTAAGAATTCATAATGCCCGTATCGAGTTCTGAAAGCAGTCTTTAGAATATCCTTAGTTTTAATCTTTAACTGATGATATCCAGAACGAAGATCTATCTTTGAAAAGAATTGTGCACCTTGCAACTGGTCGAACAAGTCATCAATACGCGGTAATGGATACCTATTCTTGATGGTGACATGGTTCAACTCCCGATAGTCAATATAAAGTCGCATACTCCCGTCTTTTTTATTCACAAATAAAACAGGAGCACCCCAAGGAGATGTACTAGGACGAATAAAATCGATGTCTAACAACTCCTGTAGTTGGACCTTTAACTCCTGAAGTTCAATAGGAGCCATTCGATATGGGATTTTAGAAATGGATTTTGTACCGGGTTCAAGGTCAATAAAGAATTCAACTTCACGTTCCGGGGGTAGACCGGGAAGTTCTTCAGGAAATACATCAGGAAACTCATTAACAATAGAAATATCATTCAAACCTGATGTATTCTGGTTTAGATCAGTGACATGAGCTAAGAAAGCTTGACATCCGTTTTTCAATAAACGAATAGCTTTATGACTTGAAATAACATTGATTGATTTTAGTGGTTTGGTTGTTTGAATTCGCACAATAGGTTGGTTAGGAATATGAAAACTAATAACCTTTCGAAAACAATCAATTTTGGCATGATAAGTGGTCAACTAGTCAATTCCTAAAATCATATCAAATGCAAGTATTTTCAAAGATATAAGATCAACAGGTAGGGTGAGGGTACCAATTTGAATCGAGCAAGATTTGTAAACTGTAGATGTAACGAAGGTTTCTCCCAACGGAGTTTTAATAGATATGTCAAAGTCTAATTTCTCAGGTGTCAAGTTCAAACGTTGAGCACAAGCAGTTGAAATAAAAGAATGGGTATCGCTAGTGTCTAATAAAGTATAAACTTCGCAAGAGTTTATTATCAGCTTACCCGTAATAACCTCGTTCGGGTTCCTTGCTTGTTGGGCAGTCATAACAAAAGCTCTTCCAAGAACCACTAACTTTTACTTGTCAGGGATAGCCTTTGGAGTCACCATCCCTGCTGGACTTGGTTTCACTACAGGACACACTCGAGCTATGTGCCCTTCCTTTCCACAGTTATGACATACCTTGGATTGTTGTGTGCAGTTGGGGCTGATGTGTCCCTCTTGCCCGCATTTATAGCATACGACCGGAGTTCGTTTTCCTCCCCTAGAAACTGTTGATGTTGGTGCTGTTGTCGATGTTTTTACGTTCTCATTGTTGTACCTTCTCTTCTTGAAATCTCCCTCCGACTCACTTATTCTATTATCATGGCCATGATTACCACCGGAGTGGTTACCGCTTCTGGCATGATACTTTCCTCCCTGCTGGTTGTCATTGTTCAGACGACTGCTGCCACCGGTACGACCTTGGTTGTCGTCCCTTGGTTGAACATAATCATTATCTCGTTCTAATAACTGGGCCCTGTTCACTACATCCGAATATAGAGAAAATTTGTGAGAAATGAGGTATTGACGAATCTCGGGTTTCAAACCTCTCAGAAACATCCGCGACATACGTTCCTCATTCTCCACCAAATGAGGTGCAAACCGGGATAACTCCGCGAACTTAGCCTCGTACTGGGACACCGTCATGTTGTTCTGTTCCAGTCTGATAAACTCTACCTCTTTCATGTGACGAATACTTTTTGGAAAGTACTTGTCATTGAACAGTTTCTAGAATGCCCCCCAAGACATCTTGAGTGCGGCAGGCTGGGTACGCTTCACAGATTTCCATCAGTAATCTGCCTCTCCACGGAACATAAAGGTGGCAAATGGAACCTTCTGTTTCTCCGTGCATCCCAAGACATCAAATATCTTGGTAATTTGCTTAATCCAATTTTCTACCTTGATTGGATCTGGCTTTCCCTGAAACTCTGGTGGTCCCAACTCTTTAAACTGCTTGGCAGTGAGAAGCCGCAAGTTGTTATTTCCACCTGTATTATGAACACGAGTCTCCCTCGTCTGGTTTTGCATGAACTGCAAAAAGTTTCTAAACATCCCGTCATTTATCATTTCTTCGGTAGGGTTGTTTATAGGAGATTTGTTGCCTTCCTGTTGCATGTTCTCTTGGTTGGTGATTAAAGGTGTCTCAACGGTCTCATTCACTCCATTGTTTAGATTTTCAGCTGTCATTCTCAAATACTGCCATAAAACAAGGGTTAATCAAACAAATTAACATATCATATATTAACCCTATATTCCAATCGACCAATTAAATAACAATTAAGCTTAGGTAGGATACACTAGCGAAGGTTTTACTCGTCTCTCCCCTCCTAGTTCTATTCCCAGATCTCCACCAGAGATCATATCCCTAAGCTCTGATACCAACTGTGACGCCCCCAAAATAGGTTTAATACCAACCCATTCTGAGTCGCCAAATACATGGTACAGAATTCAAATACAATCTTTTATAACATACGGTCGTGCAAACTACGACCACACAAACTGTGAATTTCAATACAAATCGTATATAATACGAAATATAAACATTCAAATTCACTCATTAATTACAATCATTATCCCACTATTTTATAGAATAGTGAGGACTTCTACTGATCTAACTCTGACCATCACTCTGATCCCCTACTAATCCCTGCGATATTCCCATTTCCTGAAGAGAACCATAGATAAAAAGGGTAAGCTCAACTAGCCCAGTAAAGAATATTATGACTAAGATAATGAAAAATAAATTATCGTTAGCCTTCAATAAATCAGATAAAATATAATAGACAACAAGTTTTAGATCAATATTCGCAGCGGAAATAACAATTCATCAGAAGAGTTAAGTAGAGAATGAAGTCTACTATCTTCTATGATTTAAAAGTCTATCATTAATATTTTATCACTGTAACATCAATCAATATACATCTCGAACCAAATATTCATCTTTGCACTACGGGCCAAAGATATTCATTTGTACACCAGTTGGTCATGTTCATCTCAACACATGTCCATCTTTGCACTACGGGCCAAAGATATTCATTAGGTAATCATTCATCTTTGCACAACAGGCCAAAGACATTCAGTTATATCACCATTTAGGACTGAGGATGATGAAAAACAATATAAGGAACGAATCAAGTGAGATAAAGGACAAAGATTAGGAATTCGTAATTTAGTTTATCTAAGTTCAATAATACTCCGTAATAATCAATTGTGGAGCAAAATTTAAGAATGAAGATCAAAACTTGAATCCAATCAAAGATAAAAAAATATTTTTTTTATCGTGAATAGTAACTCGACATGAAAAGATAAAAATTTCACGAGAAAGTTCAGAAAATTATTCCGGTGAAATGATACTAGATGAAGCGCAAAACTTAAAAACTTTATGATCATTTCAGGAATTATAGAAGCAATACTTACCGTAGTAAGTTCAGATTTAGGAATATGAAATGAAATATTATTACCTCTATAATATGAAATATGAAAGAAAATAATATTCTTTATGAATATTGAAAGATAATAACATCATTTACTCGAAAAATAATATCCCTTACCTTAACAGGAGAGTAGTTTTGACTGCAATATTCGGATATTATGTGGATAAAAACTTGCACTGCTATCAACACTCAAAGTATCTAAATACTCACAAGAAATACGTTCGATATTATAGAGAGAAAATTTTCTGATTCTGGTGTGATTTTCATTTCTAACTAAGCATCCTATTTATAGGAAAATGCTAGGATGCCAGGATTGACAATACCTCTTTGAAAATTTGAACGCATGCACCAACTCAGCATACCAACAACGAATTGAATTTTCAGCATTATACTCCACAAAAAAATAAGAGTGGGACCCACTCATGTTTTTAATAAAAATATTTATTTTAAAACTTCAATAATTCATAATAAATAGCCCTTCTATCAGAAAAATACACATTCTATGTCCTTTTTATAGAAAATTTAATTATCTATAACTTTATAGAAGGAAGTTTTTCCAAATTCCCAACGAAAAATGACCGAAATTCACAAACAGATGACTTTTCACACCAAAATACTGATAAAAACACCTCAACAGTAATTCCTCCTTTTATATCCACAAAAATAAATATTTCCTTATCATATAAATCAATAATTAATTATTCACAAACAATATTACAGAACTACAATATTGACAACCAGGTCGTTCCTAGAAAAGAGGGGGCCTTCCGATAAGGATTTCTCCTTACTGGCGCGCAATTACCTAACCCCTTTCCTAGACAGGACTTCCTTAGACATTGCCAATAATGCTATCTAATAATATTATTCAAATAATATGAATTATTGATTTAATAATTTGAAATATTGTGTAATGACAATTATTGAATCAATAATATGAAATATGAACGTAGCAATTATGCAATTATCAATGTAGCAATTATTGAGTCAATATTATAAAATATTGAACAGTAATTACTGTAACAATTATTGAGTAAGTGACTTCTTACGTAAGAATCAATAATTCGAAATACTGTGCAATACCGTGTGCTACTGTGCAACAACGCGTATTACTATATTTTTTATCATCGAGTATTTCAACAGTTTAACGGTAACTGTTTTACCGTTATTTTTATAAAAATATTATTTCTGTCGCTTTCTATATCCGACATTCATTCCGTTGTGGGTTCCACCAATGATTGCGCCGTCGTACGAATATTTTTCGACAAAAGAATATTCCTCAACCAAACGAATATTCTCCGACATAACGAATATTTTATAACCACTTGCTTATTTTGAAATATTTGCACATTTCACCCATAACTTATCACATTTATCAAATCAACACCTTACTATTTCAAAATAATATATAAAAAAATTTAAATCTTTATTCATAAAATTTGGGGTCTATTGGGTTAACCAAGGTTAATTCTCAAGTACTACAATATCTATTATAACTTAAAAGCATGGCCTCCAATGTACGAAGGTTTTCATGAGTATTTTCCAAAGATTTTAATTTCTAAAACAGTTATTGACTGTATCTTTATGTAACGTATCATTGATAAGTAATATGAGTATTGTTATTTGTATCGAAACTCACAGTTTATTTGTGGTCGTATTGCGCATGACAAAGTAATAGTTGGAATATGAAGATTTGTATTTAGATTTTATAGTGTGTATTTGGCGACTCAGAATGACTGGTGTAGACCTATTTTGGGGACGTTACAGTTGGTATCAAAGCTTAGGGATATGGTCTCTCGCAAAGATCTGAGACTAGAACTAGGAGGGGAGAGACGAGTAATATCCTTCGCTAGTGTGTGTCCTAACTAAACTGAATTTTCTTACTTAATAAGTTGACAAATTGTGATATGTCAATTAACCTTTGTTTTGAAGCTGTATTTTGGAATGATATCTGAAATTCAAGAGATGAGCAATGGAAAAATCTTGATATAGAGGAAATGACCGGTAAGATAGAATTTGAAATGAAAGCAAGGTATTCTCACCTCTTCAAATTACCAGGTACGTAAATTTCGGGGACGAAATTTCATAAGGAGGAGAGATTGTAAGACCCCGAATTTTATGAAATAAAAGTATTCAATTTTTTTTATAATTATTATTTTATTCAGTAAATGGTTAAATTGATAAAATGTTAAAGTTAAGGGTGATATGTACAAATTTTACAAAGTAAGCAAGTTATCATAAAATATTCGTTGTGTCGGAGAATATTCATTTTGTCGGGGAATATTATATTCAGTAAAGTACGACGGCGGCGCCGAAATAACCAATAATTGGTGGACCCCACAACGGAATAATTGTCGGATATAGAAAACAACAGAAGTAACATTTTTATAAAAATAAACTTTTACCGTTAAACTGTTGAAATACCCGGTGATAAAAGTACAGTAATACGCATTGTTGCATAGTGGCACACGGTATTGCACTGTATTTTAATTATTGATGCTTACGTAAGAAGTCACTCAGTATTTCATTCAATAATTGCTACAGTGATAATTGCATAGTATTTTATATTATCAAATCAATAATTGTCACAACACAGTAACTCGTATTATTGAAGTGATATTAGATAGCATTGTTGACAATGTCTAAAAAAATTTGTCTAGGAAGGGGGTTAGGTTATATAATTGCGCGTCAATAAGGATAACTTTTTATCGAAAAGACCTCTCTTTCTTGGGAACGATCTGGTTGTCAATATTATGATTTTGTAATATTAATTTTGAATAATAATTGATGAATAAAAGTATGATAATTGTTTTAATTATGGAGGAATTTTGAATGAGATATTTGTTAAAAGTTTGGCATATTTTCTGAGGAAACGTAATTATTTTCTCCGATAAAATATTTATTCAAATATATTATTATAATACTATATTATAATAATATAAGGTGATAATAATAGTATACTTTTATAATATTTTTTTATATAATGATACTATTAAATATATATAAATTTTTACATATGAATTAATTGGGGTGGAGATGATTAAAGTGTATTTGAGTTATTTTTTCAAAGTTGGAATAATGGGTGGTGGGTGGAGACATGGGGGGCCATATTTAATTGGGTGGTTGCAAATTGGTTGAATTTTTTTTTTCAAAGTGGTTGCCGAGCTTTGATGTTGCTTCCTCCGAATTGCTTATATAAAGGAATGCTTCTTCAGCAGATGAGGTACACCATTTCAATAGCAGAAATTCTTCCTCTACAATATTGCGAGTATTTTTTTTGAGTATAAGGATACTTTGAATGTAATTTATAGTTCAAGATTTTCTCAGAATAATATCCGGTATACCATTCAAATCTAGTTTTATACTAAATAAATGATATTATTTTTCTAGTAACGGATGTTATCTTCTTTCAATATTCATAAGGGTTGTCCTTTTATTCCTTATTAATCTGTCTATGCGGACTACCGCATGCATGGTGAATAACCCTTCGTATTCATTCTTTATTAATCTGTGGGAATAACCTGTCTACGCGGACTGCCACATGCCTGATGAATAACACTTCGTATTCAGTCTTATTTAAATTGTGGAAATGATCTGTCTATGCGGACTACCGCATTACGGGTGAAAATCCATTTGTAGTTTCGTATATTATTGCATTTCAGATTCCTAACTCTAAACTTAATATGGTAAATATTGCTTCTATAATTCTTGAAATGACTAGAAATTGCTTAATGTTTTCGCTTCATCTAATATTATTTCAATGGGACATTGGTCTGAACTTTCTTATTGAAATTTTAATCTTTTCATGTCGGGGTACTATTCACTCGGGTACTATTCACGGGGTACTATTCATGTAATACTATTCATATGATACTATTCACGTGTTACTATTCATGGGATACTATTCACGAGATACTATTCACGGGGTACTATTCATGACAAAAAATGTTTATTTTTCTGTCCAAATCTTTGATTTATGAAATATATTCTTGAAATTGGATTCATGTTTTTATCTTCATGTTGATAATTTGGATATTCTTAAACTCTGGATAAATTAAATTATAAATCTCTAATATTTATCCTTGATCTCACTGGATTCATTCTTAATATCATTATCATTATCCTCAGTCTTAAATTGTGGTAAAAATTATCTTTGGCCCGTAGTGCAAAAATAAACTGTTAATTGATGAATATCTTTGGCCCGTAGCACAAAGATGAACTGTTAATTAATGAATATTTTTGGTCCGTAGTGTAAAGATGGACAACTGTTTGGCATGATTATGATCATTACTGTTGAATATCTTTGGCCCGTAGTGCAAAGATAAACAGGTGTTTGGCATGATCATAACCATTGATGTTACTGTTGAATATCATTGGCCCGTAGTGCAAAGATGAATTGACTAACATGATTATGACTAAAAGCTGTAGACTAGTATAATCATGACCATTGATGTTACAAATGAATATCTTTGGCCTGAGTGCAAATATGAATTTATTAGCATGATTATGAAAAGGAACTGTGATTTGGTATAATCATGATCTTTATTATTTCAGGTAAAGACATGTGATGAGAATTATCTTCGTCTTGGATGCGAAGAGGAATTTATTAACATAATTATGATCATGAACTATTTATATGATTGTGGGCAGGAGCTGTTGATTGATGTTACAGGGATAAAATATTGTTATGAACTTTTAACATGGAGAAGATAGTAGACATTATGTTCTACTTGACTCTTCTAATGGATTGCTTGTTCTGCTGCAGTTGTTGATCTAAAACTTGTTGTCTATTGTATTCTATCAGATTTTTCCATGTTGGAGACTAAGGTTCTAAAGATCTGATTCATTACTGATGAAGGCTATTGATAAATTAATTATCTTTAGTCATAATATTCTTTACTCGGCTATTTGTGCTCACCCTTTTGCTTCACAATTCCTTTCAGGTAATAAGAGTGTAGCTGGGTCGAGCGGGGATAACAGGAAAATAGAACGATGGTCTATAACTGTTGATGTTTTCCATAAAATAGTATGAGAATAATTGTATTGAGGATTTAAAATGTGTGTCGTATTTTATACGTCATTTAACAGTTGATTTTGGTGAACAACTATAGGTAGAGGTGAACCCGACTTTGGAAGAGTGTGTTGTCACTATCATACAAGATGTCTAATCACATACGATTTCGTGTTATCATAAGACATGGTTGTGCGCATTCACTTGTTGATTATATCTATGAGCACTACCTTTATAATCTTGGAGTATGGTTGGAATATAATCCTCAGTTTGAGATAATGAAGATAATTATATGGCAAGAGAATAACCACCATTGAAATTAACAGGATAGTAATCTTCTCGTTCTTCTTTGGGGTCTATTGGGTCAACCAAGGTTAATTCACAAGTCCTACAATATCTATTATAACTTAGAAGCATGGTCTCCCATGTACGAAGGTTTTCTTGAGCATTTTTTAAAGATTTTAATTCCTAAAACAGTTATTGACTGTACCTTTATGTAACGTATCATTGATAAGTAGTATGAGTATTGTTATTTATATCAAAACTCACAGTTTATGTGTGATCGTATATATTGTGCACGACAAAGTAATAGTTGGAATATGAAGATTTGTATTTAAATTTTGTAGTGTGTATTTGGCGACTCAAAATGAGTGGTGTAGACCTATTTTGAGGCGTCACAATTAGTGCTAAGAGGGAAGCTAATTCTAGTAAAGATGCGCCTGAGAATACAGAGAATAGGGAAATGATTCACATTTTTGGTACTAGGTACTTTTATTTTTTTTCTCTTCCCTTGCATGTTCCGAGTCTTGATCAAAGTGAAGTTAATGGATAATCTAATAATAGTTAATTGATAGTTTATTGTTAGCATTTCACATAAGTTAGCTGTTGATACATTTACAAAGACTTTATTCCTTAATTCCCAGAAGTGGAATGTTTGGGTCAGTATTAGAAACAAGGGGAAAATTACAATTACATCCCCTCAGTTGCTACTATAATTGCTCTATTTGTCCATAATCAGTATGTAAAGAGATGACACTTGCGTCACCTTGATCAACTTTAAGAATGACAGGCACCAGGTTCCGGAGGTATTTGCCGAAAGTTTTCTGATTCAAGTGTAACCCCAAAGGGCTTGATCGATGCCTGAAATCTTAACGATTCAAAAGTACTCTGAAAGGCTTGATACCGAATGATGAGACCATCTCAAATTCTTTGTAGTGTCCTTTCCATCCATTGAGAACTTGGTTTGACTTACTCCCATCCCATGGATCGTCACCCACAAGTAGCATGTATGTCTTTTTCATGCATGTCATTTTCATGATCTACATATACTAGTTTCCACTCATTTCTTTGTGGATCTTGTAGTTGCCTTTCAATTCCAAACATGCGAGCCATATCATGCATGCCTTAGTTCATCATAGCCCTTATAACGAGTAACATGAATAGTTCTTCCCACTGAGCCACCTTTTTAAACCTGCATTTATTTAAATTAGCATTAGATACTAAAATGCGGTCAACAAATACTGAGTAAATGTAAAACCATTGCAATGTAAGCTAATATTTCTTAAATATCGTCTTTTTTTGCGTGTTTTCTGAATGAAGGCAAGAGACATACCTTTGTGTACGTTGAGTTTGGTTACCCAACAACCAACTACTTAAAACCCCTGCTTCATTCATAGCAACATCAAAATCACTCAAACACCCTGGTTTGAACGACATGTTTGGCACCCCAAATGATTAAGAATCAATAGCAGTGGACAGCTCCGTCTCAGAAACTTATTGTTAATAGCAGTGGATAAGTTGATGGATAATCTAATAATAGTTAATTGATCAAATTGAAGTTAATGGATAATCTAATAATTGTTAATTGATAGTTTATTGTTAGTGTTGCATTTCACATAAGTTAGTTAATTGAAGTTAATGAAGAATCTAATCATTGTTAATTGATAATTTAGTGTTAGCATTGCATTTCACATAAGTTAATTGTTAGTGTCTCAGAATCAATAGCAGTGGATAGTTTATTGTTAATTGATTGATAGTTTTTTGGTTTTAACTTGAATTAAAAATTTTATGCTATTTATCATTTGTATCATAGGGAACATGTAGAGAACAGTAACAGTAACATATATTATTGATAATTTGTAGTTAAACATAATCTCTATACTTTGTATCATGTGGTTTTTCTTTTTGGTTACTATTACTGTTATTGCATCAAGTAGTATGTTTACTAGATATATATGTTATTAATAATTTGTAGTTAAACATAATTCATTTTCGAGATACATTGAGATACATTGACCCCTTGGTACTTGATGCTCTGCCTTGACACGTTGACAAGTTAAACACATTGAGACAAAATCTGCGATCACTCTCTTCATATTGCTCCACCAAAATATATGTCGGAGATCACGATACATTTTGGTACTTTCAGGGTGGATTACAAACGGTGTATTATGTTCCTCCATCATGATTTTATATTTTAAATCATGGTCGTTATGAACACAATATCTAGAGTTGACTCGAAGTATCACTTTCTCGTCGATTCTTGCTTCTAGAACAACACCTTTTTGTACTTTTTTCTTCATATTCACCAGCTTTGGGTCTGTAGCTTAAGCAACTTTAACTTTATCGATTAAAGTCTCTGGGTCTGTAGCTTGAGCAACTTTAACTTTATCGATTAAAGTCGGTTCTACCCGTATATTTGTCATCTTCACGTGGGTCCTTAGAGTCTTTAACTCTATCCCTATTTTTAAGTCATTCAAAATAGGCCTTTGTGTTGATAATATTGCACTCGTACCCGCATATGATCTTCTACTCAACGCATCAGCTACCATGTTTGCCTTTCTAGGATGATATTAGATGGAATGGTCATAATCCTTCAATAGTTCAAGTCAATGTCGTTGTCGCATGTTGAGTTTCTTTTGGGTGAAGAAATATTTGAGACTTTTATGATCTGTATAAATCTCCACTTTCTCCCCATACTAGTAGTGTCTCTATATCTTCAACCCGAAAACGACCGTTGCCAACTCTAGATCATGAGTAGGATAATTCCTCTCATATTTCTTTGGTTGTCGAGAGGCATAGGCTTTTCCGTGTTGTATGAGAACGCAACCTAGACCTCTACCTGAAGCATCACTGTAGATGACAAATCCTTCAGATCCTGATGGTATGGTCATAACAAGTGCTGATATGAGTCTCCTCTTGAGTTCGCTCCATTCAAATTTTGTATCTTTTTGAGTCATCTGAGTTAATAGAGTGGCAATTCGAGAAAATTCTTCTAAAAATCTCTGATAATAACCAGCTAGTCCTAGAAAGATATGTACTTCGGTTAATAACTTAGGTTACTCCCAATTTAGTATCGTTTCAGTCTTCGCTGGGTCGACTTATATTCCATACTTAGAGATCACGTGTCCAAAGAATGCTACTTCCTTAAGCCAGTGTTGGTCCGTTTTATATAACGACAATTAACGCGCAAGTATACGCGGTCAACAAGTAATAAAGTGAAAGTACAGATATCGTTTCCACGAGGAATTAACAGATAAAAGGTCGCCAAATCAATAGTCCGTAATCATCTCGGTCTTATTTAAATGGGCGGTAAAGAGAATGAATTTAAACTAAGTTAACTAGGCAAGGAATTGAACTTAAACTAAGTAATCCTAAGGTAGAATCAGATAATGAAGATAAGAGATTTCAATTTCCCCTAATGATTCGTCTAAGTCGACATACTTCCAATTAGGTCAAATTAATCGTTACAGTTGCTAGCCGAGAACACGAAAGTGAGAGAATGCCATCTTTCGATGCACCTAATCCATATCACGTGCAATCTACAGATGATAGAACGCACGTGAACACCCACATTATCTAAACCTCTATATGTCTATGGTGTTTATAAATAAATAGGGTTTAAGGTCAAGTCCTCTATTGACTACGAGCGGCGCTTCGGTATATGTCTATCCTAAGTACAAATCATACGTCCAACGCCATGTGAACGTACAATCGCCCGCTACTACGATTAGATCTAAATCCACACTTCGTCTTTCAAGTCCACTTAGGTTATCATACTAATTGGTCATGACTCAATTAAGCAATGAAAGCACATATCATAGTAGACAATCACATAACAATCAATAAGAACCAATATGGAAGAGAAATCAACATTAACTACTCATTAGGTTCCATTGGAACCTCAAAATACAATTTAAGTCATAAACAACTCAAATATATCATCCACAAGGTTCATAAACATTATCCGAATACACATTGAATACAAGGAGAGTTAAGAGATAGAGAATGCAAATCTTTAGTCTTTCTCCAAGCTTGGATCTTTGATGCTAATCCCTTGCTTCAATCTTCAAACCTAATTTAACCCTAGAAACTAACTAACTAAACTAAACCCTACTCTAGACTTAATCTACTCCTAATCTATACAAGAAATGTAAAGGAAATGGAAGAACAAGCTAGGGCTAGGGCTTAAGGCCAATATCTGATGGTTTTTCTGGCCCCAAACGAGCCCCCTTATATTCCAATCAAAAGCCAAGTTCCGTTCAATTGAAAAGTCAAGTTTGGCACAGCTGGGGACTGGTGCGGCCCAGCCCAAAAATGCACTAAAATTCGCGCGCCCGCGCCAAGGCTTTTCTGCTGCAGAGTCCTCTGGTAAAACAGCCATAACTTTTGATCCGGGAGGAGTTACGAGGCCTGCCATCTGTCAAATCGAAGCTATCGAAGAGCTCTACAACTTTCATTCTTTGAGAATTGAGAAATAATGGATGGATGAAGGCTGAAATTGAGCTCCAAGTGACAGCTGTGCATGAAAACCCAAAACCGTGAAGTTTAACGTCCGTTGGTATACGGGGCATAACTCTCGCCTCCGAACTCCGATTGGGATGCTTCAAGATGTTCTGAAAAGCTTATAAGATGCTCTACAATATGACCCAAGCTCTAATCCAAGAACATGAAATAAACATAAACACCCCAAACGATATCCGGATTGCATATCCTTCCCATTTTTGCTTCAAATGCCATTCTTGCCCCTTTTGGCCTCTAGACCCGTGGCATCACCTTCATTGCTTCCTCACCCATGCTATCTTCATACTTTAAGCCCATTTCAGTGCTTTGCCTCATTTAAGCGTTCTTTTGCCCTTTTAAGCTCAATTTGCACCTGGAGAGTTTCTAAACCTGAAAATTACAAAACAAAGCAAAAACACATCAAACGCACAACGATACTTGAGTTTAAGCAACAGAATGAGTTGGTTACTATCCGAATAAGTGGTCATAAAAGTCACTTATCAAATACCCCCAAACTTAAACATTGCTTGCCCTCAAGCAATCAAAACAAAACTAAACAAAAGATGCAATGCAGTATCTATAATGTATGCAACCTACGCTATCATGAATGCGAATCCAGGTTCCCATCCAGCATTGAACTTTCAAAGCAATGCCTCAGAAAACCACCAGACAGTCGAACAGATAAGCTACCCAAAATAAGACCATAAGGCATATTCTGCAAATCCAAAACTGTCAGCACTAATGTATTGTGCGTTGTGTGCTTAGCAACCATTAGATATGCATTCATATAAATAACTAACCTACTATGCTTCTTAGGGTAAAAACAAGCTTTAACTTAAGAAAAATAGTAAATCATATAAGTTCTAACTAAGACCGTGCATTACTAGAGTTAAGAGTCAACAGGGGATTTTCATTAAGGTCTTATTATTCACGAGGGCGTATTCGCACTTTCCCGTGTACACTATCGACCGTGCAATGCCTAGTTCTCTTACGCTCTTCAATGATACCCATGTAGCGAGCTTTCGACCAACGACTCCCAGACCAGACGGCCTTAGGGCGCTGGGTGTAGAGACACCCCTAGGGCTTACTTGCTCGAATATCAAAGGCCACAGAACTCGACGTAACCGAAGTGTTTATTCTATTTTTTTCTTTTTCAATGCATTTTCTTTTGTTTTCTTTTTCTGCAAGGGAGTGCGTCTTACGCTCCATCTCCCAGCATATATCATGCATGTCCCCTGTTTCCCCCAAACTTAAGCTTTTAATAGTCTAGTTATTATTATATGCGGACTGAAACTCTTTTATTAAAACATAATTTTTCCACCAGAAGACAAGTATGTAAACATTTAAACTTAGCATATCATGGTGTTTACTCTATCGTGCTTACTGGTTACACAGTATCTGACAGGTAAGGATTTACATATATGACCATGAAATCGGGCTTAAGTCTCAAATCAGTTCAACAATCAAGTGATTTCAGTTTCTTCACAGGCAACAAACATTACTAACCAACTGAAAACTGGATTCATGTAGTATGCTCTAACACATAATGTAAAACAGAAATCAAAAACAAAATAAATTTTTTAAAATTTTCATAAATTTTAACTATTTACAACCTACATGCACTATATGAACTAACTTACATGCGATGAACTATTTACATGCAAAACATGAAATGAATTACCTATATGCAAAATAAACACCAATACCCCCAAACTTAAACTGTTCAATGTCCTCATTGAAGGTAAAGGTAAAAAGAAACTCCCTTATTCGGCTTCTGATGCTGCATGAAATGAAGTGGCGCCCTCTCAGAAGTTTCCCCGTCTCTCTCAGCTCTGGTAAAATAAACCCCGCTCAACACTATACTCAACGAACCAACCCAGCTCCATATCAATCTTGCTCTGCTAGAGATCCCACACTCACTATCCCAATTGATCAGGTTGAGAGGATGAGGTGGATGAGAATTGGTACTTTGGATTGAGGAGGTAGGCGGTTTTCAAAACTAAGGCTTGTAGTGGGGGGATTGAATGAGAGGGAGATGGGAGATTGCATGAAGGAACTTGAGGGTTTGGGATTAGAGGGGCTGAGGCTTGGGTGTTGTTGATAATTGATATGAATTGGTTCCCCCCAAAATCTGCAAGTCAGGCCCAATCTGCATGTGGCGCGGCCGCGCGTGGTAATGCCTTTAGTTAGGAGCTGCCGCGCGGGCCATCAGATTTTTCTGCTGCTGATTTTTGCTAGGAAATGAGGTTGGCTTTGAGCTTGCATTCTATCCAGCAACTTTGACCTGAGAGAAAGCATAACATCTTTATTAAGCCCTCTTATACTACAAAAGTATATTAACTATTTATATCAAGAGAATTAAACATGGAAAGATATATGCATTCAAATTCCCAAAAAATTCTCTAAGTGCGTATACGCAATGTGCAAGTGTATCAAAATATGTGCCATAAGCTTTATGGTCCCAAAAAGATATGCACTAATGCCTAAGTTCAAAAATGTAGGCATGGAACTCCTAATCTACGAGCATTCAAAAATTTTAAACTAAATACTAAACTAATAAGAATTAAACAAGGGGGAGGGAAGTATGATAGAAAGCAGGAAATGGAGAATTAAACAAGGAGGGAGAAAGAGAAATGATGGGGTGCCTCCCATCGAGCGCTTGATTTATAGTCCTCTAGCTGGACTGTGTCTGACCACTGCTATCCGACTCCTCGATGATATTGGAGAACCCCTCCATCCATCAGAATTGCTATATGCTTTTGGAGGCTTCCCAATAGAGGAGGACTCGAATTTAAACTACCTAGCGTCGGATATGTATATGAATTCCCCGGACAAAAGGTCGGGGAGCTAGGCACGGGTTCCGTTGTGTAGGTGAAATGATCGGGGCATGGAGGTATAGACCACACAACGGACTCTTTTTCTATTCTCTTCTCTTCTGACCACCATGTCATAGAGATCCGTATCTGTAATGTGGCTACCAAGGGGGCAAGGGTGTGCAAACTTGACTGGAGTCTCAAACATCGGCGGAGAAGGCTCTTGGGGGATTATCACTATTGGTTCATACTGTTCCACATCCCCAATTATCTCCTCTTGTTCCATAGCCTTCGGCTCGTCTAGTTGCAATTGCACTTCGGATTCTCTATCAGTTTCTGCACCCATGTCATAGCACCAAGTAGTCTGGGGATCATAACTTACGACTTCAGTCATTGGAGGCACAAAATCTTGTACTGTTGTCTCTTGTTCACATACCTCCTCCTTCCTTAATGTCGTGCTAATCTGCTCCACCCAAATCTGAAGATCCTCAATCGATTGCTCTTGCTCAATCAAGGTCTCCTCTGTCGATGCTATGGAATTCCCCCACATAATTTCTGATCCTTCCTTTTTTATTTTAGCCTCGGGCTCCATGTACTGATGCTCATTGGTAGGAGTGTTGTGGATTATGGCCATCTGATTCTGGAAGTTCTGGCTTGATTTGTTTTGGCTCCTAAGCCTCTCCTCTTGGCTTTCTAAGCTCCTATACATGAATTCCATTGGAGACTGTTCTCCTTGTAAACATAGGGATTGATATGGGGGTTCTGGTGCATAAGTTGGACTTGGCTCATATTGTTCTTGATAGCTCATAGTATGGTTTTGCATCCCTTGTTCATCCTCTATCATCAAGGCCTTGCTAATCTGCTCTGCCCAGTTCTGAATATTCTTGAATGACTTCTGTTGCTCATTCAAGATGTCCTTTAGTGATTCTATGCCACTTCCTTCCTCCAAGCTTGCATTTTCTGTGTCACCCTCAAAATTGTGTTGAGGCTCATAAACTGGAGTCTGGAAGGTGCATTCTGGGGCGTATGCAAGATTTGGATCCCAGTGTTGGTCTTGATAGTAGTCTGATGAAGGGTTTGGGTGATACCCCCAATCTTGTTGATAAGTGGGATAAGGTTCAGTGTAGGAATAACCATCCCCATACTGCTCCTGTCCATAACTGATAGGCTCCTGATGGCTCATATAAGCTCCAGCACCATAGTCATATGAAGTCACTGGCTCTCGACTCTGTTGGACTGAAACAGTATCCAACTTTCTCGAGAGCTCCTCTAACTGTGCTGAGAGTGTGGCAATTGGGTCGAGTCCATCAGTGCTTGCTTCCCTTGGTTGCTCTTGTCTTGTACAGTTCCATGGATAGAAATTTAAGTTCATTGTACCTGAAAAGAGAATATGAGAAGAGAATTAAAATAAAAATAAAATGTTTAAATTAAGACTAATTTGATTTAAACTAATGTTAGCAAACAGTTATCGAATAATTCCCCGGCAACGGCGCCAAAAACTTGTTGGTCCGTTTTATATAACGACAATTAACACGCAAGTATACGCGGTCAACAAGTAATAAAGTGAAAGTACAGATATCGTTCCCACGAGGAATTAACAGATAAAAGGTCGCTAAATCAATAGTCCGTAATCATCTCGGTCTTATTTAAACAGGCGGTAAAGAGAATGAATTTAAACTAAGTTAACTAGGCAAGGAATTGAACTTAAACTAAGTAATCCTAAGGTAGAATCAGATAATGAAGATAAGAGATTCCAATTTCCCCTAATGATTCGTCTAAGTCGACATACTTCCAATTAGGTCAAATTAATCGTTACAGTTGCTAGCCGAGAACACGAAAGTGAGAGAAGGCCATCTTTCGATGCACCTAATCCATATCACGTGCAATCCACAGATGATAGAACGCACGTGAACACCCACATTATCTAAACCCCTATATGTCTATGGTGTTTACAAATAAATAGGGTTTAAGGTCAAGTCCTCTATTGACTACGAGCGGCGCTTCGGTATATGTCTATCCTAAGCACAAATCATACGTCCAACGCCATGTGAATGTACAATCGCCCGCTACTACGATTAGATCTAAACCTACACATCATCTTTCAAGTCCACATAGGTTATCATACTAATTGGTCATGACTCAATTAAGCAATGAAAGCATATATCGCAGTAGACAATCACATAACAATCAATAAGAACCAATATGGAAGAGAAATCAACATTAACTACTCATTAGGTTCCATTGGAACCTCAAAATACAATTTAAGTCATAAACAACTCAAATATATCATCCACAAGGTTCATAAACATTATCCGAATAAACATTGAATACAAGGAGAGTTAAGAGATAGAGAATGCAAATTTTTAGTCTTTCTCCAAGCTTGGATCTTTGATGCTAATCCCTTGCTTCAATCTTCAAACCTAATCTAACCCTAGAAACTTACTAACTAAACTAAACCCTACTCTAGACTTAATCTACTCCTAAAAAGGAAATGGAAGAACAAGCTAGGTCTAGGGCTTAAGGCCAATATCTGATGGTTTTCTGGCCACAAACGAGCCCCCTTATATCCCAATCAAAAGCCAAGTCCCATTCAAATGCACTAAAATTCGCGCGCCCACGCCAAGGCTTTTCTGCTGCAGAGTCCTTTGGTAAAACGGCCATAACTTTTGATCCGAGAGGAGTTACGAGGCCTGGCACCTGTCAAATCGAAGCTATCAAAGAGCTCTACAACTTTCATTTTTTGAGCATTGAGAAATAATGGATGGATGAAGTCTGAAATTGAGCTCCAAGTGACAGCTGTGCATGAAAACTCAAAACCGTGAAGTTTAACGTCCGTTGGTATACGGGGCATAACTCTCGCCTCCGAACTCCGATTGGGATGATTCAAGATGTTCTGGAAAGCTTATAAGATGCCCTACAATATGACCCAAGCTCTAATCCAGAAACATAAAATAAACATAAACCCCCCAAACGATGTTCGGATTGCATATCCTTCCCATTTTTACTTCAAATGCCATTCTTGCCCCTTTTGGCCTCTAGACCCGTGGCATCACCTCATTGCTTCCTCACCCATGCTATCTTCATGCTTTAAGCCCATTTCAGTTCTTTGCCCCATTTAAGCGTTCTTTTATCCTTTTAAGCTCAATTTGCACCTGGAGAGTTTCTAAACCTAAAAATTACAAAACAAAGCAAAAACACATCAAACACATAACGATACTTGAGTTTAAGCAAAATAATGAGTTGATTACTATCTGAATAAGTGGTCATAAAAGCCACTTATCAGTCAGAACTCGCACATTTTCAACTTGACATATAACTTTTTTTCACGAAACTTTTGGAGTATCAAAGTCAAGTGTCGCTCATGATCCTCACGACTTTTGGAGTATCTGAGGATGTCATCAATAAAGACAACTACGAAATGATCCAAATATTTCTTAAATATTCGATTTATCATATCCATTAAAGCAGCAGGAGCCCTAGTCAATCCAAAAGACATGACTAGGAATTCTTAATGTCCGTATCGAGTTCTGAAGGCAGTTTATGGAATGTCATCAGCTTTAATCTTTAACTGATGATGTCTGGAACGGAGATCAAACTTTAAAAAGAATTGAGTACCTTGCAATTAGTCAAACAGGTCATCAATATGAGGTAACGGATACTTATTATTGATGGTGACATGGTTTAACTCACGATAGTCATTGCAGAATCTCATACTCCCATCTTTTTTCTTTACGAATAAAATAAGAGCACCTCAAGACGATGTACTAGGACGTATGAAACTAGTGTCTAACAACTTTTGTAGTTAGACTTTTAACTCTTAAAGTTCAATAGGAGCCATTCGATATGGGATTTTGGAAATGAGTTTTGTACCGAGTTCAAGGTCAATGCACAATTCAATTTCACGTTCTGGGGGTATGCCAGGAAGTTCTTCGAAAAATACATCAGAGAATTTATTAACAACGAAAATATCATTCAAATATGAATTATTTTTATTTAAATTGGTGACATAGGCTAAGAAAGCTTAACATCCGTTTTTTAATAAACGAATGGCGTTATGGCTAGAGATGACAGTTATTGATTTCATCAGTTTGGTTGCTTGAATTTGTATACCAGGTTGATTAGGAATATAAAAACCAACAACCTTACGAAAAACAATTAATTTTAGCATGATAGGTAGTTAACCAATCAATTCCTAAAATCACACCAAATTCAAGTATTTCTAAAGAGATGAGATCAACAAGTAATGTGAGGGTGCTGATTTGAATCAAACAAGATTTATAAATAGTGGATGTAATGAAGGTTTCTCCTAACGGAGTTTTAGCAGATAAATCAAAATCTAATTTGTCATGAGTCAAGTTCAAACGTTGAACACACGCAGGTGAAATAAAAAAGTGGGTAGAATCGGTATCTAATAAGGTATAAACTTCACAAGAGTTTATAATTAGTTTACCAGTTATGACTTCATCTGGTTTCCACGCCTTTTGGGAGGTTACGATAAAAGCTCTCCCCTGCAACACAGACTTTGACTTGTCCGTAACAGCCTTTGGTGTCATAATTACATTTGAACTTAATTTTTCTATAGGGCACGATCGAGCTATGTGGCCTTCCTTTCCAAAACTGTAACACACCTTGGATTGTTGTGTACAGTTTGGACTGACGTGTCTCTCCTGTCTGCATTTGTAACATCTGACTAGTGGTCGTTATCCTTTTCTTGAAACTAGTGCTAGTGCTGCTGCCGGTGTCTTTCCATGGCCATTGTTGAATCTCCTCTTCTTGAAGTTATTTCCACTCGACTCACTTATTCTATTATCTAGGCCAGGATTACTACTTAAGTGATTACCATTTCTGGCATGATGATTCCCTCGTTGTTTCTCATTGCTCCGATGATTGTTTCCACCATTACGATTATTATCGTAATTTCTCTTTCGCTGTCGGTCGTTGTCTCCTGATTGCAATGTTTCTTTCTCTCGTTCTACCAATTGAGCCTTATCCACGATATCTGAATATAAAAGAAGTTTATGAGAAATAAGATGTTGACGAATCTCAAATTTCAAACCTCGTAAGAACATTCGGGTCATGCGGTATTCATTATCCACCAAGTGGGATGCAAATCGGGATAGTTAGGCAAATTTGGCCTCATATTGCGAGACGATCATATTATTTTGTTCCAACTTATTAAATTCCACTTACTTCATATGAAGAATGCTCTCCGAAAAATACTTTTCATTAAATAGCTTTTGAAACTCTGCCCATGACATTTCAGGTGCTGAATGATGTGTACGTTTCATTGATTCCCACTATTGATCTGCCTGTCCTCATAACTAAAGGTAGCGAAGAGAACCTTTTGATCATCAACCCAACGCAATACATCAAATATCTTTGTCATTTGTTTGAGTTACGTCTCTGCCTTGAATGGGTCCGGCTTTCTGAGAAATTCAGGTGGTCCTAACTCCTTTAACTGTGTGGCAGTGACCATTCGTAAGTTACCCGCGTTTCCACCGATATTGTAGGCAGTAGTTTCTCTTGCCTGATTCTGCAAAAATTGCATGAAGTTCCCAAAAAAAACCATCATTCATCATGTTATTAGCAGCAAGATTTTTTGAGTTCGCAGCAGGATTATTTATAGCTTCCTGATTCTCAACCATATTTTCCTCATAGTTGACCTCTTGATTTTTAGATGCCATTCTGAAATGTGGTCACAAAATAAAGATTAGTTTAAACAAGCTGACACACCACTTATTGTCCACACATCCAAGCCGACTACATAAATAACGAGATTTAGCTTACGTAGGACACACTAGCAAAGGATTGTACTTCTCTCTCCCCTACTATTTCTAATCCCAGATCTTCACCAGAGATCATATCCCTAAGCTCTGATACCAACTGTTACGTCTCCAAAATAAGTCAACATAACCCATTTTGAGTCGCCAAAATACATTCTACAGAATTTAAATACAAAATTTCCTATTTACAACTATTAAACTGTCGTGCAAAATACGACAACACACATACTATGAGTTTTAATACAAATATTGTACTATAACTAGTACAAAAATATTCAAACCTAACTTAAATTCTCAATGCAATTATTGCCAATCTATTTTATAATGTATTGAGATACTTCTACTGTTTCGGATCATCACTCCATTTACCGACTAGTCCTAGCTACACTCTCATTTCCTGATAAGAATAATAGAACAAAAAAAAGGGTGAGCTCAAATAGCTCAATAAAGTGTATCATGACTAAGATAACAAAGAATAAATTATCTTTAGCCTTCAACAATAATAAATCAGAGAGTTATGATAATATAAATTTTCAATAATAACTGCAAACAATCCTTTAGAAGAGTCAAGTAGAACATAGTGTCTACTATCTTCTCCTATTTAAAAAATTTACCATCAATGTTTTATCCCTGTAACACCAATCAACAGTTCCTCTTTTCACCCAGACCAAAGAGAATGTTCACCACGTGCCCTTGTCATACCGACCAAAGACACCAAACAATTATATCGTCTTTGCACTCAGGCCAAAGACGTTCACCATAACTTGATTCTTTGATGATTAGTACAATTAACAATAATATAAAGAATGAACAGAAGTTGTGTGAATAATAAGATAAAAGAATAAATATTCGAGGTTTAACATTTAATTTGTTAAAAGTCTAATAATGTCCAAATTGTTAACATAATGACCAAATTGTGGAGTCAAATTCAAGAATGATATTCAAGATTCATATTTCAAATATAACGATTATAATTTAATAAGAATATTCAGGTAAATAAAAAGTTCAAGTGAAATGATACTAGATGAAACGCATACCTCCAAGGAATTTTTAATCATTTTAAAAATTATAGAAGCAATATTTATCATAGTAAGTTTAGATTTAGGAGTATGAAAGAAAGTGATATTTCTTACAAATATGAAAGAAATGATATCCCTTTACGAATATGAAAGAAATGATATCCCTTACCTTAGTAGAAGATTAGATCTGATTGTTATAAAGGAGATTAACTGAAGAAATTCTTGCACTATTCGTAACATTCAGAATATCTTTATACTCAAAAAAAATAATCACAATATTATTGTAGAAGATTTTTGTGTTTTATCGTGTATCTCATCTTCTAAAGGTGCATTCCTTTTATAGGCAAGGTTTAAGAAACATGTGTCCGTTAATTACGGAATTTAGTCACGGGTTTCCCAACCCATCAATATTTTCATTTGAAAATTTTGCATTTAGGGGCACCCATTGAAAATAAATCATAATATGCCAAATTTTAAAGAAAAGAATGGCACACCCTTTGGAAAATTTGGCAAATGAGGGACCATCCAAAGAAATCACAAACTGCTAAACTTAAGAAAAACACACCACTTGGGAAAATAAAGTATAAAACATATCCAATTATCCAAGGTTTCATTCAAAGCGATATACTTACTAGAATATAACAAAATACCGTTATGGAAAAGATAGTAGCATTATCAGGAAATATTTGAATTTGAAGCTAAAGATCTGCATAAGCAAATATTAAAATTGATTAATTAAATTCATTGTATGCCCACAGTAAAACATTAGACATTAAAGTTAAGGTCACAGAACTCTTCATTAGCTACACTGATATTCCAAATTAGGCGTCCTCATTTAATTTCTTTCTACTTTTATTTTATGTCTCAAAATTTTGTTTACCAACTCAGGAAAAAAAACACTAACATTACAATAAACACTCAGTATAATTACTATCATACTTATCAATACTTTTTATTAATCAATTATTCACAATTATCATTATAGACTTACAATACTGACAACCAAATCGTTCCCAAGAAAGAGGGAGCCTTTCGTAGAAATGGCGCGTAATTAAATAACCCCTTGGCAGAACTTCTAGACATTGTCAATAATGCTAATTAATTTAATTATATTATATCAAATAATATGAGTTATTATGTCATATCAATTATTAACTTAATAATATAAAATACTGTGCAGATGTTACTATAACAATTATTGAGTTAAAATATTATACACTTGCTAATATATCAATTATTGAATCAATAATCAGAGATATTGTGCAATCGTGTGTTACTGTAGAATACAGCGTACTACTGTGGAGTACCGCGTGTTATTGTACTTTTATCACATGGTATTTCAATATTTTAATAGTACCGCGTACTACTGTGGAGTACCGCGTGATACTGCGGCCAATTTTTAAAAAATTTATTTTTTTTGTTTTCTATATATGATAGTTATTCTGTTGTGGGGCCCACCAATGATTGGTTATTTAGGCACCGTCGTACGAATATTCTCCGATAAAATGAATATTTTTTGACACACTGTTTACTTCGTAGAATTTGCACATATCATCCAGAACTATAAAATTTATTAAATCAACACCTTACTATTTTGAAAAAAAATAAATCTTATTTATAAAAAGTTGGGGTCTTACACTATATATGTGTATGTATATGTCACAAACTTGAGAAGAAATCCTAGGGGTTATAATCATTGATGTTTTCTATTATCAACTTGTCTATGAAAACATGTTGGCTTGTGAATTTGTTGTTCAGTTGCTGAATTAAATATCTATCCCTCGTATTTGTATCTATACTTTGCAGGTAGATATTGCACCTTTTGTAATAAAAAGAAAGCCTACTTTCTTTGCAGGTAGATCTTGCACCTTTTGTCTTTTTATACTCTAAATAATAAACTATATTTGTGTCTGTAGATTTCATCCCAATTCTGTGGTACGACAAATTTTTAGTTCTATAAAAAATCAAACGGGGCCATATTCGACTTGGTTATCAGTGACAAAAGACCTCAAGAATGAGTTATGGGCTGAATTTTAGGAGATGTATCAATTTATTAATGAAGCAGAGAATAAAAAGGCAAGGAAGGTTTGGGAGCAGGTTTTTGCTATACGCTATAAAGATTTAATGAAAAAGGCAAGGGACGAGACAAAGGAAAAAACAGGGCTTATAAGTTATAATTTTGAAAAAATGGCCAAGTACCCACCCTCGTTCATGAAAAAAGAATATTGGGTCTCTCTTTGTGAAGAATGGAATAAGGAAAATTGGCGAAAAAAATTAAATTCTGGTTCTACAAACCGAAAGAAAGGTGGAACACTTAACCATGTTAGAGGGTCAATACCTTTTATAAGTCACACGAAAAAACATGTAAGTATTCTTTGTTATGCTTGCTTTAATATAATTAAAAATGTTTGATTCTTATGTTTTTGCTTCCGTGATGGTAGGAAAATGAGAAGAAAACTAAACCTACTCACATTGAGGTGTTTGATCTAACACACCAAAAGGACGGTGTGTATTGTAATGGCAAGGCAAGAAAATTAAGAGTAAGTGTGTACTTATAAACTTTGTGTATTGTCAATTATACATGTTTGAAATATTGTGTTCTAAACTTGGCTCATTCAATTCCTTTTATCAATCATAACATATTGTTTATTCAAACTGCATGAAAAATATAAAAGTTATATCCGTCAAAATTAAGGAAATAATGAGCCAATTTTTTATCCGGATATATAAACAGAGGCTTCGGGTGGAATTAAAAAGGGACGAATATTTGGTTTTGGTTCGAGTGAGGATGTCAAAACAAGTGGTTTAAGTGAATCGATTTCTACAAATGCCTCTACATCTCACTTGACTCCCTCACCTATATCACTTGATATGCTATCTCTCATCCTTGTTGCGATGGAGACCCCAGAATTTCAAGCTATGCTGGATGCAAGACAAAAACTAATGGAAGAGGCTATGAGTAAGCAATTTCAAGAAATGAGGAAACAGAGTGAAAAGCCGTTGAATCTTCCAAATAGCGATTAAGTGTATTTTCTTCCAAATAGCCTTTGAGAATTCGTCAGTCATTTTGATATTGTTATATGTTGTTCACGTTTGTCTTTCTTACTAATTAGAAGCCAAAGACCCATTAACATTGTTGATTTTGAAAAACTGTAATAATACAACATTGCCTGTCCATCATTAGGATACATCATAAAACTTTTAATGGTATTTTTGATTCCCTATTCACTTGTTGAAACTTGTCTTAAGATTCAAAAACACCAATAGTAGGGCTAACTATCGCCAAGTGGCAATCAACAGACACACCATCATGTGGCCAACTTAAATTAGGCTCACAGTGCTTTGATAGAAGCACTTCGTTCAAACAATCAACTTGATCTTTAACAAATAGTTTGACAATCTCATTTGGAATCAAATTTGGTTTTTCACACCTTTCATTTCATTGCAAATTAAGTTTCCCTTAAACTTTTGTTTTTCGTACATATCCATTGAAATTCTCAGAAGTTTGTGGGACTTCAAAAATATCATGGACACTTAGGGAACAACTGAAGTTCGTAATAACTTAATAATGAGCCAAATTTTGAGGATGTTTGAGTTTATCTGATTCATTAGTAATGTTTCCTTTAATGGCATCATATGACATAGTCATGATACATTATTTATAAGGTGTCACTGTAACGATTGAGAAATCAAAATTAGTTTGTAACTAGGTTTTTGTGAATATTATTTAATAAAATGAAGTTTTATGAATATTATTCTATGTTATGTGTTTAAAGGTCGTTCTATGACCTAAGATGGTTATTAAACGTTAGAATTTTGGCTATGTGCAAGAATAAACGAGTAAGAATGTTGAAGACGAAAATAAAAAAATTTTAAGAAAATTTACGTAAGATCACAATTCACCCAAAAAACGCTTTTGTGTTTTTTTTGATTTTCTGAAAAACGCGTAAATGTTAAAATTCCGAGGAAAGACAGAATATCCAAAAAATTCAAAAACGAAAAACGCAGTTTTTCAGCCTGCGTGACAAAATGAGAAAGTCAAAAAGTCAACAAAAGTCTTGGTCAACAAAAGTCAAAGTTGACTTTGTAAACCATTGGGCTTTAATGTCGGGAGCCCAAGATGAAATGTTAGGAGGCCCAAGTAAAATTAATTCAAGGCCCAATAAAATGTTAATTCAAGCCCTAAAGAAAGCCCAAATTAAATTTAATACAAGCCCAAACCAAGATCCAAACCCATGGGTTGAACTATGGATCAAATTGGTGGGTAAAAAGGATGGAGCAACCCATATGGGACCCCCACATGGGGCTATACCCGACCACTTTCCTTCCAAGGGAGTTTTGCTCCCAAAAATATCTCCCACTGACAAAGATACATTAATGTATTGGCTCAAAAATCTTGGGTGAGTTAAGTTAACTTAACCATTGTTAAAAAGTAAGAAGGTGATGGGGGGATGGTTTGTAAGTTGAGCAAACTTTAGGGTTTTGACCATAAGAAACCCTAAGCTAAGTGACCAATTAATAACCTAATGTAAAGTTGGCCTAATAACCATACTACCCTAACTCTTGCCTTTTATATAAATAGTAACCTAAGTGTTAGTTTTTCTTCACAAAAAAATAATCTTACACATTATATTGAGAGAGAAGTGAGAGCAAAACTTGGAGAAGCAAGAAGGAAAGCTAGCTTATTAATCAAAGTTGTCAAGTAAATCAAGAACACAAGAGGTAAGAAATCAATAACCTTTCCATCTACTTCATCTACACCTTCTTTAAATGCTTTCTAGAGTTATTATGAAGTGCTTGTAGGTGGATGTTTAGGTGTTTCTTATGAATCATTAGCATACCGGTTGAATAAGGAAGAATTAGTGGACAAAAATCACTAAACTATGTATGTCAAGAGAAATTATAATTGTAAAAACAAAGAACGTAAAAAAACTATGTTAGTTGTTGTTGATGGACAAATTGAAATCCATCATATATATGTTGTTGATGGACAAATTAAAACCCATCATTTTTTAAGTGTAAGAGTTGTAGAAATGTTCCCTTTAGAACATAGTAAAAATACGCTATAACGGAGTTATGGCAAAAATTTCTGTAAAAGACATCAATCGATGAAAAACCTAAGTTAAAATGATTTTCGTTCGAAGTTAGTCAATTCTAGGAATTGAATTTTTCCTAGGAGTTAAGTGATTCACGAGAAATGGGAGCAGTAGGCTCGAGAACGAACTTGATCCGAATTCGGATGAGAAAGCTACGAAGAAACGAAAATTTAACGTTAAAAACGCTAAGTTAGAAAAACTGTGCGTTGTGGGAATTTGGAACCAATTAAACGACTTGTTAAAAAGTCCGAGAAAAATTTCTATCCGGGGGGATTTATAGTGTACTATGAAAGCAAGAAATTGGCTCAGGAATGGGCTCATTTCGAGTTGGAATGATCAAGATACGAGTTAGCGAAGTTAACGTCAAGATCATGGTTTAAAACTTAAAAAAAAATTCAAAGTTTCCTGCTTGGCGTCGCAGCCCCGGTTAAGCCTAAGAACTTGGTGCCTCAGCGCTGGCTCGGCCAGGGGCTACTATCTTCAAGCGTCGCAACGCCATGAAATGAACTGAAACCCTGGTGCCGCAGCGCTGGCCCTGCACTTCACCAGTAATGAGTTAATTTTGAATCAGATCTTGGGGGAGTTTAGGGAGTAAGAATGAAAATGAATATTAATCAAACATATCAACCTAACAAGGGAATTGGAACCTTAAATTAATGATTGAATGTTAAATTGACAGCATGAAATAACTTAAACGTAAAATACCGAAACGCGGTAACTGTTTAGTATTTGCATAGAATGATCGTATTTAGGGTATACGAGGGTATATATTTGACATTAGCATAACGATAATAAAGAATGAAAACTTAACGTCAAAGAATGATAATGAATTTAAAGTATAACTTAAGTCTAATGAATAGAACGAGTACAGTAGTAGGAGAAGTAGATGTAAACTAATGCTTGACATTGATTGTGTAGCTAATTGGTACGTAAATGTAATTTATTTGTGTAGGTCGTTAAAGGGAGAATTAGCGTAAACTATACTAGAAGACGCTTGAGGCAAGTCTTTCTAACTTCGACCTTATGTTACGTAAATTTTCATACTTAAGCAAATCTTTCAAATATTTGTGCAAGTACTCAAGACATGCTATGTCATGAACTGTTTAAGAAAGTGTCAATGCCATTGTTCGTCTAGACAAATGCTAAAATGTTTTACTGGTTTGTTAGTAAATCTTTTAAAATATTACGTATGAAAAGTTAAGCTATCTAATGCCAATTGCTTTGGTATGGATACAAATGTAAGTCTTAGAATGAACAAGCAAATGTTTTAGTCGAGTTTCGGCTGACACATAAGGTGTCAAAACTAAATGTAAATACATTTAATGGATGAGTGTTGATCAACATAGAGTACTATAGACTGATAACCTAGACATGCTCGTAAGATATATCAAATTTACAGTATTATTACCGGGAAGTCCCTTTTAATGAAAAAAAAAGGAGAAAGTTCTCGGTCTTTTAACCAACTCAGTTTCAATATTCAGTGTGTGGTTTTGAAAATGTTTTAAAGAAAGGAAAAGTATCGGTTTTGTTTATTCTTATTGATTCTTAACTATTTGTACAGTTGGTGAATAATGATCATATGATTCTTGATTTTGTTGTTATTGAACTGTTATACTTGCTAAGCAATTAAATGCTCATCCTTGCTTGAATTATATGATTTTTAGCTATGGTCAAAAGGGTTGACAAGTAGTATACGATATTGTAATAATAGTAGTAATTTTGTAATAGACTATTATGACACAGTAAACATGTATTGGTTATAGAAATTTGGGAGAAGGAACGGATGTGATGTAATAGTATAGTAATTACATTCATGTCAAATAAATATATAGTTATATATATTATGATTGTTGTAGCACCGTGTAGCACCTTATTCAAGGTTTAAAGGTACCCGAATTTGGGGGAGTCACAGTCACTCATAATGTAGAATAAATATTATTTATTTATATTTGAATCAAAAGAGTTTAATTCATTATAAATAATATTATAATGGTTCTAATTTATTTATTCTACATACCGACTTAATATTGAACCTAAAGGGTCATACCATAAAAAAGGAGAAATATAATTTTAGAAGTGATTGGCTTAATGATAATAAATTAAGTGTATTTAATTTATTAGTGGAATAAATTAAATAGCTTAATATTTATAATTAAGTATTTGGAGAGAAATACTGAATTATAAATTAATAAGAGTAGTCATCTTATTATTATTATTATTATTAAATTGACTAAATAATAATAATATAGTAGTTGGAGAAATACTAGATTATAAATAAATAAGAGGAGTCTTATTATTATTATTATTATTGTTGTTGTTGTTGTTGTTGTTCCTAATTAGATTGGGAATTAAATAAAACCCTAATTTCTAAAAGGTTTAGGAAAATGGTTAGTTTATAAATAAGAGGAGTCTTATTGTGAGCTAGACTAATGCTAATAGACCTGGCAAAATCGGCCCAAGCCCGCAGGGATGGGCTAGCCCTCCCGCCCGCCACGGGCCAGGCTAGCCCGCCCGCCCGCCACGGGTCGGGCTTGGGGCTTCACATTTTTAGCCTATCAAAATCTGGGCCGTTTTGGCCCGGCTCGACGAAATATGTCAAAATGTAGGTATAAATCAGTCCAGGCCCGCAAGGTCGGGCTTTGGGCTTCACTTTTTCAGCCCATCAAAACCTGGGCCGTTTTGGCCCGGCCCGGCCTGTTTGTCAGGCCTAAATGTTAATGTAACTTGCATCTCTCTTGTAAGAATTCTCAAAACCCTAAGGTGGTAGGATAGAGAGAATTAGGACTAGGCATCCAAGATCTAGTAGAATCTAAAATCAAATCTTCAATCAGTTTCTCTTGGTGGATCACCTCTTAGGCGTTGCACACATTGAGTAGCGAATGTTTGATCCTAGGATTGGAGAGATCGCGAAGGAGAACAGATTGGAATTTAAAGATTGCATCAAGGCATTTTTCTTCTTCAAAAGTATATATTTTATCCTTTCTCAATTAATGATGTTTCATAAGGTGATGCATGGGATTGCAAAAATTTTTAAATTATATATAGTGCATGATTTTCGTTGCGTTACAATTCGATTGTATACTTTGAACTTGTTTCTGCAAACCAACAGTTACTTTTGAATTAAGGTATAACCTTGTATTTATAACTGATCACACCTCCATAACGCCATGTCTCCGAATTGGAATATGACTCCTTATCATGGTAGTTACCATAATAGAAATCAATATCCTTGAGGGAAGAAAGTCAAATATAATCTTGCCTATTTCCATAGGAATTAGAAGTTGAATAAAGTTAGGAATACTAATTCCTTAACAGCCAAAAACTCCTAATTAAAATATATTCCTACGCGGGGAAATTCCTCCACGTGGAATAGGACCCACCGAACCACCTAAGACCCACAAAATCACGCCTCAACATTGCCCTCACTCTCTTACTTTAAAGATTTTAAAATAAGATAGTAGTACTAGAAATTTAATACTAATTGGATGAACCAAAACTGCTGAAACTACTGAAATCGCCGAAACTTTCTTTATTACTGTCGAAGTCGTCGAACCCTTCTTTAATACTGTCGGAACCACCAAACCTCATCTTGAACCATCCTAGTCTATTTCAGAATTCCAAACAAAAGACATCCACCAACACTGTCGATCTTTAAAATAATAATAAGATAGATGTCTTCAAAATGTCTGAGACCGAAAAACATAAACTCCAAAAAACCAAACGCTGAAAGTTTGCAAAAGCTACTTCCTAAACATAATCAAAACCTGATTCACCAACTCAGCTAACCCCATCCGAACTACTTTTCGAACACCAAGCCAAAGAAAAATTCCCAACTCCTGATCTGCAAGCCGAATACGCCTCACTTCCTCCGACCACTGTCGATCCCTAACTTACACATCGTTCAATAAATCGAAATTGAGCCGAATATATTTCCATAAAATGATTCATTCGAAATCCACCCATATAAAAGCCTCTCATATTGTTAAATGTCTAGACCCATCAAGAGCTACCCGAACATTGAATCTGTAATCAGTTATCCACTGTCACTACCATCGGAATCCTGAACTAAAAACACCACTAATTTCCTCCGTAATCGACGAATCGTCTAGGTACAAAATCCAAGATGATAATAATTATTATCCCCCAGCTACTCCTAAACCCGATCCTCCCTTCGAAATCCTCTTCAAAAAATATTTATTCTATCATAAAGCACGCCAATGTATGTCTTTCAATTATCATTCGCAACCGACCACCCAAGACAAACCGACTCAAATCTACTACTCAAGCAACCACCACCCTACCAATGCCTCATTAAACCTTAGCATAAACCTCTGACTCTGACTCAGACATGTCGTAACCTCCTTAATTACTATAAAAAATTTTGCCCGCTCATAGGCGCATGACAAGTCTTTTAGTGGATTGATCAGGATATCATTCATGAGCTTTCGTGAACAACCAATGTTATTGTACCGACTGCTAAGTGAGGATTTTGGGTGTCAATGTCGAGTGAGTTTTAAGTAAACTGTTTCCCGATCTCTATAAGATGTCTGCCTTTTGTTTTCCCTCTCCTTATAACATCATTGTTTGTCTGCAATATTTCTTTCTGTTATGTCCATCACTACAAGAAAAAAGTCTCAATTCTGACAGAAAATATTTTATTCCTTCGAAATTGAAGGAATAGTATGTCGGAAATACAGTAGGATATAAAGGCGTCAAGATTAAGTCCGTCAAAAAATTGGTCACATAAAACTAAAATCGACATAATATTTCTGACTAATTTTTCGTCGAAAATAGGATATCTTCGACGAAACTTTTCACCATAATTATTTCGTCGATTGTAAGCTAGATTAATGCCGACAGAAGTTTTCCTCGAAAATTTCCATTTTTTCGTTGGAAATATTATTTTTTAAAAAACTATTAAACTATAATCTCGACCAAATTTTCTGTCGAAAATACCTTATTTCATCTAGATTACCTGATTTTTTTTAAAAAAATTAATTTTTTAAAATTGCAGTTTCCAAGTTTTTAAACCTCATTTTTGTACATGTAACCTGCTTTATCAAAACAACACATACAATAATATATTTCACATTCACATATAACATAACTATAAAAACCTATTTTATCTCATCAAACGTGTACATACACTAAGCTAACAAGTGTCAATATGAAGTAACTCATCAACAATAACAAATATACGCTAATGTTTCATAAATTATACAATATGATTTACAAAACTCGTACAGACTCAACTAAACTACAATTTTTTATAATATGTACAAATGATCTAAAATTTAATGAATAAAACTATAAAAATAAACTATAAACTATTAGGAAGAGGATCATCGGGCGAGGGTGGACGACGATGCTACTCTGGTGTATGAAAATCAACACCGTCGTCCCTCCGCTCGCCATCGCCATTGCCATCGCCACCATGATCTGCATTATCAGCTCGCTCTGTTGGGTTTGTACGAAATCGTGACGCAATCAAATTACAAAAATTAGCGGAAGCATGGTATATCAGAGTTTCAAAAAATTTCTACAAAATCATTACCCGGATCATCTTTTATACAAATTATTAATTTAAAACGATAAATAAGAAGTTATGAAATTATACCCTTGTAGAACGAAGCTACCACAGGTACGAGTTCAACTCCTTGTTCTTCGTGATCTCCTTGAATTTCCGGGTTAGATTCCTTCCTTTGATCAACGTTAGCCACCCAAGTGTTTGGCCTCCAGAGGTGATCCACCAAGGAAAATGAATTATCAAGAAGGAGGTTGGTTGGCTTAGTTTTCTATCCTCTATAGAAAATGAGTACTCTCTAATAATTTGAATTGCATCAACTGATATCTATTATAAGACTCCTCTTATATAGATATTGGTTGACCTTTCTAATCCAATTAGACATGGAATTTCATTTAATTAATTTAACTCCTTTAATTAATTTAGACTTCCCACCACATTGGGAATAATTAATTAAATTTATTTAATTAATTTGTCTCCTAATCTTATTAGGAATAAATGAGAGTACTAATATTAAATTAATTACTAAACTCCTTTAGAAATTAAAATAATAATAATTGTAATAATATTAATAAGACATCTCTTATTAATTTATATTTAATATTTCTAAAATATTAAATAATAAATATTAAGCTATTTAATTTATTTTATCACCATAGATTAAATTAATTATACTTAATGCATTATTACGATTATGTCATTACCTTCTTAAATAATTATTCTTTCTTTTATGGTGTGACCCTTTAGGTTATCCATATTAAACCAGTTGTGAATAAATTAATTAGAACAATTCTAATCTTATTTAAATAAATACATTAAACTAATAATCTATTTAAATAAATAATATTTATTCTACAATATGGATAAGCCTCCCTAGCGATCAACGACTTTTCAGATAATATAGATTTCAACATTAATCATAAAAGAACCTGTGAGTAAATAGTTACCATAAAATTCAATCCTTCCACCATACAATATTCTAATTAAACATAAGACATGGATTTACTGTCAAGTCTTATTTTATTTAATTATATGTATTTCGATTAGAAAATGCACAACTTCATTTAATGCAAATTAGAAACTCCTTTCTAATTTCATTCCACCTTGGCCAAGGATTCCTGGGTTGTCATTTAACGAATCACATAGGACATATCTCCTCTTTTACTAGAGGTGGTAGATTCTTTATTGATCATTTATTATCTCCATATGTAACTCATTATACCCAAGCATACCCTTTTATATACCCTAAAGGGATTTAAGGAATAAGTCAAAGTATAATTCATTACATACAAGATACTATGATGATCTCAAGTCCAAGGATCACTTGTACTACTATCACATTAGGAATTCCTATTGACAAGCGAGTAAAACTCCATTAGGTATTCCATAGCAAGTCACGTTCAGTGAACTTATTCTCCAATAAGCACCTACATACTTGCTTTACTGTCTCCACATAAATGATTATGAGATCAATCATCCTCATCTAATGAGCAAGTAACATATGTACTAATCTATCTGAATTTACTAATTCTTTTTTTAGTAATCCCATGATTAGAAACTATTTTAGTTTTTAAGCTTTCTAAGAATTTAGATCTCATTAGCATGATCAACATCATGATTCTAAAAGCATTGCTTAAAACTATGGGTTATTTACATATTATAAAAATAGCACCATGTAGATAATTAAATGCCTTTAATAAATGAATATTTTATTAATAAATAAATAAGACTGTTTACAAAGTATGTGCTTTATCATCATACATGATTGGCTTGTATGCACACTACTATCAATCTCCACTTGCACTAAAGCCAATCGCCATGGTATCTTATACCTATCTTCTCTAAGTGACGATCAAACTGCTGTTGTGTTAAAGCTTTAGTAAATGGATCTGCAATATTGTCTTGAGAGTCTACACTCTCCTCTTTCAATGATTTTTTTAATCAAAGTGCCGCAACACATGTTTAGATTCAAGATGAGACTTAGGAACTATTCCTAGTTCTGTAATGAACTTTTTATCTGAAACATCAACTTGCAGCTTCACTTACAGTTATATACTTTGTCTTTGTCACTAAAGCAGCAACTTTTTATTTTTTGGAACCTTTCCAATTCACTACACCATCTTTCAAGGTAACGACTTACCCTAATGTGGATTTGATATTGTCTTGGTCAGTCTAAAAACTTGAGTCTGTTTAACACTCTAGTTTAATTCAGACTTATCATGTGATATGATGACATCCTTAGTGTCAGTTAAGTACTTTAAGATATTTATCACTATCTCATAGTGATCTTCTCCAGAATATGACTGATCAACATCAAGTCTCGTATATTTCATTGCATACATGATAGTAGCTCATGCGATCTCTTTTATTGAGGATAATTTTAGAGAGATTCACTCCATGGCTCATCATCATGAGACACCTTTTGGAGTTTGACATGCTAAACGCCTTTAGCATCTAATGAATATATGTTTCCTTGGGTTTAGCCGAACATATTTTTAAATCTATTAATACAGATTTATATCCCCAATGCGGGATGTTCTACCCAAATCATTCATGGAGGAATGTTTAGACAACTTTATTTTGATCGATTTTAGCATAGGAATTTCATTCCCTATCAGTAATATATCATCAACATATAATACATGGAATGAAATAGTGCTCCCACTAACCTTCTTGTACACACATGGTTTATCCTCGTTTTTGATAAAATCAAACTTTTTGATTGTCTCATCAAAACGAATGTTCCATCTACGAGAATCTTGCTTCAATCCATGAATGGATTGTTGTAGCTCATATACATGATTTGCTTCAACCATTGAAACAAAATATTATCTGGTTGTATCATACATACATTTTTCTCTAATAATGTATATTTGAGGAAGGGCGTCTCTACGTCCATTTTGCCAGATTAAGTAAAAATAAGCTGCAATCGCAAGAAAAATCCAAATGGACTTGAGTATAGCTTCAAAATCTATTTTAGATTTTATGGTCATCTACCATTTCTCTGAGTCTTTATTACTCATAGCCTGTTCATAATTCAATGGATCATCATCATCCATGATGTGTACCTCATCGTCATCCTCTATGACGAATCCATACCTTTTAGGTATCTTCGATACTTTTCCAGATTTACGAATAGGGTGTTGTACAGTAGGTGTCTCTACTTGGACAGGTTCATCCATTTGATCTGTAGTGGTTTGTGGTTCTTGAATTTCTTCAAGATCTATTTTTCTCCCACTAGCCCCTTCAAGGATAAACTCCTTTTCCAAGAAGGCAGTGTGTTTCGTAACAAACACCTTTTTCTCAGTAGGATTGTAGAAATAGTATTCCAAACTTTCTTTAGAATATCCCACAAACGTGCACTTATCAGATCTTGTCCCTAGCTTATCATTTTGAAACTTTTTCACATAAGCTGGACATCCCCAAATATTAACATGCTTAAGACCAGATTCCTTCCTGTCCACATCTCATATGGAGTCTTGGGGACAGATTTCGAGGGGACCTTATTTAGTAGATATGATCCGTTTCTAGGGCATGACCCCAGAATGAAATTGGAAGATCGGTAAAACTCATCATGGATCGAACCATATCCAACAATATTTAATTTCTCCTTTTAGATACTCCATTTAACTGTGGTGTACCTGGTGGAGTCCATTGTGAGATTATACCATTTTCTTTGAGACAATTGAGAAACTCACCGCTTAAGTATTCTCCACCTCGATCTGATCGAAGAGTCTTAATACTCTTTTCCGTTTGTTTCTCTACTTCACTTCTAAACTCTTTGAACTTTTCAAATGATTCTGATTTATATTTCATTAAATACACATATCCAAATCTTGAGTGATCATCAGTGAAAATAATAAAATAAGAATTCCCACCCCGTGCAATCGTTGTCATAGGTCCACAAACGTCTATGTGAACCAACGCTAACAACTCTGTAACTCTTTCTTCTTTTCCACTAAAAGGAGATTTAGTCGTTTTACCCATGAGACAAGATTCACAAGTTGGATATGATTCATAATCGGATAGCTCTAGGAGCCCATCTTTATGCAACTTGGATAATCTTGTTTCATTGATATGACCGAGTCTACAGTGCCACATGTAGGTATAATTAATATCATCTCTTTTCCTTTTCTTAGTTTGTTCAATTTGAAATATATTTTCTTGTAAGTCAAGTGTATAAAGTCCATTTCGCAAATTTTCAATACCATATAAAACATCGTCTTTATAAATAGAACAACCATTGTTCTTTATAACAACGTTAAATTCTTCCATATCCAATACAGAAATTGAAATAATATTTTTAATAATTTTTGGAACATAATAACAATTATTAAGATAAATGGACTTGCACGAAGGCATTGCTAAACAATAATTTCCTACAGCTAATGCAGCAACCTTTGCTCCATTCTCCACTCGTAGGATCACCTCATCATTGTTCAGCTTTCTACTTCTGACCAGTCCCTGCACAATATTACATATGTGAGAACCACAGCCGGTATCCATTACCTCAGTAGAATTATGACTTTCAGAAAAATTAATTTCAATCATAAACAAACCTTGATTAGAAGTCGAAGTTTCTCCAAGCTTCTTCTCTGCTAGATACTTCTTGCAATTCCTTTTCCAATGTCCCGGCTCGTTGCAATAAAAGCACATTCCTTTAGCTGGTTCAGGTTTCTTTTGTTCCTTTTCTTTCCCCTTTCCCTTAGCCTTTTTGGATTTCTTCTTTTCAGGAGATACCTTGGGCCTCTTCCTTTTATTGGAAGAATCCACCAACAAGACATGGTTCTTCTTGGATGGGAAGTGACCTTCTGTAGTTTTCAGCATGTTAAGCAGCTCAAGCAAGCTGACATCTAGCTTATTCATGTGAAAATTAACCACAAACTGCGAGAAGGTCTCAAGGAGTAACTGCAAGACCAAGTCTTGACTCAACTCCCCATCCATGACGAACCCAACCTGTCCAAGGCGTTCAATCAAATTAATCACTTTCAGGACATGAGTCTCGACGGCAGTACCCTCGGTCATCCGAGATCGGAAGAGCTCCTTAGATATCTCATATCTAGCAGTCCTACTCTGTTCACCATACAACTCCTTGAGGTGAAGCAGCATAGCAGGAGCATCTATTTTTTCGTGCTGACGCTGAAGCTCGTTATTCATGGATGCGAGTATGATGCATTGAGCCACAGATGCATCATCTTACCACTTATTGAAAGTGGCAATCTCTTCCTCAGAGGCTGTTTTCGAAACAGATTTAGGGACAGTTGAATTTAGGATATAAGAAATCTTTTCAGCAGTGAGAACGATTCTCAGATTTCTTAGTCAGTCCGTATAATTCGGTCTGGTAAGCTTAATAGCATCAAGTATGCTTCGCAGTGAAATTAGTGATTTTGACATTTTTAAAATTATGCATGTGAAAAGACAACATTTTAACAAAATTCATTTTTATTAATTTTTGCATACCAAAATAAATTTGGGTCTTTATTTTAAATTGGTATCTCCCACTATTTTCATCAAACTATATTATCCTCACTTATATAGTTCAGCAACATCTAATTAAAGATTTGCTAGTAAAAATAAGGATCCCATTTCAAATGTATATAACCTTGTGGATAGCACAACAAGCGATATACAAATAAATAGCTAGACAACTCTTGTCAATAACATCACTATGTAACTCCTTTTATTTTGTCTCTTAAATCATAATGGTCAAGTGTGTGCACATCCGAACTAAAATGATTTAACTTAAGTCCAGCCTAGCACTTTCATAAATTTAAAAAAGAAAAATATTCGTCCTTGTGGATAGCACAACAAGACTAGATCATTCAACTTTCTTGATAAGCATCAAATGTGATTAATTAACATCTTAAATACTCAATACTCGCCTTGTGGATAGCATAACAAGCTCATATTAAATATTTAATAATCTATTAATTTATCATGCTAGAAGGCGACGTTCGATATTCCAAATATCTTTGAACGCTTCGGACTTAATCTTGTTTCTTTGAGGGGTTTGTTATTATTTGTCTCATCTTGTTTAGTGCGTATGCACATATATATATATATAAAAAATACGCGTCATTTTATTAAACATGCGAAGTATGTTTGCATAAAATATAATATATATAATATTTAGCATGCAATATAGAATACTATATTCTATTCGGATTGATTATGGACTTTTATTCTAATTTGGTTCACTAGAGCCACCAAGTGAACCAAAAGGTCAAACCTAAGAGTGCAAGAATTTAAATTTAAACGTAACTATTACATTTAAACCTGGGCTCCATACAAACGAGTATTCACGCGCTCTTTGCTCCTTGGTCTCCAATTTCTTCAAGATAATTCTAACTATTTCTATTACATTAAACTATTTAATTTAAATAGAAACCTTGATTAGCAATCAAGGGGAAGTACATAGGAGAGAGATAGAATTTTACATCAAAAAAAATCAGAGAAGACGAGGTACGCAGACCCCATTTAATAAAACTCATTCATTCAAGCATTCAACTAAAATAAAATTCAATCACATTGGTCAAATAGTCTATAATCAATCCCTATTTATTATCATACATATCACCATATATATCAATAAATCAATATTCATCTCATGAATTAAAACATTCCATATATATATGAGTATCATTTAATGGGCAATTTTAAATTGCATGAAATCCAATTTCAAGATTAAAATAAACTCTTTATTTTGATTATAAAATTATTAAGAATATGTATATATATATATATATATGTGTGTGTGTGTGTGTGTGTGTGTGTGTGTATATATATATATATTAGTTTTTGATTCTCTTTTTAAAAAGAAATCAAATATGCCAAAGTCACTTTTCATTTTAAAAGAATCCTGCAGAAACCATTTTGGTTACTTTTTGAATCACTTCCTCCTTTAACTATATATATATATAATATATATATATATATATGATAATTTGCCAAGCCTTCTGCTGAAAGAAAAAAAATGTGACACAGCCTTTCGCAATCCTATAGGTAGTCACGAATTTTTATAAGTCTAATTCGGCAACAGTGACACGGTTTGCCGGAAAAAAAAAAGTTTTCGCGATTAATATATAGTTCGCGAATTGGCCCCCTTTTTTAATAAAAAAAATAATTTTACACAATTAAATTATGCCCAATAAATTATTCTAAATACATACCCATATGTATATGAAATCAAAATAATTAATAATTGCATAAAGATTTGGCTTTGATACCACTGTTGGGTTTGTACGAAATCGTGACGCAATCAAATTGCAAAAATTATCGGAAGCATGGTATATCAGAGTTTAAAAAAAAATTTACAAAACCATTACCCGGATCATTTTTTATGTAAATTATTAATTTAAAACGATAAATAAAAAATTATGGAATCATACCCTTGTAGTACGAAGCTTTCACATATACGAGTTCAACTCCTTGTTCTTCGTGATCTCCTTGAATTTCCAGGTTAGATTCCTTCCTTTGATCAACGTTAGCCACCCAAGTGTTTGGCCTCTAGAGGTGATCCACCAAGGAAAATGAATTATCAAGAAGGAGGGTGGTTGGCTTAGTTTTCTATCCTCTATAGAAAAGGAGTACTCTCCAACAATTAGAATTGCATCAACTGATATCTATTATAAGACTCCTCTTATATAGATATTGGGCAACCTTTCTAATCCTATTAGACATGTGATTTCATTTAATTAGTTTAACTCCTTTAATTAATTTAGACTTCCCACCACATTGGAAATAATTAATTAAATTCATTTAATTAATTTGTCTCCTAATCTTATTAGGAATAAATGAGAGTACTAATATTAAATTAATTACTAAACTCCTTTAGAAATTAAAATAATAATAATTGTAATAATATTAATAAGACATCTCTTATTAATTTATATTTAATATTTCTAAAATATTAAATAATAAACATTAAGCTATTTAATTTATTCTATCACCATAGATTAAATTAATTACACTTAATGCATTAGTACGATTATGCTATTACCTTCTTAAATAATTATTCTTTCTTTTATGGTGTGACCCTTTAGGTTCTCCATATTAAACCGGTTCTGAATAAATCAATTAGAACAATTCTAATCTTATTTAAATAAATAAATTAAACTAATAATCTATTTAAATAAATAATATTTATTCTACAATATGGATAAGCCTCCCTAGCGATCAACGACTTTCCAGATAATATAGATTTCAACATTAATCATAAAAGAACCTGTGAGTAAATAGTTACCGTACAATTCAATCCTTCCACCATATAATGTTCCAATTAAACATAAAACATGGATTTACTGTCAAGTCTTATTTTATTTAATTATATGTATAATGCAAATTAGAAACTCCTTTCTAATTTCATTCCACCTTGGCCAAGGATTCCTGGGTTATCATTTAACGAATCACATAGGACATATCTCCTCTTTTACTAGAGGTGGTAGATTCTTTATTGATGTAACTCATTATACCCAAGCATACCCTTTTATATATCCTAAAGGGCTTTAAGGAATAAGTCAAAGTATAATTCATTACATACAAGATACTATGATGATCTCAAGTCCAAGGATCACTTGTACTACTATCACATTAGGAATTCCTATTGACAGGCGAGTAAAACTCCATTAGATATTCCATAGCGAGTCACGTTCAGTGAACTTATTCTCCAATAAGCACCTACATACTTGCTTTAGTGTCTCCACACAAATGATTATGAGATCAATCATCCTCATCCAATGAGCAAGCAACATATGTACTAATCTATCCAGATTTACTAATTTCTTTTTTAGTAATCCCATGATTAGGAACTATTTTAGTTTTTAAGCTTTCTAAGAATTTAGATCTCATTAGCATGATCAACATCATGATTCTAAAAGCATTGCTTAAAACTATGGGTTATTTACATATTATAAAAACAGCACCATGTAGATAATTAAATGTATTTAATAAATGAATATTTTATTAATAAATATATAAGATTGTTTACAAAGTATGTGCTTTATCATCATACATGATTGGCCTGTATGCACACTACTATCACGCTCGCCATTGCCACCCTGTTGATAGGATTAAAAATATAAATCATTAGTCCGTATATATGTGAGAATTAAAAAGATTGCTAAATAAAAACAAAATAACATGAAGAATACCTGAGTACGCGAGGGCTGACCTAAAGCCTCCAATAGTAGGGTAACCACCATCCAGGGCACCTCGCCACTTAACGCAATGAACTGCTCATGCGGTATGCAAGATCTTGAGCTAGCTGGTGAAGGCGAGCACGGCTAGGCAACTACTGACGAAGGAAAACCGAATCTGTACGAAACCTATTTGACACTGCCGCTATGACGCTAGCACTAACTAGAGCCTGTGAAAATAAATAGAATATTACGCAGTACATATTAATTTATATTATTTTTATAAATTCAGATATAACGAGAAACATAAGAAATATATATTATTACCTCCACCTAGGGTATATGCGGGTATACTCGATAGGCCCAACACGCGATACCTGCTGGTACTGCTAGTAAGGGATGTTAAGATGCGACCCATAGTCCCAGCTCCTCATCCAGAGATAACTCAATCTTGGGCAGAGGAGTGGTGGAACCTAACGGCTCAGAATTTCACCTAGAAGCCCGCAACTAGCCTATACGGGCGTCCCAAAGCGTCTGAAATTGGTCCTATAATTTATGTTATATGCGTGGGTTAATTATATCATTTTATTAACTACCTAATATTAATAATAGCTAAAAAGTGAGACTAGTCTTACCTGTATACCTACTGCTGCGGGAGACATAGTAGAGTCCTTAGGCATGCAGGCTCTATCCCAAAACTCGGTCATGGTAGGACTTCGGCCCAATTTCCCGAACATGGCCTAATAATAAAGACATTCACACCTTTATTAAGTATGTTAATGACAAATGAATAACTAAACAACAAAATACACAATACTTACCGACTTCACCTCTTCAAAGGACTGTGTGCCAGTCGTGTGTGCAACTCGGAGCTGGCTAAGAGTTTTCTTTGCCTGCTCCGATTTCTTCTTTAACTCATCATCATCCCAGTGCTGACACATAGCCTCCAATTTGGATCGAAGACTATGGGGGGCTGATGATCTCTTATCGTAGTCCCGGGCTTCTCACTAAATGCCCGGGCAGCCCGCTGCCTCATCTCTTACAGCCAACCGGCATAGTTCTACGTGACATTGAAATAATAACACTGTCGCCTGCTGCTAGGTCGATGCCCTCCTCATATCTAAAATAAGTCTATAAAAAATGTATTGACATATCAGAATTCATTTGAATAGTGTAAATACCTATGATAATGTTGACTTTAAGTTATTTAATTCGACTTACATGAAACTCGCGCAGCACAATATCCATATAAGAGGCATCATACTGTGCGTACTGGCAAAATCGCATACAGCCAGTAGGCAGGTGTGTCAGGTAGATGGCGTGGAGTGTCGCCTTAGCAACGAGGTCCAAAATACTACAATACGAGATAAATAAAACAATGTGTTATTTCAATCATGCAATCATATAAAAGATATTTAATTACAATTGTCATATTAAATTTGACACTTACTGCGCCGAGTTGACATCTACCCGGACAATGTGTGGCTGTGCCAGCAGACGAATAAATAAACCGAGGTTAGTCCCTCGGTGATGTCGACGAACACTATCTGTAAGTGGAAGTGATGACATTATGTAAATATACTATTTTCATATATGATATAAACAATTAATTAAACAAAAGGATATTTATTTATTTTGTAAACTTAGTAGCCGATGACGACGACCTGCCCTGGGTGCCGTCGACAGATCCTGAACAGCCACCACCACGGCGACCTCCCCGTTATGTTTAGCCATATATAAGTGTACTACTGAAATAACCAACATTAAGTAATTAATTTACAGATAATTTATCTAAATTAAATAACCGTTATTATTAGTTTATATACATATAGTACTTATTCAGTTTATTTTAATTGCGACAAACTAAGCAAATGTTACTTAGTTTATTTCAATTATTTCATGTTAATTTAGTTGGCTATATTTTATTTTATTTTATTTTATTTTATGTGATTTTATTTTATTTTATTAGAATTGATTTTAAATTTTTGATTTTATTTTATTTTTCATTATATTATATTACATAATTTTAAATTTATTTTATTTTATTATAATTTTTTATTATATTTTATTTTGTATTATATTATATTATCTAATTTTTTATATTTATTTATTTTATTAAATTAAATTAAATTTATTATATTATATTATCTTTTTTATATATATATTTTATTTTATTAAATTTAACTTAATTTAAATTTTTTTATTAAATTAAATTAAATTTATTTTATTTTAATCTAATTTATTTTTATTTTTTAATTTTATTTTATTTTGTATTATATTATATTATATTACTAAATTAAATATACTTATTTTTTTTTTATTAGATATTATTTAAGTTATTTCATTTAGTTTTATTTTCTTTTCTTTAAATTATTTCTTAGTACATTATATTATATTATTTATTTTATTATATTTATTTTCATTAATTTATTTTATTATAATTACATTATTTTATTTAAATTCATTTATTTTATTTTATTTTATTTCATTTTATATTAATTATCTTGTATTATTTATTTTTATTATATTATATTATATTATCTTATATTATATTATATAAATTTAGTTTATGTTATTATATTATTTTATTTTATTTAGTAGTGCCAAAACTAAGGTTCTGTTTGTTTACATCTGATTGCCTCTTAATGGACTGCCTCTTATTCGCTAAGAGGTATGATGCTGTTTTTTTTTTTTTTTACCTCTGAATGCCTCTTAATAGGTAAGACAGAAAATAAAATCTTAATAATTAAGAGGTACCTCTTAATGAAATTTTTTTGATAAATTTTTTTTATATAAATATATTCAACAATATTATTCACTCATTTTTATTAAATTGAATATTTAAAATTATTAAATAAAATTTTACCCTTTAAAATGGTAAAATAGTGTCATTAAGAGACAACTTACTTTTTAATTATCAAATAGTTCTTTAGATTCAGACCTCATAACCATTCAGATGATCTAATTTATTAAGACAGCATAATCATTCAGATCTTAATTCCCAGGTTTATCAAACACAACCTAAGTAAATGCTACTTAGTTTATTTCATTATATTTTATTAGTAGAAAATTAGGTAAATGTTACTTAGTTTTTTTTAATATTGAAAAACTAATAAAATACATAAATATATACAGGACCCACAAATGTTGCAATTGAAGAATTCTGATAGAAATTCTGTCGGAAATTCCGTCAGAAATATCACATATCACATTATTTATAAACAACATAAAGATCATACCATAAATCAATCAACCAAAGCATTTTATGCCATTACAAGAAAATCCAAATCAATTTATACAACAGTATCCAACTCAATTTATCACGCTAATTTAACCCCCAAATCAGTTTATACCATCAATCAACTCAATTATCCAATTTAATTAGAACATTGAAAACCAAATTATAAACCAACTTCACATATGAAAACTACTATGGAACAAACTGTAAAACTACTATGGAACAAACTGTAAAACTCCTATGGAACAATGACAAACTGGAACATGATCATGCACTATAAAACTCATCAGTATAAACCAAATTGTTGGGATATGATTATTTGGGTCTGGCCATGGTGCAGCCCAATCTATTTAATGGTCCGACCCATATGTATTTATTGTGACAGTAAGAGAGTCCTTATTAAAATAGGATTGTGTTTCCTTATTATTTGGAGGGATAAGGAGTCCTTCTCCTAGTTGGATTCGAGTGGAGGTGACTTCTATATATACGGCTACAAGCAAGGGTTGAAGACATCATGATACACAGGGCACAAGAGATACAACACAAATACACAACTTGTACTCCCAATATTATTATAGTGGATTACTCTCTCTCCGTGGTTTTTTCCCAATTGGGTTTCCACGTAATTCTTGTGTTCATGCTTTATATTTCTTTTGTTTATGTTTATGTGAGGGTATTTCGTGAGTTTGAATTCACAACGATACAATCAACCGTTGGCGCTGTTTTGGCCCGTCTTTTTGGGTGATTTCGTCGGGCGTACAAAATCAGGCGTTAACATTGGCGCCGTCTGTGGGAAAGAAGACACTTGTTCTAGTGTCAAATTAAAATCATCAATCCATCAAGAAAGAGAGCTTACATATGAAGCTAAGTTACTCTTTATTTTATCAATTTAATAATATATATTCAATATATTGTTAATACTTTATCCGTCTGTTTACATAATTCACTCAGAATGAGAAGAACCTTTTTTCTCTCTCAAATCGATGTACTTTGCATATTTGTACAATGATAGATACTATGTAATTAGTACAACTACAAAGTGAAAAGTATCATTTTAATACTCCAATATGATTTGACGTTAAAACGTGAACAACCTCTTTTTTGCTATATGGTGTTAAAATTGAAGTCCACTTGCATCTGATCTAATATGTGCTGCTTGGGTTTTGCCTGTCGAAACATGAACGCTTTTTATACAATATTATTTTCAAACAATTCTAGTTGTTGAGAACATCAATATGCTATAAATTATTTATGCGGACTGAAAATCTCCAGAATATTTTTGTCCAGTTATTGTACAGACTGACACAGTTGGAAGACGATAACAAGATGAAGCATCTGAGGAGATGGCAGTGCGATTGGCCGCACATGGAGCGATTGGGAAGAAACAAAGGTGAAAGAGTCAAAGACCTTCGCTGACGGATTACATGAACTATTTGTGCTCGGCCAATGGCAAATTCAAAGGGGCCATCAAGCTTCAGCTTCAGGAAAATGAAGCAGATGGGTTTCCAACAACTACAACTGAAAAGCAGAGTCTAGTTGAATCTAGCATACAAGGCAGGACTTCGGCAGGGATTTGACACTCGAACCGAAAGGATAAAATCCCGAGGATAAAATTTCTACGGTGATAAAATCCCGAGGATAAAATCTCTACGGCGATTAAAATCCTACGGCGATTATTTTTCCTACGGCGATAAAAATCCTACGGCGATAAAATTTTACGGCGATAAAAATCTTACGGCGATAAAAATCCCGAGGATAAAAATCCCGAGGATAAAAATCCGATGATAAAATTCCCGAGGATAAAATCCCGAGGATAAAAATCCCGAGGATAAAAATCCCGAGGAGACTTTTTGTACTCTCTTATTTATAAGTTCCTTATAAATAAGAGACTAGGGGGCAATGTTGGGATATGATTATTTGGGTCTGGCCATGGTGCAGCCCAATCTATTTAATGGTCCGACCCATATGTATTTATTGTGACAGTAAGAGAGTCCTTATTAAAATAGGATTGTGTTTTCTTATTATTTGGAGGGATAAGGAGTCCTTCTCCTAGTTGGATTCGAGTGGAGGTGACTTCTATATATACGGCTACAAGCAAGGGTTGAAGACATCATGATACACAGGGCACAAGAGATACAACACAAATACACAACTTGTACTCCCAATATTATTATAGTGGATTACTCTCTCTCCGTGGTTTTTTCCCAATTGGGTTTCCACGTAATTCTTGTGTTCATGCTTTATATTTCTTTTGTTTATGTTTATGTGAGGGTATTTCGTGAGTTTGAATTCACAACGATACAATCAACCGTTGGCGCTGTTTTGGCCCGTCTTTTTGGGTGATTTCGTCGGGCGTACAAAATCAGGCGTTAAAACTCATCATCATGACAAACTGGAACATGATCATGCACTATAAAACTCATCAGTATAAACCAAATTATAAACCAACTTCACATATAAACCAAATTATAAACCAACTTCAGCATTATACTCAAATTAATTGCAGATTAATTATACAAATTAGGGCTAAAGGAAGATTCATTATACAAATTGGGGCTAACTGTAAGTGTAATATAATTGAACCCATTAATTTATGCATTTCAGAAAATAAAAAAAAAATTGCAAATCACGGAAGAACCTGTACTGCAGCAATTGTAAAAGATTTGCAAATTGCTCCAATGAAGATATGCAAATCAGGACGTTGTGTGGTCGCCGCCAAGCAAAACTAGGCAATGCTTTAGTGCTCAAAGTAATGTTTTTACCTATAAATTAGGGTATAGCCTTATATTTATAGTTGATCACACCTCAATAACGTCCTGTCTACGAATTATAATATGACTCCTTATCATAATAGGATAAAAGTCCATCTTCTTAAGGAAAGGAGGTCGAATATAATCATGACTCTTTACTTAGGAATTAGAAGTTGAATAAAACTAGGAAAATTAATTCCTTAACAGACAAAAACTCTCAATTAAAATACAGTCTTACGCGGGAAAATTCCTCCACGTGGAATGGGACCCAACAAACCACCTGAGACCCACAAAATCACGCCTCAACAAAAAACAAATTAGTTTTTAATGTAGAAATAATCTAGGAAGTTAAATCACTAATACTTTCTTAAAATTTTGAAATGACAAATAAAAATAAACAAATATCACCCTTTAAGAAAACAAATAGAAAGGAACGGTAGGGGAGTAGTAGTTATTATAATGTAATTTTTAAAAATATTTTTATTATATAACATAATATTTGAAGTAATAATTTTTTATTATAATCAAAAAACTCGAGCTAACTCAACTTAATTGAGTAGTTACGAACAAATTGTTTATGAAACGAGTTTGATTTTAACATCACAGCGTTTACTCGTTTAAAAACTCGACTTAACTTTTTACGATCTACCCTCACTCTATCTCTTATCTTTATAAGAATCACATACAAAAACAAAATTAATATCTTACTATTTTAATCAATTAGCAAGAGCATTACTTACATTCTGTAATACTAAAACTAACACGTAAAAGGAATGGATGACAGATGACTTGTAAAATGGAAGGCTTATGTTACAGCGTGTGTTTGTCGCAGCATAAGCTTATTTCTATAGAAGATACTCCGTTTATTCCAAAATTTGACATACAATTTAACTTTTAAAATTAAACGAACGCATATTAAATTTAAATTAACGTGGATTTATTTAATTTTTGTTGATACAATTATTATAATTGTATTGTGTATAACAAAAATTATTAATCATAAATTATTATTTTTTTAAACTTTTATGAGTCATACCAATTTTAAAGTTTAATATATCGTCGTTTGACCTCAAAAAATAAATTATATCCAAGGACGAAGTCATGATTTGATCTTTGGGGGGGCAAGAATTTTTTTAACAACATAATATATATTCAAAAAAAAGGTACTCGGGAAGAATGCATTAATATGTACCATAATTGATGTAAGCTCATCGAAGTTCATCACACCACGACATTTTCATATATATTTCGATACATTTTCCTAGGATCACGCTTCAAATAATTAATATCCCATTCTTTACCTTCAATTTTTGGTGATTTTAAAAACGTTGTTCTTGTTCAGCGGTAGGCAGAGATGCTTGAACATTAAGCTCAGGGGTAAGCAGATATATGTCAATATGATTTAATTGTTTTATCTTGAAAAATAAATCAATAGTTTGTAATTTTCTCATGATTCTAAAACAAAAAATAAAAAATTCAATTAACTACACAATAAGAATGAGTTAATCAATATTATTGGACCACTCATTGAACTTTTTAATAATAAAATTTTCATAAATTTGCAATCAAATAAGTAAGGGTTTTAGTTGGTTACCGGAAAACAAATTGAATATGCAATTGGAATTAACATATAAAATATTATGATCACTCATTAAACTTTAAAAAATTAAAATATCAAGTTATATAAAATAAACAAAGAATAAAAAAAATTAAATAAGAGTTTTAGTTGGTTACCTGAATACAAATATATCATTCAATTGGAATAACACATATACAACATTATGCTCTAATTATACAAACTTGAAATTATAATGAATTTAATAATAAAATTAGTTTGCAATCAGAAGCGACTTCATGAATAACTTGATAAATGAACAAGTGAGCCTTACAAAATTTTCAAACCTTGAGAGGGGGGTCGTGGCCCCCTCCAATCTTAGAATAACTTTGTCCCTGATTATATCTCTAATTTTGGAACGGAGAGAGTAATTCACCAGCTTTATTTAAACTAGAGAAAGCTAAAAAAAGCTTATTGCGAAATTGTGAAGTTATTTTGGGTATGAAATTTACCAGTGCAATTATTAGGTTAATTCATGCTACTAAATTGTTTAAAAAACACTTTATTTTCCAAGTTTTTTTATTTTTATTTGCAAGTGTTGTACTCTACTTATAATTGTTTTTTAAAAAGTAACGCCGTAAAAACAACTTATTTTTAAAAATAAACTTGAAGCAACTTATTTTTGAAAATAAAGGACTTTGCTTTCTTTAGTTGGGATATTTTTTTTCCTTTAAAAATTTTTCGGTGCATGAATAGTTGAAAATGGATTGTTCAAATTTAGGTGTAATATTATTATACCTGACAAATGGGTTGTGTCATGACTGGGTTGGGTTAAAAATGAGACGGGCTAAAAAGGTTCAGTTTTATTGGGCTGCAAAAGTTAGGCCCATAGCCCAAGGTACAATGGGCTAGCCCGATCCATGAACATTTTATATATTTTTTAGGATAAATTACATATTATAGTACATTTTAATAAAATATTACAAAAAACAAAAGCATAAATAAATATTTACAAAATTAGTGCATATGCAATATTTAATTACAAAAAAAGTGCATTCTTATCTCTTTAATTATGGCACATGATTCTCTCCCTTATCTCTTCCCATTAATTATTATTTTATTATCTCTACCACGATTCTCTCCCACTCCATTTCAACGCCACTGCAATTCAATCACCACCGCCTCCCTTCTCCTCACCCGCCCACGCCACACCCCCTCCCTCTGCCTCCCACTGCCCTCCTCCTCCTCCCGCCCCCCATTTCTCCTCCTCCCGCCCCCGCCCCACCTCCTCCCCTCCCTCCGCCTCCCCTTCCTCCCGCCCCCCTTTCTCCTCCCCTCGCCCCCGCCCCACCCCTTCCTCTCCTCCCGCCCCCTTTCTCCTCCCTCCGCCTCCCACCGTCTTCCCCTCCTCCCGTCCCCCTTTCTCCTCCTCCCGCCCCCGCCCCACCCCCTCCCCTCCCTCCGCCTCCCCCTCCTCCCGCCCCCCTTTCTCCTCTTCCTCGACGACCACCGCCTCCGGTTAAATCTCCACCACCTCCGGTTCATTTTCCACCACCACCAGTTCAGTCCCATCCACCACCCGTTGCCTCCCCTCCACCACCAATTCATTCTCCACCTCCACCGGTAACCAAACCTTCATACGTTGGTAACCAAACAGTCATATCAAGGTAACCAACTTTCATACAAAGATAACCAAACATTTATATAAAGGTAACCAAACATTCATACCAAGGTAACCAAACATTCATACCAAGGTAACCAAACCTTCATACCAAGGTAACCGAACCTTAATATGAAGGTTTCCTTAATATGAAGGTTCGGTTACCTTGTTATGAAGGTTTGGTTACCTTGGTATGAAGGTTTGGTTACCTTGGTATGAAGGTAACCAATTCAGTTTTATTAGGTTACCAATTTATTTTGAATGTGATGCAGTTGGTAACCAAACTTCATGTAGTTGATTACCAAACCTTCCGATAAGGTAACCAATTCAGTTTTATTTGATTACCAATTTTATTTTGAATGTGATGCAGTTGGTAGCCAAACTTCGTATAAAGGTAATCATTTTAATTTTTGTGGGTAACCAAATCGTCAAAAAAATTCAGAATAGCAACTCCGGCGATATAATGGTGGCGGCGGCGGCGATATAGCAGCGGCGGGAGGCGGGAGAGGATGATGATGAACAATAACTCCTTCATAATTTTTTATTTTTAATTTTCTCATTTTGATTTGAATTTTGAATTATGGATTTGAAATTGTTGTTAGATCCAAAAGATTTGAATTTGAATTATTAGTTCTCCTTGATTTTAGGTTTCCTTATTTAATGTGAAATTGAATGGTTTGAATTTTTTGCACTTTTTTTATAATTATTTTATGGATGCACTAATAGTATAATTACTTTCTAATTGTTGTATAGTTCTGTAAAGGACTCAATTTTTTAACTTGCCTTTAATTTAAAAAATAGGCGCTTTTTCAATAATAAAAAATAAGCTTATTTAATATAAATGAATTAGTGATTTTAAGTAAATATTATTTGGAAAAAAATGGTGAAAAAGAGCAACAACTTTTTAGGTACTCGTCTTTTTTTGACTAAAAGAAACGAGCAAGTAGTTTCAATTGATTAGTATGAGATCGATAATAGAAAATCAATTTTGACTAATTATTATTCATTTTTTGTTTTTTTCTTGCTACGTATCATGTTTACTTATACACAATTCAAATATTATTTATACTTTTTTTTATTGACAAAATAATACTAAAGAGTCTGACATCATCGTTCGCGAATAGTTCAACTACAAAAGTTGAAACACAAAAAACTAATGACAAAATATAATAACCTTTTCAATTCAAATATCACAACTAATGTGGTAGCTGTCGTTTACACTCCTAAATTAACTTCACTTTCACTTCACAAATTCAAACAATTAACACAGTAGTAAGTAAGGATCGATCACACAAAGGGTGATTTGTTTTATATTTATTCGATTGTTTCCGATAAGAAGGAGGTTTTAAATTGATTAAACTAATTTAATAAGGATAAACTAAGAACAAGCTTCAGTTCTTCAGTTCAGTATCACTTGTTAATATTTATACTTTGTGGTTTTAATGATGACAATGCTTTATTGGGCTGAATTGATTTATTGGGCTTAATTTATATGTTGATTGGTCTATAAACTTTTTGGCCAGATTGGTCAAATATAATTAAATGGATTGCTGGACTAATATAACAGGTATGGACTGATTGGGGTAATCCATAAAATGGGTTATATTATGGGCTGACTTCATCATGGGTTATAAATTGTTATTCTGTAATGATGGCCCATTTCAATTGATTTAATTGAGATTACCTTAAAGTGTAATATACCTCTTTTTAGCCCAAGAGAGTTTTACTGCAGGTTGAAGTATTGCAAAACAGGTCACCATGTGTTATAGCAGTATATGAGAGTTACTCTGTTTTAATGCTATATCTATATCTATGTGGCTTCATTTAAAGAGTCCAAGACTGCTGAAATTCTGTTGTGCTATGAAGACCCATTCTAATCCAAATTGCAGTATGTTTCGAATTTGAAGTACAAAGCTGAAACAGATTAATATTAATCTGTTATGGGATATATTTTATATATATATATATATGGTATTTTCTGTTACCAAATTTGAAATATGAAATAGAGCATTTTAAGGAGCTTGAAATCTGAGTTGTTGAAATCAGAGTAAAAGGTAACAGGTTAGTAAGATTAGCTTTATCTTTAATATTCTTTATTTACTTATATTAAACCTGTTATATATGTGTATTAATATTGCTGGACTTCTGTTAATATATATATATATATATATATGGTTACCAATTCAAAATGGATTTGAAGATTATCTAGGACTCTAACAGTAATATTAGTTAACTTCTTCTTATTCAGCAAATCATATTGCTTATCCATATTGCTGAGTATTATCTATCTGTTAGAGATAACATTTATCTGTGGAACTAGCCGTTGCAGATTTTCTATTTATATACTTATGGGACTCGGCTAGTGGATTACAAGACTACAAAAGCTGAAAGCATTCTGAATCTATCTGAGTTATCTTCTAGCTGTTCAATCATTCCTTTCATCTCAGATTAATAGCAGTCTTGTAACCATCTCTTGATATATTGTGTAATTGTTTTAAGTTTAGGTTGGCTTGGGGAGTTATTATTATAATATTCATTCTGTTTGGCGAAGAATCAAAGTCTCAGAGGTGAGAGCTGTTGCAGAGGTGCATGGAGGGGCAGAGGTGTCTAGACAATGCTCATTGTAACAGGGGGTTTTTAATTTTCTGTGTCATTATTGAATATTATATTAATAAAGTGAGTCTCCAATATCTTTTGGTATTGGTCGTGGATGTAGGCTAATAGACTAGAGGTTTAAGGGCTGAACCACGTATAATTCCTAGTGTGATTTACATTCTGCATTTACAGTTCAGTTGATTTAGCTTTCTGCAGATTTTAATTAAGCTCGTTCTTTAAATTATACTAATACGGACAGGTATTACCAGTTCGTTTGTAGCAGACGAATAACATACACTAATATGGACAGGGTTAGGGTGTCCGATTATAAGCTGCATACATAAACTTTAAAAATTGACCATTATAGATCACTATTGTGACGCCCCCAAAATAGGTTCAATACTCAACCCATTCTGAGTCGCCAAAAACACTCAACAAAATCTAAATACAATCTTTTATATCAAACGGTCGTGCAAAATACGACCACACAACTGTGAGTGCCAATACAGACATGTAAAAATATAAACATTCAAACTAAGTTCTCATTACATTTATTATCACACTATTTTATAAAAAAAATAGTGAAGACTTTTACAGCTCTAACTCGGACCATCACTCCATTCCCCGACTAGTACCCGCAATATTCTCATTTTCTGAAGAGAACAATGGAAGAAAAGGGTCACCTCAACTAGCTCAGTAAAGAATATTATGACTAAGATAATGAATAATAAATTATCGTTAGTCTTCAATAAACCAGATAAAATATTATGGACAACAAATTTTAGATCAATATTCGCAGCGAAAATAACAATTCATTAGAAGAGTTAAGCAGAGAATGAAGTCTACTATCTTCTATGATTTAAAAGTCCATCATTAATATTTTATCCCTGTAACATCAATCAATATATATCTCAAATCAATATTCATCTTTGCACTACGGGCCAAAGATATTCATTTGTATCACCAGTTGGTCATGTTCATCTCAACACCTATCCATCTTTGCACTACGGGCCAAAGATATTCATCAGGTAATCATTCATCTTTGCACTACAGGTCAAAGATATTTATCAAGTAATCATTCATCTTTGCACTACAGGCCAAAGATATTCAGTTATATCAACATTTAGGACTGAGGATGATGAAAAACAATACGAATAACGAATCTAGTGAGATAAAAGATAAATATTAGAGAATTTATCCAAAGTTCAAGAATGAAGATCAAAACTTGGATCCAATTAAAGATAAAAAAAATTTACCGTGAATAGTAATTCGTGAATAGTAACTCGACATGAAAAGATAAAAATTTCACAAGAAATTCAAAAAATTATTCCGGTGAAATGATACTAGATGAAGCGCAAAACTCAAGAAATTTTTGATCATTTCAGGAATTATAGAAACAATATTTACCGTAGTAAGTTCAGATTTAGGAATATGAAATGAAATATTACTACTTCCATAATATGGAATATGAAAGAAAATAATATTCTTTATAAATATTAAAAGACAATAACATCATTTACTCGAAAAATAATATCCCTTACCTCAGTATAATACTCAATCTGTCTGGATTATCGGATATTATGCTGACGAAAACTTGCAATGTTATCAACACTCAAAGTATCCTTATACTCACAAGAAATACGCTCGAAATTATAAAGAGAAAATTTTCTGATTCTGATGTGATTTTCATTTCTAACTAAGCACCCTATTTATAGGAAATGCTTAGCACACCAAAGGAGAAAAAATAATAAAATATTATTTTATTTTTTATACGTATGATTTTTCAAATCCACCATATTTGAAAACCAAACATCAACATTTTACAATAAGAGTGGGGCCCACACATTCTAGAAAATCCTCCACCAAAAAAATCAATTCAGACCCAATATTCCATAACTTTAATAATTCATAACAAATAGCTCTTTTATCAGAAAAATACGAACCTTTTGTCCATTCCATATGAAATTTAATTCTCTACAACTTTGTAGAAGAAAGTTTTTTAAATTTTGAATGAAAAAATGACTCAAATTTACATACGGATGATTTTTTCACTCATCACTCCTGAAAATTTTCAACACATTTAAAATTCCAAAGCCCTCATTTTTGAAATAATGAATTCCACCACATGTTTATATATATGTATATATATATATATATATATTAAAATATTTATAATTATTAAAATAATTCCAAATTTTATTTTCTCTCTTCCACCTCATTTTAATCATATATCGTGAATTTGTTGTAACAAAATATCATCACTATTATATTATTATATTATCACATTATACACTTATAATGTAATATTATAATAATATATTTGAATGAATTATTTTATCAGAACAGATAAAATATCCATTCTCAATAATTGTCACGTTTGCTAAAAATTCCTCCGTTTAAATCCACATTAAATAAATATTTACTTATCATATTTATCAATAATTATTATTCATAAATAATATTACAGAACCACAATAATGACAACCAGGTTGTTCTCAGGAAAGAGGGGGCCTTCCGATAAGGATTTCTCCTTACTGGCGCGCAATTAATCAACCCCTTTTCTAGACAGAACTTCCTTAGATATTGCCAATAATGCTATCTAATAATATTATTCAAATAATATGAATTATTGATTTGATAATTTAAAATACTGTGCAAGGACAATTATTGAATCACTAATATAAAATTGCAAAGTAGCACTTATTGATATAAAATATCAACGTAGTAAATATTGAACCAATAAAATATTATGCAATTATTGAATCAATAATATAAAATATTGAACAGTAATTACTGTAACAATAATTGAGTAAGTGCTTTTCTACGTAAGAATCAATAATTCGAAATACTGTGTAAAATCGTGTGCTACTGTGCAACACCGCGTATTACTGTATTTTTATCACCGGGTATTTCAACAGTACTAACGATAACTACGCCGTTATTTTATAAAAAGATTATTTATGTCGCTTTCTATATCCGGCAGTTATTCCGTTGTGGAGGCCACAAATGGATGTGCCGTCGTACGAATATTCTCCGACAACAAGAATATTTCACGACCAAACGAATATTCCCCGACAACAATGAATATTTTATAACCACTTGCTTATTTTAAAATATTTGCACATTTCACCCATAACTTATCACATTTATCAAATTAATACCTTACAATTTCAAAATAATATATAAAAAAAAATTAAATCTTTATTCATAAAAGTTGGGGTCTTACAACCTCCCCTCCTTATGAAATTTCATCCTCGAAATTGACGTACGTACCTGGTATGTCGAAAAGGTGAGAATACCTCGTTTTTATTTTCGATTTTAACTCCCAGGTTATTTCTTCGATTTCAACTGTGACTCTCATGGTGCTTCAACCATAGTACCTCACAATAGTACCTATCAGTTTGTCATCACACGAAAACGGCGTCCCCTACGGAGAGTCTGACTTTGGTGCATCCCACACAAGAAGTCATCAGCGAGAGGCTCGGGGCTCTTCACACCTTATGGCTCTTGATGCTTCACCTTGACACGTTTACACGTTAAACACCTCGAGATAAACTCCGCGATCTCTCTCTTCATATTGCTCCACCAAAATGTATGTCGAAGATCACGATACATTTTGGTACCTCCAAGGTGGATTGCAAACGGTGTGTTATGTGCATCCATCATGATTCTATACTTTAATTTAGAGTCGTTAAGAACACAAAGTCTGGATTTGACTCGAAGTATTCCCTCTGCATCGATTCTTGCTTCTGGAATAGCACCTTCTTGCATTTTCTTCTTCATATTCATCAGCTCCGGGTCTGTAGCTTGAGCAACTTTAACTCTATCAATTAAAGCTGGTTCTACGCGTATCCTTGACATCGTCACGTGGGTCCTTGGAGTCTTGAACTCTATCTCCATTCTTTGTACGTCATACAAAATGGGTCTTTGTGTTGACAGCATCGCACTCGTTCCCGCATGTGATCTTCTACTCAACGCGTCAGCTACCACGTTCGATTTTCGAAATCTTTCAACAGCTCCAACCAACGTCGTTGTCGCATATTGAGTTCGTTCTGGGTGAAGAAATATTTTTTAGGTTTTTGGAGTATATTAGGATGTCATCCATAATGACAACCACGAAATGATCCAAATATTTCTTAAATATTCGGTTCATCATGTCCATGAACGCAGCATGGACATTGGTCAATTCGAAAGATATAACTAGAAATTCATAATGCGCGTATCGAGTTCTAAAGGCAGTCTTTGGAATATCCTCAGTTTTAATCTTCAGCTGATGATATCCAGAACAAAGATCGATCTTTGAAAAGAATTGTGCACCTTGCACTGGTCGAATAGGTCATCAATACGAAGTAACGGATACCTATTCTTGATGGTGACATGGTTCAACTCCCGATAGTCAATACAAAGTCGCATACTCCCGTCTTTCTTCTTTACTAATAAAACAGGATCACCCCAAGGAGATGTACTAGGACGTATAAAACTGATGTCTAACAACTCCTGTAGTTGGACCTTTAACTCCTGAAGTTCAATAGGAGCCATTCGATATGGGGTTTTAGAAATGGGTTTTGTACCGGGTTCAAGGTCAATAAAGAATTCAACTTCACGTTCCGGGGGTAGACCAGGAAGTTCTTCAGGAAATACATCAGGAAACTCATTAACAACAAAAATATCATTCAAACCTGACGTATTCTGGTTTAGATCAGTGACATGGGCTAAGAAAGCTTGACATCCGTTTTTCAATAAACGAATAGCTTTATGACTTGAAATGACATAGATTAATTTTAGTGGTCTAGTTGTTTGAAAAAACTAACAACCTTACGAAACAATAAATTTTGACATGATGAGTGGTTAACCAGTCGATTCAAAAAAAATCACATCAAATGCAAGTATTTTCAAAGATATAAAATCCACAGGTAGGGTAAGGGTGCCAATTTGAATCAAACAAGATTTGTAAACTGTGAATGTAACGAAGATTTCTCCTAACGGAGTTTCAACAGATAAGTCAAAGTCTAATTTCTCAGGAGTCAAAGTTCAAACGTTGAGCACAACCAGGTGAAATAAAAGAATGGGTAGCACCGGTATCTAATAAGGCATAGACTTCGCAAGAGTTTATGATTAGCTTACCCGTGATCACTTCATTCGGGTTCCTCGCGTTTTGGGTAGTCACGACAAATGCTCTTCCAGGAATCACCGACTTTGACTTGTCCGGGACAGCTTTTGAAATCACCATCCCCGCTGGACTTAGTTTCGCTACCAGACACTCTCTAGCTATGTGTCCTTCCTTTCCACAGTTATAACATACCTTGAATTGCAGTGTACAGTTGGGACTGATGTGTCCCTCTTCTCTGCATTTATAGCATACGACCGGTGGTTGTTCTCCTCCCCTAGAAACAGTTAATACTGGTGCTGCTATCGACGTCTTCACGTTCTCATTGTTGTACCTTCTCTTCTTGAAATCTCCCTCCAATTCACTTCTTTTATTATCATAGCCACGATTACCACCGGAGTGGTTACCGCTTCTGTCATGATACTTTCCTCCCTGCTGGTTGTCATTGTTCCGATGACTGCTGCCACCGGTACGACCTTAGTTGTTGTCCCTTGGTTGAACATAATCATTATCTCGTTCTAATAACTGGGCCCTGTTCACTACATCCGAATATAGAGAAAATTTGAGAGAAATAAGGTATTGACGAATCTCGGGTTTCAAACCTCTCAAAAACATCCGCGTCATACATTCCTCATTCTCTACTAAATGAGGTGCAAACCGGGATAACTCTGCGAACTTAGCCTCGTACAGGGACACAGTCATGTTGTTCTGTTCCAGTCTGATAAACTTTACCTCTTTCATGTGATGAATACTTTCTGAAAAGTACTTATCATTGAACAGTTTCTGGAACACCCCCCAAGACATCTTGAGTGCAGCAGGCTGGGTACGCTTCAAAGATTCCCACCAGTAATCTGTCTCTCCACGGAACATAAAGGTGGTGAATGGAACCTTTTACTCCTCCGTGCATCCCAAAACATCAAATATCTTAGTAATTTGCTTAACCCACGTTTCCGCCTTGATTGGATCTGGTTTTCCCAAAAATTCTGATGGTCCCAACTCTTTGAATTGCTTGGCAGTGACAAGCCGCGAGTTATTATTATTTCCACCTGTATTATGAACACGAGTCTCCCTCGTCTGGTTTTGCATGAACTGCAAAAAGCTTCTAAACATCTCATCGTTCATCGTTTGATCGGTGATGTCGTTTACAAGAGGAATATCGCCTTCCTGTTGCACGTTCTCCTGGTTGGTGATTAAAGATGTATCAACAGTCTCATTCACTACCTTGTTTAGATTTTCAGCTGCCATTCTCAAATACTGCCACAAAACAAGGGTTCCAGCCGACCAATTAAATACCAAATAAGCTTAGGTAGGACACACACTAGCGAAGGATTTACTCGTCTCTCCCCTCCTAGTTCTATTCCCAAATCTCCGCCAGAGATCATATCCCTAAGCTCTGATACCAACTGTGACGCCCCCAAAATAGGTTCAATACTCAACCCATTCTGAGTCGCCAAATACACTCAACAAAATCCAAATACAATCTTTTATATCAATCGGTCGTGCAAAATACGACCACACAACTGTGAGTGTCAATACAAACATGTAAAAATATAAACATTCAAATTAAGTCCTCATTACATTTATTATCACACTATTTTATAAAAAAAATAGTGAGGACTTCTACAGCTCTAACTCGGACCATCACTCCATTCCCAGACTAGTACCTGCGATATTCTCATTTTCTGAAGAGAACAATGGAAGAAAAGGGTCAGCTCAACTAGCCTAGTAAAGAATATTATGACTAAGATAATGAATAATAAATTATCGTTAGTCTTCAATAAACCAGATAAAATATTATGGACAACAAGTTTTAGATCAATATTCGCAGCGGAAATAATAATTCATTAAAAGAGTTAAGTAGAGAATGAAGTCTACTATCTTCTATGATTTAAAAGTCCATCATCAATATTTTATCCCTGTAACATCAATCAATATATATCTCAAATCAATATTCATCTTTGCACTACGGGCTAAAGATATTCATTTGTATCACTAGTTGGTCATGTTCATCTCAACACCTGTCCATCTTTGCACTACGGACCAAATATATTCATCAGGTAATCATTCATCTTTGCACTATAGGCCAAAGATATTTATCAAGTAATTATTCATCTTTGCACTACAGGCCAAAGATATTCAGTTATATCACCATTTAGGACTAAGGATGATGAAAAATAATACGAATAACGAATCCAGTGAGATAAAGGATAAATATTAAAGAATTTATCCAAAGTTCAAGAATGAAGATCAAAACTTGGATCCAATCAAAGATAAAAAAAAATATTTTTTTTTACCGTGAATAGTAATTCGTAAATAGTAACTCGTGAATAGTAACTCGACATGAAAAGATAAAAATTTCACGAGAAATTTAAAAAATTATTCCGGTGAAATGATACTAGATGAAGCGCAAAACTCAAGAACTTTCTGATCATTTCAGAAATTATAGAAACAATATTTACCGTAGTAAGTTTAGATTTAGGAATATGAAATGAAATATTACTACTTCCATAATATGGAATATGAAAAAAAAAATATTCTTTATGAATATTGAAAGACAATAACATCATTTACTCAAAAAATAATATCCCTTACCTCAGTATAATACTCAATCTGTCTGGATTATTGGATATTATGCTGACGAAAATTTGCACTGTTATCAACACTCAAAATATCCTTATACTCACAAGAAATACGCTCGAAATTATAGAGAGAAAATTTTCTGATTCTGGTGTGATTTTTATTTCTAACTAAGCACCCTATTTATGGGAAATACTTAGCACACCAAAGAAGAAAAAATAATAAAATATTATTTTATTTTTTATACGCATGATTTTTCAAATTCACCACATTTGAAAACCAAACTTCAACATTTTACAACAAGAGTGGGGCCCACACATTCTAGAAAATCCTCCACCAAAAAAAAATTAATTCAGACCCAATATTTCTGAATTTTAATAATTCATAACAAATATCTCTTTTATCAGAAACATACGAACCTTATTTCCATTCCATATGAAATTTAATTATCTACAACTTTGTAGAAGAAAGTTTTTCCAAATTTCGAACGAATAAATGACTCAAATTTACATACGGATGATTTTTCCACTCATCACTCTTGAAAATTTTCAACAGATTTAAAATTTCAAAGCCCTCATTTTTAAAATAATGAATTCCACCACATGTTTATATATATATTAAAATATTTATAATTATTAAAATAATTCCAAATTTTATTTTCTCTCTTCCACCTCATTTTAATCATATATCGTGAATTTGTTGTAACAAAATATCATCACTATTATATTATTATATTATCACATTATACACTTATAATGTAATATTATAATAATATATTTGAATGAATTATTTTATCAGAACAGATAAAATATTTATTCTCAATAATTGTCACTTTTGCTAAAAATTCATCCGTTTAAATACACCTTGAATAAATATTTACTTATCATATTTATCAATAATTATTATTCACAAATAATATTACAGAAACACAATAATGACAACCAGGTCGTTCCCAAGAAAGAGGGGGCCTTCCGATAAGGATTTCTCCTTACTGGCGCGCAATTAATCAACTCCTTTTCTAGACAGAACTTCCTTAGATATTGCCAATAATGCTATCTAATAATATTATTCAAATAATATGAATTATTGATTTGATAATTTAAAATATTGTGCAAGGAAAATTATTGAATCACTAATATAAAATAGCAAAGTAGCACTTATTGATATAAAATATCAACGTAGTAAATATTGAACCAATAAAATATTATGCAATTATTGAATCAATAATATAAAATATTGAACAGTAATTACTGTAACAATAATTGAGTAAGTGCCTTCCTACGTAAGAATCAATAATTCAAAATATTGTGCAATACCGTGTGCTACTGTGCAACACCGCGTATTACTGTATTTTTATCACTGGATATTTCAACAGTACTAACGGTAACTACGCCGTTATTTTATAAAAAAATTATTTCTGTCGCTTTCTATATCCGAAAGTTATTCCGTTGTGGGGCCCACAAATGGCTGTGCCGTCGTACGAATATTTTCGACAACAAGAATATTCCACGACCAAACGAATATTCCCCGACAACAATGAATATTTTATAACCACTTGCTTATTTTAAAATATTTGCACATTTCACCCATAACTTGTCACATTTAACAAATTAACATTTTACGATTTCAAAATAATATATAAAGAAAATTAAATCTTTATTCATAAAAGTTGGGTCTTACAACTATTGGGTAGTTACACCTATTCACCCCCCTCTAGGTGTGCTATTTACAGAATTATATTTGGTATCAAAGCAAGGCTCTACTAATATTGATCTTTGCAGGTCGTAGGGAAAGATCCTATGGCACACCTCAATTTTCAAGAAGGTCAATCCACAAGTCGATCACCTCTGTTGCTCGGAAGTGAGAACTTCAACTTTTTGAAGTTCAAAATGATGATCTATCTCAAACGTGACCCATGAGAATGGTGGGTTGTTAAAAATGGACCTGTCATTCCTAGACATGATGTTGGTAGACCATAGAATCTCATGAAAATGGACCCGAATGAATCTTATATGGTATCTTATGATTCCAAAACCATGAACACGCTGCTGAGTGGTATGATTCCAGCTGAAATTGATAAGGTTTCTTCATGCACTACCGCGAAAGAAATTTGGGATACAATCATTATGAGCCATGAGGGAACTACTAAGGTAAAGGAAGTCAAGCTAAGCATGTTGATGCAGGAATATGAGCTTTTCAAGTTAGAGAAGAATGAATCCATCAAAGATGCTCAAGCTAGATTTCTCACTTTGATGTACTCTTTAAGTGTGCTCGGCCGGAAAATTGATCAAAGGAAAATCAACAGGAAGATACTTAGAATCATGCCCAAACGGTTCGCACCAAAGGTTACAACTCTTCAAGACTCAACCACAATCAGTACTATGGAAACTCTAACTTTATTTGGAGAGCTTGAAGAATTCGAAAATCAACTAAAGAGGTATAATGAAGAAGATGAAGAACCTAAAAGGAAGACTTTAGCTCTTCAAGCTGAAAGTCACATGGAAGGTGATGATGAAGATTCCGATGAGGAAATAGCTATGATGACTCCGAAATTGAGAGAGCTGATTAGAAAGAAGAACAAATCAAAGTTCCAAGGCAAAACATTAAAAAACAAGAAAGACTTCAAGCAAAAGCCACAAGAGGATACCTGTTTTGAATGTGGAAGGCTCGGACATTTCAAAAGAGACTGTTTCCAATTAAAGAGGAAGAACAAAACAAACCATTCAAAATGAAAAGCATTAATGACATGGAGCGACGATGAATCCGATCATGAAGATCAAGATGATGAAACGGCTCAATTGTGCTTCACCGGATTAAGCAGTCCAGAATCATCCAAGGTAAACTCTGAACCTAGTGATATTACTATTTCTGATTATCTTGATTTAAAGAACGAAAATATTCGTATTAAAGAGAAAAATGCTCACTTAAAAAGCTGGATAAATGATTTAATGAAAGAAGTGGAAACCTTGATCGAAGAAAAATAAGAAATAGTTAAAGATTGCACATCTAGTGAAGTATCCAAGTTAAATGCTAAAATTGACTATCTTGATAACTATAATAAAATCCTATATAATCGTGCAACAGATTAAATGGAGAAATCAATAATCTTAAAAAGGAAAATGATGTTTTAAAAGAATGTTTAAAAATGAGAGATGCTTGTATTGATACTTTTAATGATGGAAAAACAATAAATATTCAAAATGACAAAGAGGAAGAAATAATATCTTTGAAAAAGGATCTTGCTAAATTTGTTCAAGGTGAAGAAAATTTAAATATCATGTTGGGTGCTCAAAGGTCAAGCCTAGATAAACAAGGAATTGGATATAATACTATTAAGAACATAGAGAGCACTAATAATAAAATTAGAGTAATAAATAATAAACCAAGGAACAAGCCTCTTTATTGCTCACCTTATATTACTTTCAAAAATTGTGGTTTAACAGGACATTTTTATTCTAACTGCAATAAAATTAAAATAAAACAAGTTTGGGTAAAAAAAGGAGATTTAATTGCTACTAACAATGTCGGACCCAAACAGATTTGGGTACCAAAACGATGAGATACTTCTTTATTTTGTAGGTATGTTTTAAAGCTAAAGTTCCATCACATAAATGGGTGTTAGACAGTGGATGTTCTAGACATATGACAGGTGATAGTACTAAATTCACCTCACTAGCTACTAAAAAGGGAGGAACTGTTACTTTTGGAGATGACACCACATGCCAAATCATTGGTAAAGGTAAAGTTGGAAATGGTAAGGTTTTCATTGATAATGTTCATCATGTGGAAGGATTAAAATATAATTTCATTAGTGTAAGTCAACTAATGGATAGTGGACTTAAAGTAATTTTTGAAAAAGATAAATGTGCTATTATGCATGCTTCTAACAAAGCTCCTTTAATAGCTAAAAGGGAAGGTAATATTTATACTATTAATTTTGAAAATCAAAATGAAGATATTTGGCTAACTGCTGTTCAAGATCAAACTATTCTATGGCATAGAAGGTTAGGACATGTGCATATGGAGTTGATTAACAAGTTAGCTACCAAGAACCTTGTCAAAGGATTGCCAAAGCTAAAATATAAGAAGACAGGTATTTGTAATGCATGTCAATTAGGTAAACAAGCAAAAAATTCTTTTACAAGCAAAAATCAGGTATCAAGTTCTTTACTTGTTCAATTGTTGCATCTTGATTTATTTGGACCCGAGAGATATGCTAGCTTAGGAAATAATCATTATGCTTTTGTTATTGTTGATGATTTCTCAAGATTTACATGGGTGTTATTTTAAAAAATTAAAGATCAAGCTTTTGCAGAATTTGAAAATCTTATTAAGAATGTTGAAACAAAACACAACCTCAGGCAAATTGGTATATGGACTGATCGTGGTGGAGAATTTGGAAAAGACTTTATACTATATTGCAGTGAGAAATGTGTTACATGTGAGTTTTTCGCACCAAGAACACCTCAACAAAATGGTGTGGTGGATCGCAAAAATCGTACTCCCCAAGAAACTGCAAGAACTTTACTTCAAGAAAGTAAAATGCCTAAAAGATTTTGGGCAGAGGCTATAAGTACTGCATGTTACATTCTAAATAGAGTATTGATTAGGCCCATTTTATTGAAATCACTATATGAGTTACTAAACAAGAGGATTCTTAATATTAATTATTTTAAGGTGTTTGGTGCTAAATGTTTTGTTTTAAATACTAATGGTAATCTTGGAAAATTCGATGCAAAATCAATCGAAGCTATTTTTCTTGGTTATTCAATGCATAGTAAGGCATATAGGGTTTATAATCTTGACAAGTCAAAGGTTGAAGAGTTTGTGCATGTTATATTTGATGAATTTAACCATGATCTGTCAAAAGATGAGGATACTATAAGAAATAAAAATCTGAATTGTGAAGCACAAACTGCTACATCCGGACAGCCTAAGCTGTCTGAATCAGAAGGAAAAATAGATGAAATCAGACAGCCTGAGCCGTCCATTTTAGTTGAAAACACAAAAATGCAGACTCCTACAAACAGACGGCTAGAATCGTCCGAATTAGAAGAAAATTTTGATGAACAGTCTGATGTATCACCTGACATACTAGATCCCGAACCTGTTGAACAAATGTCCAATGTCAGGCTTCCTAAATCGTCCCGTACTGTGCGAAATCACCCTCCTAAACTAATCATAGGTGATCTTGATACTTGGATGAACACAAAAAAGGAAAGAAAGGAATTATTGCGCATTTTCGGCCTTTCTTTCACAAGTTGAACCTAAAAGCACCAAGGATGCAATTCAAGATGAAAATTGGACAATTTCCATGCAAGAAGAGTTAAACCAATTTGAACGGTGTCAGGTATGGGATCCTGTTAAACCTCCTAAAAATGCATCTATTATTGGTACAAAATAGATTTTCAAAAATAAATTAGATGAAAATGGGGTTATAACAAGAAACAAAGCCAGATTAGTAGCCCAAGGCTATAATCAACAGGAAGATAAAGACTATGAAAAAACATTTGCCCCTGTTGCAAGGTTGGAAGCTATAAGAATTTTACTAGCCTATGCATGCTTTCGATAATTTAAATTATATCAAACGGATGTGAAGAGTGCCTTTTTAAATGGTTACTTAAATGAAGAAATGTATATTAAGTAACCACTCGGATTTGAACATGAAAAATATCCACATCATGTATTTAAATTGAAAAAGGCTTTGTATCGATTAAAATAGGCTCCAAGAGCCTGGTATGAAAGATTAAGCAAGTTTTTATTAGACAATGGTTTTAATAGAGTAAAAATTGATTCTACTCTTTTTATTAAAACTAAAAATAAAGACTTATTAATTGTTCAGATTTATGTGTATGATATAATATTTGGAGCTACTACTAACTCCTTGTATGAGTGGTTTTCTCAATGTATGCATAATGAGTTTGATATGAGCCTTATGGGTGAGTTAAACTATTTCTTGGGGCTTCAAATCAAATAAACCAATGAAGGGATTCACATTCACCAATCCAAATATGTAAAGGAATTATTAAAAAAAATTGGTTTTGAAAATACCAAACCAAAGTCTACACCAATGAGCACTACCATCAAGATTACTATAGATGCTACAGGTAAAGATGTGGAAGTAACAATGTACCGAGGTATGATTGGTTGTTTACTTTATTTAACTGCATCAAGGCCGGATATTATGTATGGTGTATGCCTTTGTGCTAGATTTCAAGCTCAACAGAAAGAATCTCATCTTAAAGAGGTAAAAAAAATATTTAAATACTTATCTGACACAATTAATTTTGGCTTATACTATCCTGTATCTTCAAGTTTTGAACTTATTGGTTACTCAGATGCAGATTATGCAGGATGCCAAGTTGATAGAAAAAGCACAAGCGGAGCTTGTGAATTTTTAAGTCAAATCCTTGTGGCTTGGCACAGTAAAAAACAAACATCAGTTGCCTTGTCCACTACGGAAGGTGAATATTGGGCTGCCGGTAGTTGTTGTTCACAAATATTATGGATGATACAAACTCTTCATGATTTTAATGTGATATGTGAAAATGTGCCTATTATGTGTGGCAATACTAGTGCAATTGATATTTCAAAAATTCTTGTGCTTCATTCTCGTACTAAACATATTGAAGTGTGACATCATTTTTTAAGAGACAATGTTGCTAAAGGATTAATTAAATTAGTATTTGTCCCTACTGAACATCAATTGGCTGACATTTTTACAGAACCTTTAAGTGAAGGGCGTTTTTGCACTTTGAGAAGAGAACTTGGTATGTCTGTGTGTGCTTGACAGTTTTGCTTGATTTTCCAATAAAAATAATTAGTATAATATATATATATATATATATATATATATATATATATATTCATTATATTTTATTTTCTGAAATAAAACCTATATCGGTCTTCAACTCACATTAAAAATATTATTTACTTTAATATCTGCCATATGTGAGTTAGCTTTCTGATCTTATTTAAATAAGGGTAAAATTGATATTTTCAGTTTATAGGGGCTCAATGGGTATTTGTTATGATGTTTTTGAGCAAGAATATATCTCTAAGAGTATTCCAGTCCTTATATGTTTGTATTTCTTTTTCTCAAACCTCTTCATCTCTCACACGTATTAAACCCAATCCTAAACTGATCAGGTATCAATTTTTTTAAAAAAAATAAAACTTTTTGTCTTCTGTTATTTAGTTTTCTTTATTCTGTACTTCTTCTCTTGTTCTCCTTAACAGATAGATATAACTTTTCACCTATAAACTTTTCGTCTTCTTTACCCTATGTTCTTCTCTCTCGTTTTTCTTTTTCTTCTTTTCTCCTCACAAACTAGGGTTTACCTAGCTTTACTCTCTGTCTCGCGTCTTCTCCCACAAACCGAGGGTCTTGCTTTAGTTTTCGGTCGGATTTGTATCTCTTTGGTTCAATCTCTCACAAATCTTCAGAGATATGGCCAAGACCAGAGGGGGCCATACCTTCAACACAGGTCGCGAGCCCGTCCAACGCCCTAAGGTGACAGCTGTGAAGCCTCCCAAGTCGGTTCAGTCAGACAACCCATCATCATCTAAAGGACAGCGAGCTGAGCGTCACGTGAACCAGAATCTGACCAAGCATGTCTCAAATTTGGGTGTGTCTTCGAAGAAGATGAAGAAGCAAAGTCTGAAATCAAAGGGTAAAATCCATATTTCAGTGAGTATCCCCACTTCCTCTCATGTTCCTAGTAATAATGTTTCCACTATTTCATTTCGATCTCACAAGTTTGCTAAACAGTTTCAAAAATTAATGATTAATAAACCAATTGTGTTTGAAAAACCTGTTGACCCAATCCTTTTTCACTATTGGGGTCACTGCTATGTTTAATCAACTTGGTATGACTGCTTTTCTATTTCCCCCAACCTCTGCATACCCTTTGTTGATCAAACAATTTTATGGAAATCTTTCTGTGACAAATGATAAAATCCAATCTTTTGTGCAAAACAAAATTATTTCAATTGACTCTGCTTTACTAGGAGCTTTATTTGATGTACCCTGTTCTGGCCTTTCTCCAATTACTCTCAAAGGGCCACTTGAATTTGTAGATCTTTCTGTTTTGCAATAATTGAGAATTGTTAAAGATTTAACTACAGCAGAATTTGCCTCTTTGCCAACTGTCCTTGAGACAACTCCTCTCAATAGTGTCATTTACAAGCTTATTCGAGCTAATATTATTCCCCGAACTGGTGGTAGGTCAGAAATGACTTATCAAGATTTGATACTATCAGCCTTAATTTTGTCAAAAACAAAAATTTAACTGTGCACTTTTAATGATTAATCATATGGAAAGATGTGTTAAAACAAAATATAAATGTTTTCCATATGGGGGCTTTTTGACAAAGGTATTTGCTCATTTTAATATCTCTTTTGAGCATGAACAAGTTTTTCAATTGACTAAAGTGATTGATGATTTTGTTTTTGCAAATTCCAAACTAAAAGTTGAGGCTGATAATGTTTTATCTTAGGATATTGAAGAAGACATTCCTGGTCCTACTGCTCCGGTTGCTTCTCCTCCCCATTTTCCTACTCCTTCTTCCATTCCCATTCTTCCAGCTTCCCAAGATTTAGATCTCTCTCAAGTTTTCAATGATATGAATTCCAAATTTGACACAATGTTTGAACTCATGCATACTTTTTCAGCTTCACTCAACTCACTATCTGATAGGGTATTCACTATTACTGAGAGGGTGGATTCCGTAGATGCTTAATTCAAGTCCTTGTCTAAGAAAATTGAAGATGGTATGTTTGAAGTTGATCCAGAGGTCAAATGGTATCTGCTGTTACCAAATTCAAAATATGAAATAAAGCATTTTAAGGGGCTTGGAATTTGGGTTGTTGAAATCAGAGTGAATGGTAACAGGTTGGTAAGATTAGCTTTATCTTTAATATTCTTTATTTACTTATATTAAACCTGTTATATATATGTGTATTAATATTGCTGGACTTCTGTTTATATATATATATGGTTACCAATTCAAAATGGAATTGAAGATTATCTAGGACTCTAACAGTAATATTAGTTAACTTCTTCTTATTCAGCAAATCATATTGCTTATCCATATTGCTGAGTATTATCTATCTGTTAGAGATAACATTTATCTGTGGAACTAGCCGTTGCAGATTTTCTATATATATACTTACAGCGCTCGGCTAGTGGATTACAAGACTACAAAAGCTGAAAACATTCTGAATCTATCTGAGTTATCTTCTAGCTGTTCAATCATTCCTTTAATCTCATATTAATAGCAGTCTTGTAACCTTCTCTTGATATATTGTGTAATTGGGTTTTAAGTCTAGGTTGGCTTAGGGAGTTATTATTATAATATTCATTCTGTTTGGCGAAGAATCAAAGTCTCAGAGGTGAGAGCTGTTGCAGAGGTGCAAGGAGGGGCAGAGGTGTTTAGATGATTCTCGTTGTAACAGGGAGTTTTTAATTTTTGTGTAATTATTGAATATTATATTAATAAAGTGAGTCTCCAATACCTTTTGGTACTGGACGTGGATGTAGGCCAATAGACTATAGGTTTAAGGGCAAAACCACGTATAATTCCTAGTGTGATTTACATTCTGCATTTACAGTTCAGTTGATTTAGCTTTCTGCAAATTTTAGTTAAGCTCATTCTTTAAATTATACTAATACGGACAGGTATTACTCGTCCGTTTATAGCAGACGAAGAAAATACACTAATACGGACAGGATTAGGGTGTCCGATTAGAAGCTGGATACATAAACTTTAAAAATTGACCATTATACATCACTATTAGGTAGTTACACCTATTCACCCCCCCCCCCCCCCTCTAGGTGTGCTATTTACAGAATTACATCACCTTTTTATAATAATGGATTAATCAAGTGTAACATTATTTACCCTTCAATGAAATTAATAACCCTAGGTAACAACAAGCTCTGCTACCCGAAACTCCCCTTAGATTATCACTCAATGAAATAAGCTTTTCACAAGATTCTAATTATTATACAACCTAGAACAAGCTCTCTAGATTTAATATAACAACAACATTAAGAACTAGGGAATTAGACTATTCCAAGCAACAAACACATAAGCTCAGATTGTTTAACTTGTCTTCTGATAATCATAGAAATACTCAAAAACTTGTCCACAATCAGGTATTACTAATTACTACTTGTGATTAGGAACAATATCAATTACAAGTAATATTATTCCTTAATCTAGCATATAATATTCGTTAACCAATTCAATCCTGAGAAATCAAATCAGTTAAGCCAAATAGCATTCAGAAATTAAATCAGATTATCAAGAATGAATTTCATATAAGAAGAACTAAAAAATGAATACTCAATTAACCATTAATTATAAATAAGTTTCAACATCCCTTAGAACTGAATAAAAAAAACTAGACTGACATGCCTCCTTGTCTCCACTCCAATGGTGTATGATAGCTGGTAGTAGATGATTGAATGAATAAAATCCTGACTATCATCACCTATTTATAGTGCTAGACAAGTTCCTAAATTCTATAGAAACTAGAAATCCAAATCCTAAGTCTAGTAGAATTATCAATCACATTACATGTAGAAGTCTGCCAAAATCAGCCCTTTGAGAAGTTTCCAAAAATCCAAGATTGCCCATATTTTCCGATGAATCCGCCGGGGCAAATTCATGAGTGCGCCGGGGCGGACTTCCCTTTTCTTGCGATCCAGAGTGCTATCCTCCTGGGCGATTTCATTAGACCTGCTGAGTCCGTCGGGGCGGTTTCGTCTAGAGGAAGTGGGTCGGGGCGAGATCTGAATGCGCTGGGGCTAAGATTTCCAAAGGTGAATCTGTTGGGGCATATTCCCTGGGCCAAACCAATCCGCCGGGGCGGATTTGCCAGAGTCTGGATTCTTCTTTCTTTTTCATTGCATCTACTCCAAATCATCATGTATCGTTACTTAACCTCCATTTCATCCTTAAATCAATAAAACACCTTATCAAGCTTATATTCACAAGAATTCATGCAATAAACTAAACGTAAAGTAATCAAAATTAACAAGTTTTATGTACTTATCATAATGTATAATTAAGGCATATATACCATAAAACTTTAATTTGATCTCTCTAGAGATTGAAGCGATCTTAAGATAAAAAAAATTGAATTAAAAGAATAGAAGCCATCGATTTAAGGGAGATGGGTGGGAGACGAAGGGAGTGAGATTGGAAGGTACTCTCTCACATGAGAGTAGATCACACTTAGAGGACTGTTTGATTAGCACTGAATGGTTGAATGGTTGATCGATTCAACCATTCAGTGCGTTTGTTTTAGGAAAAAAAATCGTCTGAATGGCTGAATCGGTCAGCCATACAGATGATTTGGGCTGAATGGTTTAGTTCCATTTTTTTGGCTGAATGGGCTGAATGAGCAGTTGAATGAACATTTTTTTTTTACAATACTAACTATTATATTAAGTAATATATTAAATAAATTTACAATAATTTTTTAAATTTTTTTAAAAGGGGTAAATAATAAAAATTTGTTATTCAGATGGTTCAGACATGTCAATTATCAAACAACTTTTTTCATTAAGATTCAGATTCATTCAATTTTTATCAAACATCTCCTTACTATTCATGTGAGGAAGAGCTAGTATAACTATCAAATTTACTTGTGAAAATATCAATCCCAAAATATATACTCTCTGCTCCAAAATTAGAGATACATTTTTCTTTTTAATTCGTTCCAAATTAGAGATACATTTCTATTTTAAGATTATAAAGTGATATGATGTTCCTAATTTGCCATCACTTTTACACTATCATTTTTAATATCATACCACCACAACCGAATTTCTAGCTAATATTAAGGTTATATTTGAGAATATAAAATTATTTTTAAGAATTGTTGTTTTGTAAATGTACCTTTAATTTTAGAAGGGAAAGAGTATTTAATTTTGAACAAAGAGGGTAGTAACTGTTTTAGGTCGTATACTGGAAATAGGCATATTTTCCAGGCATATGCGAATAAGTATCCAAGATGCGATATTTAAGTTGAAAATAGCTCATAGTCAATTTCACGAAAAGGTCAAAAAAGGAAAATAATAAACTATGAAGTTAAGATAATTTCAGCGATTAGGACATTTTTCAATTAATTATATGACCGTAAAATTGTTTCACAATATTGTGCTATGCTCGAGTTAAAAATTTTGTTATTTTAAAGTATGTTCTTTGTGTTCCTTTTAATTTATTTTTATAAATTTCTCCCCCTTTTATTATCAATTCTATTTTTTCTTTTGTTTAAATTTTATTTATTTATTTGTTAATATTTTGTTTTGTTAGGGCTGAGGGTTGGAAGATCTGGCTGAAGAAGACGTCTTATTTTAGAGCCCGTTTGGGAAGTTTTTAAGTGGATTAAAAACACTTATAATTTAAATATGGAAGTACTTTGGTGTTGGGTAATCCTTGAAAACAATTTTAATTGGTGAAAATTTGGGATTTGGCTTCTCTCCGATACACATTTCCTCTAATTTCATTTAATACACTAATTATTTGATCTTAATAATTTTGTAGTAATTATCAAAATATATTAATAGATAGTTAATGGTATTAAGATCAATCCTACAAAAAAATAGATTTATAAAAAATATTTTTACCGTTAAAAGTCTAAAATAATTTTCATCCACTGAAATTTTGATAAAAAAAAATTCACATATTCATCCAATGGTGAAAAAGTGTTACTTTTATTTTTGAAATAATTATATTATTCAATATAATAAATTAGTTGATTGTAATCAATTTCAATTATACTATTCACAATTATAAAAAATGTGGTGTATTGGATTGAATTAGAGGTGTTCACGCGGTTCAGTAAATTCGGTTTTTTTACCAATACCGACCGGTTCGGTATAATCAAATCGGTAAAAAACAAAGGCAGTTCGGTACCGGTATAAAAAATTCGGTCTATATCGGTGTAACAGGTATCGGTATGTGAATTTTGTCAACCAATATTTACCGTTTCGGATCGTTTATACTGAATATTTAATTTTAAAATTATTTTAATATTTGTACATATGTAAATATATAATTGAGTTATGAAAATACTATTAGTTGTAGTTAAAATCTTCATCGTGTAGCATTCAAATTTATTCACATTGAGACAGAGTATTAGTTATCTACTAAATGCTTGGAGTTGGGCTTCTTTCTTGTATAATTTATATTTTCTTTTGCAATTAAGCACCTTGTATGGCCAACAAACTGCTAAATCAAACATCTACTGATACTTGTTCAAACTTAACTCGTCAGAATCATTAGAAGCATATATATTCATATAAGTTAGAACAATATTCTAATAAAAAGCTAGTGTATTATATAAATTCTTTCTAGATTAGTTTATTGAGTCCATTTTACTGTTATATAATATGCATTTCACTTTCTTAAATAACAATAGCCTAATTTAGCTTTAAAATGATTATATTAAATAAAGAAATTTTGAAAATAAGATAAATTTTGAATGTGTAAAATTTGAATCGGTATTTATCGGTACCGAACCGGTATTATCAGTACGGTATGCCGATATTTTTTCTGTACTGGTATTAGTATCATATTTTCATAAAAAAATTATTCGGTACGGTTAAGTAATTTCAGTACAGTACGATATAGGTACCGATAGATGGAATTGAATGGAATGTGTAATGGAAGGGATCCAAATTCGAATATTTGAATTCAAAATCATTTTTATCTTAACCACAAAATTTATACTTTTGAGTCCAACACTTTTGCAAAAGTAAAAAGTACAAAATTGTCCTTAAATTGTTAACAATAAAATAAAATAAAATTACATACCACACACTTACATAAAAATTGCCATTAATACCTTTAAAAGCACGTCTACAAATATGTAACCAAACATTATTTTTAACTTCTTATAAAAAACAATTTTGCCAAAAACTCTACATATAAAAGTGTTTCAACTCAGTGTATCACACCGCACAGCTCCGTCAAACAGACACTCTTATAAATATATCCGAACATAAGTTCTTTTCAAGTAAAATAAATCATAACCACTTTACCTAACACTTCACAAATAATGGAAAGTTCATCATATTTATACTTTGCTAAACATAAGATGGAGAAAGGAAAGAGAAATTTGGGAGATTGCTTATTATGATACAACCGTATAATAGATTAGTTATGCATACACAAGTGATAACATAGCACAATAGTGAATGTGAAATGTTTATATGATGGGTTTTGCTTGGGTCACGAGGGTGGGCAATTTTTTGCTAGCTCAACGAGAAGACACAGTTTCGGGCCGCCTTTGAGCCCATTACATTTGTACCTAAGGGCGCCAATTAATATCCATGATAATATTTTTTTACTTTATAAGGGCCCATTTAACAACAAGTATCAATACCAATAAAGTTGGATTATAAGTAGGGTTCTTTACAGTAATATACAACAATTAGTTATGTATACACAAGCGATAACATAGCACAATAGTGAATGTGAAATGTTTATATGATGGGTTTTGCTTGGGTCACGAGGGTGGGCAATTTTTTGCTAGCTCAACGAGAAGACACAGTTTCGGGCCGCCTTTGAGCGCATTACATTTGTACCTAAGGGCGCCAATTAATATCCATGATAATATTTTTTTACTTTATAAGGGCCCATTTAACAACAAGTATCAATACCAATAAAGTTGGATTATAAGTAGGGTTCTTTACAGTAATATACAACAATTAGAAAGTAATTACACCATTAGTGCATCCACAAAATAATTACAAAAAGAGAGCAACAAATTCAAACCATTCAATTTCATATTAATAAGGAAACCTAAAATCAAGGAGAAATAACCGCCATAATTAATAATTCAAATCAAATCTTTGAGATCTAACAACAAAAACTAAATTCATAATTCAAATCAAAAGGAGGGAAAAACAAAAAATTATCTTCTTCATTCTAATCTTCATCTCCCTCACCGCTCATTCTCTTCATCATCGCCTCCTCTCTCCTCCTCTTCATCATCCTCCTCTGCCGTGAATCTCCGGAAGTCCTTGGTTGCGCCGCCGTTATATCGCCCTTTTCTCCCCTTCATCATCCTCCTCCGCCACGAATCTATGAAAGTACCTGAGTTACTGTTCTGATTTTTTTTTTGACAATTTGATTACCCACAAAAACTAAAATAATTACTTTTGTATGAAGGTTTGGCTACCAACTGCATCACATTTAAAATAAATTTGTAACCTAATAAAACTGAATTTCTTACCTTGGTCTGAAGGTTTGGCAACCAACTGCATGAAGGTTTGGCTACTAATTGCATCACATTCAAAATAAATTAGTAACCTAATAAAACTGAATAGGTTACCTTAGTATGAAGGTTTGGCTACCAACTGCATCACATTCAAAAAAAATTGGTAACCTAATAAAACTGAATAGATTACTTTGGTATGAAGGTTTGGCTACCAACTGCACTATGAAAAAAAAATTCAGGTGACACTTGAAAACTGTTCTGAAATTTATTGGTAGTCCAATAAAAACTGAATTGGTTACCTTTGGATGAATGTTTGGCTACCAACTGCACAAGTAACCTAACCAACAATAGGGTGGTGGAAAGCGTTGCAGGTGGCAAGGCGACTGTTGTCGTTGGAGAAGGCGGCCATAATGGAGGCGAAGGTTGTCATAACGGAGGTGGTGGAGGCAGAAGAGAAGGCGACCATAATGGAGGCGGCGGAGGAGGTAGAGGTGGCAGCGGAAGGCGACCATAATAAAGGCGGAGGTGGTCATAACGGAGGTGATGGAGGCAAAGGAGGAGGAGGCGGCCATAATGGAGGCGGCGGAGGAGGAGGTGGAGGTGGCGACGGAAGGCTACCATAATGGAGGCGGAGGTGGTCATAACGGAGGTGGTGGATTCGGAGAAGGAGGCGGCCATAATGGAGGAGGAGGTGGAGGCGGCGGCGGAAGGGGAAGCGGATCGGGAGGGGGAGGAGATGGCGATCACAATGGAGGTGGCAAGGGAGGAAATAGCAGCAGTCACCAAGGAGGAGGTTTGGGTCTGTGTTTATTTTTGATGATGCTGATGATGACAACAATGAAGATGATATTTAAAATACCCACCTAAATTAAAGGAATACTAAATACATTAATTTTATAAATAAACTATTAAAAATATATATATTTTGTAAATATTTTCTGAATGCACTGTTGTTGTAATTTTTTCTAAAAATGTACTAGGAAATGTAATTGTTTCTTATAAGTATACCTAGTTTCTACTTTCTAATACTCTCCCTATGCTTATAATAATAATAATAATAATAATAATAATAATAATAATTGCATAAAGAGTAGGATCCATGTATTGTATATCAATAAAAATATATAAAATATCTAACAGTAAGTTAGGCTTCTTATTTGTTCTCTTTTTCTTTTATATTGTTGGTGTACAATTTTTTATGTATAGTTCGTATTCATAACATTACTCAAAGAAAAAGTATGTTGCACTGGAAATTTATTTTTGCACTCCCTTTGGTTTCACAAAAAGAGTTGTACCTGTAAAATTAGAAAATATTAAAGGTGGATTTTTTTATTTCATAGTTACCTCTAAAAATAATAAGGTATTATTTTAACAGTGTAGCATAATAATAAATTTTTATGACAAATTTGAAAACACTATCATTTTATATTATTACATTAGTATTAGTAAAAAGTGTTCTTTCTAGATTAATTTTTTTTTTGACAAAAGACTCTTCTTATTGAATGAAAAAAATAAAATTAAAGCTTAAAATTGAATTTAAAAGCTGGAGGATAACATGGAATAAGGAAATGGGATACCCTCAGCCGCCCTCAGCAGAGGGTAAATCCAATCAGGTATCCATGGAGTAGCGTTTAGGCCATGTGATTCTCATGAAATTTGGTAAGCATATGAATTAGGTACTATTATTTTATTCTGAGAGCTTGTGGAAACACAACCCCACCATAAAATTATTCATTATTACTAGTATAAAGTTGACGTTGGTCCCACATTCCTCAATAGTCAATCCCACTAAATTTGGAGGACTTTTATGCCAATTGTTCGATGCACAAAATCAAAACCACCACCCATTTGGGTTATTTCCCATTCTTATTATAATGTTGACGAATAATACTATAGACATAATTTATTATGTAACTATTTTATAATTTATTGATGTATTATATTTTATCTCAGTTTTTACTGTAGGACCGAAGATTATATTGAAATAATTTAGTTTATCAATATGATAAGGTGAGTATGCCACATCAATAAATTATAAAATAATTAGTAGAATAAGTTGTGTCTCTAGCACTACTCTAATGTTGATATTGAATTTTTGGATCCGATTATCATAATATTAATTTCATGATAAATTAGTTAATTGATTAATATAGTGCTGACACGCATAGATAGATCGCCTCTCAATCTGCTTTTTAATTAATACTAATTTTGCACATTCCCAACATATTAAAATCTTTCGTTATGAGATAATCAACCTTTGACTAGAATAAAGCACTCACCACAATATCTTCGTTTACTATTCAATGTCATAAATTTGAGTCTATCTCTTAGTCCTTATTTATCTACAGATGTTTGGAGGTTCTAATTTCTAAACGCTACCAAGCGTGGTTGAGAATTTTGTTCATTTAGAAACAGATTATTTCAAATAAAGTTTATTTAACTCACAAACATTACGTTTAGAGTTCAAACGCAAATATCCAAAAATAGTGTAGTGCGTTCGGACATCTAAACTCACCAAATATTACCTCTGTAGACGTTGTAAACTCCGGTAACCTGAACATACCCTTAATAGCAAAAGACAAAGTTAAACATACCCTACAAAAGATTGAAGGTACTTTTTCTTCTAAGTTTCCTCCTTGTAATTCCCCACCTTGCTCCTTCCTCAGATTCTCCCTAGGTCTAGGATGAAATGTATATTTAAAATTAAATTATAATTGTATAAGTTCTCAAAAAAAAAACTAAAAAACCTTGATTTAGTAATATATCTTTTAATTTTTTTCTTAATTAAAATCCCGTGCAAAACTGCAACTTCAATGGAGTTGGCTACCTTAACTTAAAAAATATTTTGTAACTAAAAATTATGTTCCTATCCTATATAATGGGTCTAAGGACTAGGCCAAAAAAAATTAAAACAAGCTAGAACATAATAATGTAAGGTCGTGAAAAAATTTAGTAGAGTTTGGAAACACAACTTTGGGTTCAAATTTTATAAACAGTTTTATACAATTTAATTGAAATAAGAATTTTTAATATTATAATATATATGAACTTTTTATAGTACATTGTAACACTCCAGTTCCATATCGGCATCGAAAAATACGAAAAAAAACTTTGTCGGTATATAGAGAATTAAGTTACTATTATATTCAATCATGACCTTTTGAGTGAGTCTGTGGTGGGTTAAGATAACTCAAGAAGATACTACGCAAAAAAATAGAATAAATTTTAGAATTTACTCTTATTTTAAATTGACGTAAAAAATTAAATAACTCTTATATTTGGAACAGAAGAAGTAATTTGATATATTTTTTAGAGACTGTTATATGTATTTAATTTTTTTCATAAATTTTGGAGGGACCTAAAATAAAAATATCAAAATTTAAAAAAATTCAAAAAAAAATTCAGGGTTGGCCGAGCCCCCAGACTCCCAACAACTACGTCCCTAAATGGGTTAGGATATTTTTAGGTCGAAAACAATGCTACTATCACATTTAAGGGGCAGCATAGGCAGCTGCGCCTGCTGAATTTTTTTATAGGTATAGAAGTAGAGGCAAATATGTAAGTAAATAAATTTAAGGGGACAGATTAATGGAAGAGTTAAACTTGGAGGAAGTAAAAAAAATTCATTCATATTCTAAATACAAGTATAGATAAACGTAGATTCATTCTACTTCTGTCTTCTAAATTGTATTTAAATATTTTTTATTTAAAATTTCTTTTTTAGTTTAGATTATGAATATTTGTTGCAATTTGTAAACATTATTATGATTAATTCAAGTTTTCTTTATTAAGTTCAACAAAAAAATTAGTTAAAATTCGTCCCTGCTGAAAAAAATTTATGGATCCTCGCCCCTGGCTACTATCATATAAATAATCTCATATAATGTTTACATACACACATACATACTGTAGGCTCCACGTGTCAGGCGAGGACAAATAGTATGCATGTGTGTGTATATGTGAGATTTTTTATGTGATAGTAATATTATTTTTTTAGGTCAGAAAAGAAGGGAAGATAAGGAAGGATAAAGTTCAAGTTATTATACTCCCTAGTCCGGTAGTCCCTCCCTCTGGTTATTATACTCTCTAAAATATTAGTATTAAAAAAGTTGGTCAAAAAGAACCAAAAATTAAAAAGAAGAGAAAATAAAAGGAAGAAGCTAAAATAGCTGGTTTTGGATTGGATCAAAGAAGCTCAATATAAATTATTAAATTAAATTCTATATAAAGTCCATAACTAGGGACCGAGAATGATGACACATCAACCAAATTTTTTTTTTTTAAAATATATTAATTTTTTTTCTTAATGGTGTTATATCCAATTGGAAGTAGTTAGCCCATCATATATAATATTTGATCAACTGAAATTTCATAAGAGAATTTGGGTTCAATTTGCTTTTATAAGGATTTTATTTTTATGTTATGTTTAGTTCCCATTTCTTAACATGCATGAAATGAAATGACTTAAGGAATAGAATGGCTTAAAGAATGGAATGGGAATGGGAATAGAATGATTATTTTTATTTTTATGTTTGATTTGTCCATTCATTCCTTGGGAAATAAAATTATCATTCTACTTTAGGGCTATGTTTGTTTGTAATGATTTTAATACCAATGCTATTAATCCTAGGATTAAATAGTCCTAGTCACATGTAAAAAAAAATTTGAGTGGGGGTGCGGGGGTGGGTGGGGGGCTAGAGGGGGGGTGGGATGGGGTTGGGGTGGGGTGTGTATATATAATCAGTAAATAAAATTTTTTTGAGTGGGGGGTGGGTGAGGGGTGGGGTAGGGTGGGCGGCGTGGGGTTGGGGTGAGTGTGTATATATATAATCAGTATTATTTTTTTTTTGAGTGAGGTGGGGAGGGGGGGGGGGGGCGGGGTTGTGGTGGGGTATGTATATATAATCAGTAAATAATTTTTTTTTGAGTGGGAGTGGGGGTGGGGTGGGTGGGAGGTGGGGTAGGGGTGGGGTAAGGTTGGGCTGGGGTGTGTATATATAATCAGTAATTTTTTTGAGTGGGTTGGGGGGGGTGGGTGCGTGGGTGGTGGGTGGGGGTGAGGTAGGGTGCGCGGGGTGGGGTGGGGTGTGTATATATAATCAGTAAATATTTTTTTAGTGGGGGTGGGGGGTGGGGGGTGGGGTGGGGTGGGGGTGGGATAGGGTGGGGTGGGTGGGTATATATAATCAGTAAATATTTTTTTTTGAGTGGGGGTGGGTGGGGGTGGAATGGGGTAGGGTGGGCTGGGCTGGGCTGGGCTGGGCTGGGCGGGGGGGTTGGGGTGGGAGATAAAGAAGAGAAGAGAGGAAAAAAGTTGACCTAGGAATGAGATAAACCCACCTATTTAGAAAGGAATGAAAATAGCGTTTAGATTTGGAAGGGAATAACTAAAGGAATGGAATGGTCATTCCAATTGATTAACCAAACATGTTTTAAGTCATTTCATAAGGAATGGTCTCATTCCCAGCCCATTCCATTCCATTCCCACCAACCAAACACAACAATTAATATTTTCACATGGTCTTTTCTTACATGAGCATCAAGTAAGTCTCATCTTTATGTGAGAAGAAATATGTGAAAATATGAAATATACACATGAAAATAGTGCTCCCTTATATCAAATCTAAGTTTATAAAGCGGCTCTCCTGAGCTGTTACACTGTATCACATTATTTTTTTTTACTCTTTTGTCGTGTAAATTTAATTATATTATTATTTTATTTTTCTAATTGATTTTTTTAAATATCTTTATTTAGTCATCTAAATTTAATAAAAAATTAATATATTTTTATTTAGTCATTTAAATTTTATAAAAAATTATTTTATCTCATATAATTTACAAACATTGTATATTTTATGTCCATACATTGAAAAAAGAAAAGAGTCAATGATAGCTCAAAAATGTGAATAAACTCGCATATATCATAACTATTTAGGTAGAAATTTCTAACTTAAACTTCCATTGAGTGTGAGTTCGACTCTCGTTTTCCCTCCTTGATAATGTAATGTCCTTAATAATTACCGATAAGAAAATGTAATATTTGTTATATTAAAAGAATAATACCCCATCTGTTTTAAATTATAAGACAATTTTTGATTTTTTAAAGTCAAACAACACTTTCAAATTTAAAATTGAAATGACTAATTAAACAATATGAAATAATAAAGTTTATACTGAGTAATACTTTTTATATAATTTATAATATTCACCATTGTATTGATTATAATTAAAGGAATCTATTTTAAAAATATCTTAAGTTAATTTTAAAAAATCAATAATAATCTTATAATATGAAACGGATGGAGTATTAGTTTAGAAAGAAATTAAGGCTCAATAATGCGGGAATTAATAAATAAACTTAACATTATGTTTCTAAGTTTTAAAATGAATAAAAATCTATTTTTTTGGGGGTCCAATTCACTTGTTTTTAAGGTTTTTTTTTAATTGAACAAAACAGAAAACATGGATAAAATGGTTTTGTCCACTTTTTTTTGTCAAAAATTTTCGCCCAACAATAGATAAATTTAAATGAAAAACTAATAACTTAAACTCCGCCGCTTGGCTCAGTGGTTTAAAAAATCTGAAATAGTAAATCAATTAAACAAATCTGAAATAGTAAATCAATTACGAAGATGATTTTATGTTAATAAATATCCAATAAATTAATCAAATATTTATAATGAATTAGACAATTGAGAATTCAATGCTAAAGTCAGACAATGACATTAAAAATAATTTTTCTGTAATTATAGTTGAAACTCAAATATTTATCCACTAAAAAACGAAAAGAAACCTGACGAATACTTTTGTCAAAGACTTTTTATACTAAAATTGTTACTAACGTTGAAAAAACACAAGCTTTACCCGTGATAATTTAATAGAAAAACCTACTAAAACTAAATCATAATGTGATATTTATCTTGCATAAAATTAAGGCTGTAAAATGAACAAACAATTCGGGCTCGATTCGTACTCTCTCGATTCGAAATATAAATGATTCAAATATGAGTAAATTTTAAAGTTCGATAAATTACTCGCGAACCTCCTCAAATTGTAATTTTCTATTGATACTCGGATCATATTCGTTCGAAAAGTTTAAACTGTTTGGGTTCGATTCGAGATCGTGCTCGACTCGATAGCTAAACGAGCCTCATTCAAACCTTATTTTATACTTGATAAATTTTGTGAATCAAATCTGAGTAACTCAATACTCGACTGAGTTCATTTATATCTTTACACAAAAATATATATCGATTATAAAAGAAAGAAATAATAGGGTTGACTCTCAAGGATTATCCACCACCACCACATTCAGGACTCAAGGAATTTAACGATAAACAATAAAAATTCCAATTTATCCCAGTAGTTGTTTCTGTGATTATTTGTTTGTCTATCCTTAATTCAATCTTCGATGTCGTATTTATAGTTGAAGCATGGACTTTCATGGCTCCTCCACAATCATCAGTTTTCAGCACACGATCTATAAATTGAATTCAACCCTCAACTGCTATATATAACCGTCTATCTTCCCGGACAAAAATCTTTTGTTTTAATTGAGATAAGGACACGTGCGTGTTCATCCCTTATTTTTCACAACAATGTTACTATCACATAAAAAATCATACATAATTCTCACATACACACATGCATATTGTGGCCCCGTCTGACATGTGAGACCCACAATATATATATGTGTGTATGTAAATATTATGTGAGATTATTTATATGATAATAGCATTATTTTATTTTTTATCATTCAATTGTAATTCCTCACTTGCCCCTATTAATAGGCATAATAGTCATTATACCATCTAATTAAATTTCAATACAAACAAGCAGCACACCAAAGCTAATTTATGAGTAAATCAAAGGGTGCGTCACATTTAATCCCTCCTTTCTGAATACACTATAAAAGGAAACAAGAAAAGAAATAGTGTAGTGGAGGTAGACTTGGCAAAATCGGCCCAAGTCTGCCGGCCGACCTGGCCCGCCTGCAACAGACTGAGCTTTGGGCTTTACATTTTTAGCCCATCAAAATATGAGTCGTTTTAGCCCGGCCCGTTTTGACCAAACTCAGAAATGTGTCAAAATATAGGCATAAATCAGACCCGCGGACCGGGGTAAACCGTCTGTCACGAGCCGGGCTTTGGACTTCACTTTTTCAACTCATCAAAATATGGGTCATTTTGGCTCGGCCCGCCAATGGCCCATATTATGCAAGTAGTGTTTTTTTTTATAAACTCAATAATCAATTAACCATATACTCCCTCCATCCCAAAAGGACGACTTAAGTAACAAAAGAATTTATTCTCAAAAGCATGTTTAAAATACATAAGTGAAAGACCCAAATTTTTATGAATAAAAATTTAATTTTCTTTATATATTATTTTGAAATAGTAGGGTATTGATTTGATAAATGTGATAAGTTATGGGTGGAATGCGCAAATTTTACAAAGTAAGTAAGTGGTTAAAAATATTCGTTATATCAGAGAATATTCAGTTTGGTCGAGGAATATTTTTTTTTCTTTTTTTTTTTGCTAAATTGAGGAATATTTTTTTTGTCAGAGAATATTCGTACGACGGCGCAGTCATTGGTGGACCCTACAACGGAATGAGTGTCGGATATAGAAAGCGACAGAAATAACTTTTTTATAAAATAACGATAAAACAGTTACCGTTAAACTGTTGAAATACCCAGGTGATAAAAATACAATAATACGCATTGTTGCACAGTAGCACACGATATTGCACAGTATTTTGAATTATTGGTTCTTACGTAAGAAGACACTCATTCAATAATTGTTACAGTAATTACTGTTCAATATTTTATATTATTGATTCAATAATTGCTACCGTTGATATTTTATATTATTGATTCAATAATTGTGCAATATTGTAATTCTATAATATTAATTGTGAATAATAATTGATTATTGATAAATATGATAAGTAAATATTTATTCAATTTTGATATAAGGGGAAGAATTTTTAGTATGAGACATTTGTTGAAAGTTGACATTTTATCTTTCCCGATAAAATATTTATTCAAATATATTATTATAATATTACATTATAATAGTATAATGTGATAATATAATAATATAATATTTTAAATGATGACATTATTTTAATGGTATAAAAATAAAATGAGGTGGAAGAGAAAAAAAATAAATTGAAATTCTTTAATAATTTTTTAACATATATATATATATATATATATATATAAAAATGTGGTTGGTGGAGGAATTTGAACTCCTTGTTGGTGTGCTGCACGTTTTCACAAATGTAAGGCTTGAAAATTCATCCGTGGTTTCATTAGTCAACTTTGGTGTTTGACATTTTTCTATAAATAAAGTGCTTAGTTAGAAATAAAAATCACAGTAGAATCAGAAAATTTTCTCTCTATAATATCGAGCGTATTTCTTGTGAGTATAAGGATAGTTTGAGTGTGGATTACGGTGCAAAATTTTTCTCAATAAAATATCCGATATTTCAGTCAGATCTAGTGTAAGACCCCAACTTTTATGAATAAAGATTTAGTTTTCTTTATATATTATTTCGAAATAGTAAGGTGTTGATTTGATAAATATGAAAGTTATGGGTGAAATGTGCAAATATTTTTAAAATGAGCAAGTGGTTATAAATTATTCTGGTTGTCGGGGAATATTCGTTTGGTCGTGGAATATTCTTGTTGTCGGGGAATATTCATACGACGGCACAGCTATTTGTGGGCCTCCACAACAGAATAACTGTCGGATATAGAAAGCGACAGAAATAACTTTTTTACAAAATAACGGCGTGGTTGTTACCGTTAGTACTGTTGAAATACCCGGTGGTTAAAATACAGTGATACACGGTGTTGCATAGTAGCACACGATATTACACAGTATTTCGAATTATTGAGTCTTACGTGAGAAGCCATTACTCAATTATTGTTACAGTAATTACTGCTCAATATTTTATATTATTGACTCAATAATTGCTACGTTGATATTTTATATTATTGACTCAATAATTGTTACATTGATATTTTATTGACTCAATAATTGTTACGTTGCCATTTTATATGATTGATTCAATAATGGCTACAGTTGATATTTTGTAGTATTGATTCAATAATTGTCGTTGCACAGTATTTCACGTTATCAACTCAATAATTCATATTATTTGAATAATATTATTAGATAGCATTATTGACAATGTCTAAGGAAGTTCTGTCTAGGAGGGGTTATTTAATTGCGCGCCAGTAAGGAGAAGTCTTTATCGGAATGCCCCCTCTTTCCTGGGAACGACCTGGTTGTTAATATTGTAGTTTTATAATATTATTTGTGAATAATTAATTATTAATTTATATGATAAGAAAATATTTATTTTGTGGATATTAAAGAAGGAATTGGCACTGATGAGTTTTTATCAATATTTTGGTGTGAGAAATCATCTGGTTGTGGATTTCGGATAATTTATGTTTGAAATTTGAAAAAACTTCCTTCTGTAAAGTTGTAGAGAATTAAATTTCCTATGGAAGGACATAGAATTTATATTTTTTTGACAAAGGGACTATTTATTATGAATTATTGAAGTTTCGGAAAATAAATATTTTTTAATAAAAAGGTGGGCCCCACTTTTGTTGAAAAATTTTGATGTTGTGGTAGCAGCCGGCGGCGGAGTTTTTATAAAAAATAATAATATTTTATTATTTTAGTCTCCTTTGGCATCCTAAGCTTTTCCTATAAATAGGGTGCTTAGGTTAGAATTGAAAATCACACCAGAATCAGAAGTTTTCTCTCTCTATAATATCGAGCGTATTTTTGTGAGTATTTCAATACTTTGAGTATTAGTATTCAGCGCAAGTTTCCTTCGATATTATATCCGATATTCCAGTCAGAGGTACTATCTTTTTGAGGTAAGGGATGTTATTTTCTTTCGTAAATGATGTTATTCTTTTCAATATCATTATACAGAAATATTGTCATGGATTTTATGTTGAAATTCTTACTTTTTCCGTCGGGGTTACTATTCACGTATACGGCACTATTCACGTATACAGCACTATTCACGGAAAAATTAAATTTTCTTCTATTTGTCCAAATTGCTTGTTAAGGTTACTATCTTTGATTGTATCCAAGTTTTGAGCTCTATTCTTGAATTTTGCTCCATAATTGATTATTACGAGATATTTTTGAATTGGATATACTAAAATACGAATCCTTAGTCTTTGTCTTTTATCTCACTGGATTCGTTTTTTTTTAAATATTTTTCATCATTCTCAGTCCTAAAAGGTGATGTAACTGAATATCTTTGGCCTGTAGAGCAAAGATGAATGATTACTTGATGAATATCTTTGGCCTGTAGAGCAAAGATGAATGATTACCTGATGAATATCTTTGGCCTGTAGTGCAAAGATAACAGGTGTTGAGATGAATATGACCACTGATGATACAAATGAATATCTTTGGCCTGTAGTGCAAAGATGAATGTTGATTCGAGATGTATATTGATTGATGTTACAGGGATAAAATATTGATGATGGACTTTTAAATCATAGAAGATAGTAGACTTGATTCTCTGCTTAACTCTTCTAATGAATTGTTATTTCCGCTGCGAATATTGATCTAAGATTGGTTGTCCATTATATTTTATCTGATTTATTGAAGGCTAACGATAATTTATTTACCATTATCTTAGTCATAATATTTTTTACTGAGCTAGTTGAGCTCACCCTTTTCATCTGTTGTCCTCTTCAGGAAATGAGAATGTTGCGGGGACTAGTCGGGGGACAGAGTGATGGTCCGAGTTAGAGCAGTAGTAGTCCTCACTATTTCTGATAAATAGTGTGATAATAATTGTAATGAGGACTTAGTTTGAATCTTAATATTTTCTACATATTTGTATTGACACTCACAGTTGTGTGGTCGTATTTTGCACGACCGTATGATATAAAGTTTGTATTTGAATTCTGTACCATGTATTTGGCGACTCAGAATGGGTTGGGTTGAATGGACCTATTCTGGGGGCGTCACATCTAGTATTCTACTATGGTAAATGATATTATTTTTCTCGTAAATGATGTTATTTCTTTTCAATATTCATAAAGAATATTATTTTCTTTCATATTCCATATTATGAAAGTAATAATATTTTATTTCATATTCCTAAATTTAAACTTACTATGGTAAGTATTGCTTTTATAATTCCTGAAATGATCAAAAATTCTTTGAGTTTTGCGCTTCATCTAATATCATTTCACTAGAATATTGGTCTGAACTTTTTATAAAAATTTTACCTTTTCATGACAAGTTACTATTCACGAGAAAAAAAATTTATATTTTTTTCCGTCCAAATTATCTTTGATTGCATCTATGTTTTGATCTTCATTTTGAACTCTGGATAAATTCTCTAATATTTGTCCTTGATTTCACTGAATTCGTTCTTTATATCATTTTTCATCATCCTCGGTCTTATATTATGGTGAAAGTTATATTTGGCCCGTAGTGCAAAGATAAGCTGTTGATTTATGAATATCTTTGGCCCGTAGTGCAAAGATGAGCTGTTGATTTATGAATATCTTTGGCCTGTAGTGCAAATATGAGCTGTTGACTTATGAATATCTTTGGCCTGTAGTGCAAAGATGAACAGGTGTTTGACATGATCATAATCACTAGTGATACAAACAAATATCCTTGGCCCATAGTGTATGGATAATTTGTTGATTAAAAATATTATTGATTGGTGTTACAAGGATAAAATATTGATGATAGACTTTTATATCATAAAAGATAGTAGATATCATTTTCTACTTAACTCTTCTAATGAATTGTTATTTTCGCTACTGTTGTTGATCTAAAACTTGTTGTCCATCATATTTTATCTGGTTTATTGAAGACTAACGATAATTTATCCTTCATTATCTTAGTCATAATATTTTTTACTGGGCTAATTGAGCTCACTCATTTCTTCTATTGTTCTCTTCAGGAAATAAGAATATCGCAGGTACTAGTCGAAAAATAAAATGATGGTCCGAGTTAGAGCTGTAGAAGTCCTCACTATTTTATAAAATAGTGTGATAATAATTATAATGAGGACTTATTTGAGTGTTAATATTTTTGTATTATATACGATCTGTATTGAAACTCACAGCTTGTGTGGTTGTATTTTGCACAACCGTTTATTATAAGAAGATTTGTATTCGAATTCTGTACCATGTATTTAGTGACTCAGAATAAATTGTATAAACTTATTTTGAAGGCGTCACAATAAGTCAATTTCATAAAATTTTACATCGATTATTTTATCCCTATCATATTACATATTAGCCAAAAAGTAATCAACACACGCATACTAATGCAATGCAATAACAAAATGAAAAATAAATTTATACTCTCTTCTCTTTTTTAACTACTTCAATTTGTGTAAAATATATCCTAAAGCCAATTTTTTTATGTTGTGTTTGTGAGTTAGGAGGGATGAGATATGAATGAAAAGTATAGAAGGGGAAGGAGTGCAAATGAATTATAATTTTTCACTGTCATGTTTGTGAGTTTAAGAAAGGAAGTTAAGAGAAAATATTTTTATTTTTTAACTATTATATTACTATATTACCCTTATATATTAATATAATAAATGAGATGATTTATTTTAAAATGTTATTTTATACTGTGTTTGTAAGTTTTTTTTTTGGAAAGGGAAGAGAAAATATTAAAATAATAGGCACAATAAAATGTTTTTTTAATAAAATAATGTTTTATTAATAGGCACAATAGCCATTACACCATCTAATTAAATTTGAATACAAACAACAAGCACATTCTAGACCCGGCAAACGGACCAGGCCATTGGCGGACTGAAAATGTAAAGCCCAAAGCCCGGTACATGACCGGAGGCCCTAAACTGATTTATGCCTACATTTTAATATATTTTTGGGATTGACCCAAACGGACCAGGCCAAAACGGCCCAGATTTTGATGGGCTAAAAATGTGAAGCCCAAAACCCAGTCTACTGGCTTGGGCCGATTTTGATAGGTCTAATGCACACCAAAGCCAATTTATATGAGTAAATCTAAGGGTGCATCACATTTATTCCATCCTTTCTGAATGCATTATAAAAGAAAAGAATAAAAAAAATAAGTGAGATGGAAGCCTACTTATGAACTACCTCAATCTAATATTTTTTTTAATTTTTATAATGCATTCAGAAAAGAGTGAATAAATTTGATGTATCCATTAATTTACTCAATTTATATTGTGCAAGTAGTGTTTTTTTTATAAACTCAATAACCAATTAACCATATACTCCCTCCATCCCAAAAGGACGACTTAAGTAACAAAAGAATTTATTCTCAAAAGCATGTTTAAAATACACAAGTCAATCAGATAAAATTTTACATCAATTATTTTATCCTTATAATATTACATATTAGCCAAAAAGTAATCAACACACGCATACCAATGCAATGCAATAACAAAATGAAAAATAAATTTATACTCTCTTCTCTTTTTTAACTACTTTAATTTGTGCAAAATATATCCTTAACCCAATCTTTTAGATTGTGTTTGTGAGTTAGGAAGGATGAGATGGAAATGAAAAGTATAAAAGGGGAAAGGATGCGAATGAATTATAATTTTTTATTGTCATGTTTGTGAGTTTTAAAAAGGAAGATAAGAGAAAATATTTTTATTTTTAAACTATTCTGTTATTATATTATCCTTATATATTAATGTAATAAATGACATAATTTATTTTGAAATGTTACTTTATACTGTGTTTGTAAGTTTTTTTTTTTGAGAAGGGAAGAGAAAATATTAAAATTCTTTTAAAATCGCATGCTTGTGAGTTTTATAAAGAGTAAGGAAGGGATTTAAGGTAAAATTAATTTCATTTTTGGCTCAAAATTTTTCTCCAAAAGTGAAAGGATTTGGAAGGATGAGAAATGACGAGAAGCTAAATATTTTATATAATCTAAAGTAACATTTCAAAATAAATCATGTCATTTATAACATTAATATGTAAGAGTAATATAATAATAATGTAATTTTAAAATAAAAATATTTTTCCTTCCATTCCCTTTTTTTTAAACTCACAAACAAGATAAATTATAATCTATTCTCCAAACTCACACATGACATCCCTTCTCTTTCTTTCTAAAACTCACACATGACAAGAGAAAATTATAATCTATTCTCTCCTTCCCTTATTATATATTTCATTTCCATCTCATCCTTCCAAACTCACAAACGTATTGGAGGGATTTTAATTTTAATATATATATTTTTACTTTCCTTCCTCAAAATAAAATAAAATTACAAAGACAGTATTAAGGATGGAGAGAGTAAAAAAAAGTCATAAATTTTATTTTTCTTTTTTCTAATTAAACCTTCTCTCCAAGACTCATAAATACAATGTAAAATAAAAAAGCAAATGAAAGGAGGGAAAGAGTATTGCATAGTACTTTACTTTGGTCAACAAGCCCCACACTCTGCTTTTTGCCTTTTAATATTTGTTGTTTCAGAATTTTAATTAAATATTAATTGTTTAATTTTTAATATTATTTTAATAATTAAATATAATTTTTGTTTTCTTATTATTTGTTGTCAAATAAATAATATTTTTTAATATAAAAATAATTAGTATTATATTTAAATTATATAATTATTTTTTTAATATTTTTATATAATTTTAAAATATATATTAAGAGAGGGAGGGAGTACTAATCACTTAAAAACGTAAAAGTTGAACTGTCACTGTACTCATCATTACCGTCCATTTTCGAAAGCATAATTAAAGAAATACACTCCATACCTGTGCGTTTTTGTGCGGCGGGAATCGGCACAATAACTCATTAATACGCCACGTGTACTCCCTAGGGACCACGGTTACGTTATCAAAACCACCTTCACTCTTAACTCTCTCTCTCTCTATATATATATATATATCGTCTCTCTCGCTATCTCTCCTGTATCTCTTTATCTGTATTACACAGTGTTGTACTTTTCGATACCCTTCAATTTCAAATCCATAAAACCACAAAAAAAACCCCTAATTTGGAATCGTTTTCAATTGTAATTAGGTTTTTTTATGGTGTTATATCATTATTATAATTGCTATTATTTACAAATATAGTGGAGAAGGAGGAGGAGAGGAGAATATTCATCAATGACGGAACGTGAGAGGAGATTTGGGGTAGGTTACGCTTTGGCGCAGAAGAAAGAGAATAGTTTTATTCAAGCTTCGTTACTGAGTCTCGCGAAAGAGCGAGGAATCGATCTCACGAAGATCGACACCGACAAGCCTTTAATCGATCAGGGGCCGTTCGATTGCGTTCTGCATAAGCTCTACGGCGAGGATTGGAAGCGGCAATTGGACGAGTACGCGGCGAAATACCCTAATTCGTTGATAATTGACTCGCCGGAGGCAATTCAGCGGCTGCACAATCGGATTTCGATGCTTCAGGTGGTTTCGGAGCTGGATATTGATAACGAAGCATCGTCGTTCGGGATTCCGAAACAGGTTTTGATTTATGAATCCGAGACGCTTTTGGATCCTGCTGCGTGGGGCGAGGGTTTGAGTTTTCCCGTGATTGCAAAGCCATTGGTGGCAGACGGGACTGCGAAATCGCATAAGATGTCTCTAGTGTTTAATAACGAGGGTTTGAATAAGCTGAAACCCCCACTTGTACTGCAGCAGTTTGTGAATCACGGTGGGGTGATTTTTAAGGTGTATGTTGTTGGGGAGCATGTTAAATGTGTGAAGAGGAAGTCTTTACCGGACGTTAATGAGGAGAAATTGGGGAGTTTGCAGGGTTCTTTGTCGTTTTCGCAGGTATCCAATTTGACTCCGAATGAGAAAAATGATGATAAGTATTATAAGACCATGAATTTGGAAGATGCTGAATTGCCCCCACAGAGTTTGATTTATGATATAGCTTGTGGGTTGCGGAGGGCGATGAAATTGCATTTGTTTAACTTTGATGTCATTAGGGATACTAGAATTGGGAATAGGTACCTTGTTATTGACATTAACTATTTCCCTGGGTATGCTAAGATGCCGTGTTATGAGGTGGTTTTGACGGATTTCTTTTGGGATGTATTGAACAAAAAACAGGATAGTAGCTTTGATTGTCGGCTGGAGATTAATTGTGAAAAAGAAGTGAGGATGTTGGTCAGTAATAATGGGTGTGTTGAGGATGAAGGTGCACTTCCTGTTTCACCTCTAAATAGGGAAGAAAAGGACAATACAATTCAAGTATGAACAATGGCGGGTGTACTTGGTTGATGGTTTGTTGTCCAAGAGTTTTGGTCAGTTTTACTCAAGTTTTCTGATTCTAATCTTAGGTTGGGTTAAGTTGGGTTGAAGCAAGCTTTCCAAATTCCTTCTTAATAGGAGTTAGCGACAGTGGTGAATAATTAGGTACTTTGCTTTGGTTCTGCCTGCTGAGGGCTTTACATGGTTGATCATGTACATTCCATTGTTGCTTTGGAGATAGGTACCTGCTTGGGAGATTAGGTATTTCTTAAATACTTTGAAGTTTTTAGGAAGTTTTAGTTGTCCTTTAACGCATATGTATTTTGTGGTTTATAAACTTTTCTAATGTGCACGTTTGGCAACTAATCAATGAATTTTGCATTCTGTCGCTGATACTTGCATTTTTATTTATTAGTTTTGCTCGTGCATTTGGTAGATCAAACCATGTAGAAACTTTTTATATTGCACAGTGAATAGCTCTCCATGTGCTTGTGCATATAAATTCTTTCACTTGTATCCTAAATATATAGTTATCTACTCTTTTAATGGACTGAATCAAAAAATCAAACTTAACCCATCATGATAGTCATATGATGATGACATGGTCTTTTCCGTTAAAGTTGAAATTGTGAAGTTTGCAGTGCCATTCCACGTATTTATTTTCTGAATTTATAATATAAGGCTAAAATAAGGAAGAAGTTGGTGCTTTTACTCATGATGGAAAATTATAGTGAAATAGTATTAGCCTTTAATTTTCTTGATTTTAAATTGTATTATTGTTTGTGCATTGCATGCGTCTTATGAGTCCTATTGCTTCTTAAGTTTGATGACTTGTAAATTTTGATTTCCTTAAAACGATTGTCACTTTGGCGGTTGCTTTAAATACATAATTTTTGATTGGGTCATGACGTAGGCAATAAGCCGGTTAAGAGGGTTGGAACTTTAAGGTTTCCTTATAGGTATATGGTGGAATGTCTTTATCTTGTGTCTCTGGAATAATTTAATAGGCTTTGTCCAATCAAATCACGTGTTGGATTACAGAATAGGTAAGTGTGGGTTTCTGTTCAATACTAAACTAGGAACTTAGTGAGGATGGATATCGGAGACAGAACAGTCCAAGTGAAGAGTGAGAAACCACTTAACAGATATAGAATAAAGGCTATTTGTGCGGCAAAATGGCGGTGGGAATGTAACATTCATAGATAAGTCAATACCCCTTCTTTTTCCTAAATAAACATGCCAATGGCTTATCACTAGATATGCTCATTGTTCTAAAAGTTTCATTTTCAGCCCTTATTGCAGCTACGTGGCATATAAGGACTGATTCAATCCATAAAAATAACAAATACAAATAAATCCTTGCGTTACAGGATTATTCTTTGTAAGAATTCTGGAACCTTTCTGTCCCATGTCCTTGAATCTTTTTTCCCAATTTGGAAACATACCTAGGTGTCAGATACATTGCTCGAAATTCCCACATAACTTGTCTGATGTCTGATATATTTTTTGCATCATTTGGTCATATATAAATAGACATAATATTCTAGATTCTTCTGAAGCTATAATATTATGCAGCAGTGTTGAAACAAAAACAACTCAATTCAATTACTTTTCTGGATTCTTCTGAAGCTATAATATTAGTCGGCTAGATGAACCTTTTTTTTTCCACTTAGGATTCTTCTCATGGAAAAAAGACTAGGCTGGCCGGCAACCTACGTAATCCTCCTTTATCTGAGCTTGGGACCTCCGATATGCAAACATGCATTATATCAGAAAAAAATATGCAAGTATTAAACTGAAATGATTAAATTGAAAGAACAGGCGAAACAACAAAATGCAAATACCCCAGGATGTTGCGGTATAGAATAAACAACTACAGATCTAGAATGAAAATTATGTCCATTGCTCTTTCTTTTAGTTAGTAGAGTTGCTTTCGCTAGTAGAAATCGGAATCCTGGGGCATTTGAAAAATAAATTACATTATACTGCCCTCAATTGCTTCCAGGTTTATCTCGCCTCAAGCAAACCCTCACTTGTGAGGCTTGAGCCTTGAATGCTTGTGGTGCTTGAATTTCACTTTCATGATTCTGTATACAATAGCTTTTGTGAGAGAACCGTGTGTTCATATATCTGATGAAGAAGCTAGGAGAAGACTTATCAAAATAATAATAACTATAATTATAATAAAAAATAATAATATTGTTAAGGAGTCTGGGAGATTACACTAAGGTTGTGTTTGTTTACCACTTTTTAACTCTGAAAGCTCTCCATCTTTTTCGTTCAGACTCAAGTATGTCTGGATCGGAGAGAAGAACATCTGAACTCTTTATTACAAAAGTACCGTCACAAATTTAAAAAATTATCTCAATTGTCTTTCTTCTCTCCTCTATTTTGATGAAAGCTCTGGCCGATCTCCTTCGTTCCGGTGAAATTTCCGGCTAGATCCTTCGTTCCGGTGAAAGCTCCGGCTAGATCGCCTCATGTCTCTTCTATAAGCATAAAGTCGGATTTGCTAACAATAAAGTCTGATTTGGTTTTTTTTTTGATAGATGGTTGTTTTGTATTTATGGTATGGAATATATTTTATAATCAATACAATCTATTTATATAATATAGAATTCCATATCTGAAAGTAGAATCTATTTCATATATGTAAATATAATTATTTATTAATATTCTTGTACATATTAAAGTTTGTGTGAAGTTCATTCAAATAAAGATTTTCAAAATTAGATTTTAATATTTAATTATATAATTAAATTTTTTGAGTAAAGCTAATAATTTGATTGTGTATATTACAAGGTTAAAATCGTAAAATTCTGTTATTCAGATATTTTAGAAAATTCAATTACCAAATAGCTTTATAAGTTCATCTAATTTATTCAGATATATTAACTATTTAGATCTTAATTACTCAGTTTTATCAAACACCACCTAAGTCACTATACTCAAGTAATCAAGTTGAAACTCAACTTGGGTAATTTGGCTCAAAAGCTTGACTGATAGATCTTGTGGGCATCTTGGTTTTACCTTTTGTACAATAAGCCTTCAAGTCCCATCCAAACACTGGCGCAGGACTTCAAAACTCACATGTTACATCAACAAAAAAGAAGATAGGAAAACACTTGAGGTATTGATTCCTTTCAGGGGTACATTCACATTTTAGGAAGGGTGTTACTAGTTTTGTTTTCTATTTGGAATTGTAATAGTTTTGGGAGAAACTGTTCTCTCATAAATTACAGGATTTGCAAATAAGCCATCCATTGCATTCTGTTGGCCTTTCCTTATATGTAGTGTAATATGATACATGCCAAACCATGAATTCATAGTATCCCTTAATATTTTCCTCCTTCTGCATCTTGCTGCTTTACCATTTAATATTTTATTGTTCTATCTATATAATTTCTTCTTACTGCAATAGTGGTGAAGACAGGGTTAGGATAGAATTAGGGTTCAAGATTGGAAAAGAAATTGAGAGGAATGAACGAGATAAATAAGAAATAATGCGCTCCAGTAATAAACAATCCTTGTTTTCCCAAGAGGGTATTACAACCATATAAATACGAATCCTATTAAATTCTAGAACTATCTAGGATTTTAATAATTACTGGTTTAATAAATCAATATAATCAAAATAACTACTAAAATCTAGAATAATCAATCTTTTGGACTATCTGGCATGGGCTTCCCAAGCCTCTTGTCAGTCCAACTCCAACCAAGTTGGGCGGGCTTGTCCTACATTAGTTCTTCTCTATGAAAAGCAATTGCCCTCGAGTTATGTATTGGGCCAAGAATACCACCTTCATTAGGAAACTTCTTGAGGAGAAATGAGATTGCATCATGCCTAAGCTTTTAATGGTGTTGGATCTTTGGCGGTTTCAAATTTCATCATGATTGAAGGAATATATATTATTATATCCACAATGCTGCAACTTATATCAAAAAGTCTTGGTCTTCCCAACAAAAGGTTACAAGCTCACACTAGTAGCACACCAAATTCCATTGTAATAACTTTTCTTAAGGCTTTGTCTTTAATCCCCAATTACGATTTACATCCTCATAAACAACATTGGTACAATTGTCAGAATCATTGATCAAGCTACACTATCGACAATTGCAGCAAACTTTGGTTTGGAAAATACTAATCCTTCACCAATCTGCCTTAGCAGTAATATCTTGATGAGTTGTGAAAAGAGGGTGAAAGATTAGAGAAGGTTGACCATCATCAGTGCTACTATCACTATTATTGTCATCATTCTTTTATTCCGCTTCCAAATATATTACCTCTTTGCTACTATCACTATTATTGTCGTCATTCTTTTATTCCGCTTCCAAATATCTTTGGCTCTTTGTTTTGGAGTAGCAGAAGCAAGCAATTATTCTTTATTGCAAGGGTCATTACTTGGAGTATAAAGCCGTTTAGTGCCAAAATCATGACAAAGTGCTACATTGGATTTCAGTTTGAGGCTTTGGTCAATTATTCAAATTGTCTTGTTGAGTTGGTGAAGTAGAAGAACCATCGCGATTGTTGAAAGTAAATGAACCATTTGGTGCCTTATGAACAACTTCGGTATTGTCAAAATTTACATTTGATTTCCCATAAGCAGATACTATGGGGCACTTAAAAAGTAATTTGTCCAAAATATCTTCAAATCATGGGTTACTTTTATTATTTCTCACAAGCATGCAATTAACAGTTGCAATGAGTTGGACGAAGTATAAGGTCGCTAGAGCCGAAATTTTCATCAGAATCAGTGGCGTGAGGGTGTTGACGACATTGGCGTGTAATGGAACTCTGGCATTACTTTTCCTTTACTTGTTTTCTTTCTTTTTAGTCCTTCTGTTTTGATCGGATATGAATTTAGGAACGACAGTGTGAGATGCGGCAATGTGTTCTTTGCTTGTGGGGCTGATAAGGGTAGGCTGGTGGTACTGCTGTTAAGAACTAGATGGCAGTGAATACGAGATGTCTGGTACTGCCGATTAATGTAATGTAGCTAGAGACCTATAGTTTTGGCGGGGATGAACAATATTTTTTTCCTTGGCTAAAATTGCCGGCGACGACTTTGCTGATATGACAGAGGCGGTGGTTTAGAGTTAGGTTAGCATTTAGATTTGGTTTTGATGGATTTGGGTATTTTCTGATGGGTGATTTTCAAGAGAGTTGCAACAAACAGCTTAGAGTGGTTTTAGGTTGTGACAATGGCTTTTAGAATAGGGTCGAACGTGGCTCTGATACCACTTGCTGAAGTCCTGATTGAGTCTTAGAATTATGGTTTATGACTGGAGAAGACATTGAGAGATAAATTAGATAAATAAGCAATAATGACCAAAATTATAATCAATCAATCTGTGTTTTCTGAGGGGATTTTAACCATATAAATACTAATCCAATTACATTCTAGAACCATCTAGGATTTTAATAACTATTAAAGTTAATTAAATCAAAATAAAATAAATAACTATTAAATTCTTGAAAATCTCTATTTTGAACTATCTAACATACTCTTCCATAGCCTCCAATATTAGTCCAACCATGTTGGCCAGACTTGGCCTACATTAGATATAAATAAAGTAAAAGGAACTTGATTCCGGAGTTCTATTTTACACTCCCCTATGCACCTCAAATTGAGGTCCACTCCATTCCATTATGTAATTTCTTTTGGTTCTTTCCACTTCACGCAGGATTCTTGGAATTATTTTGGTCCTAATTTGTCATCTACCAAATTATTTTTCTATCTTAACTAAATAATTTCATGAATCATTCATAATCATCCAAAATATAAAAGTAAAAACCCTTGTCTAACTACTTTAGCTTTGTCATCTTGGTATTTTGCTACTGCTTGCTGCTTATATTTTTCCAGTTTTTTTTGATGCTTCGCAATAAACATACAGAAAAACCTACAAAACTAAAAACTAGTAGTGCCTATTAGAGGTCACCCCATACATTCAAATAAGTGCAACTCAAATTCACAAGGAGGTTACTTGCTGATCCTCAGTTCTTCCTGTTCGACACCCAGATTTCCATCATATTACAATTTTTTTTTCTTCCATCTTGCTGTAAACCAATTGGCAACTCATCTTTTGTATGAGAAACTCGCATTCTTCATTGTCTTTAGTAGTTTTTCAGCTTTATTGGAGGATTGCTTCCAAGTGAAAAGGAGTTAGTACAGTAAATACCCTGCGATTGAAGCTTGACAGTTTAAATCCTCTAACTAGACCATATGCTAATTTTCACTTTATTTGTTTCTACTACTTTAAATATTTGTATTATTTTTGTGGAAGATATATGATATGCATGACAAGATTTAGGGAATAGATACAGGGGAAAAAGAAAATAGGAGAAGAGAAAACCCTAGAGGCCATAATGGCACAAAACCAATCTTCAATTAATCAATATATTAATTTCTGACCAAACTTGTGGTAATTACAATGCCTATATGGGAAGTCTAAGACTTTTACAATACCTTTATGGGAAATCTAAGACTTAGGGATCAACCAAGTCTAATACTAGAGACCAAGTAAAACTTTGAACTACTTGCATAAGATAAATATCCTAGTAAATAAATAGCTCTTAGTTACCTAAGTAATTTATATTTAAGCAAGTTATACCTTAAAATATGTAAACAGTTTAATTAACCTAGATTTCCAACTACTACCTATTACAATGAAAAGATCTAACTTAAGTACAATACTTCAATAAGTTTATCCATAAATAATAACACGAAGTTGGAGGAAGATCATCTGATGACCCTAAACAAGAAGGAGCTGCTTTAGATATGAAATCAGCAGCAAAAGAAAGACGAGGAATTGGATTCCCCAAAACTGCAGCCCCCGGATAAAAAAAAATACTTCGTAAAAGGGATGAATGTAAAGGGCATGTCTGATCATAAGAGAAGTCAACTGATGGAGAGTTACTGACTTTAGGAGGTAATTGAATAAGGGCTGTCTTTATGAGCTATGCCTTAACCTCACTAGTAGGCTATATAGAGAGAGCCTTAAAAGGCCTCTGTTTAGCTTCTATATGTGTTATCTCCGCCAGACCCAGTATGGACCAGGAGGGTAGTACTCTTTCTTCACTTGAATCAAATTCGAATCCATATAATAATATCTATTCTTTAGTCTTCATGTCCGCATTAATCTTAGGTCATGTGCATTTTTGTTTGGCCTTGTGGTGATGCAGGATCTAATTTTGAATGTCACCGGATATCCTTCATCCCTGTGGTGTTTCTCTAAAAGGAGTCAAACTAGAGATTAATGGGGAGTCCTTTTTGGTGGTCAGAGTGAAGTATAATTTTCTTGGGTGTGTTTTCAATTTTCAGCTTTTGATTTGTTTAGAGGCCTTCAGATTTTGATTTGTTTTTAGGTCTTCAGATTTTGATTTGTTTAGAGGCCTTCAGGTTCTGGCTATGTTCAATAATCGTTTTGTTGCTTACTGCGTGGCTTCCGTTATGGAATAAATATGGGAATTTGCAAGCCTTATGAAAGGTGTCCTCTATGGGTTTCATTTGTTTGATTTACTTATAATTTTTAACTTAATCATGAATTCGTTGCTTTTTGCTATATTTGTGCTCATATAGTAATTCGACTATTATTGCAAAGTTGTTATTATATTTTAATTTTATATTTGACTAAAAAGCTTGTTGATTAGGTAGTAAATCTAAAAGCTTCTTGTTTGTGTCCCATAGCTATTGAACATAATTAATGACATTGCCGGGATACAAGTGGAGATTTGTTAGGTTTTAGCTTGAAGGATTTGAATTTTTAGAAAGTGCTTTGGCAAGTGTTATTGCATTAAATGTTCATGGGCGATGTCACTGAATCTAGTTTTGGGGGCATGCCTTGTGTTTCAGTAATCTCTCGGTAAAAGCTGATGTAGTCGTATATGAATGTGGCCTCTCTGAATGAGTGTAGGCCGATAGCACTTAGAGCTTAAATGAGCTACATGGTTTCTTTGCTTTTGGGATAGTCTATAGTGTTATAGGTCAATAGTTACCCCTCTCTGTGTCTCTCAGAAATGCAGGCTTGCAAGGTTACTATTATACATTGGAAATGCTGTACTCATCTATTTCTGTCTTCAATCTCTGTGTACAATGTGCTGTTTTCTGTGATATCTGCACAAGTTATGCCAATGTGCATTGAAGTTGCATTTCTAGTTGCTAGTGTTGTTGCTTAAGTTGTTCGTTCAAGTTTCAATCCCTTCTAAAGGTTGCAACCATTTTGTATAGTTGGACCTCGGCTCCTTTGTAGTTGCACATAACTTTCTTACTGTATTTAATAACGTTGGGCCGCTGGGGAACGTTTTCGGTGTAGGTTTACACGACCCTATGGGCCACGCAATAAGTTTAGGGGGACATTGTTGTAGTGACAGTCTAACGATATTTTTTTTATTAGTAACTCCCAAAAAATGTATAGTATACAGAAAATAATGTTTTAGGTGTAATTTGGATGCATACAAGAAACAGGGTCTGTACAGTCTGTATGTATTTAAATTATACCTAAAATATTGTTTTCTGTAAAAATTTCAGTTGAAATAAATACTATACATTTTTTGGGAGTTACTAAAAAAAAAATGTCGCCCCAGAAGGACTCATGGGCCACAAGACTGCAACTTCGGCCCCTGATTGTCCATTATGGGTCCGATTATCATGAAGTTAAGTTCATGGTAAGTTAATCAATTGACCAATACAGTGCTGATACACGAGAGAGAAATCACCTCTTGGCTTGCGTGTCGACAGTATTGATCAATTGACTAAAGTTAACTTTATGCTGACCATTTCCGTTCATTATCGAGTGGGCCCCTCGAGTCGTGTGCCTTGGGCTATTGTCCTTGGGCCTTCGTGTCCATAACCTAACACATGGTTTTCAAATGGCTGATTGGCACTTCTGTCCCTCCAAGTTGTCACTCACTTTTAAAGTCGTCCCTAAAGTTTCATTTTCGTCAGTTAGGTCCTTAAAGTGACAATTTGTTGGCGTTTTCCGTTCCTCCAACCCATTTTGGCCTTAGTCCGACTAATTTTAAACCCAACCTGACCCAGTTTGACCCAATCCAAAATTTTAATATTTTAAAATATAATATTATTTTTAAAATAAGTTTAAAATAATAATTATATTTAACATTTAAAAAAATAATATTTAATATTTTAAAATAATAATTATTTTAAAAATAGTTATTATTAATATTTAAAAAAAAGTATTTTTTTAAAAAAATTAAATAATAATTGTATTTAATATTTTAAAATAAAAAATATTTTGTGAATAATTATTATTTTAATTTTTTTAAAAGAAAATATTATTTTTAAAATAATAATTATATTTAATATTTTAAAATAATATATATTTTTATTTAAAATAAAATATTATTTTTAAAAATTTATAAAGATAATTATTATTCTAAGGAAAAAATATTAGAAACTTTTATTTTTTTAAAAATGAGTAAAGTTTCATAAAATATAGATTCAAAAAAATACATAGAAAATATTTTTTTTTTTAAAAATAAAGTATATTTTTTCATTATTTATGTAAAAAATTATTCTCAGGAAAAAAAGTTAATATCTCTTTTTTTATTATATGCATTCTAAAAACAGTAAAAGATAAATAAAAAAGGTGATTCTATTTTTTTTAAAAAATAATTATTATTTTCAGGAATTTTTTTTTAGAAATAATTAAGATTGAATTCCTAAAGTTTTTAATTTTTTCCTACTTTTTTTCTTGAAAATGTTAATTATTTTTTTAAAAAATATTTATTTTTTTAAAAAAATATTGAATCATTTTTTTAAATTTTTTACTTTTTTTGTATTTTAATTTTAATTTTTTGTTTTTATTTTTAAAAATTCTAATATGAAGAATACATATAATAAAAAAAGAACTATTAACTTTTTTTTCTGAAAATTAATTTTTACATAAAACATGAAAAAATATACTTTATTTTTTTAAAAATAAAATTTTATCTTCTATGTATTTTTTTGAATCTATATTTTATGAAACTTTACTCATTTTTGAAAAAAATAAAAGTTTCAAATATTTTTTCCTTAGAATAATAATTATCTTTATAAATTTTTAAAAAGAATATTTTATTTTAAATAAAAATATATATTATTTTAAAATATTAAATATAATTATTATTTTAAAAATAATAATTATTTTAAAAATTTTTTTTATTTTAAAATATTAAATATAATTATTATTTATTTTTTTTAAAAAATAATTTTTTTAAAATAATAAAAGCAGCTATTTTCAAAATAATTATTATTTTAAAAATAATAATTTATTTTAAAATATTAAATATTATTTTTTTAAATATTAAATATAATTATTATTTTAAACTTATTTTAAAAATAATATTATATTTTAAAATATTAAAAATTTGGGTTGGGTCAAACTGGGTCGGGTTGGGTTAAAATGGGTCGGGTTGAGGTCAAAATGGATTGGAGGAACGGAAACGCCAACAAAATGTCACTTTAAGGACCTAACTGATGAAAATAAAACTTTAGGGACGACTTTAAAAGTGGGTGATAACTTAGAGGGACAGAATTTAGAACAAATATAGTAGTCCATCTGTTCCATATATTTGATCATTGTTCACGTTTTAAAGTTAATTTAAGAGATTTTTAAACTCTAAATTAACATAGATTATTTTAATTTTAATCAATACAATGACGAATATTATAAATTATTTAAAAAATATTATTCGTTGTAAATTTTATTATTTCATAATATTTAATGAGTCATCTCAATTTTGAGTTTGAAAATTTTTTAAATTAATTTTTAAAAGTCAATAATAAATACTCCATATTATTTGAAACGGAGAGAATATATATTTTATTGTGCGACAGAAAAAGCAGTAGGCATAGTTAATCTTTAATACTATACACTAGCTTTAAAAATTGAGGAGGCTATATCTTTGTGTTTTGTTTTCCTGTGCACCCTTTGAATTTACCCAAAAAAAAATGTCAACGAAGTAAGAGGAGAGTCCATTATTATATCTAGATCTTTTATTCCTTGTGACATATTGAAACAAGGGATACAATATTTGCATTTCAAATTTATTGTTTGTGCTTCCATCATACTTTATAAAGTGCACCAAATGACATACTAATCCTGAATGGGTCTCCTATTTGATAGACTGTACGACACACTTGCGTGAGTTGATCGTTATTCGGATCGTTTTAACAATGGTTATAGATGGAACATTAATAATACATTGACCCCTCGTTTATATTTAAGTGGTAACCTTGGTAGAATCTGTAAGACCCCAACTTTTTATGAATAATATTTTAATTTCTTTAAATATTATTCTAAATAGTAAGGTGGTGATTTAATAAATATTATAGTTATGAGTGATATGTGCAAATTATACAAAGTAAATAGTCTATCAGGAAATATTCGTTTTGTCAGAGAATATTCGTACGACGGCACCGAAATAACCAATCATTGGTGGTCCCCACAACGGAATAACTGTCGGATATAGAAAGCGACAAAAATAAATTTTTTAAAAAATTGGTGGCAGAATTTTTACCGTTAACTGTTGAAATACTCGGTGATAAAAGTACAATAATACGCGTTACTCCACAGTAGCACGCGGTACTCCACAGTAGTACACGGTATTATACAATATTTTTGAATATTAATTCAATAATTGCTACAGTAGAAGTCACTCAGTATTTCATTCAATAATTGCCACAGTAGTTACTGCATAGTATCTTATATTATTGATTCAATAATTGTTACAGTAACATCTGCACAGTATTTTATATTATTAAATCAATAATACGTCATAATAACTCATATTATTTAATATGATATTATTAAACTAGTTAATATTATTGATAATGTCGAGAAGTTCTGTCGAGAAAAAAAGTTAGTTAATTACGCGACGTTTATACGGAAGACCCCCTCTTTCTTGGGAACGATTTGGTTGTCAATATTGTGAGTCTTTAATATTAATTATGAATAATTATTAAAAAAATAAAAGGTGATGATTAAGGATAATTATTTTGTGGTAGATATTTGTTCAATTTTTATTACAAATAGAGGGGTTTAGCAGGAGGCGTTTGTTGTAAGTTTGACTTATTATTCCATGAACCCACCACTTGCCAAATTGTCAAACCGTCGACATAATTTTTTTTCCAGTATTTGTTTTATTATTATAATAATAGTAATAAAACAGAATTTTTTTTCTATAAAATAGAAAACTTTTATAAAGTTGTTTGTTTTATTATAATATAATATATTATATTATATATAAAGTTATTTATTTTATTAGAATATTTTATTAAATAATAAAAAAATCAGACGAACGATTTGCACCACGTTTCGTTTATCCGACGAATTTGTCAAAGGTGGTATGATGTCATTCTCCTATAAATAGGCTACTTAGTTGAGGTATGAAACTCACACCAGAATAACAAAATTCTTTTTCTATAATATTATGCGTATTTTTTTTGAGTATAAGGATACTTTGAGTGTAGCTAATAGTGCAAGATTTTCTCAAGATAATCTCCTTTATACCAGCCAGATCTAGTCTCCTACTAAGGTAATGGATATTATTTCTTTCATATTCGTTAAAGGGATATCATTTCTTTCATATTTATAAGGGATATCACTTTCTTTCATACTCATAAAACTAAACTTACTATGGTAAGTATTGTTTCTATAATTCTTGAAATGATTACAAATTCCTTGGAGCTTTGCGCTTCATCTAGTATCATTTTATTTATCTGAATATTTTTATTGAATTTTAATCGTTATCTTTGGAATATGAATCTTGAATATCATTCTTGAATTTGACCCCATATTTTGGTCATCATGTTGACAATTTGGATATTCTTGGACTCTGGATAAATTAAATTATATATAGTACGCAGACTTAAATTGCGGTAAAAAGTTATCTTTGGCCCGTAGTGCAAAGATGAATTGTTGATTGATATGATTATAACCAAGAACTGTGTATTGGCATAATCATGACCTTTGGTGTTACAGAAAATATTTGTGGTGAAAGTTCTCTTTGACCCATAGTGCAAAGATGGACTGGTGTTTGGCATGATCATGACCATTGGTGATACAAATGAATATCTTTGGCCCATAGTGCATAGATAAACTGTTGATTTGCATAATTTTGAACATGAATCGTTGATTGATGTTATAGGGATAAAATATTGATGATGAACCTTTAATCGTAGAAGATAGTAAACATCATGCTATACTTGAATCATCTAATGGATTGCTTGTGCCGCTGTAGTTATCAAGGAAAGCTTATATTATCTTTAAATCTTTGATTTATCAGTGTTGAAGGCTATAGATAATTTATTCTTCATTATCTTAGTCATAATATTCTTTATTGGGCTGTTTGAGCTCACCCTTTTCCTTTTTGTTCCATTTTTCTTTCCAGGAAATGAAAGTGTAGTTGTGACTAGTCGGGGAATAGAGTAATGGTCCAAGTTAGTGGTTGTCCTTATCAAGTTATAAAGTAGTATAACAATAATTGTACTGAGGACTTAAAACATGTGTTAACGTATTTTATATGGTATTGTAATAATATGGGTTTGAATACTATTGTAATTCATGCGGTTCGATATTTGTATTGAAATTCACAGTATGTGTGTTGGCGTATTTTGCACAACAGTTTAATAGTTGTAAATATGATAGTTTGTATTTGATTTTTTTGTATGTATTTGGCGACTCAAAATGAGTTGTGTGGACCTATTTTGGGGGCGTCACACAATCAACGATTGATATATGGTAGAAGACGCCACAAACACTTATGTATTGATGTCTGATAAGTCGGATTGATCGTCACAAACACATCGATAAGATCAAGAGTTCTTCAGAAGAACAAAAATAGAATACTCTCAAGTAATCTAAAAAGAAGAAGTATTATTAAATCAATCAGTACCAAAATCCTTGACATTGAGGCCTATTTATACTAGTACATGGACTTAATTATGGTAATAAAAACCCTAAAAATGTTGCCCTAATTTTACCCTAGTAGAAGTCTCTAGAATTTTAATCAAAATAAATCATAACCCCCTTAGAATCATGCTAATTACCTAAAACAAAAGGAAACAAAATCTAATATAATTTGCCTAATATTTTAGGAAACAAAATATTCTCTAATTCCTGAATTGGGCTTGTATCAAACTGATCTAAACTTGTGTCTCATGCTCCTTAGCCTCCTCCTTGGACCTCCTTGAGTTAGCTTCAACCCAAACATCTTGGATCATTTCATTGAGGCCTTGATTGAACCTTTTAGTTCTAGCCTTTGTAATTGGTCCAACTGACACTTGAATTGGATCATCCCAAATTTTATCTCATTGATTTCCATCCACGCCCAAGCTAAGTATGCCCTCATTATTCCTCTCATCTTGAAAAAGATTTGTCTCATCAGTTGATGTGGCCCTAGTCAGGATCTTATCATTCCACTCCTCTTGAAAATGATCTGTCCTCAAATTTTACATATGTCTTCTTGGATCAAATATCAATCTTTGAAACATTTCACGTTGCATATGTAAACACACTTGAATTCCTAGATTAAACACAAAATAAAACCAAACATGTATCTTTTGTGTAATCACCATGAAATCAAGATACATAAGTTTAATGCATAATTTCCAGGATAAAAAATTAAGATACTTCCCTTTAGACTCTCAATGCATTGTTCTGATTGGTTTGAACAATAATCCATATTTTTCTCATCGTTGAATATGATCTAATCCTGAATCTGCACAACATAATCAAACTTTCCCTTTATATCAAAATTAACACATTCTAAATCAAGTAATGACATTAATGAAATTAAAAGGTCACAACCAAGCATAATTATACGATGATCACAAACAGACACAACAAGTGTTAAAGAATTCCCCCAAGTTTTAATAAAAATCAGAATATCAGGAAAATAGATAATAACAAAATTCCTTATGAAAGAATGAAAAATATGACTCATTAATCTCATAAAAGAACTTAATGCATTAGCTAATCCGAATGATATAACTTCAAACGCATATAAACCATATCTGACTCAAATTTGATGATAAACACTTTTAAAACTAATTTTAGAAAAATCACAAGTACCATGCAGTTCATATAACATATTATCTAAACAAGGAATAAGATAACGATCCATTAAGTGATTTTGTTGACCTATTGGAAATTAATCCTCGATCTCCGCGTCCTATCCTTCTTAAGCACTAAGATCTCATGAATGACACACGAACTCATGCTTTCTTTCACAGACCTTTTCTTTATCAATTCACCAACTTAATTATTTTTGTGACTCCTTCGTCTCCTCGGGATTGAACCTGTAAGCTAATTGGAATGATAACACAGGGTATGGTATCAACCTGAAATAGAGAAATAACAGAACTAGACAAAGAAGAGTTAAATTGGTTAGTATTCAAAAGCGCCTCTTTGTACGAACGTACAGTCATCGGCTGTTTATAATACAATACACTTTCCCACTCACTCTCTTTTTTATAGTCGCCTATTTCCCTCCATTCTTTTTGCTCAATTTTTCTCTTAATTGTTTCATTCTCTCTTTTATTTCCAGTCTCACTTTCCTCAATCTCTTTATTCTTTTCATCCTCACTCTTTTCAATCTCTCTTTTGTTTTCAACCTCACTTTTATTTACTTCTTCTTTTTCACTCTCAATCTTTTGATTATTCTCTTTGTTTTGTTCACTCTCTTGCTTTTGATCACGATTGTGACACCCCCAAAATAGGACCACACAACCCATTTTGAATCGTCAAAATACATGGTACAGAATTCAAATACAAATCTTCTTATTCCAACTATTAAACTGTCGTTCAAAATACGACCACACAAACTGTGGGTTTCAATACAAATATTGTGTTGGATATAATTCAAAAATATCCACACTCAAATTAAGTCCTTATTATAATTATTGTCACACTATTTCACAATATAATGAAGACTGCTATAGAAACTATCTCGGATCATTACTCTATTCCCCGACTAGTCCCAGCGACACTCTCATTTCCTGAGAAGAACAATGGAACAAAAAGGAAAAGGGTGAGCTCAACTAGCTCAGTAAAGAACATTATGACTAAGATAATGAAGAATAAATTATCGTTAGCCTTCAACAATAATAAATCAGATAAAATATTACGGACAACAAGTTTTAGATCAACAACTGCAGCGAAAATAACAATCCATTAGAAGAGTCAAGTAGAGCATGATGTCTACTATCTTTTGTGATTTAAAATTTTATCATCAATATTTTATCTCTGTAACACCAATCAATAATTATTTCAAATCAACGAATTATCTATGCACTACGGCCAAAGATATTCGTTTGTATCACCAGTGGTCATGATTATGCCAAACACCTGTCCATCTTTGCACTACGGGCCAAAGATATTCATCAATTAACAGTTTATCTTTGCACTACGGGCCAAAGATATTCATTTGTAACACCAATCAATAGTTCATCTTTTCACTACGGACCAAAGAGAACTTTCACCACAATTTAAGTCTGAGGATTATGACAATGATATAAAGAATGAATCCAGTAAGATCAAGGATAAATATTAGAGATTTTTAATTCAATTTATCCAGAGTTCAAGAATGTCCAAATTGTCAACATGAAGATCAAAATATGGATTCAATTTCAAGAATAAGATTCATAAAAGATAACTTGGACAAAGAAAAGAAAATTTAATTTCGTTGTGAATAGTACTCATGAATAGTACCCCGGATGAAGTACCCAACATGAAAAGATTAAAATTTAATAAGAAAGTTCAGACCAATATTCTAGTGAAATGATATTAGATGAAGCGTAAATATTAAAGAATTTCTAATCATTTCAGAAATTATAGAAGCAATACTTACCATAGTAAGTTTAGATTTAGGAATATGAAATGAAATAATATACGAAACTGCAAATGAATTTTCACCCGTTCATGCGATAATCCGCGTAGACAGATCATTTTCACAACTTAATAAAGAATGAATACGAATGGTTATTCACCATGCAAGCGGTAGTCCGCGTTGACAGGAAATTCTCACAGATTAATAAGGACTATAATGACAACCCTTACGAGTATTAAAAGAAAATAACATCCTTTACCTTAGTAGAAGACTAAATTTGACTGGTATAACAGAGATTATCTTGAGAAAATCTTGCACTCTTAGCTATACTCAAAGTATTCTTATACTAGAAAAAAATACACACAATATTATAGAAGAAAAATTCTCTGATTCTGGTGTGAGTTTCATTGCTTAACTAAGAAACCTATTTATAGGAAAATGGACTACATAGTAACTGATTCACGGACGACTCATATTATTTTACTATTAAAACTTCAACCGACGGTCCATATTGATTTACTATTAAAACTTCAACTGACGGTTCATATTGATTTACTATTAAAACTTCAACCGACGGTCTGAAAAATTAGTACGTCCCCCCCATGGAATAATAAGCCAAACTTTCAACCAACGACTCATGACAAACCCCTCTATTTATATCAAAAATTGAATAAATATTTATCATAAATCACTTATATTTAATCAACCCATTTTTTTTCTTTCAACAATTATTCATCATTAATATTATAACTCATAATATTGACAACCAGATCGTTTCTAAGAAAGAGTGGGCTTTCCGACTATGGATTTCTCCTTATTAGCGCGCAATTAAATAACCTATCCCCTTTCCTCGACAAATTTTTTAGATATTGTCAATAATGCAAATAATAATATAAATAACTGTGTCATATCAATTATTGATTTAATAATATAAAATATTGTGTAGATGTTACTGTAACAATTATTGAATCAATAATATGAGCTACTATGCAGCAACTACTGTGGCAATTATTGAATACTGAGTAACTTTTTACGTAAGAATCAATAATCAGAGATACTGTGCAATACCGTGTGTTACTGTGCAACAACGCGTATTACTGTACTTTTATCACCGGGAATTTCAACAGTTTAACGGTAAAATTTTTGTCGTTATTTTTATAAAAAAGTTATTTTTATCGCTTTCTATATCCGACAGTTATTCCATTGTGGGGTCCACCAATGATTGCGTTGTCGTACGGATATTCTCCCATAAAAAGAATATTTTCCGACCAAATGAATATTTCTCGACACAACGAATATTTTATGACGACTTGCTTACTTTGTAAAATTTGCAAATATCACCCATAATTATAGCATTTATTAAGTTATCACCTTACTATTTAGAATAATATTTAGAGAAAATTAAATCTTTATTTATTAAAAGTTGGGGTCTTACAACTTCCTTTCCTTATGAAATTTTGTCCTCGAAATTGATGTACGTACATGGTATTTCGAAGAGGTGAGGATACCTTGCTTTCATTTTAGATTTTAACTCCCAGGTTATTTCCTCAATATCATGGTTTCTCCATAAAACTTTGACTTGAGGTATAACATTTGAGCATAAAATATGTTCCTTTTTATCCAAGACCTTGACAGGTACCTCCTCATACGTTAAATCTTCGGCTATATCGTCTGATTCTAATTCAATAATGTGGTTTGGGTCTTTCACATATTTACGTAGCATAGATATATGGAAAACGTTATGAATACGAGATATGCTTGGCGGTAAGGCGAGTCTATAGGCCATAATTCCTACTCAATCGAGGATTTCAAATGGAACAATAAATCGTGAATTGAGCTTTCCTCTCTTCTGGAGTCTCGTAACTTTTTTTCATGGAGCAACACGTAACAATACATGGTCTCTTTGATGAAGATCAGCATAATTCTTTTGTCGATCTTATGCTATTTGTATATATTGCCGGATCATTTGAATCTTTTCCGTAGTCATGCGTACCAACTCTGGTCCCAACAATGTTCTTCACCCACCTCGTCCCAACATACTGGAGAACGACACTTTCGTCCATACAATGCCTCGAATGGAGTCATGCCTATACTTGCTTGATAACTGTTGTTGTAGGAGAATTCCACCAATGGTAAGTATTTATCCAACTTCCTTTGAAGTCTAGTATGCAGAGTCTCAATAGATCTTAAAGAGTTTGAATAGCCCTTTCCAATTTCCCTTCCGTTTGAGGATGATATGCAGAACTGAATCGTAAATCCGTGCCCATAGATTTCTACAAGTTGACCCAAAATTGTGAAGTGAATCTAGGATTTCGACCAGAAACTATGGATACTGGCATACCATGCAGTCTTAAAATCTCATTTATGTACACACGAACAAGACGTTCAAGTGAATAAGTTTCTCGTATAGGCAAGAAATGAGTAGACTTGGTTAATCTATCGACAATGACACAAATTTCATCTATGCCTTGAGAAACCTTGGTAAGACCCGTAACGAAATCCATGTTGATGTGTTCCCACTTCCATTCTAAAATTTCAAGTGGTTGCAATGGAACTTTTGGCACTTGATGCTCTGCCTTGACACGTTGACACGTTAAACACCTCGAGATAAACTCCGCAATCTCTCTCTTCATGTTGCTCCATTAAAATGAATGTCAAAAATCACGATACATTTTGATAATTCCAGGATGGATTGTAAATGGTGTGTTGTGTGCCTCCATCATGATTTTATAATTTAAATCAGAGTCATTAGGAACACAAAGTCTAGCGTTGACTCGAAGTATCCCTTCCTCGTCGATTCTTGCTTCTAGAATAGCACCTTCTTGCACCTTCTTCTTCATATTCATCAGCTCCTAGTCTGTTGCTTGAGCATCTTTAACTTTGTTGATTAAAGTCAGGTTCTATGCTTATATTTGCCATCTTCACGTGGGTCCCTGGAGTTTTTAACTCTATCTCCATCCTTTGTAAGTCATACAAAATGGGTTGTTGATAATATCACATTCGTACCCGCATATGATCTTCTACTCAACGCGTCAGCTATCACATTCGGTTTTCCAGGATGGTATTGAATGGTATGGTCGTAATCTTTCAACAACTCAAGCTAACGTCGTTATCGCATGTTGAGTTCCTTTTGAGTGAAGAAATATTAAGGCTCTTATGATATGTATAGATCTCCACTTTCTCCCCATACAGGTAGTGTCTCCTAGATCTTTAGCGCGAAAACGACTGCTTCCAACTTTAGATTATGAGTAGGATAATTCCTCTCATATTCTTTGAGTTTTCGTGAGGCATAGGCTATGACTTTCTCATGTTGCATGAGAACACATCCTAAACCTCTGCCTGAAGCATCGCTATAGACGACAAATCCCTCCAAACCTGATGGTATTGTCAGAACAGGTGCTGAAATGAGTCTCCTCTTGAGTTTTTGGAAGCTCTTCTCACATTCCTCGCTCCATCCGAATTTTGTATTTTTTTCGAGTCAGCTGAGTTATGGAGTGGTGATTCGAGAAAATCCTTCTAGGAATCTCCGATAATAACCAGCTAAGCCCAGAAAGCTACGTATTTCGGTTACTGGCTTAGGTTGCTCCCAACTTTGTATTGCTTCAATTTTTGTCGGGTCAACTGATATTCCATGTTTCGATATCACGTGCCCAAGGAATGCTATTTCCTCAAACTAGAACTCAGATTTCTTCAACTTGGCATATAACTTATTTTCACGAAGCTTTTGAAGTATCAGCCTCAAGTGTTGCTCATGATTTTCACGGCTTTTGGATTAAATGAGGATGTCATCAATAAAGACAACCACAAAATGATCCAAATATTCCTTGAATACTCGGTTCATCATATCCATGAAGGCAGCGGGAGCATTAGTCAATCCAAAAGATATGACTAAGAATTCATAATGTCCGTATCGAGTTCTGAAGGCAGTCTTTGGAATGTCATCGGTTCTAATCTTTAACTGATGATACCCAGAACGAAGATCGATCTTTGAGAAGAATTGAGCACCTTGCAACCGGTCAAACATGTCATCAATGCGAGGTAACGGATACCTATTTTTGATGGTGACATGATTCAACTCTCGATAGTTAATACAAAGTCGCATACTCCCATTTTTATTCTTTACGAATAACACAAGAGCAACCCACGGCGATGTACTAGGACGAATGAAACCAATGTCTAACAACTCTTGTAGTTGGGTTTTTAACTCCTGAAGTTCAATAGGAGCCATTCGATATGGGATTTTGGAAATAGGGTTTGTACCGAGTTCAAGGTCAATACAAAATTTAATTTCACGTTTTGGGGGTTGGCCAAGAAGTTCTTTGGGAAATACATTAGGGAATTTATTAACAACAGAAATATCATTCAAATATGACGTATTTTTATTTAAATCGGTGACATGGACTAAGAAATCTTGACATCCATTTTTTAATAAACGAATCGCTTTATAACTTGAAATAACAGTGATTGATTTTAGTGGTTTGGTTTATTGGGAATTGCATATTCAAATTTGATGTTGAAAGTAAATATAAATGCTTAAGTGTAAAGTCCTTCAAAGAACATATGTACAAGGACTTAGATGATAGATCAAGAGTGTTAGGTTGATCTGTGCTTTAATGTTTATCATTCTGTAAATGAATGTATAAAAGAGAGATCAAAACTGTTAGGTTGATCTATTTTGAGATGTAAATATTAGGCCTTGACAGAATCGTAGTCTGCCAAAGCCAGTCTGCAGAAGCCAAGGCAGCATCGTGGAGCTTCAATGAAAGTGTCCAAATATCGTAGTCTATTTTGGAAGCCACTCTCAGAATCATGGAGAAGATCCGAGCGCTTGCCGAGCCAAGTCAAGAATCGTAGTCAGCTCTCGAAAGCATGAAGTCTGCAAGACAAGCAAGTGAAAATCGTAGTCTATCAAAGAACTTAATATAAATCGCAGTGTTCTCCACAATCAAGACTGAGTCTAGCCTGTGCAAGCCAACACACAACAATTCATGGTAGTCAGCATCAAAGTTCGTCTTTCTGATGAAGGAGGAAGAGCAACAAATAAGGAAAGGCTTATAGACGTTGACAATTTAATAGTCCCAATGATCCAACATTCATCCATAGTATACATTGAAGAATCGTATTGAATAAGCTAAGGAAAGGACTACATGCCTGCTGAAAATACCTTGTCAGGTGTTAGGTGAGAAAGCAGTCTGCTGTGTCAGTGGGCCAAACGGCTAGATAGCAGATTTGCAGGAAGTCAACATCAGTGCTCATAAACGGCTGAAGCATTTAATGCTGCAACGGATGCCTTCAACGAAAATATTTCAAAGGCTCCTTCATATTTTACTCTTAATCTAAACTAATCTCATCGTGTCACATGTCAATGCGACATAATATTTCATTTTTGCTCGCTCATAAGCGCCAATTGATTGCTATCTAAAGCATTAATAACTAACTACTCAAAGCGCTAATATATGAACAGTCTCAGCCTTGCTTACTTTTCAAAGCGCCAAGGGTGATTACTCGTGTGAGTTAGTCAATCAACCCGTTGACATATATTTAGTGTGTGCATATCTAATATGCATAATAACTGTGTCAACTACTAATATATATCATATGCGCTAAAAGAACACAATCATAAGTGAGAACAAATGAATCTCACATAAATGATAAATATCTCAAAATAATAATTTATATCTCTAATACAAGCCAAATAATGAGTGATATACAAGAAAATAAGAAACTACATCAAACCCTACGAAGCCCAAAGGAACTAACATACCTACAAAAAGCATATTTAAGAATTGACTTCGTCAAGGGATCCGCTGTAACGAACGAGATTTTTGTATTTAATTTTAAATATTTATTAAATTAAATAAATATTTTAGTTGATTTATTTGTTGAGGTAAATAAATAATTGATGTTATTATGTTATGGAGTAATTTAATTAAGTGTAATATGTTAATTAAGTTGATGTTAGTAATTTTGTAGTTTAAGTTTTAATTTAATTGAGATAATTAAATTAGATGAAGTATTAAGTTTTAATTTTGTAGTAATGATTTAATGAATTGATGAATAATTATAGTGGTGTCTAATTTAATTTAATAATTAAATTAGAGATTTACTAATTTGTTACATAAAATTATGAATAATAAATAAATTATAGTTGTGTAGCAATTTGATTTATGTGGCAATTTGATTTAATAAGTTGATATTAACTTTAATTTAATTGAATTTGAATATTAGAATTTAATTGAATAAAGTGCGACAATTAAACTATATAGTAAATGAGTTATTAAAATAAATTAAAAGAAGTTTAATTTAGTTTTACCAAACAAGGCTTAAGGCTTTTGAAATTCCTATGTTAATCTAGTTTTGCAAAACAAGCCTTTGTGGTTTTTGATTTAAAAAAAAACATAACTGACATGTAATTAAAAAGGAGATATTATGTTTTGTCAGTTTTATTATATGTATTAGATGTATATCTGTTATATTATATTTTTACGTTAAGTTAGAAGAAGAGAATATTAGAGAGAAAAGAGAGAAGAAAGAAGAAAAGAGAGAAAGGTTTCTCTGTGCAAACAAAGGAGGATTTCCATCATCCTTTTCTAAACTAACAAGCAATTCAAAGGTATAATTCTAGTTTTAAAGTTTTAGTTTTTGATTTTTAGAAATTCGTTGTGTTTGAGTTTTCATGATAATTTGTTGAGAATATGATTTATATATGTTAATTTGTATATAGAAACTTGTTTATATATGATTTGTATGAGAATTTGGGTTGTTTAATCCATTAAAATATGATGAATATGAAGAGATCATGTTCATAGTAAGTTACATAAGTATTTTGAAAAATAGCTTATTTGATACAAAAATTATTGTCTAATTTATGTTATAATATATAAATTGATTGTAGATTGTGATAGTATGATAAGAAATGAAAACAACATGATTTAAATAAAGTAATTTGGTTTAAAAATGAATTCACAATGATTGTTTTTGTCATGAACGTTTAACAGAGGAGTTTTTTCAATAATAATGAATTAAAAGGTTTTAAGTTGATTGTTATTGTAACGATTGAGATTTTATATTTAATTTTAAATATTTATTGAATTAAATAAATATTTTATGTGATTTATTTATTGAGTTAAATAAATATTTTATGTGAATTATTTATTGAGTGAAATAAATAATTATGTGATTTATGGAAATGATTTAATTAAGTGTTACATATTAATTTAATGAATGTTATTTAATTGATGTGTATATATTAATTTTATATTATAGTTCTAATTTAATTGAGAGAATTAAATTAGATAAATTATGTGATGAAGTGTTACATGAATTATAATTAGCGACTAATTATAATTATGTGGTAATTTTATGTGATTAATTGATGTTAGATTTTAATTAATTAAATTAGTTGATTAATATTTAATTAATTAAAATATGACATTAAAGTATGTGTTAAATGATTTGTTAAAATAAAGAAAATGTTTTAAATTATTTTGCCAAACAAGGCCCTTGTATTTGTTTTAAACCTATTTCTACCAAACAGGACCCTAATTATCAAAAAGCTGTTTTTAAATAAACTGTTACCTAAACAATACCTTAGCATTAATAATCTGTTTTTAAAAATAACCTTGTTTTGCCAAACAAGGCATTGTGGTTTTTGAATTTTTGTAACTTACATAATAAATGTATTTATTATATATATTAAGTAATTAGCAGTTACATATATATCATTAGTATACGTATATTATATCAGTTATAATATATCTAAACTACGTTAGTTTTTCCTAAGTCTAAACTAAGAACTAAGAAGAAAAGAGAGCAGAGAAAAGGAAGAGCAGAGAAGAGAAAAGAGGAAGAAGAATTGATAGAATTGAACTCACATCGCTTTCTCTTTCAATCTATTAACAAAAGGTATTATTTATAATCTCTAATTATTATAGAACTCAATTCATATGTTTCATGTATTTTATTCTCTGTCAAAAGTTGAGTTTTCATGAAGTTGTATAATTATGACTATGTATATATGATGTTCATATGTTTTCATATGTAATTGTGTGCCATGAAAAGATTTTCAAAATACAATTGTTGTAAAAACCAGTTTTAAAGTTATGATCCTTATATTTTCATTCTCTGTAAAACATGTTTTGGAAGTTGTATAGCATGATGGATATATATATATATATATATATACATAATTGTATTCATATCATGTCTATATGTGATGGTATGCTTAATTAGTTGTTTAATTCATGAATATATATGATATAATGGAGAATTTATATTTTTTCAAAAGTCACAGTGAAGTGTCTGGGAAAAATAAAGTTTCTCATAGAAATCAAAATATATGTTGATTGTTGATTTTGTATAAATTAATTGCGGAATATGTTATTATGTTTAGAAATTAGTTGATTGAGATTGGAATTGTGAGAATTGGTTTCAAAATAAATTCGCAGTGTTCAATTTCATCTAGAACACTGATATTGGTATTTTCTTTATATGTTTGTAAAAATTAAGCGTTGTAATCTTGTTAATTGATGTATTAGTGTGTTCAAAACATGTTAGAAGCTTTGCACTTTGTTTCTGTAAAGTTTTATATTGAAAATTGTTGGCTGAATTGAGAACTCATTGTAGAGAATTAAGCAAATTTGGCTTTTCTCTGCACTGTTCGCGAAGCTGCTCTGTTTTTGTCCGCTGCCGGCGCAGCTGCGCAGGCAGTAAGGGTAGAAGCGGCGCAGCTGCGCCGCTGGGTTTTCGCAGGTTTGGCCCCTGCGCAGCTGCGCCGGTGTCAAGGCTAAAGGTGGCGCAGCTGCGCCGTGTCCCGGGCAGTGACAGTGACTTTAGTTTTTGTGCAGTGTTAATTCTAAGTTTAGTTTAATTATTCTATGACAATGAGCATGTATCTAGCTGCTATAACATGTGTTATAATTTGAGAAAAAGGAAGTTTTAAAACCTAATATGGTATTTAAATTATAAACTATAATTGTTTAATTGTACAATAAGTTACTTAATTATAATTTTATTAATTATAATTAAGAGTAAATGTTTAATTTAAATTATAATTTTTGTGAAATTATAATGTATAGAAGTTGATTTATTTTAATCAATTAGATGTTAATTTAAATTATAATTTATGTAATTATAATTTAATAAATGCATGTTTAATTATGGATTATAAATTGATAATTGCATGATTAATTATAATTTGTGTAATTAAATGCATGATGCGGTTTAATTGATTATAATTGTTTATAATTTAAAAGGTAATTATAATTTAAGTAATTATAATTTGATTAAGTGTTTGAATTATAATTTAATTATATACATAATTGATTTAATTAACTATGTGATAGTTGATTATTATTATTAGAGTGAGTTAACCAGGAGGGTTAACCACTTATGTGAATTAGTTACGTGTTAACTAATTTAGATTATTATGATGGAATATATATGTGTAGGAAGTATTAAAGTACGTGAATTGTGTTAAGTAGTTTGCGCTTGAGGCAAGTCTTCTAAACCCTAAACTCGTTAATTTTATGCAAGTCTTCTAAACCCTAAACTCGTTAATTTTATACAATTTCTTGAGTTCATATATTCTTGTTAAGAATGTCCTTTCCATTTCAGTATTGGACAATTGTTTATTTAATTTAAATGGTCTTAACTTATTGTTCAAGTAAGATCCAGTTATTATTTTAATTGCTTTAAATTTACTTCTAAAGCATATGCTAATTCATAATTCTTTTATTTATGAATTATTGAAAGTCGATTCAACTAATCCTTAGTTGATGAACGTGAATTCTAAATTACCCTTGTAAGCTTATCTAAACCAAACTTTCTTTGGTGCGGACTTGAATTCAATTTACTGAGTTGAACAACCCTATTTACTAGGGGAGGTTACTACGCATAGCGTTAAGATGTTTGTGCACAATACATGGTACAAAGGGCTGATCCCCCTAAGTACGAGTTAAGGTCCGTAGTCTTATTGACTGTTAAAGGTTTAAATAGAAATATTTATAACCTAGGACAAGAGTTCAAAGGTCTTACGACCCTCAGATAAATTCTATATTCGAATTTTAATATTGATAGACAATTATTATTCAATTCTTTATTATTGAAGCAAGCTAAGTTGTTCAGATTCTTTTAAAGATATCCTTTCATGTATATATCATTGTTAAACTCCAGTGAGCTGTGGTTTGCTCACTCTTGCATTAAATAACAATTTCAGTTAAGGTTAATAACGCTGATGCTCCGTCTACGAGTAAGGGCAAGGGAAAGCAAAGCAAGTGAAGACTTGTTTTTTTTTATTTAATTGAGAATGATTGTAATAAGACTTGAATGTTATATTTTTATTTTCGCACTTTATTATATTCATGTCAGGGTTAGAGTAACCCGAAATTATTTTAAAAAGGTTGTAACCCTTGTTTTAAGGGAGATTTATTTATTTAATTTAAGTTGTAGTTTATTTTACATTATTCATTGGGTAGATGTATGTTATATTAGAAAGTGAACACCAAATCACGTGAAAATGAAGTACCCGAATTTGGGGGTGTCACAGTTATGATGTTTATATGTGTAAAATTATGTTAGAAGCATTAGTTTATGTTTCTGTAAAGTTTTGTACGTTATACGAGTAACATTTGTTGTTTAAGCAAAGCCGTTAAGCCAAATTGGCGTTTTATGTGTTTTTCGCGAACCTGTCTGCGTACCACTTTGCGGTGGCACCACATCGCCTGTTCCGTGAGTAAACAGAGCGCTGCAGCGCTATAGCAGTATTTGGTGACTTGTCACGGCGTCGTAGCGCCAGTTCTGTGTGTTAACTGTCGTGCCACAGCGCTGAGACCGGGACATCAGAGCTTGATGATGTGTCATGGCGCCGCTGTGCGGGTCCCATGCTATTTCACGAGCGTTGCAGCGCCGAGGCTGAGCCGCATCGCAGGTTGTAGTTCATTATCTGGCGCTGCCGCGCCACTTGAGCAGTTTAGCCAGAGAATGTTATTGAACTGTACAAATGTTTAGGAATGTTAATCTATTGATTATAAAAGCATGTTAATGAAATTATATGTTGATTAAACATTATGTAATCACATTTGTAAGATGAGATTGACGATTTTAAATTGTAACTTGATTAATTATTAACAAGTTTAAGTTTGACGTGGATAATAAAAGGAAGTGTGGGTTGATCATGTTGTGTATTAACCAATGATGTGATTAAACCTAAGGACTAAAAGTTGTAAGTTAACTTAGATTGGTTAACTAATTATGTGACTTAGCTATGTGAAACCTAATTCGTGTTACTATTGTTAAAAACATGTGCGTAGGATAATTGAGGAACGGATTATTAATTTGCTAGCTTACACACGATGCAAGCTGTTCTATCCTTTCTTGTTTACGTTTAAGCAAGTTCTTGAACCTTATTTCCATATTGGACAAGTTTCTAATTTAATTTCCTTATTAAAAAAGATTGTAACCTTGGCTTAATATTACCAAATCAAGCAAGGTTTATCATACATTTCGAATGCTTTTAAGTTTACTTCTAAAGCATGACTTTTAAGTATAATGTCTATTTGTTTATGACTCGTAATTATTCTATAACCTTTTTGTTATTGAACTCTTAAGTTATTGTTAAGTTTTGACTCAACTACTCCTTAGTTGATGATTGTTGAACTCTAAATTACCCATTGAACTAATCCAAACCAAACTTTCTTTGGTGCGAACTCGTTAGTTAAAGCTTAGATGAACAACCCTATTATAAAGGATTATTACGCGAAAGCGTTAAGATGTTTGTGCACAATACAGGGTACGAAGGGCTGATTCACCTAAGTACGACACTACAAGAAAAAGCTCTATTTCCGACGGAATATTCCTTCAGAAATAAGACTATTCCGTTGGACCTAACTTATTTTTGAGGGAATATTCCGTCGGACATTCAGTCGTATATACATGCATCAGAAATACGTCCGTCGTAAATTCCGTCGGCCGTATCCTATCTTCGACGAAAATATTTCTGACGGCATTCTGTCGGACTTAGGCTATCTTCGACGCATTTATTACGAGGGAACAACTTCGTCGCACGCAACCTAGCTTCGACTAATTACTTACGAGGGAACTATTCTGTCTAGGATAAGTCCTAGTTATTTCCGGCGAAATTTTCTCTCGGATATAGATTACCTTCGACGGAAAAATAAATTCCAATAAATATAATTAATTTCCATTCTCGACGGAATATTCCCTCGAAAATAAGGCAATCCCGACGAAAAATAAAAAATAAAAAATACTTTGGAAATTAACCTGAATTCATATATTCGACGAAATATTCGTCGAAAATAGCTTATTCTGTCGAAATTAAGGATTTTTTTTAAAATAATATTTTTGAAAATGCAATATCCAGGTATTTAAACCCATATATGTACCTGTAACCTGTTCTATCCCAATACAGCTAGACAACAATATATTTCACATTCAACAACAAACGTAATTCTAAAAACTTGTACCACTTCGCAACAACAAACGTAATCGACTAACTGAAAACAAATAAACTTCAACAACAATAAAGAATATAACCTACAAATGTTCTACAAAGTTATAAATACAATTGTTCTACAAATGAATGAATACAACGTAATCTCATTATACAGACACAACTATATAAACTACGTACAATATGTACAAATGTTCTACAAATGAATAACATAAATGCGTACTAATGAACTAGAATGAATAACATAAAATGAACTACAATCTAGTAGTATCATTGGGCGGAGGTAGGCGACGCCCGTCTGGTGTATGAAAATCTCTGTCGTCCTCCTGGTCGTCATTGTCAGATCGCTCGCCATCGCTAGTCCGCTCGTCATCGCCACCCTGTTGAAAGAATTATAAATAAAAATCATTAGTCCGTATATATGTGAGAATTAACAAGCTAGCTTTAATTAAAAAAAACATAAACAATAAGAATACCTTAGTAGGCGGGGGAGGACGAAAAGCCTCCTCCAAGAGAGTAATCACCATCCAGAGCATCTCCCCGCTGAAAGCGTCGAACTGCTCCCGCGATAATCCCGTAGTCTCTGCGGAGGCCCCTGCTATAACCTCCTGAGTAACCTGGTGAAGAAGTAAACTGCTAGGCAACTATTGACGGTGAAAGATCGGATCGGTACGGAACCTATCTGACAAGACCCCTATCAGCCTCTGAAAGATCTCGTCATCCAAGCCAGTACCCGTATCAGATGGTCCGATATGTGCTCTTGGACGCTGGCGCTAGTTGGAGCCTACAAAAAGAGACAAATTCCATTATTAATAATAATTTATATAATGTGATAAACTCTGAAAATTTTGTGGAACATAAAAAATATTATTACCTCCAGGGGGTGTGTATATGCGGGTATCCTCGGCAGACCCAACACTCGATATTTGTCGGTACTACTAGTAGGGGGATTCTGAGACGTAACCCATAGTCTCAGCTCCTCATCCCAATCTAATACAATATCGGGAAGGGGAGTGGCGGAGTCTGACGGCTCAGAACCCCTCCTAATAGCCTTCAGCTCAGCTATACGAGCGTCCCGAAGCCTCTGATATCGGTCCTGTAATTTATTTTGTATAAGTGTGTTAATTATATCATTTTATTTACAATTGAAGATTACTAAAAGCTAAATAGTAAGATGAGTTTTACCCATATAGCTACAGCTGCTTGAGACAAAGGACGATCGTCCTTAGGCGTGTGGGCTCTATCCCAAAACTCTACAATGGTGGGATCTCGGCCCAAGGTCCTCCTTAAGGCCTAATAAAAACATTCATAAAATATGTATTAAGTATTTGTGTGAGAACTTGATAACTAAACAACTAAATACAGCGCACTTATCGTCTTCGTCTCCTCGAACGACTGAGAACCAGTGGTGTGTACTATGCGGAGCTGACCACGATTCTTCTTGGCTTGTTCAGACTTCTTCTTGAAGTCATCAGCATCCCAATGCGCACACATAGCCTCCCAGGCTAAATCAGAGACTATGCGGGGCTGGTGAGATCTGATGGTGGTCCCGGGCTGCTCCTTAACTGCCCGGGCTGCCCTCTGTCGCATCTCATACAGCCAGACAGAGTAATTCTTAGCAACATGTGCTATAATCACATCGTCGCCAGCTGTCTGAGAGATACTCGGGTTAAATCTATAATAAACCTATAACAAAAGTTTAAAAATTAGGAACAATTGATTTTATCATCCTAATACAACTATGTAGTAATTAATATAATATGCTTAACTTACGTGAAACTCCCGCAAGACAGTCTGCATAAAGTTGGCATCGTACCGCGCATACTGGCTAAACTGCATACACCCTCTTGGGAGGTGCGTCAAATAGATCGCGTGTAGGGTGTGCTTAGCCACCGGGTCTAGTATACTACAGAAAAAATATAACAATATGTGTTATATGAATTGTGTTTTGCAATAACTGATAGAAATATTAACAATATATTAACACTTACTGTCCAGAAGCGACATCCACCGCTACTGTAAGTGGAGCTGTTGGCGGATGACCGAAGATACCAAGGTTCGTCCCTCGGTGTCGTCGACGAGGTGCATCTGTAATAATTAAAAAAATTGTGTCAATAAACATAAACTAATGTAGTTTGAGATATATTTAAATCCTAGTTAAGACAACTTACTAGATCCTGAAGACGAGCCTCCATCGTGGCTACCGTCTCCCGTACCGGATCGCCCACCACCTCGGCGACCTCCACCTCTATGTCTAGCCATGAATATCCTACTGCAATAACCCAAATTGGTAAATTATGAATATGTATGGTTTAACAATGTGATATTTACTAATATGAATGCTAATTTTCAATTACGTACGTCATCAAACCCATCAGAATCAACATGTATATCAGTCTCGGATTTGGTATCTTCCTCATCCTCAATTTTGAGATCAGTTTCATTATCATTATCATCCTCGACGACTACATAATCATTCACAATTACGTTTTCCTCCACATCCTCATCATCAGGTACGTCAATGACATCAGTACCCACCACATCTTCAGCATTGAACACTATAGCCAAAGGGTTGCTAACATCTACTTGTAACGCCTCATCTATACCAAACATGTTCTCAGCATCAAATGAACGTGGTTTAGTTGTGACTACTGTGTACCAGGGGCTTAGAGTATTTACGACATTAGGAGCGTAATACACTTGAGTCGCTTGACTTGCTAAGATGAACACGTCATCAGACTTTAACATCGACTTGATATCTACGGTTATGATTCTATTACGATCAACTTTAACCCCCTTTTCAGTATCAAACCAGCTACACTTAAATTTAACTACCTTTTTACCCCCGTGATAATTGAGCACAACGACATCCTGTAAACGACCATAGTAATTGGACTCAGAATCTTGGTAGCAGCTTCCCAACACCACAACCCCAGAATTGACTGATGTGAGTTCATTCAAGTCATCGACCCTAAATCTGTACCCATTCACGATGCATCCGGGAAAAGAACTAACAACTTTATAAGGTCCTTGGATGACATCTATAAAATGCTCAGAAATGTTCTCTTCTTCAACCCTTTTCTTAAACCACTGTAGGAAATTAGCATTAGTGAATGTTTCCAACTCTGCTGTAGTAAAAGCTGGGTTAGAAGCATACGCTTCCTCTTCGAATGAACTGCGAAAATAGTAAAATGTCTTTAACATATAGATGACTACACTTATAAATTGCACTAAATACCGCAAATAATTATTCATACCTGATGTATGATGATACTTCGGGCATATTTAGAAGAACGTATGTAGATACAATCTTCAACTCTTTGTCGCTTATGTAAGTCTGCGTCTCATGACCAAATGGCTTAGCCGGTTATGTGAATACAACTAACTCATCATCAGCACGAGACCATGGACCAACGACCTCATTCCTACTTAAACGATTGTGCTTTGTTGAGACAACATCGTCAAAATACAATGAATAGAAGTTGACAAGCTCCTCCTCCGTATAGCGTTCAGCAATAGAACCCTCTACACGAGCTTTGTTCTTCACCTTTTATTTTAGTCGACGCATATATCTAAGATAAATATGCTGACAAATATATATGAGTATTATTAATATGAGCAACATAAAGCAATTAGTAGTTTATATTACCTCTCAAAAGGATACATCCATCGATATTGCACCGGTCCTCCGAGTTTGAGCTCATACGGTAGATGAATAGGCAGATGTTCCATAGAGTCAAAGAATTCTAGAGAGAAGATCATTTCGAGCTTGCAAATGGTAAGCATAATATTGTTCTCCATCTGCTCCACATCAGTGTACTTAATTACAGTTGAGCAAAGATCTCGAAAGAAATTTGAAAGTTCGGTCAATGCATCCACAAATTTTCTGGGTAACATCTCACGAAATGCAATTGGGATCAACTTTTGCATAAATATATGACAATCGTGACTCTTGAATCCAGAAATTTTTAATTGCTCAACCTTACAACAACGTGTTATGTTTGACGCATATCCATCTGGGAGCTTCAACCCACTTACACATGTCTTCAACTTGTTGCTTAGTAAGACAATATGGAGCTTTAGGTTTCGTATTGTTAGGGCGAAGCCACAATTCTGTCCTAATGTTCAATGCCCCCAAATCTTTTTGAGCGTTGTCATTGTCTTTGGTTTTACCACTCGCATCTAACACGGTGTAAAACAAGTTCTCGAAAACATTCTTTTCGGTATGCATGTCATCTATACAATGACGAACTAAAAGTGTGCCCCAATACGACAACTCAAACCATATGGGCGAGTTTGTCCAATTATGAGTTTTCCCGTACCGGCTACTCTCAATTTACTGTGCTCCTTCCCCGGCAAAGGAAAATCAAGCTGGTTCAACCAGCCCAAGACCTCACTGTCCGACAGTCGACCAACAACCCCCTTCTTCTCTGTCTTTCTGTTGAACTGTGCAGACATCTTTCTGTAATTGTGATCAAGAGGCAAGAATCTACGAGCAGTTCCAAAGAAGGTACATTTCCACCCATGCTGCAACTGATTGCCTTGCATATCCCCCATACACACTGGACAGGACAGCTTCCCGTGAGTTGACCAACCACTAACCATCCCAAGATCCAGAAAGTCAGTGATAGTCTATAACAGGGCTGACTTCATCACAAAATTCTCGCATATCGATTTATCATACGTTTGGACCCCTGTCTCCCACAACATCTTTAGTTCATCTACTAACAGTCGAAGGTACACGTTAATGTCTTTTATAGGACTTTTATCCCCCGGTATGAGTAAAGTCAAGAACAAATACGGATCCTTCATGCACATCGACGGTGGAAGATTATAAGCGACCATAATGACTGGCCAAACTGAGAACGGCTGGATAAAATTATTAAAAGGGAAAAAGCCATCAGTAGCCATGTCAAGCCTAACATTCCTGACTTCTTCTGCAAACTCAGGATAATTTTCAACAAATCTCTTCCATTCATCTCCATCTGCTGGGTGAGTCAGCTGACCAGGCACGACATCCCTTGTTCGATGCCAACTCATATGTTGAGCCGTATGAGACGACATGAATAGCCGTTGAAGCCTCGGCGCAAGAGGAAAGTACCGTAAGATCTTCTTGGGAACATTTTTCTCCTTCCCCCCACGTTTTGTCACCTTGTAGCTCGGCAAGCTGCATATATCACACTGTCCCTTATCTCTATCCTCCCTATAGTATAACATGCAATCCTGCTCACAAGCATCGATTTTTTGATACCCTATATTTAACCCCTTGATCATCTTCTTCACTTCGTAATAATTCGCAGGAAGAGTATGATCCTTGGGTAAGAACTGTCCAACTATAGCAAGCAAATCGTTGAAACCTCTCTCACTACTGTCGTGCTCATTCTTGAAGTGTAAGAGCATCGTTACTGCAGAAAGCTTGGTGTCTGTATCATTTCCTGGATACAATGAGACCCCGAATTCAGATAACAACTTGTAAAAGGCAGCAGCTGTATCGTTTGGCACTTGCTTAGCACTGCTTGAAGAAGGCTCATTTTAGCCCAGTCAATATTAGTAGGGCCATAAGCATCGACCAACATCTCCACCGGATCATAGGTTTTGGCGTATGAATCCCGTAGAATATCATCCTCCACAATATTGTTGATCACTTCTCTCAGCTCAGCTGATTTCCTATTATGAGTCCATACGGAGTACCCATCCACAAATCCACAGGAAAATAAGTTGAATTTAATCTCTTCAACTTTCTTCCAGATCAGGTTTTTACACTTGACACACGGGCATCGCATCTTTTTGTTCGGATCATCAACATGCTCTATTGCTTTGTTCAAGAAATCTGACACCACATCACGATAAGCTGAGACTAATCCCCTCCCATCACTGGGTATCCTATGGTACATCCAACTCCGATCGGCTGACATCTTTAACTGCACAGACCACACATTCAGTACAGGGATGTTCATGTATGTGGTCCATGCATTAATAAATGTTAAACAGGTTTCAGTACAAGGATGTTCATGCATGTGGTCCATGTTACAACAGCTCTATAGGACAGGGTAATTCAGGCTTCTATCCCATTCCTGGATGCGTCTCTTCACTAGTGCCAACACGTTAAGCATGTTTCTACTGTTTTAGGAAAATTTTGGCAGCACCTCCCCATGGTCTCCAAGTACACAAAATAGATTAAGATAACTTAATCTAAGTATGTACTAGAAGAACATGTAGAGATAACAGCCAAAAAAACCTCAAAACAACAAAAAACGTGTCGTTCTGTATTGGCACCGGCCTAAGTGAAAGACATAACATCCACTAACAGTCCCAAACTGGGGACTATTCGACATTCACTCCTACTGAGTGAATGTCAAACGGGTTTCTAAGTTCCAAGGTATAGTTCATAAAGAATCCTTCCATTAACCATCAAACATGTTAACTGCCTTATTTGAGCTGACAAAGAGTTAAGTTAGACAAACGGATTGTAAAGTGCAGAAATAACTTAAGTTGGCATCTGCATGGTATCATGCAACTTATCACTCAAGTCAATGTGAAGAAAGTATTGTGTTGTGTTGACTTTCGTCATAATTCGTCCCCGTAACCATATTTTGGGATATTTATAAGTTTTCCTTCCCCACTTAAGTTTCCTACTTAATAGTAATGCCTCATCTTTTCCTTTTGAAATTAAAAAATGCATAAATTGCAATGAACTATATACGAATGAGCAAAGTTGAGCAGCTAACTAAACGGTCAATTCTAGAACATGAGATTAGGATAGTTAGAAGTTCCAAAGGTCTTTAGAGGACAACTAATACCGCAACGGGGGCAACAAATGGAAGGTGGAGGATACTCTAAAGCCGTCGCGTCACATAAAGAGTTACATGCAACCCTTAAAATGTGGCGACGGGTTAGAGTATTTTCCACCTTACTTTCGCTGAACTCGTTGTGGTATTGGTTGTCCACTAAAGACCTCAGAAACTTCCAAGAATACTAATCGCAAATTCTACAACTGTCCGATTAATTAGTTGATATGCTTTGTTCATTCCTATATAGTTCATTGCAATTTATGCATTTTTTGATTTAAAAGGAAAAGAGATGTAATACTAATAAGTAGGACGCTTAAGTGGAGAAGGAAAACTTATAAATGTCCCAAAATGTAGTTGCGGGACGGATTGTGATGAAAGCCAACACAACACAATGCTTTTTTCACATTGACTTTAAGTTATAAGTTTCCTGATACCATGCTGATGCCATCCTAAGTTGTTCCTACACCTTGCAACTATTGTCATCAGCATACCCCTAGCCAGTTCAATTAAGGCAGTCTACATATTTGATGGTTAATGGAATGATATATGTACTATAAAATATATAGTTGTAATTGAGTGTATTGAAGATCGAAGAGAGAGTTATATTGAATTTATTGAATATTGCGGCAAACTAATGAAATGCTACTTAGTTTATTTTGCCAATGAAAAACTAAGTGCTACTTAGTTTATGAGAACTGTTATTTGGAATATATATGGGGACTACTATTCGACATTCACTCCTATATATGCGTCAAACGAGTTTCTAAGTTTCAAAGTATAGTACATATATGTATATATATACATATAGTACTTATTGAATTTATTGAATATTGCGGCAAACTAAGCAAATGCTACTTAGTTTATTTTGCCAATGAAAAACTAAGTAAGTGCTACTTAGTTTATGTGAACTGTTATTTGGAATATATATGGCGACTACTATTCGACATTCACTCCTATATATGCGTCAAACGAGTTTCTAAGTTTCAAAGTATAGTACATATATGTATATATATACATATAGTACTTATTGAATTTGTTGAATATTGTGGCAAACTAAGCAAATGCTACTTAGTTTATTTTGCCAATGAAAAACTAAGTGCTACTTAGTTTATTGAATTTTGCATTCCAACTAGGCAAATGCTACTTAGTTATTAATTGTATTTAATTTAATTTAATTTAATTATATTTTATTATTTATATTTATTATTATATTTTATTATTTATTATTATTATTTATCTCTTTTAATTAATTATTAATTATTTTATTATTTTATTAATTATTATCTATTATCTATTATCTATTATCTATTATTTATTTATTTATTATTTATTATTTATTATTTATTCCTTGTAGGGCCCACAAATTTTGCAATTGCAGAATTCTGACAGAAATTCTGTCGGGAATTTCGTCGAAAATATCAAATATCACATTTCAAACAACCACATTCATAGTATGCCCAATTTCAATTTACAGTATGCTCTATTCATTAACAGTATGCCCAATTCATTAACAGTATGCCAAATTCATTCACAGTATGGCCAATTCAAAATTTCAGAATAATGATCATATGTACTCCAAACAAATTCAACACAATATTCAAACAAATTTAACACAATTTTCACAGTATGCTTAATTCACATTAAACCCTAATGATACAATATCCAAATTAACCAAACAATATAGTAAACCCTAGATTAAACACAAATTTCAGAATACAATATCCAAATTTCATCATACAATATCCAAATTTCAATATAGTAAAATATATATAACCCTAAATTAAACACAAATTTCATTAAATTAAACAAATTATACAAAAATAAAATAAACCATAAATAGAACCTGGATAGAAGAAGAGGAGGTGGCTGGCAGCAAGAGGTGGTGGCTGGTGGCAGGAGGTGGTGGCTGGTGGTGGCGGCAGGAGGTGGCGGCAGAAGGTGGGGAAGGAGCCGCTAGAGGAGGAAGGGGATGGTGGCTAGCTTCTGGTGGAGGAAGGGGGCGGTGGCTGCTGGTGGAGGAAGGTTGTGGCGGCAGAAGGCTGTGGCTGCTGGCGGCAGGAGGTGGTTCCGGCAGGAAGTGGCGGTGAGGGAGAGAGAGCACGAGAGAGAAGAGAGAAGAGAGAGAGAGAGAGAGAGAAGAGAGAGAGAGAGAGATAGAGAGAGGAAACGAAAAATGAAAGAATGAGAGGAGGCGGCTGGAGAAGAAGATGCTAAATTAGGTTTTAATTCTTATTTCCGACGAAATGTCCGTTGGACATAATTCCCTCGTATATATAGTATCTTCGACGAAATAATACCCCTCGTAACTACCTTTATTTTGTCGAATTTACGTTTTGCGCTGGCGGGAAAGTTGGTGCCACAGAAGGCCAACTGACTTCGACAGATTTTCTTCGTAAATATTTTATTTTCGAGGGACGTATCTTCGACGGATTATTCCGTCAAAAATAACCTAATTTCGATTGAATATATTCCGTCGAAATTCATTCCGTCGGAGATAGCCGGTATTCTTGTAGTGCGAGATAGAAGGTTTGTATAGTCTAACGACTGTTAAAGGTTTAAGTAGAAATACCTATAACCTAGGACATAGTTCAAGGTCTTATGACCCTCAGATGAATTCTAAATCTTGTTTTCAGTTCTTGATTATCGACGATAGAGATTGTTATTCAATTCGATTGAACTTATTTAGTGACAACATTATGTTATCCTTATTGATTATTATTTTAAGTGAGCTTTTGTTTTGCTCACCTTGCCCTTGCTTTTGCTAGTAGAAGGCTCGTCTGACCTTTCGTTCTTAACTGCAATGTTATTACGCAAGAGTGAGCACGATTTCCCACAAGTATCACAATATAACAATAATAATAACATGCGAGTGAATCAAAGAATTCTGAATAAAGATGGCTCGACTTTTGAATCAAGAATGAATAACAAGAATCAAAAGTACATCTGAGAGTCATAAGACCATGAACTATGTTCTAGGTTGTCAAGTATCTCTACTTTGAACCTTTAACAGTCATAAGATTATATGAACTCTACTACTCGTACTTAGGGGGATTAGCCCTTAGTACCATAATGTGCACATCATCTCAACGCCAACATGTAAATAATCCCCTATAAAAGGGTTGTTCATCTCAGTTTGACATCAGAGTCCGCACCAAAGGAAGTTTGGTTTGGATAAGCTCAATAATAGTTCTAGAATTTAGAACGTTCATCAACTATGGACTAGTCAAATCATTATAGGTTCGCTAGTCTTACAAAGTTCAACAATAACATTGATATTCAAATCGAATAATAAATCTCAAGAGTATACAATCGAATAAGTATTGTATAACTAAAGTAATATTTTAAAGGAATTATAACATCTCATATGGAATCTCAACTTGAATAAACAAGAATAAGAACTTGCTCAATATAGAAATATAAGTCTAGGACTTGCTCAATGAATAACTTAGAGTTTAAGGAACTTGTATCATGATAATAAATCAAGGATATGAACTTGTTTAATAAAAAGTAAAGTTTAGGAAACTTGTCTCGTGCACAAGCTACAAATAAAATTTTCGTTCCTCAATTAACCCAACATATCATTACATTCGCAATAATAATTAATTTTAAGTCTGATCAAATCACAAGCATCAGTCTTGAACGCGTTATTAGACTTTACGAATTACGGGTTTACATAACGTATTTAACTTATCAATTAATCACGTAAAATAAGTTAATGAATTATGTTTTAATATCTCTATATATGCTTAACATGTCATAATGTTTATTAGATTAGGTTTTAAATACATTTCAGACTTTTGAACACTTAATAAAATTTTCAATAATTTTATTATGCCGGTCTGACTGAGTTCGCGGATAACACAGAAAAGCCAAATAAATGCCAAATAAAATTAAACTAACACAACAATTTTAATGTTTATAATCTTGATAGTAACATCATATAATGTTTCTATCATATTTTTTTAACAATTTAGATCACATAATTATTCGAATTTAGATCACATAACAAATTTTCAAAGTCGCATAATGGTCTGACAGTGTTCGCGAAGAACACAAAAAAGTTAAATAAATGTCAAATTAAACTAACATAACCATTTATTGTTACCCATGATTTATAATCTTAACAGAAACATCATATAACGTTTCTAGCATGTTTTTAAAAATTTAGATCACATAATTTCTCCAATTTAGATCACATGACAATTTCTCAAAGTCGCAGAATAGTCTGACAGTGTTCACGAAGAACACAGAAAAAGTCAAATAAATCCCAAATTAAACTAACACATCAAATTTACTGTTACTCAGTAAACTAATAACTTAACAGAGACATCATATAACACTTCCAGCATGTTTTTAACACTTTAGATCATGTAATTACACAAATTAGAACACCTAATTTCTCTGTTTTTAGTATTTTTCATAGTTTCGAGAGAATCATGAAATTCGACATTACAGATTCGTTATAAATCTGAATCTGTCCGTTTAATGTCCGTTTTGTTCGTTTAAACATGCCTAATCATAATCAATCATCAATTTAACGTTAACTAAGCAATTAGAGCATTCTATTTTGTACATAAGGGCCATATACGTGTTCTTCATGCTCTATAGCTTTTAAATTACAAATAAAACATAATTATATGGTTTAAATCATGCATACAAGATATAAAACATGTTATGAACAATTTGTAACACATATATCATCAATTCATGTATTAATCACAAACTAAGTTTTTTACAGAGAACTTAAAGATACGTTAACGGAGAAACATGTGAATTTAAAACTCAGATAAAGGAATTTCCCTTTGCTTCTTGATTCAAGTTGCTAGAATCTCTCTTTGTTTTCTCCAACCTTTAATCTCTTCAAACTCTCTCTGTAAATTCTCTCTAAGTTTCTCTCTGATGGAAGATATGAATATAGGAATACTGATATATAATATATCTGTATAGATATACAAGATACATATACGTATAATATAATATAAACAGACAATGTAGTGGTCAGTTAATCCCATTATGGGTTAACTGCCCCAACTCCCATTAACGTCATGTTTGGTTAGCTCTTATTTCTCCTTTCCATTTAATTTAATTAAATGCTTATAATATAGTTTATTCATCACACTTTAATTAATCAAATTATCTTATCAAATTCAATTAGATAAAATATAATAATCCACATTAAATCATATAATCACATAATTAAAATTCTCATTTATTAATTATGTCGAATCATTAAATTTTTAATTAATTATTAAATTAATTAGAATAACATTATGCTTATTAAAATTTTTATTTAATCGAATAAACTCAATTAAATATATACTTTGAATAATAAAATTCTCCACATTAATTTAATCAACGTAACACATATAATTAAATTAATCTTCCACAATTCCATCAAATAATTATTTAACTCGTTAAATAAATTATTAAAAATATTTATTTAATTCAATAAATATTTAAATTAAATTATAAAATTCTCGTTCGTCACATCTTTTTCCCCTTAAAAGGATTCTGTCCCTAGAATCACGGTTCAATTAAATTCGTCCCGTTACATTCTCCCCCTTATAAAGATTCTGTCCCTAGAATCGCTTACATATAAATTAAGCAAATAAGTGTGGGTAAGTCTTCATCATATGTTCTTCGAGTTCCCACGTAGCTTCTTCAGCGTTGTGGTTTGTCCAAATTATCTTAACTAAAGATATTACTTTATTTTTGAGAACTTGCTCTTTCCTGTCAACAATTTGAATAGGAACTTCTTCATAGGATAAGTCTTTCTCAAATTTTAGGGGTTCATATTCAATTACATATTTGTAATCGGGTTTTTATGGTCGAAAGACTGACACATGGAAGACGTTGTGGACATGCTCTAGCGCCGGAGGTAAGGCTACCTCATACGCAACTTCTCCGATTCTTCGCAGCACTTCAAAGGGTCCAATGAACCTCGGGCTCAATTTTCCCTTCTTTTCAAATCTGATCTTTCCCTTCCAAGGAGAGACTTTCAAGAAAACAAAACTACCCGATTCAAATTCTACATTCTTGCGATGTGGATCGACATATTTCTTCTGCCTTTCCTGAGCTGCTACCAATTTTGTCCGAATCACGTTGACTATCTCTGCTGTTTGTTGTACCAATTCTGGACCTAACAATTGCCTTTCGTCGACCTCGTCCCAATACAATGGTGTTCTGCACTTTCTGCCATGCAACGCTTCAAACGCTGCATACCAATACTAGCGTGGTAACTGTTGTTGTAACCAAATTCCACGAGTGGTAGGTGATCATCCCAATTCCCTTTGAAATCCATGATGCACGCTCTCAACATATCCTCCAAAGTCTGGATTGTCCTCTCGCTCTGTCCGTCGGTCAGAGGGTGATATGTTGTACTCATTCTCAACTGCATCCCCATGCATTCCTGCAGTCGCTTTCTAAAATTCGATGTGAAGCGCAGATCTCGATCGAAAACAATCGACACTAGAACTTCATGCCTTGAAACAATCTCTCTCACATACAGTTTTTCCAACTTGTCTAGGTTGAATCCAATTTCGTCAGTCGGTCAACGATAGCCCATACTGCATTGTAGCCTTTCTGAGTTATCGGAAGGCCAACCACGAAATCCATTGTAATATGCTCCCATTTCCATTCTAGGATCTCAAGAGGTTGTAGCAAACCACTCGGCCTCTGATGTTCTACATTCACTTTCTGACATCTCAGGCACTTGGCAACACAATCGGCAACATCTCGTTTCATATTCGGCCACCAGAAATGCTGTCGGAGGTCCTGGTAAATTTTTGGTACTACTAAGGTGAATCGAATATCGCGAGCAATGAGCCTCGCTCAAAATATCCTCCTTAATCTCTGGCACCGTCGGTACCCAAACTTTGCTCTCGAATCTTAACATTCCCTCGCTGTCCACCTTGCATCTCGGTTCGGTCCCTTCAGATATCTTCTTCCTTATCTTCTCACATTCTTCATCTAGGAGTTGTGCTTCCTTAACTATATCCAAAAAAGTTATACCAGCTTGTATCTGGAACAGCTTTTTGTCAGCTTCCCTAGGATACTTCACCTCCAATTCCAGCTTCTCCATCGCTAAAATTAGCTTCTCCTGGGTGATCAACATCATCAATTTCTCCCGACCCTTTCTGCTTAAGGCGTCGGCGACCACATTCGTCTTACCCGGATGCTATAAGATCTAACAATCATAGTCCTTATATAACTCCAACCATCTTCTTTAGCGCATATTTAAGTCCTTATGTGTAAAAATATATTTCAGACTCTTGTGGTCTGTATATATTTCATACTTCTCTCCATAAAGATAGTGTCTCCAGATCTTCAAAGCAAATACCACCGCAGCCAATTCCAAGTCATGGGTCGGATACCCCCTCTTATAATCCTTCAGTTGTCGTGATGCATACGCAATGACCTTGCCATTTTGCATAAGCAAACAACCAAGTCCTTTATGCGACGCATCACTATATACCACAAAGTTTCATGTGTTATCCGGGAGTGACAACATGGGTGCCGAACTCAACATCTTCTTAAGCTCTTGGAAGCTTTCCTCACACTTATCCGTCCAAACGAATTTCACCAATTTCCTAGTCAAATATGTCAGAGGAGTTGCGATCATGGAAAAGTTCTGAATGAATCTTCTGTAATAGCCTACCAATCCAAGAAAACTTCTCACATCTGACGGTGTTTTCGGCTAATCCCAGTTCATCACAGCTTCGACCTTGGAGGGATCTACCAAAATTTTGTCCTTATCAATTACATGTCCAAGAAATTACACCCTTTCAATCCAAAATTTATATTTTGAAAACTTGGTGTACAACTTCTCTCTTCTTAAAGCCTCTAATGTCACCTTTAAATGCTCAATGTGTTCCTCCTTGGTCTTTGAGTACACCAAAATGTCGTCGATAAACACAACTATGAATTTGTCCAAAAATGGCTTGAACACTCCGTTCATTAGGCCCATAAATGCTGCAGGAGCATTCGTCAGACCAAATGACATCATCAAAACTTTGTAGTGACCATATCGAGTCCTGAACACTATTTTCAGAACGTCCTCTGTCCTCACCTTCAACTAATGATAACAACTTCTCAGGTCTATCTTCGAGAAGTACCTCGTTCCCTTCAACTGATTAAACAGATCGTCAATCCTAAGCAACGGATACTTATTCTTAATTGTGACCTTATTCAACTCTCTATAGTCGATGCAGAGCCGCATCGTCCCATCCTTCTTCTTTACAAATAATACCGGCGCTCCCCATGGCGATACGCTCGGCTGAATGTACTTCTTGTCCAGTAGATCTTGTAGTTGCACCATTAATTCTTTCATCTCTACCGGAGCCATACGGTACGGTGCCTTCGATATTAGAGTCGGTCCTAGGGCCAAATTGATCATGAATTATAGCTCTTTATTTGGTGAAAGTCCTGGCAAATCATCCGAAAACACATCCATGAAGTCCCTTACGACTGGTATTTCCTTTAACGTCGAGTTCTCTTTGCGACTATCGACTATGTAGGCTAAATATCCTACACAACCTTGTCTCAACAACTTCCTGGCCTGCATGATCGTCAAATAACTCGTTTGTCTAGGCGACTTGTTGCCATAAAATACAACCTTTGACTGGAGTTATAAGGTTATTAAATTTCTTCTGGGAATCAATTATAGCCCCATAATTGAATAGCCAATCCATTCCTAGAATAACATCGAATTCCCCAAGTCTAATCGGGATAATATCTACATTCATAACGTTACCCTTAATATCCACCCTACAGTTCTTGTGTACGTACTTAATAGGGATCATTTCTCTATTCGCAAATTTTGTATTCATGGGGTATTCTAACTCATCCTTAGGCAATTCTAAGTTCTTAGCAAAGTCATCGGATATAAATGAGCAAGTAGCACCCGAATTAAATAATACATATGCATTAACTTTATTGATTGGAATGATACTTGACACTACATCACAAGACTGCACAACATCCTTCACTGTTATGTTGAATGTCCTGGCGGTAGGTCAGTTTGTTGCGGTTCGTCCTGTGATAGTCAGAGCATTTTAACCGCTGTTTCCTATGTTCCATCCTGCTCCTACCCCTCCAGATACTTTCTTGGGACAGTCCCTCGCCTGATGGTCCTTCGACCTACATGTGAAGCAGGCGCCCTTCTTAGGGTTAAGGCAGTTAGGTGCTATGTGGCCTTCCTGACCACAATTATAGCAAACTCTTTTACCCTTCATACAGACCCCCAGGTGGTTTTTCCCGCAAGTCGGGGACGCTTCAACCCTTTTCTTCTGGTTTCCCTGCTGATTGTCGGTCGATGGGCTGTTATTCCACCTTCGCTTCTGACTGTTGCTTTCTCCCGCATTGCTACCACTAGCCTTAACACTTTCTCTTTCACTCTTCTTCTTTTTTTGATCCTGGTTGTACTTGGTTACAACATCGCTCCCACCCTCAGTGAGGATGGCTTTCTCTAACAATCCAACAAAGGTGTTCAGCTGGAACACGACACCTTGCAATATAACCAGGGCTTCAGTCCATGTTCAAACCTCCTTACTTTTCTCTCGTCCGTGTGTACTTGATATGTGGCGAACCTAGCCAGCTCATTAAACTTTGCAACGAAATCTGGTACAGATATGTTTCCCTGCTTAAGCTCCAGAAACTTACCTCCATTTGATTCTGTGAGCTTGTTGAGAAGTACATCTCTTAAAACATTTCTTTGAACCTCTCCCAAGTTATCACACCTTCTCCTCCCCTGACTTTATTTGCTTGCCACCAATAGCTGGCTTCTGACTTCAGCTATGAACGTTGTATAGGCGGTCTTCTGATCCTCACCGACTCTGGCGATGTCGAAAACCTTTTCCATTTCCATAACCCAAGTCTGTGCCTTGATTGGGTTCATAAATCCCTTAAACTCTGGCGGTCCCACCGCCTTGAAGTCCTTGAACGTTGTGTTCGGTGGGGCTTGCTGCTAGTTAGCCATTGCACCAGTCAATAAGTTCACCAACTGCTGATTGGGGTTGGTGTTGGCATTGGCATTGGCGTCATTATTATTCCTTAACCGTTCCTGGGTTGGTTGACAAATTGGGTGTCTTCTTGGCGGCATATTTCTGTTAAGATATACGCTTATTAGATCTTTATTCAATTCTTAAACATTGAAGGCTTAACTTAAACATTTTAAGACAATCACTTAACACATCATCTCAAGTAAATTCTGATATTTTATTTAGTCAAAAGTTTTTAAACAAAACAATATAACATCGCTGCTATTTACATCAACTATCCTGAGATAAAAAATCTTCAAAATTTAAATCATGAACATATTCATTTGTTTATAATCACATTGAAATTTATATTATTAACTATCAAATAAATATTCACATAATCAAACTGTTCCTACCACAACCTACTAAGACGTCGAACAGCTTTACTACGCTCTTCCACCATAACACAAAACATCATCTTGCGATCCAACTAGTTGTGCACAAACAAGCAGCCTGGCCTAACCTAGGCCTGTCAGGCTTTGACCGTTGACCAAGCCGGGCCAACCTTGAATTCAAGGAGACCAGGCCAGGCCAGTTTATTATACTAAAACGGCCAGTTTATTATACTAAAACCTTGGCCTGAAGAATCCTGCAGGCCAGGCCGGTCCGAGCCCAAGGGCAATCCAAGCCTAAGCATTTTCACCTGTTTTTCATGTTATTAAATTTTATTTTGTACTTCTCTATTTATATAATAACAGAGACAAGCCCAAATAAAATTACCCAACACTGTGGGACTTTAGAAGTACAAACTAAGAAAACAAGTATTACTATCATATAAATGGTCAATAAACTTAGAGTTACAACTCTTTATATCCGATGTGGGACTTCGTTCTTTAGTCCATTTTTATTTAGATTTTTTTTAATGTGGAAAACATAGATCGGGGATTGAAGTTTTCACCTCCATTGAGGTCTAAGTATCCAGAACGGCAGCACTGAACCAAATTCAAGACTGTTTCTTGAATTGGAAATAGAGAGAAAAATTAGCAAGATAAATTACCCTTCAATCTTTGTCATCACAATCATTGTTGTTCATTTGTGCCTGTCATGAATTTGATTAGCTGCTACTATTTTATGTTAACAAATAACAAATCAGTCTCTGTCACTATACATCGATTAAAGGTTGTATCTTTTTATCCAACTATGTGCGTCCCGCGCAGTCCAGTAGCCAAATCAAAGACTTGAGGAGAGAGAAATAGAACAACAAATGTAAAAAATTATAAAGAAAGGTAGCCCTGCCCCCTTTAACCTTTCTTTATGAATCATAACAAGCCTTTTACACGTGATCAAGAAAACACCAAAATCAAGCACTTGCCATGCGTGGTGCATAAAAAGAGTCATCATCACCCATCTCCATAATTCTTCAAAATTTCCAAAATCAAAATTAATTTCAAAAAAATTTGAACCCCAAAATTAAAAATGTAAAGTAAATCTGAAATTTGGATAAAGTATAAAAAGAAGTTTGAATTTTTGCAACCCAATATCAAACTTTCCATCTACGAATTTCTGGAGTTTGAGCTTCCAAATCTAACGGCAAGGCTAATCATGGATTTGGGTGTGGAATAATTAATGGGATCCCAACACCAATCGTTGAGGAGAGTAATCAGAAGAAGGGGAAGAGCTATCATATTTAGCAATCTGATCTTTGCTAAACAAGGCGAAGTTGAAAAGGAGAAGTGGCAGAGGAGAGGGAAAGAAGCTATCATATTTCGTGTTGCAGACTTGCAGGCTGCAATAATGGAAGATAAGAACAAGGCTGTACAAGCTTACCAGACCACTATATAAATAACTAGACCCAAGTCCCACATAGTTTATAGGAGAAAACTCTTAAGGAAGTTATCCTTATAAAAGGAGCTCTCCTTTAATTAATCAGTGTAAAGCCCATCAAACAAAGGGCTAGGATATTAAACAAAGCCTGTTATTGCATTCTATATCTGGGCCTAAGAAGGACCCAAGCCAGGCTCGGTGGCTTGCAGGCCGGTTTTTTTGGCAGGCCGGGCCAGGCCAGATTTTTCTATTGATACTATGGCTTTTTCAAAGCTTTTAGATCAGGCCAGGATAGATCAGGCCGAGCTTTGATCAGGTCAGACTTAGGCCAGGCTAAGGCTGGGTCATAGGGCTCGGGTCTTTTGTGAACCCCTAGATTCAGTATATACCAAGGTAGATCTTCGAACTGAACTAGATAGCTCATAACTCGATCTTGGGTTTTGTCATTTGCATTCTGAAATGCGTAGTCCGTCTCCTCATTCTTAGCCTTCTTTGCCCTACTGTTATCTTCAGCAATCTCTGCACGTCGTGAATGTTTTAGCAATCGTGAATGTGACGAACGAGAATTTAGTAAAGATATTTGAATATTTATTGAAATAAATAAATATTTTTAATAATTTTATTATTGAGTTAAATAATTAATTCATAAATTTGTGGTAGATTAATTTAATTATATGTATTACATTAATTAAATTAATGTGTAGTAATTTAATAGTTCAAAGAATATATTTAATTGAGTTTATTTGATTAAATGAATTAATTAAATAAGCATATGTTACTTTAATTAATTTAATAATTAATTAAAGAATTAATGTGTTGACATAATTAATTAATAAAAATATTAATTATGTGACAATGTGATTTAATGTGAATTATCTTATTTTATTTAATTAATTTAAATAAAATTAATTGAATAATTAATAATGTGATAATTAACTATATAGTAAAATAGTTAATTAAAATAAATAAAAAAGGAGTTAGGAAAAAGCTAAACAAGGCCCTAAGAGTGGTTAATCAGTTATTTAATACAACGGTATAATATATATACATATACGTATATGATTGTCAGACATAAGTTTTATTTTCAAAGTCAGAGAGAAAAAAAATTTAGAAAAAGTTCAGAGAAGAAAATAGAGAGATCGGGAAGAAGAAATTGAGAGTGAAAGGGAGAAAGAGATTTGAGAAAATCTTAAGTATTGTCTTTGATTATCTTCACTACTAAAGGGTAATTCTTCTTTTAAGTTTTCAAAATTAAGATTTTTAAATACGTATTTTTTAAGTTTTCTATGAAAATTGGGTTTTTCAATTGGGTTACGACATGACTTTATGGGTATGGAATCATAACGTATTTTTCTAACATATAATCATGTTTTAAAGGATCAATTTTATTTAATTTGGCCTTAATTGGATTTTTGGAAATCATAGAGTTTATTTAAATATATGTTCAAATTTTCTCTGTTAAGAATTATTTTGAAAAATTAAACCAAGATATGTTTATATATGTAATCATATATGTTGATATTATGTGTAGAATCATGTAGGTATGATTTACACTGATCACACCAAGAAATTTTGTTAAGAATTGGATTTTTCTAAAATACAGAGTGTTGAATATGGGTTAATAACCCATATGGGTGAAATACATGTTGTAATCATATGTTTTGATTAAAATTGACGTTTGATTATAAGTGTATATGTTTAAACAAAGAGAATGGAATTAAAATGAACGGATTCGGTGCAGTAACGAATCCGTAATGTTAGATTTTATATTTTTCATTAAATTTTATAAAATTTATGAAGAACAGTGAAATTAAAGGTGTTAAATTATGTAATTATATGACTTGGAATGTTAAGAACATGTTATAAGTGATATATAATGTTCTTGTGAAGTTTATACTTCATGGGTAACATTATAAATCAGTGTATTGGTGCAAAATTAGAGAAAATGGCCGAATTTCTGTGTTCTTCGCGAACTGGAAATTCTGGAAAAAACGCATCCGCGCGGCCGCGCCGAGTGCAAGGCTAAACGGCGCGCGACCGCGCCAGGCCTGAATTTTGAAAAAAATTGCTAAGTGTTGGAAATTTGTGAAATGTGTTTTGAGTCTAATGAACATGAACACATGTTGTATAAATATGATAAAATATTGATATGAGTTTAATAATTTATGTTATGTGATTAATTAATAAATTAATTACGTGACTTAAACTATTATTTGTAAATGTTAAATAATGTGTTATAAACATTAAGACATTATTTTAAATCTAATTAACATGAAGACATGTTATGTATGTAATGAGTTATTAATACAAGTTAATAACTTAAGTTACGTGATTAATTAATAAGTTAATTAATCAACGTAAACCATTATTTGAAAACCTAATAATGAGTTTGAAGAATACTATTGTAAATCAATAATTATATCGAACTTGTGATTAATTGATATTGTGAATGTATTGATAGGTAAGAGTAATTAAAGAAGTGAGTAATAATTGTAGCTTGCGCACGAGGTAAGTTTTCTATCCCTAACTTATTATTATTGTTGGGCAGGTTTCCTAAACTAAACTCTTTAAATTAAGCAATTGCTATGCTTAATTACTATTGTTGAGCAAATTCTTACTCTTGAATATTCAAGTTTAGAATTTCACATGAGATGACATGATTCTTTTAAAAGTATCATTTAAGTGTACAATACTTATTCAATTGTATACCTTGAGAAGTTAATATTCAATTTGAATATCATTTATTGAGTTATCCAAACCAACTTTATTTGGTGCGGATTCTGATGTCAAACTGAGATGAACAACCCTAATATAGGGGATTAATGAAGATGCTTTAAGCGTTAAGATAATGTGCACAGTATCAATACAAAGGGCTGATCTCCCTAAGTACGAGAAGTAAAGTATATAGTCTTATGACTGTTAAAGGTTTGAAAAGTTAATATACTTGACAACCTAAGACTCGGTTCAAGGTCTTAATGACTCAGAAGTAATTTGATTCATGATTAATATTTTTAATTCAAAAGTTGAGAAGTAATTTGATTCACGATTAATATTCTTGATTCAAAAGTTGAGAATTAATTTGATTCTCGATTAATATTCCTGATTCAAAAGTTGAGCTATCTGTTAATCAGATTTCTTTCTCTCGCATGTTATTATTGTCCTATTTTTATACTTGCGGGCATTCGTGCTCATTCTTGCATAATAACATTGCAGCTAATAATGAACGAAGTGATGCACCTTCTAGTAGCAAGGGCAAAGGAAAAGCTAACAAGTATTGAAGACTTCTGTTGATGTTAAGAATGTTAAAGTTCAAGATTTATGTGTGATAACTTAAGACTTATTTATTTACGTTTTCGCAACAGAGATTTAAGGTTAAGTTTAACCTGAGATTTATGATATATTATTATTTTAGATGATGTAAGATGATGATTTATTTATCTAATAAATGAATTTCATTATTTATGGGTAGATAGTTGTATGATATTGGAACAGTGAACACTAAATTCTGTTGAAATTAAGATACCGGATTTGGGGGTGTCACAGTGAAGCTCTCATCCAAGTATCCTCTGCTATAGCAAGCTTTGCTGATTCCTCTTTCAAATCATTCTTCAGCTTCTCTATCTCAGCTGACTTTTCTTCTCCTTGGCCTTTCTCATGGACCAACTCCCACTCCACGTCTCCAAGACGTGTATACAGAGTCTCAACCTCACCATCCTTCTGTTCGATGGTAGTCTGCTGAGTAACTGTCTGCTCCTTTAGCTCTCGAATAGTATCCTGTAACTCGATGTTACGGTCATACAGCTCGTCGTACATTTTGGCACTGATAGAGTTTGGTGGAAATTCATTAGGGTCCTCATCCTCCTCCTCAGCTGCCACAGCCTGAATCTCAATTTACTCAGAGTCCTCCTCTGAATCGAACACTGACTCATGCTTTTGACCAACAACAGTGTTCAAAGGAGATGGCTCTCATCGAACTAACTGCTCCTAGACTATATGAATGTCTCGGGGCTCCTCCTCAATAGCCACTCGGGGTACAACCTCCCTAGGCTGAATGGATCCTCTAACATCCGACATCCTTACAATCAAAATTTTAAGTCTTAGTTATTACGTGATGCTAATCGATACTCGCACAAGTACATAATATAAACATATAGCACATAAGATAATTTATAATCTTTCTTAGAACTCGATAAGAGTTTATCACTACTATGTTATCGATCTCTTAAAAAGGCTACTACCCTAAGGTTTTACCCCACCTAAGGTTCATAACCTACAGCTTTGATACCAACTTGTGACACCCCCAAATTCGGGTACTTTAATTTCCACGGGATTTGGTGTTCACTGTACAAATATCACATATCTATCTACCCATAATAAATGCATCTCATGAAATAGATAAAAATATCTCCCTTATGGGGTTACAACATCTGAATAAAATAAATCCCAGGTTGAACTAACCTTAAATCTCAAATGCGAAAACATAATCAAATATATAAGTCTTAACACATCAAAGTCTTAAAAATAACATTCTCAAATTAAGAAACAAGTCTTCAACATTTGTTAACCTTGCCCTTGCCTTTGCTAGAAGAAGGCTCGTCTGACCTTTCGTTCTTAACTGCAATGTTATTAAGCAAGAGTGAGCTCGATTTCCCATAAGTATCACAATATAACAATAATAATAACATGCGAGTGAATCAAAGAATTTTAAATAAAGAAGGCTCGACTTTTGAATCAAAAATGAATAACAAGAACCAAAAGTACATTTGAGGGTCATAAGACCATGACCTATGTCTTAGATTGTCAAGTATCTCTACTTTGAACTTTTAAGAGTCATAAGACTATATGGACTCTACTACTCGTACTTAGTGGGATCAGCCCTTAGTACCATAATGTGGATATTATCTCAACGCTAACGCGTAAATAATCTCCTATAAAAGGGTTGTTCATCTCATTTTGACATCAGAGTCCGCACCAAAGGAAGTTTGGTTTGGATAAACTCAATAATAGTTCTAGAGTTTAGAACGTTCATCAACTATGGACTAGTCGAATCATTATGGGTTCGTTAGTCTTACAAGGTTCACCAATAACATTGATATTCAAATCGAATAATAAATCTCAAGAGTATACAATCGAATAAGTATTTTATAACTGAAGTAATATTTTAAAGGAATTATAACATCTCATATGGAATCTCAACTTGAATAAACAAGAATAATAACTTGCTCAATATAGAAATATAAGTCTAGGACTTGCTCAATGAATAACTTAGAGTTTAAGGAACTTGTATCATGATAATAAATCAAGGATAGGAACTTGTTTAATTAAAAGTAAAGTTTAGGAAACTTGCCTCGTGCACAAGCTACAAATAAAATTTTCGTTCCTCAATTAACCCTACATATCATTACATTCTCAATAATAATTAATTCTAAGTCTAATCGAATTACAAGCATCAATCTTGAATGCGTTATTAGACTTTACGAATAACAGGTTTACATAACGTATTTAACTTATCAATTAATCACGTAAAATAAGTTAATGAATTTTGTTTTAATATCTCCATATATGCTTTAACATGTCTTAATGTTTATTAGATTAGGTTTTAAATACATTTCTGACTTTTGAACACTTAATAAAATTTTTATTAATTTTATTCTGTCGGTCTGACAGTGTACGCGGAGAACACAGAAAAGTCAAATAAATGCTAAATTAAACTAACACAACAACTTTAATGTTACCCATTATTTATAATCTTAATAGAAACATCATATAACGTTTCTATTATGTTTTTTAACAATTTAGATCATATAATTACTCCAATTTGGATCACATAACAAATTTTCAAAGTCGCATAATGGTCTGACAGTGTTCGCGAAGAACACAGAAAAAGACAAATAAATGCCAAATTAAACTAACATAACCATTTATTGTAACCCATGATTTATAATCTTAACAGAAATATCATATAACGTTTCTAGCATATTTTTAACAATTTAGATCACATAATTTCTCCAATTTAGATCACATGACAATTTCTCAAAGTCGCAGAATGGTCTGATAGTGTTCGCGAAGAATACAGAAAAAGCCAAATAAATCCCAAATTAAACTAACACAACAAATTTACTGTTACTCATGAACTAATAACTTAATAGAGACATCATATAACACTTCTAGCATGTTTTTAACACTTTAGATCATGTAAGTACTATAATTAGACCACCTAATTTCTCTGTTTTTAGTATTTTTCATAGTTTCGAGAGAAATTATGAAATTCCACATTACAGATTCGTTATAAATCTGAATCTGCCCGTTTAAAGTCAGTTTTGTTCGTTTAAACATGCCTAATCATAATCAATCATCAATTTAAAGTTAACTAAGCAATTGGAGCATGCTATTTTGTACATAAGGGCCATATATGTGTTCTTCATGCTCTATAACTTTTAAATTCCAAATAAAACATAATTACATGGTTTAAATCTCTTTAAATAATGCATACACGATATAAAACATGTTATGAACAATTTGTAACACATATATCATCAATTCATGTATTAATCACAAACTAAATTTTTATAGAGAACTTAAATATACGTTAATGGAGAAACATGTGATATTAAAACTCAGATAAAGGAATTACCCTTTTCTTCTTGATTCAAGTTGCTAGAATCTCTCTTTGTTTTCACTAATCTTTAATCTCTTCAAACTCTCTCTCTAAATAATGTCTAAGTTTCTCTCTAATGAAAGATATGAATATAGGAATACTGATATATAATGTGTATAGATATACAATATACATATACGTATAATATAATATAAACTGACGATGTAGTGGTCAGTTAATCCCATTATGGGTTAACTGGCCCAACTCCCATTAAGGCCATGTTTGGTTGGCTCTTATTTCTCCTTTTCATTTAATTTAATTAAATGCTTATAGTATAGTTTATTCATCACACTTTAATTAATCAAATTATCTTATCAAATTCAATTAGATAAAATATAATAATCCACATTAAATCACATAATCACATAATTAAAATTCTCATTTATTAATTATGTCGAATCATTAAATTTGTAATTAATTATTAATTAAATTAATTAGAATAACATTATGCTTATTAAATAATTCATTTAATCGAATAAATTCAATTAAATACATACTTTGAATAATAAAATTCTCCACATTAATTTAATCAATGTAACACATATAATTAAATTAATCTACCACAATTCCATCAAATAGTTATTTAACTCAATAAATAAATTATTAAAAATATTTATTTAATTCAATAAATATTTAAATTAAATTATAAAATTCTCGTTCATCACATCTTTTCCCCCTTAAAAGGATTCTGTCCCTAGAATCACGGTTCAATTAAATTCGTCTCGTTACATTCTCCCCCTTATAAAGATTCTGTCCCCAGAATAGCTTACATATAAATTAAGCAAATAAGTGTGGGTAAGTCTTCATAATATGTTCTTTGAGTTCCCACGTAGCTTCTTCAGCGTTGTGGTTCCTCCAAATTACCTTAACTGAAGATATTACTTTATTTTTGAGAACTTGCTCTTTCTTGTCAACAATCTAAACAGGAACTTCTTCATAGGATAAGTTTTTCTCAAATTGCTGGGGTTCATATTCAATCACATGTTTGTAATCGGGTTTTATGGTCGTAAGACTGACACATGGAAAACGTTGTGGACATGCTCTAGCGCCGGAGGTAAGGCTACCTCATACGCAACTTCTCCGATTCTTCGCAACACTTCAAAGGGTCCAATGAACCTTGGGCTCAATTTCCTCTTCTTTCCAAATCTGAGCTTTCCTTTTCAGGGAGAGACTTTCAAGAAAAAAAACTACCCGATTCAAATTCTACATTCTTGCGATGTGGATCGACGTATTTTTTCTGCCTATCCTGAGCCGCTACCAATCTTGTCCGGATCACCTTGACTATCTCTGCTATTTTTTGTACCAATTCTGGACCTAGCAATTACCTTTTGCCAACCTCGTCCCAGTACAATGGAGTTCTGCACTTTCTGCCATACAACGCTTCGTAAGGCGGTATGCCAATACTATCGTTGTAACTGTTGTTGCAATCGAATTCCACGAGTGGTAGGTGATCATCCCAATTCCCTTTGAAATCCATGATGCACGCTCTCAACATATCCTCCAAAGTCTGGATTATCCTCTCGCTCTGTCCGTCGGTCAAAGGGTGATATGCCGTACTTATTCTCAGCTGCGTCCCCATGCATTCCTGCAGTGGCTTCCAGAAATTTGATGTGAAGCGCGAATCTCAATCGAAAACAATCGACACTAGAACTCCATGCCTTGAAACAATCTCTCTCACATATAATTTTTCCAACTGGTCTAGGTTGAATCTGATTCTGATCTGAAGGAAGTGTGCTGATTTCGTCAGTCGGCCAACGATAACCCATACTGCGTCGTAGCCTTTCTAAGTTGTCGGAAGGCCAACCACGAAATCCATTGTAATATGCTCCCATTTCCATTCCGGGATCTCTAGAGGTTGTAGCAAATCACTCGGCCTCTGATGTTCTGCCTTCACTTTTGACATGTCAGGCACTTGGCAACACAATCGGCAACATCTCGTTTCATATTCAGCCACCAAAAATGCTGTCAGAGATCCTGGTAAATTTTGGTACTACCGAGGTGAATCGAATATCGCGAGCTATGAGCCTCGCTCAAAATATCCTCCTTAATCTCTGGCACCGTCGGTATCTAAACTCTGCTTTCGAATCTTAACATTCCCTCGCTGTCCACCTTGCATCTCGGTTAGTTCCCTTCAGATATCTTCTTCCTTATCTTTTCACATTCTTCATCTAGGAGTTGTGCTTCCTTAACTTTATCCAAAAAGTTGTACAGCTTATATCTGGAATAGCTTTTCGTCAGCTTCCCTAGGATACTTCACCTCCAATTCTAGCTTCTCCATAGCTAAAATTAGCTCCTCCTGGGTGGTCAACATCATCAATTTCTCTCGACCCTTTCTGCTTAAGGTGTCGACGACCACATTCGCCTTACCCGGATGGTATAAGATCTAACAATCATAGTCCTTAATTAACTCCAACCATCTTCTTTGGTACATATTTAAGTCCTTCTGTGTAAAAATATATTTCAGACTCTTGTGGTCTGTATATATTTCACACTTCTCTCCATAAAGATAGTGTCTTCAGATCTTCAAACCAAATACCACTGCAGCCAATTCCAAGTCATGGGTTGGATACTTATTCTCATAATCCTTCAGCTGTCGTGATGCATACGCAATGACCTTGCTGTTTTGCATAAGCACACAGCCAAGTCCTTTATGCGACACATCACTATATACCACAAATTTTCCTGTGCTATCCGGGAGTGATAACACCGGTGCCGAACTCAACTTCTTCTTAAGCTCTTGGAACCTTTCCTCACACTTATCCACCCAAATGAATTTCACCGATTTCCTAGTCAAATATGTCAGAGGAGTTACGATCTTGGAAAAGTTCTGAACGAATCTTCTATAATAGCCTCCCAATCTAAAAAAACTTCTCACTTTCAATGGTGTTTTCGGCTGATCCCATTTCATCACAGCTTCGACCTTGGAGGGATCTACCGAAATTTCGTCCTTATCAATTACATGTCCAAAAAATTACATCCTTTCAATCCAAAATTCACATTTTGAAAACTTGGTGTACAACTTCTCTCTTCTTAAAGCCTCCAGTGTCACCTTTAAATGCTCAATGTGTTTCTCCTTGGTCTTTGAGTACACCAAAATGTCATCAATAAACACCACTACGAATTTGTCCAAAAATGGCTTGAACACTCCGTTCATTAGGCCCATAAATGCTGCAAGAGCATTCGTCAGACCAAATGAGATCACCAAAAATTCGTAGTGACATATTGAGTCCTGAACCCTATTTTTGAAACATCCTCTGTCCTCACCTTCAACTGATGATAACCACTTCTCAGGTCTATCTTCGAGAAGTATCTCGCTCCCTTCAACTGATCAAACAGATCGTCAATCCTAGGCAACAGATACTTGTTCTTAATTGTGACCTTGTTCAACTCTCTATAGTCGATGCAGAGCCGTATCGTCCCATCCTTCTTCTTTACAAATAACACCGGCGCTCCCTATGGAGATACGCTCAGCTGAATGTACTTCTTGTCCAGTAGATCTTTCAATTGCACCATCAATTCTTTCATCTCTACCAGAGCTATACGGTACGGTGCCTTCGATATTGGAGCCGTTCCTGGTGCCAAATCGATCATGAATTCTAGATCTCTATCTGGCGGAAGTCCTGGCAAATCAGCCGGAAACACATTTACGAAGTCCCTTACGACTGGTATTTCCTCTAACGTCGGGTTCTCTTTGCGACTATCAACTATGTAGGCTAAATATCCAACACAGCCTTGTCTCAACAATTTCCTGGCCTACATCATCGTCAAACAACTCACTTGTCTAGGCGACTTGCTGCCATAAAATACAACCTTTGACGGAGTCATAAGGTTAATACATTTCTTCTGCCAATCAATTACAGCCCCATAATTGAATAGCCAATCCATTCCCATAATGACATCAAATTCCCCAAGTCTAATCGGGATAAGATCTACATTCATAACGTTACTCTTAATATCCACCCTACAGTTCTTGTGTACGTACTTAAAAGGGATCATTTCTCTATTCACAATTTCTATATTCATGGGGTATTCTAACTCATCCTTAGGCAATTCTAAGTTCTTAGCAAAGTCATCGGATATAAATGAGCAACTAGCACCCGAATCAAATAATACCTATGCATTAACTTTATTGATCGGAATGATACCTGACACTACATCACGAGACTGCACAGCATCCTGCACTATCATGTTGAATATCATGGAGGTAGGTCTGTTTGTTGCGGTTGGTCCTGTGATAGTCAGAGCATTTCCACCGCTGTTTCCTCTATTCCCTCCTGCTCCTGCCCCTCCAGATACTTTCTTGGGACAGTCCCTCGCCAGATGGTCCTTCAACCTACATGTGAAGCAGGAGCCCTTCTTAGGGTTATGGTAGTTACGTGCTATGTGGCCTTCCTGACCACAATTGTAGCAAACTCATTTACCCTTCATAAAGACCCCCAGGTGGTTTTTTCCGCAGGTCGGGCACGCTTCAACCCTTTTCTTCTGGTTTCCCTGCTGATTGTCAGTCGATGGGTTGTCATTCCACCTTCGCTTCTGACTGTTGCTTCCTCCCGCATTGCTACCCCTAGCCTTAACACTTTCTCCTTCACTCTTCTTCTTTTTCTGGTCCTGGTTGTACTTGGTTACAACATCGCTCCCACCCTCAGCGAGGATGGCCTTCTCTAACACTCCAGCAAAGGTGTTCAGCTGGAACACGACACCTTGCTATATAACCAAGGCTTCAGTCCCTGTTCAAACCTCCTTACTTTTCTCTCGTCCGTGTGTACTTGATATGTGGCGAACCTAGCCAACTCATTAAACTTTGCAGCGTAATCTGGTACATACATGTTTCCCTGCTTAAGCTCCAGAAACTGTACCTCCATCTGATTCTGTGAGCTTGTCGGGAAGTACATCTTGAAAAACATTTCTTTAAAACTCTCCTAAGTAATCACACCTTCTCCTCCCCTGAATTTATTTTCTTGCCACCAATAGCTGGCTTCTGACTTCAGCATGAACGTTGCATATGCGGTCTTTTGGTCCTCATTGACTCTGGCGACGTCGAAAACATTCTCCATTTCCATAACCCAAGTCTGTGCCTCGATTGGGCTCATAGATCCCTTGAACGCTGGCGGTCCCACCGCCTTGAAGTCCTTGAACGTTGTGTTCGATAGAGCTTGCTATTGGTTGGCCATTTCTCCAGTCAATAAGTTCACCAACTGCTAAACGGGGTTGGTGTTGGCATTGGCGTCATTGTTATTCCTTAACCCTTCCTAGGTTGGTTGACAAATTGGGCGTCTTCTTGGCGGCATATTTTTGTTAAGATATACGCTTATTAGATCTTTATTCAATTCTTAAACATTGAAGACTTAACTTAAACATTTTAAGACAATCACTTAACACATATCATCTCAAGTAAACTCTGATATTTTATTTAATCAAAAGTTTTTAAACAAAACAAGATAGCATCGCTGCTATTTACATCAACTATCCCGAGATAAAGAATCTTCAGGATTTAAATCATCAACATATTCCTTTGTTTATAATCACATTGGAATTTACATTATTACCTATCAAATAAATATTCACATAATCAAACTGTTCCTATCACGGCCTACTAAGGCGTCGAACAGCTTTACTACGCTCTTCCTCTATAACACGGAACATCGTCTTGCGATCCAACATATACCAAGGTAGATCCTCGAACTGAACTGGATAGCTCATAACTCGATCCTGGGCCTTGTCAATTGCATTCTGAAAAGTGTAGTCCATCTCCTCAATCTTAGCCTTCTTTGCCCGACTGTTATCTTCAGCAATCTCTGCACGTCATGAAGCTCTCATCCAAGCATCCTCTGCTATGGCCAGCTTCGTTGATTCCTCTTTCAAATCATTCTTCAGCTTCTCTATCTCAGCTGACTTTTCTTCGCCTTTGCCCTTCTCATGGACCAACTCCCACTTCACGTCTCCAAGACGTGTATACAGAGTCTCAACCTCACCATCTTTCTGTTCGATGGTAGTCTGCTGAGTAACTGTCTGCTCCTTCAGCTCTCGAACAGTATCCTGTAACTTGATGTTATGGTCATACAGCTCGTCATACATCTCGACACTGATAGAGTTCGGTGGAAACTCATCAGGGTCCTCATCCACCTCCTCAGCTGCCTCTGCCTGAATCTCAATCTCCTCAGAGACCTCCTCTGAATCGAATACTGACTCATGCTCCTGACCAACAACAGTGATCAAAGGAGATGGCTCTCGTCGAACTAACTGCTCCCAGATTACATGAATGTCTCGGGGCTCCTCCTCAATAGCCACTCGGGGTACAACCTCCCTAGGCTGACTGGATCCTCCAACATCCGACATCCTTACAATCAAAATTTTAAGTCTTAGTTATTACGTGATGCTAATCGATACTCGCGCAAGTACATAATATAAATATAAAGCACATAAGGTAATTTATTATCTTTCTTAGAATTCGATAAGTGTTTATCACCATTATGTTATCGATCTCTTAAAAAGGCTACTACCCTAAGATTTTCCCCCACCTAAGGTTCATAACAAACAACTTTGATACCAACTCGTGACACCCCCAAATTCGGGTACTTCAATTTCCACGGAATTTGGTGTTCACTGTGCAAATATCACATTCTATCTACCCATAATAAATGCATCTCATGAAATAGATAAAAACATCTCCCCTTATAGGCAACATCTGAATAAAATAAATTCCAGGTTGAACTAACTTTAAATCTTAAATGCGGAAACATAATCAAATATATAAGTCTTAACACATCAAAGTCTTAAAAATAACATTCTCAAATTAAGTAACAAGTCTTCAACATTTGTTAACCTTGCCCTTGCCTTTGCTAGAAGAAGGCTCGTCTGACCTTTTGTTCTTAACTACAATGTTATTACGCAAAAGTGAGCACGATTTCCCACAAGTATCATAATATAATAATAATAATAACATGCGAGTAAATCAAAGAATTCTAAATAAAGAAGGCTCAACTTTTGAATCAAAAATAAATAACAATAATCAAAAGTACATCTGAGGGTCATAAGGCCATGAACTATGTCCTAGATTGTCAAGTATCTCTTCTTTGAACCTTTAAGAGTTATAAGACTATATGGACTCTATTACTCGTACTTAGTGGGATCAGCCCTTAGTACCATAATGTGCACATCATCTCAACGCTAACGCGTAAATAATCCCCTATAAAAGGGTTGTTCATCTCAGTTTGACATCAGAGTCCGCAATAAAGAAAGTTTGATTTGGATAAGCTCAATAATAGTTCTAGAATTTAGAACGTTCATCAACTATGGACTAGTCGAATCATTATGGGTTCGCTAGTCTTACAAGGTTCAACAATAATATTGATATTCAAATCGAATAATAAATCTCAAGAGTATACAATCAAATAAGTATTGGATAACTGAAGTAATATTTTAAAGGAATTATAACATCTCATATAGAATCTCAACTTGAATAAACAAGAATAAGAACTTGCTCAATATAGAAATATAAGTCTAGGACTTGCTCAATGAATAACTTAGAGTTTAAGGAACTTGTATCATGATAATAAATCAAGGATAGGAACTTGTTTAATTAAAAGTAAAGTTTAGGAAACTTGCCTCGTGCACAAGCTACAAATAAAATTCTCGTTCCTCAATTAACCCTACATATCATTACATTCTCAATAATAATTAATTCTAAGTCTGATCGAATTACAAGCATCAATCTTGAATGCGTTATTAGACTTTACGAATAATAGGTTTACATAACGTATTTAACTTATCAATTAATCACGTAAAATAAGTTAATGAATTCTGTTTTAATATCTCCATATATGCTTAACATGTCTTAATGTTTATTAGATTAGGTTTTAAATATATTTCTGACTTTTGAACACTTAATAAATTTTTATTAATTTTATTCTGCCGGTCTGACAGTGTACGCGGAGAACACAGAAAAGCCAAATAAATGCTAAATTAAACTAACATAACAACTTTAATGTTACCCATGATTTATAATCTTAATAGAAACATCATATAACGTTTCTATCATGTTTTTTTAAACAATTTAGATCAGTATAATTACTCCAATTTGGATCATATAACAAATTTTCAAAGTCGCATAATGGTCTGACAGTGTTCGCGAAGAACACAGAAAAAGACAAATAAATGCCAAATTAAACTAACATAACCATTTATTGTTACCCATGATTTATAATCTTAACAGAAACATCATATAACGTTTCTAGCATATTTTTAACAATTTAGATCACATAATTTCTCCAATTTAGATCACATGACTAATTTCTCAAAGTCGTAGAATTGTCTGACAGTGTTCGCGAAGAACACAAAAATAGCCAAATAAATCCCAAATTAAACTAACACAGTAAATTTACTATTACTCATGAACTAATAACTTAACAAAGACATCATATAACACTTCTAGCATGTTTTTAACACATTATCTCACGTAACTACTCAAATTAGAACACCTAATTTCTCTGTTTTTAGTATTTTTCATAGTTTCGAGAGAAATTATGAAATTTGACATTACAGATTTGTTATAAATCTGAATCTGTCCGTTTAAAGTCCGTTTTGTTCGTTTAAACATGTCTAATCATAATCAATCATCAATTTAAAGTTAACTAAGCAATTAGAGCATGCTATTTTGTACATAAGGGCCATATACGTGTTCTTCATGCTCTATAACTTTTAAATTCCAAATAAAATATAATTACATGGTTTAAATCACTTTAAATCATGCATACAAGATATAAAACATGTTATGAACAATTTGTAACACATATATCATTAATTCATGTATTAATCACAAACTAAGTTTTTTACAGAGAACTTAAAGATACGTTAATAGGAGAAACATGTGAATTTAAAACTCAGATAAAGGAATTACCCTTTACTTCTTGATTCAAGTTGCTAGAATCTCTCTTTGTTTTCTCCAACCTTTAATCTCTTCAAACTCTCTCTTTAAATTCTCTCTAAGTTTCTCTCTAATGGAAGATATGAATATAGGAATACTGATTTATAATATATGTGTATAGATATACAATATACATATACGTATAATATAATATAAATTGACGATGTAGTGGTTAGTTAATTCCATTATGGGTTAACTGCCCTAACTCCCATTAAGGCCATGTTTGGTTGGCTGCTCTTATTTCTCCTTTTCATTTAATTTAATTAAATGCTTATAATATAGTTTATTCGTCACACTTTAATTAATCAAATTATCTTATCAAATTCAATTTGATAAAATATAATAATCCACATTAAATCACATAATCATATAATTAAAATTCTCATTTATTAATTATGACGAATCATTAAATCTCTAATTAATTATTAAATTAATTAGAATAACATTATGCTTATTAAATAATTTATTTAATCGAATAAACTTAATTAAATACATACTTTGAATAATAAAATTCTCTACATTAATTTAATCAATGTAACACATATAATTAAATTAATCTAACATAATTTCATCAAATAATTATTTAACTCAATAAATAAATCATCAAAAATACTTATTTAATTTAATAAATATTTAAATTAAATTATAAAATTCTCGTTCGTCACAGCAGCCAAAGTTGAGAAAGTTGACGAGCCGTCAACAAGTAAGGGCAAGATGAACATGTGATGAAGACTTGTCCAATTTATTACGTCGTTTATGTAAAAAGACTTAATTTTATTATGTGATGACTTATTTTCGCACTTGATGTTGTTTTAAGGTTAGAAATCTGGGAACTTTTGATGATTATGTAATCCTTTTATAAGGAAGATTTTAATTAAGGTGATAATTTATTTTGCATTCCTTTATTCATGGGCAGTTAGTTATGTTTTATTTAGATAGTGAACACCAAATCCTGTGGAAATGAAGTACTTGGATTTGGGGGTGTCACATCCGCTACCATAAGGCCAGTGGGTATGTACTACACTATCACCTCATAATTTGCTATGTTCTCTCTGATGAAGTTAATCCTCAAGACAATGTGCTTCGTCCTGCCGTGATACTTAGGGTCCTTAGTGTAATCTATGGTCGATGTGCTACCACAATAAACAGTCACATGATCCAAAACATGAGGAACGACTCCAAGATCCTTGAAGAATCTCCTTGTTTGCCAAAATCTATACTAGCAAAATACGCAAGCATACGCAGTCCACAAATAATATAATGATAAGAGTGTCGAACCCACAGAGAATTATTTAATAATAATTACACAGTACTAACGCATAATCAAATTTATTTTATTTAAATAATTCGATAAAATTTGTTGAATTTTGAAAGTACAGTACTAATCTAACTAATCACTAACTACCAAGAATTGAATTCAGATAAAAAGGCTTAAGATTATAATTTCCCTTGATGATTCACTTTAATGTCAATACTTCCTGTTGAATTATATCAGTTAATAAGGATTGTTGATCAAGAACTCATCAATATCTATAAGCGTCTTCCAATGACCTTATAAAATAAATCTTCCTAAATCCAATAAAGATTAGAATTAAAAAAGAACACCCTAGCTAATCAACTTACTATATCTCTATGTGAATTAGAATTAACAAGAATTTCATTCTCAGGTTCTCTTTAAGATCAAATAAGGCATATATGTATATTTCTATCCTATATAAAAATTACAAATTCCATCTCATGTAGAAATCATAATCTTATGCTATTATATCCAGGTCTAAACTTATAATTCATCTTCCAATTTCTTATAGATTATCACGCTAATTGTTGATCAAGCAATTAATCAATTGAACGCAAGATATAATAGACAATCCCGAATAAATAATAATAATCAACAAGAAGTAAGTCAATTAAAGCTACTCATCAAGTTCCATTGCAATCTTAAATAGAATTTAGTTCATCACTGAATTAAAAACCATAATCCACAAGTAAACCATCATCCAAGAATTACAAAATAAAAAGATAAAAGAAGAAAAGAAAAACTATTTTGAAGAAATCTTTGAACTCCTCCTTAGCCTTGTAAGTTAATTTTCTTTCTTGACAAGTCTCCGTGCTTCAAGCCTCTAATCCTTCTTCAATTCTAGGGTTAGTAAAAAGTATCTAAGATCTTCTTATTATATGCCACACATCATGTATTTATAGGTTACAAGTTAAATCCTATTCACAAAAGAATTAATAGAAAAAATATCCTATTGATTCCCTACCAAAAATAAAAAAAATGCAGACTTTGACCCGACCTGGCGCTGCCGCGCCAGGATTTATACTGCCAATGGCGCTGCAGCGCCAGCTCCACTCCATGAAACCATGATGCTAGAGCGCTGCCGCGTCGTTCCTCAGTATGTTCTGGAGCTGTCGCGCCAACTATGCTAAAGCCTCTATGTAATCCCTGATTGCCAAGCGCTATCGCGCCATACCCTCTATACTTACTGGCGCTATCGTGCCATACCCTATATACTTACTAGCGCTATCGCTCCAGTACACAAAAACTGTTATCCAACTTCTATCTTTCTTTAGTTGATCCATGTTTCGCTCCCATGCCATGATTCCTATAATCCATAATAAACCATGCATGAATTGAACACAAAACACTTAAAAACTAACAAAACTTCAAGCTTAATAGCACTCGATTCATGGGTATAAAACCCACTCATCACTCCTCAGCCACATGGCTTCCTGAACAGCTGACGTACATGCTACAAACTCCGAATCTATTGTTGAAAGAGCAACACAAGTCTATTTTTTGCTACACCAAGTGATGGAACCACTATGTAACAAAAATGCATATCCTAAGGTCGACTTGCGCATCCTCTAGTTACCTCCCAAACTGGCATCAGAGTAACCAATCAAACGTAGTTTCAGGTCCTCCATAGCACAACATGTAGTCCAAAGTACCTTTAAATATCGTAAGATCTTATTGACTTCCCTCTAATGAGCAATCTCAAGGTTTGGCTGATAATAACTGAGATAACCAACTGCATATGCTATATCAGGCCGAGTACACATAACTTCATATATGCATTAGCTTTTTTATAGCATTGGCGTATGAGTAATGAGATACTTTCTTAATTTCTTAGTAGGACATTGCTCGGGTTCAATGGAGTCCCCTTTAGTGATAGGAGTGTCTATGAATTTGTAGTTGCTCATTTGGAATTACTCAAAAACCTTCTTAAGGTAAGTCTCTTGAGACAAACCAAGATGCTTACCTGAGCGATCTCTATAGATCTTAACCCCAAGAACATAAGTTGCTTCCCCCTATTGATGTCGGGAAAAATCTTTGGACAGATCATCCTTTCCTTAATTGATGTTTTCTACCCTTATTTGTCTTATTTGTTTTATGAAGTGTGAATTTTTAGGAAAAGGCCAACATGTATCATGTCGACGATTTAAAAGGTTTACAGAGTCGCCAGTTGGTATGTTTGAAATAGTTGTACCAACTCAACTGAGTTTTGTTTAATTTTTCAAGTAGGCCCAATTACTGGACTTTGTCAAAACTTGACCTTGGAAATCGAGATTCATAAAGTTCGGGGGCTTGGTTAAGCGGGGGGAAGGTGTTAGGCACCCCCCGACTTCTGTGAAGCATGGTTACCGTATTTTTTTAATTTTCCCTTTTTTATTTGCAATGTGTGTGTGTGCTTGAAGTAATTGAGTCTACGTGTTTGATTAGAAGTAGTGTCGTGCTTCGTTGGACCTATATACGAAGGGTTTGTTTTAATGAAAAGTCCTATTTTTAGACAATATATGAAAGTGATGTTTTTAAAGATGGTTTTCAAACCCTTTCGCTCACATAGGAATTGAAATCTTTTGATACTTCCATTTTATTTTGTGTTCGGCTGATTTTAATTTTATTGTCGGGATGCGAAGCATCCTCGACCAAAGAATGTTTATACAAGTGTCGGGGTCCTTATGGGCATAAAAGCAATCGAAGTGACCCGAGCACTACAAACCATAACTTTACTATGCTGAGACCTTAAATTCGAATAACCGTTTTAAGGTCCCTCTGATTTACATTTACAAAAGGACATGCAGGCTGTATTTACAGTGCAAAGTTATCCATCGTGGGAATCGGATCTAGATCCATGTGGTTGATCGTAGATCTCATGATTCCTAGGCTCATAGAATATTATCAAATTAAAAGTTTTCACAACAGAGATATTAACAGAGAATGAAAATTGTACTCTAGACGTCACAAGACAAAGGATTCATCAGTTAAATCCTTGCATGCGAGTAGCCGAAGCTTTTTGTTACCACTAGATATGAATCTAGGGACGCCTAGTCGCTTGAATATTTAAAAAACCAGAAAGAAGCTAGATTTAAATAAATCTTAGCCATTCTAGCTTAACGGTTCCGGTTTAACAGCTTTTGAACTGGTTGAAGTTAGAAATGGCTAGATTTAGAAGAATCTAGTCCACAAAATTTATATTAGAACAAATTCATATCAAATGAACGATTAAAACAGATATTTAATCATATTGAATTATATATATATATATATATATATATATATATATATATATATATACGAAAATTGTAAAGAGTCACGGATTTCCACTCCAGGCTAAACTGAATGAAATGTTAATATATAAAGTCAGTTATATATATATATTAAACCTGAAAAGGCCACATATTAGCAATCCAGGCCAAACAAGTTAGTATATATATATATATATATATATATATATATATATATATATATATATATATATATATGAAAGCGATAAAAAACCACGGATTAACAATCTAGGCTTGCCTGAATGAAATATTAGTATATATATAGTCAGTTATATATATAATAAAGCTAAAAAAGCCACAGATTAGCAATTCAGGCCAAACAAGTTAGTATAAATATATATATAGTTATATATATATATATATAAAAGTGGTAAAAAACCATAGATTAGCAATCCAGGCTGTAAAAGCAATTAAAAACGTATATATATACTTATATATACATAAAAGTAAGCTAGAAAGGTCATAGATTTGAAATCCAGGAGAAACCAGAAGCTATAAATATATATATATATATATATATACGCATATATATATATATATATATATATATATATATATATATGATAAAGAAGTAAATAGCTTCTGATCGTAAAAATTCTTACAGTGTGTAGCGCTACGGGCTTTAAACCACTTGGAGGGCTTCAAAATTTCGTTTTCACCAGCTAAAATATGATATGTTGCTGAATATACGTATGCAAACGTATTGGAAGAATAAAATTGAGGTTTGGAGCACTATAGGTAGGGTTAAGGGTCGAAATGGGTGGAGTTTCTTTGCTTCTTTTTTTTCTCTTTTTTTGCTAAGTGGGGGGTCTTATTTATAGACCAGATGACCGTGGGTCTACGCGCGATAGCCGCGTATAAAAGTACGGCTCCCCGAGTTGGCCTCGCTCTCGCGGGTCCCGTTGTCTCAAAGTACATGCACTACGACTAATGCGGAGTCTGATTGAGGCGTGCTATACCTTTTCGAAAAGCCCCTTTCGAGAGCTACATAATGACATGAGATTTGACCTTTCTCGAATCCATGAAGATGGGTCCATGACCAGATCTTCAAATCTTCGCAGTCCGTTCGTTGAGATGTCTTGTGTTGTTTTCACTCGGGATTGATGTTATGGTTCTTCCTAACCCTCATGTAATTGATTTGGCTTGATTTTGACTTGAATTGATGTCAAGCTGTTAAAATGACCATTTTGCCCTTCCAGGGGTTGTCTCCAGGATTGACAGGGTTTTCGACTGTTTCTCGAGGTTGTCTCCGAGGTTTAATCCCAGCCGACTCTTTTCTTCCTCAAGGTCGTCTCCGAGGTTGACTTGGTATCCCAGGGTTGTCTCTAGGGATAATTTGATGCTTCGGGGCTGTCTCCGAAGGTTGATTTGATATCTCGGTGTTGTCGCCGGGGTTACTATACCTCTCGGGGTTTTCGCCGGGTCTTGACTTGATCTCCTAGTGTTGTCGCTGGGGTGACTTGAACATCCCGGTGTTGTCATTGGGGCTGACTTTGGTCTTTCGATGTTGTTATTGGGGCTTACTGTACCTCTCGAGGTTGTCAGTCGGGGTTTAACTTGATCTCCCGGTGTTGTTGCTCGGGTGACTGACATCCCGGTGATGTCGCCGGGGCTGAATTTGGTCTCTCGGTGTTGTTACCGGGGCTTATTGTACCTTCCGGGGTTTTCATCGGGGTTTGACTTGATCTCCTTATGTTGTCGCCGGGGTGACTTGACATCCCGATGTTGTCGTCGGGGTTGACTTTGGTCTCCTGGTGTTGTTGTCAGGGCTTACTGTACCTCCCGAGGTTGTCGTCGGGGTTTGACTTGATCTTCTGGTGTTATCATCGGGGGTGACTTGACATCCCGGTGTTGTCGCCAAGGTGACTTGACATCCCGGTGTTGTAGCCAGGGTGGACTTTGGTCTCCCGGTGTTGTCGTCGGGGCTTGACTTTGATGATTTGGACTTTCAGGGTTGTTTCTGGAAGGTAAAAGATGGTATTGCCCTCCTGTAGGGTTAGTAACTGGAATGCAAAATTTTGAGCGTCTACAGATACCCCTCTTTATCATGTTTATGCAATGCAATGGAATGAACAGGATAAAGACTGCTAAAAACTGGAAATAGAACACATGCAAATGTAATGCAATGCACGATATGCTATGTTATGAATGTTATATGCTCTTGTGGTGTTAGTTGCCATAGTATTCTATCACTGAACTATACCCGCCACTCCTGCTGGGGATGACGTTGTCAATGATGGCTTTCACTGAACTCTTGTGATGCCTACTCGAATGGTAGCATATATAGTTTGACCATCACCAAACTTCCTCGACTCCTACTCGAACGGTAGTGTACAACGGTCGGTTGAACCACCGAACCTTCTCGGTGTTCCAGCTGGGGATTTGTATAATAGATTCCATCATCTATCCTCTCTAGGGAAAAATATCTCCACGGTTCTCATCATCGGATCTCTCCCGATGCTATGCTGGAGTTGTCGCCAACGGTTTACAATGTCAAATCTACCTGATATCGATGCTGCAGTTCTCAACGAATATCATCACTGACTCATTCCCAATGCCACGCTAGAGTTGTCGCCAATAATTTGCCATGTCAGATACTCTGACCCTTGTTGAAGTAGTTATCAACGTCTTTCATCACTGGCTTGTTCCCGATGCTACGCTGGAGTTGTCACCAACGGTTTGTAATGTCAAAAACTCTGACCCTTGTTAAAGCAGTTATCAACCACTTTCATCACCGACTCGTTCTTGATGCCACGCTAGAGTTGTCGCTAACGGTTTACAATATCAGATCTATATGATCTCGATGTGGGGGTATCTTTCTGATAGGTCATACTCTCGGACCAATCTGGATACTTTGACGCATTCATAACCTACTGTTCACATCGTCGAACCTTCCCGATGCTCGGACAGAGGCAGTTTTTAGCAATTTTCATCATCGACATTTTGAATACCACATCAGGGTTTCTACCAATGGCTTACATGTTGTTTCTTCCTTCATCAGGAGCTTGATGCTTAGAATCAGGGTTTCAGGCCATTCTGCTCAATCGCGTAGCAGTTTTTTCATGATTTAACTTTTCAGCTTCGGTAAACTCTGTTTTAACTTTAATTGGACCTAGTCGGAGGGGGTAGGACCCACCTTAGGGTGCTGTAGGTCCACTTGCGGTAGCCGCAGGTAGGGTTGCTACTCCCTACGAGTATAACTTGGCCCCCTGTGGCTTGCATAAGTCATTTTCAAGTTTGAACAATAAGGAAAATTTAAATTTTCCTCTTCAGATCTATTGAGGTTAGGCTGCTTTTTTCAAATTTTGTCACCGTACAATCGTTTTGCACATCTCTAGTAACGTTTACATCTTTTCTTTTCAAGTTTTGACCGTTAGAACGTTAGATTTCATTTAGAATGCTTCTAAACACAATATAATGAATATGCATGGTTATATGACTTGATAAAAATTTCAGACTTAGTAAATATGTATGTTTTACTACGCTGAACATTTTGATGTGAAAAAATTTGATTTCTAAGACAGTCATTTAGCGCCCTTTTTGGCCAGTTTACTCATCTTATTTGAGGACAAATAAGACTGGATTTTCAACTAAAAATACACATGGTAATTTAACTGCCATGGGGAGTTTGATTTTGGTGTTTTTTATATATATGAACTGTTCATGATTTTGGGTAGGTGTGCTACTGAATGGCCACCTAGTTATGCCTATGTGCATGCGGATAGTCCATTTTACAAAGGAGACTCTGGCAAAAAAATTTCAAAAGCCTGAGCATTTAATAAACATGTAATTTTAACTCTACTGGGGATGTATGTTAACTAATTCATGCTTTAGGACTTAGAATATGCATGAATAAATGATTTAATTTTAATAGGTCGTAAGTTCAAGGCTTACCTCACCCTTTTTGAGGTGATTTGGAGATTTTGTCTAGGTTATGGAGTCAGATAGACCAGGCAGTACCTAGCAGGGTCTCTGCAGGTGTGAGGCGGAGGAGAGCTTCTGATGTTCCCTAACCTCGTCCAGCCCGGCCGCCTCGCCGGTTGGCTGAGTCTGTGATTCGTTCGATTCAGGTTGAGAGGCCGGATGATGTGGACGACGAGGATGTCCCATTTGTGGATCCCGCTCTAGCTCATGCTCCATGTAGGGAGCTTCCAGCCATCGTTGTGCCAATTTCGGAGCTTTTGGGCGATTTGAGACGTCATCCTTTGACATACCTTTATGCTAATGAGGTGACTAAAGTTTCTTCTGGACTTTTCCCTTTTTGCCTTTTCAGGACATAGGTTTTAATCTGGATTTGCCATTTGATGCAGGTTCCCGGCTTTACACAACCCAGGGGGAATTGGTTCAGCGTCCACTCTTTATATCATACTCTGCATCTGGAGTATCAAGCCATCGTCAGCACTTGGAGTTTCAAGGCCTTTTTTTATATTCCTCCTCGTCGTTGCCCTTGGGGTTATCTGTGGGCATTATCTGAGCGCAGGTTCCACCAGACCCAGTCTCTCTATTTGTTGGACTGTGAGGTGATGATGACACCGATGGACTGGCAGTTCATCATAGGTTTAGAGTTTACAGGTGATCCAGTGTCGTTGGTGGCTGACATTTCATATGCTGCCATTCGATCCCTTCTGGGAGTTCTTACGACGGCCATCAAGGGTCGGACTGTCCGTTCAAGGCCCTTGAGTGTTGATGCCCAGAGCGGGGCTTTGACTGAACCTCTACCTGATGACCAGAGGGTTAGAGATCGCATTCTTAGGCGACTATTCTTGGTGATCATCAGGGGGTATTTCATTGCAGAAAACTCCTCGAAGGTCTTTTTTGCTCTGGTTAGCGCTACTCGATACGTGGAGCGCATCAGGGATTTTGACTGGGGCACCTTCACCTTCGCCTATTTTCTTCGTAGATTGCACTACGCTCTGAGGGCGTGACGGAGGATTGGCTAGGTTTTTATCCCTTCATGCTGGTGAGTAATTTCTCTTTCACCTTTTAATTTCCTCATTTTGTGTTTGTCAATCTTTATCACTGAGGTCATTTGATCTTTTATAATGCCAATTTTGGGCATAAGAGAGGCTCCTTTGCCTACGCCCAACCACTACTTTGGGCTTGGAGACATATCTGTTGGGACGGTGTTGGCATCACTCCACTTTGATGGAGGTCCTTGTAGTAGAGGGGTTCACGCATTCCTACTTGCAGCTAGAGCTATTAACTGCCGACTTTATCACATGGGTTCACTACACCCCGGATTATCTTACAGTCGGGTTCGAGGATAGCTTTCTGACCAGACTAGAGTTTACATTGGCCACTTGTCGGATTCCCTTTTTGACTGATGGAGGCTGGGAGCTCTATTTGGGAGAGCGCGCTATTAGAAGCATCACATGAGAGATCCGCATTCCATTCCCTCTTTCTGCTTGGCATCATTGGCCCTTATCTCAGCCAGTCACCGATATTCCCTTGGTGGGCATAGATGGCTTTACCCTATCAGAGGGTCCTCACAGTCAGGAGGCTTTTCATCGCTGGTGGAATCCTCGCACTATTGGGGCTCAGACTCGTGCTACCCAGTTTATGGCAGACATGGTGACTGGGTCTGTTATAATAACAGACTGGATAGCTTGCCTTAGAGAGACTACTCGTTTGGACCCAGCGTTTGGAGTGGGCACAGTTTTTTATCAAGCACCTTGGCAGGTATCCTTCAGAGGCAGATTTGTTTGATCCTTGCAGCTCCGGAGCTAGCTCATCAGGAGGTCCATATTATTGTAGTTATGCAGGTGCCGATCCTCCTCTTTATCGACCAAACATTCCTACAGGCCGAGATTCAGTGACTCAGGAGGAGTTGTAGTAGGTTGATAGTCTAGATGCAGATATCATAGACTTCTTTTGATAGCTTTCTCGCTATATCTTTTGATAGGCCTCTATTAGATATTGGGCGGATGTGCCCCATTTCTCGTTATCTCTTTTGATATGCCTCTATTAGTCATTGGGCGGTTGTGCCCCATTTCCTTATACTTTTTATTTTACATTTTATTAGCAAACAGAGATGATACTTTCAGTAGACAGTGTATTTAGAAATGCATGATATTTCCTATCTATTGCATCCTATTGTCATTTATCATTATCATCTATCATTATGCATGCATTATGTTATGGATATGCACTTAGACAGGCGAGTTTAGCTTTGACCCTTGGATGGTCTCATGATACGGTTTTACAGATGTCTTCATCTACCATCAGCCGTATTGAGCACCTGCCACCTTTATTGATAGCATCTTCCTTGAGATACTAGTATGACAGTTTACCTCCCACAGACAGAAACAGTTGATCAGATGCTGGAACATTCTTTGGCCATCTTAGCTTTTTAGGTCCCACTGGGCTTTGTGGATAACATGTTATCCTGTTGGATACCTGAGCGCCAAGTTTTTAGATTTGGCATCCATGAGCTGACTCCTACCTTGGAGAAGTATGAGCGTATCACCGGTTTGGCATTAGATCGGCCCTATGCTAGGATGGCCCTTAGTGATATGAGATGACAGTTTATGACCATGACTGGTTTGAGGCGCATAGTTCTCACATATGAGATTACTGCGGGGCATGTGGTGTCCCTGGACTTCCTGACGATCGCTTTAGCCGGCTGGAAAGCTGTGTATGATACTCAGGTGAATTTATCATCACTGTAGGTGAGTGGAAGATTGCACGTGTAGATATTTTGTTGATGTGCATCACAGCCTACCTGTATATGCCACTGTATATGGATCACTTGGATATCGGCCTGATCATAGTGGTCCGTGCTCTTAGACATGGTTGTACCATCCCGCCCATGATACTGGGAGAGACCTTGAGGTCGGCTACATTCTGCCATACCCATCTAGTGGGGTTTTTCAGTTTTGCTGTACGTATGGTTTATGACACACTTGAGACCTATCGGCACTTTTAGACATCATGGGTACTGCTTTACTCATGAGATAGCCATGTCCAACTCCTTTTAACCGGCAGAGTGTACAGATGCGGCATCATGGTTGGCCTTTTTGACGGCGATCAAGTATCCATTTTCAATTTTGCCCTGCTCAGGACTTAGCTCCCCTTACAGCTTCATTACTCATGCAGTTGGTATGGATTATTTGTCCCTGGCGGGTTTGAGAGGGGTGACCACATATCATCCACTGGATATCATGGGGCAGTTTGATCAGTTTCAGGACATCCACCACATTGAGGGGGCTTTGAATCAGCGGCTATCAGCTTCGTCTTTGTCCTTAGCTGACTTGACCAGGATTTATGATTGTTGAACTCGTCGTGAGAATGCTGATTTTTTGACTAGCCATCCGGATCGTTCTCTAGAGTATTCTGCATGGTTGGAGGCAGATATCGTATCAGCTTTGGTTGTTTACTCAGAGCCAATTATTGATTCTGATGAGGAGGAGCATATGTAGGATCTCGATTCTCCCACAGAGGACGAGTTATTTGCCGGTTTGAAAGCAGCTTTATTCATTGACCCCCCTAGCATTCCTAATGGGACGGATCCAGCTCTTATAGATTCGCTAGCTCGGATGACCTTTGAGAGGGATCAGGAGAGAATAATGATGTTGACAGCCCTTTCTGGCAGGGATGCAACTTTTTTTGATAGAGATGATGCTCGAGCTACTCGGGACGTCGCTTTTGTTGAGATTGAGGAGGCTCTAGTCACTCGGGATGCTTCTTTTATTGAGAGGAATGAGGCCCTAGCTACCCAGGATGTTTATATTCCTGATAGCACTGCACTCAGGTCTTATACACATAGCATCATTGCAGATATGAGTGCTTTTATAGATAGTCACAGTAGCACCATGCAGATGGCTGTGGATCTTCTAGCTCACACGGAGACTGTGGGATATGATCTTACAGATGCACCTCCATCTTCTGAGAAGTATTCCATATTGGACTTGCTATCCCGTTTATCCACGGGTTTATAGACTAGCTTTCATTTTCCTGCATATACTAGATCAGCCATTTTTGTCATGTACAGGATATATTGTATATATCAAACAATATTATACAGCAGAGAAATATATTTTGATTCACTTCCCTGTTGGATATGTATTGTCATTGCTAAATGATTACCACTTTTTTCATGACTTGTTATCTTGATGTGTCATGAGCTTTTCTTTGATGGATTGACATTGAGATGTCGGAGATTACCTCAAAGGGTCCTATTGACCAGGGAGGCTAGATAGTATTTGGGTTTTATATTGGTTTATGTCTTAGGGCTGGTTTTTAATAGGGTTTTATTTTTTCTTTCTTGAAGGTTAGAAAACACCATGAATGGCTTCCTACGTACTCCCGGGTTGAGGGAGATCAGGTCATTCGTAGTTCAGGCTCGGCCTGAAAGGTTTGAGAAACATTTATTTGGGTTGAGCATAGTTTGAGGGGTTTTTAGATTTTTTTTGTTTGGTTTGACCGCACTATAAATGGCTGCTAACGTACTCCCTGGTTGAAGGAGATCAGGTCATTCGTAGTTCAGGCTTGGCCTGAAAGGGTTGAGAAGTGTTTATTTGGGTTTGAGCTTGGTTTGATGGGTTTTTAAAATTTTTTTGTTTGGTTCGACCGCATCGTAAATGGCTACCTACGTACTCCCGGGTTGAGGGAGATCAGGTCATTCATAGTTCAGGCTTCTAGTGAATACCTGAATTGATTTGATTTTTTTTTTTCACAGGACCAGGATGATTGCTTGCAGGTGTTTTAGATGTAGTACCTCTTCACGGTGTCTAAATTAATGAGCTAGTGAAATTCTTTCCCATCCATTTCTTGCAATCTAATGGCTCCTCCTGTCAATACTTCTTTAACAATGAGAGTGCCTTCCCAATTTGGGGCAAACTTTCCTTTGGCTTCATCTTAATTGGCAAGGACTTTCTTCAGTACTAAGTCATTTTTTTTGAATTGCCGGAGTCGAACTTTCTTGTTGAATGACCAAGCAATCCTTTGCTGATCTAATTGCCCGTGAAAGATGGATGTAGCCCTTTTTTCATCTATCAAGGATAATTAGTTGTATCGCTCTTGCAACCACTGGTCTTCTTCCATCTGAGCATCTATTAACACCCTCAATGACTCCATTTATACTTCTATAAGGAGTACTGCTTCCATGCCATAGACTAATGAATAGGGGGTAGCCCAAGTTGAAGTACTCATTGACGTTCTGTAGGCTAGCAGAGTCAGAGGCAATAGGTCAGGCCATCCTTTGTGATTGGCGGACATTTTCTGCATGATCTTCTTGATATTTTTGTTGGCCTCTTTGACAGCACCATTCATCTTAGGATGATAGATGACAAAATTGAGATGTTTGATCTGAAACTTGCTGCATAATTTTCTCATCATCTGGTTGTTTAAATTTTTGGCATTGTCCGATACAATCACCTCCGGTTGTCCATATCGACAGATTACGTTATTTTTGATGAAACCAATGATTACCTCTTTGGTGACTTTGGGAAAGAAGGCAGCCTCAACCTATTTAGTGAAGTAATCGATCATGGTGAAGATGAATCGATGACCATTGCTGGCTTTGGGTTCTATTGGCCCAATCACGTCCATTCCCCACATGGAAAAGGGCCATAGCGAACTCATGTTGTGTAGTTCATTTGGAGGAGCGTGGATGGCATTTCCATGGACTTGGCATTGGTATCATCTTCTGACATGATCATCACAGTCAGCTTTGAGAGAGATCCAGTAATGCCCTGTTCTCAATATTTTCCTGGCAAGTAAAGAACCACTCCTTATGTGTGGACCACAGACTCCACCATGGACTTCATCCATCAGTCTTTGTGATTGATCTTTATCTAGGCATCTTAAAAGGCCTATTCCAGCATCCCTTTTATAGAGTGCGTCTTCGCTCAGATAGAACTTCATATCCATCTTATGAATCCGCTTTCTTTCAGCTTGTCTTGCCCCAACGGGTGTAGATCTATCTCGCTGATATTCTTTTATATCTTGGTACCAAGGCAATTTGATATGAGTTATTTCATCTGATACTTCTCCAATGTAATTCCCATATGCCGGGGCCTTTTGGCTTGCAAATTTGTTATTAGGAATTCCCATCCTATCAGATATGTGGATCAAGGAAGCCAACGTTGCTAATGCATCAGCAAATTCATTCCTACCTTGAGGGATGTGGATGAAGGTTATTTCTTTAAACTCCATGGATATCTTGATAACTTATCGATGATATGGCAGCAAATACAATTCTTTGGTATGATACGCTCCAATGGTTTGTTTGATAACCAACTCAGAATCCCCAAAGACTAGTAAACGTTTGATACCCATGGATTGGGCTAGTTTCAACCCCATTATACAGCCTTCAAAATTAGCTGTGTTATTGGTGTTGACAAACTACAACTTAATGGCCACGGGATACTGTTCTTCTGTAACAGAGACAAGAACTGCCCCAGCTCCGGCACCTTCCATATTCACGGCTCCATCAAAATACATTTTCTAATATTGCACTATATTTTCTTGAGGGATTTGTTAAATTGTCATTATCCCATTATCCAAAAAATAAGTTTCCAAGGACTCAAAATCCCCTAACGGTGCTTCGGCCAGTTGATCTGTAATCCCCTGACCTTTGGCAGACTTCTGAGTTACGTAGACAATGTCGAATTATTGGAGGATCAACTGCCATTTGGATAATCAGCAATTTAACATGGGTTTGCTTAATACGTACTTCAATGGATCCATGCGGGAGATGAGATAGGTCGTGTGCCCATGCAGATAATGTTGTAACCTCATAGCAGCCCATGTTAACGCACAGCAGGTCTTCTCAATCAATGTGTACTTCTGCTTGCCGCTACTGAATCTTTTGTTGAGGTAATAGATAGCTCTATCCTTGCTACTATCATCTTTTTTCCCCCAGCAGACAACCCATTGCATTGACATTGACTGATAGGTACATAAACAGGGAAACCTTATCCCTTTGGGTACCAAAACAGGTGCTTCGATCAGCTGCTTTGGATGGAAAGGAAGGCTTTTTGACAATCTTCATTCCATTTCATGGAGGAGTTCTTCCTTAGCAGCTTAAAGATGGGTCAAAAGTTGCCGTGAGTTGAGAGATGAATCTGCTTATAAAATTGATTATCCCCAGAAATCTCCATATTTCCTTTTATGTTCGGGGCACGGGCATCTCAGTGATTGCTTTAATTTTGCCTAGATCCAGTTCAATGCCTCTGTTGCTTACTAAAAATCCCGATAGTTTGCCTGATTTGACACCAAAAGCACATTTGGCCGGATTCAGCTTTAGGTTGTACTTGCGCAACCTGTTGAAAAGCTTTTTGAGATGGCTGATGTGGTCATCCTCCTCCCGGGATTTGATGATGATGTTTTCCACATAGACCTCTCTATTTCTTTATGCATCATGTTATGAAAAATGGCTATCATGGCTCGTTGATAGGAGGCACCGACATTGATAAGGCCGAAAGATAAACTTCTATAAAAAAAAGGTTCCCTAGGGAGTGATGAAGGCTATTTTCTCCATTCCTCTTCAGCAACCATGATTTGATGGTATCCGACAAAAAGGTCAACAAAAGAATACATGTCATACTGTGTCATGTTGTCTATTAGTATTAGGCACGGGAACTATGTTGGATAGCCACTCAGGGTAAGTTGGTACCATGATGATGTCGGCTTTGAATTGCTTGACAATTTCTTCTTTGACTTTGAAACTCCACTCAGGTTTCAATCGCCTGAGCTTTTGCTTGACTGGATTAAATTCATCTTTAATGGGCAGTCGATGAATGACAATGTCAACAAGCCAATCATGTCTTTATGTGACCATGTAAACACATCCTGGAACTGAGTTAAGAGTTTAATCAGGTCTGATCTTTGGTTTTAGGTAAGGTCCATGCCTATCTGGATTTCTTTATAGTTTTCTAAGGTTCCGATATTGACAGTGATGGTTTGTCGAGGTTTGGTTTGGGTTTGTCTTCGACCCATTCTTTGATTTCCTCAATCACCTCATAGTCATCTATCTCTTCTTGATTAATCCCTATCAAATCGAAGTCAAATTCTACATCAAAGTTGTAGTCACTGTGAAAATTTGGCATCTCATCAACAAGGACAAACAAATCCAACTCTGGAGTCCTGAAAACAAAATGCTTTCACTTTAATATATGAAACTGTTTGATTATACAAAGCAAAAAGCATGACAAAAGTAACTGTTATCGCTGTACAATAAAAATAAGCCGTAAATAAAACCACGCTCTAGGGCAGATGGACTTTCTGCCCTTTTACCCTTTTCGACTGAGGCATAGAGTGCTGCTCCAATTGTCTAGAGTTAAGTCCTCATGAATAGGGAGGATAAATGAGTTGTTGTCGTATGTCTCCTCTTTGATGACGACTGAGACAACATTCATATCAGAGCCAGTGCTTCTGTTTGATTTACGCTTCTTATCCCTTTTGATGCGAGGGATCAGGATTTGATCTTCTGAATAGCCATCGTCTGGGATATCGTTGTTCATACCCTCAGTATGCACCAGAAAATACATATTGGCAAATGGGTCTCTTCCTCCATACAGGAATTTTTCTTTGCCTTTTTGGCTTTCCCCATCAGGCTTTGGGACTTCTTTTTCACATACCAGCTTGGCCTGAGGAATCAACATGCTTGACATAGTAGCCGAAATCTTCCTCATCGATTTTATAAACCCTGCATCAATGAGGTTTTACAGCAGGATGGTGTAGGCAGGAACCGATGGGTGCTTGTGTGGATTCCGGTGGTTTGATCCGGATGAATAGCCTAATTCGGCTTTCCCTGTCTGACTCGGGATTTGCACTGGGCTTCTGATTCCTTGCTAATTTTTCCCTAACCCTTTTCCAGGGTAGTAACCCAAGGAGACCATTTCTTGACCGATCGTCATTACTTCGGTGGACACTTTTGGTTTTAAGGCTGGTGCCCCACTAGGTAAGTTTTGAGTGTTGCTCACTTCTAGAGCTTGAAAATTGGCAGGCTCAACCCCTTCATCGAGACTGATTATTGGCATATCACTTTGTGAATAGACATGATATTCTGGCTCAGAATTTACAATTATCAGATGGCCATCAATGATGCACTTGAGTTGTTGATGTAAGGGTGGACGGAATTACTCTTGCCATGTGGATCCATGGTCTTCCTAATAACAAATTATATCTTGTGGTAATGTTTAGTACCTGAAAGGATATGTAGAAAGTATAGGGCCCAATCTCCAGTGGAATCTCGATCTCTCCCACAGCCTCTCGGTGAGATACATCAAATGCCTGAATGACTACATGGCTAGTCTGGATTTGGTTTGGATTAATCTTCATTCTCTCTAATGTGTCACAGGGACAGATGTTCAGGACGATCCTCCATCTATCAGTACACCTCCTACCATATATCCTGAGGACATCACTACTATGTGAAATGACTTACAATGACCAGTCCCTTCTGCGAGTATATCATCGCCAATGAAAGATATCACATTGTTATTGAAAATGTGCTCTATCACGTGATGAAACTTTTCAGTATCTACCGTCTTCGGCAAACTTGCTTTTTCCCGTACTCTTACTAGAATCTTGCGATGATCTTCTAAAGATAGGACCAAATCCAGAATGGATATCTATTGGGGTGCCTCTTTTAAGCTTTGCACCACTTTGACTTCATTATGCCCCATCTTGCTGAGGAATTCTTCAATTTTCTCCTCAGACACTCTTCCCTTAAGCTTCAATGACTGAGTTGATTACTCGTTGAGGCAGGTTCAGCGGGTTTTCCTTTGATACAATAGCAATGTGGTTTGATGTTGATCCTTCATCTTTCCCGTAGTTCCATGGGACTTTCTTCAAGCTGACTAGAGGATATTGCAGTCTAACTGGCAATATTAAAGGCTCGGGCGCATCCACTTTCACAGGATTCTTTCCTTTTTGGGCCCCTTTTCCCTAAAGTATCAGGGGCGTGATAGCTAGATCCTTTTTATAGGAAATGACAGTCACTACTTCTTTCAGATTCCATGCCCTGGGCAGAATGATTGCTTCCTCACCAGGATATCCATAATCTTGTTTTGCCTTCATCAGCTCATTGCCTTCAATTAGATTCTAAATCAAATGATGAAGTCCCCAACAATCCTCTGTGTCATGACCAGGCGTGTTGGAATGATATTGACAGATCCTATCAGGTTTGAACTTCCTGGATCGAGGTTCCATAGGGGGTAACAATTCTGTGACTTTCCCCTCGTTGATCAATATTTGGTGAATTTTTTTCATGTGTTGATTCAAATTAGTGAAATTCCTTTTGAAGGCGAACTCCCTGTTAGCTTGGAACATCTCTTCCTTAGCAACCTTGTCGGCCCAGGGTTCATACTCATGAAACTGGTAATGATCCCTTATGGCGATGGGATTACTTTCAAGAGTAGGAAGATTTGCTTCTTGTTGGTTGGTCTGATTTATCAATTGTCTCGTTAGCTGATGTTAATAAACTACCAGCTCTGCCAATTATCCAACCTGGTCCTTGATCGACTTGATTTCTTGTTCTATCAGGAACTGCCTTTCTGAGAATTCCTAATTGTCCGGGCTATTGGTGCTTGCTTGTGTTAACTCTCCAACATACTAGAGGTATTTGGATCCTTCTCCGCTTCCCATGCCGATCATATTGACACTCTCCTCATTGTGTTGAGGCAGAGGATTATCCTGAACATGTGGTTATTCTTGTGTTATCACCACAATCTCCCCATTATCTATCAAGTCTAGGATTTTATGTCTGAGAGACCAACAATCTTGGGTATCGTGGCCCGATTCTCCCGAATGATAAGCACACTTCTTGCTCTGGTCAAAATTCCGCCCGCTTGCACTGGCTGGCGGAAGGATCTGGACAATCTTCTTTTGTTTTATCAGTAGTTTCAGCACATTTTCCAGTGAATCCCTTAATGGTGAACGTTCTTCGACGTTTAACTTCTCCGATTTTCTAAAAGGGAGGATTAGAAGGTTGTGCAAGAGTTAGGAAAGGGGAATAATTTCTCCTTTGAATAGTTAAGCTTGGATTGCCTCTCTGATTCTGTCCTTGAAGTATCAAGGACACATCCTCTTCCTTCTTTTTGTGAACTCTCCGAGGATTATTGCCATAGCTTCCAGATTGAATATGATCGGCCACTACCTCCAAACCGGTAAGGTATTTGATATTTCCATACTTCAATCCCATTTCAGCCACTTCTCAATGTTTACTCATTTCCGAGAATGGTTTTCCTATACCTTCTAGGACCTTCTCATAATATGGAGCTTCCTGGATGTCTATGAAAGTCGTGATTATCTCAGTCTCTGTCATAGGTGGGGTGACTTGTGCAGCCATCCGTCTCCATCATTGGGCATACTCATGGAAAGATTCGTTGCTTTGCTTTTTGACCTTGGTCACTTGATATCGATCAGGAGCCATCAGAGAATAGAAGCTATATTGATTTAGGAAGGCACGTGCTAGCTCTTCCCAGCTACAGATTTTGGAATTGTTGAGTCGGGCATACCAAGCTTGAGCTTCCCCAGTCAAACTCTTTTGAAATAACTGCATTCTGAGTTTTTTATCCTCTACATAGGATCCGAGTTCTCCAATGAACATTTTTAAATGAAAGTAAGGATCTCCTAATCCGTCATATTTTTCAAAATCAGGGACTTGAAATTTGTTTGTATATCGAGTCCCTATAAATATACATAAATCTGAGTAGTTTACACTCCCAAATGCCCCAGTTCCTTTAATGTACCAGATTATTTCTTCCATTTATTGGACCTTTTTCCTCATATCACTAGTTTCCTGATCTTTGTTGAGATTCATAATTTCAGGGGTTTTGTTGGTCAGATTCTTGTTTTGGAGCTCAGGTGTCTGAGTGTCTTTCTTTCTGGTGTCTTAACTGCCACCTTGTGTGGACGATTATGTTTGAATGGGTATTTTTTTACCCTGAAGACTCTTGTTTTTATCTTTTAAGAAAATATCTAGTTCAGCTATCTGATTCTTTAGTCCTTCGAACTCTTCTTGAGAGACCGGGGTGGATTCAGGTTGGGCACTTGGAGCCATGTCTGTAGATGGGATTAGTGCCTTTTTAGATTTTGATCTAGTAACGGTACCAATTTTTCCCTACAATAAAAGTAGGTATGTTAATTTTGATGTATATATTAACAGGATGAATGATATGCAATGTGTTATGATTTTTTGAAGTTTTTTTTATCTTATCCTATAAAACAAAGGTTAGTTATTTTGATGACATGAGAGCATGACAGAACTTACAATGTATATTTACATGGAATCTTAAAATTTACATTGAATTGGAAATTAAATTGAAAGGGTAAGGCATGAAGAGACTTCCATTCGGATTTGGTTTATTAGAGACTGACCTATCTTAGGCTACTGTCGTGGCTTTTCGGCATTAAGGTCCCTAGATCATTGCAATTTACTAGAGGGGAAATTAATCCATTCTTTCAATTAGAGTCGATTTGAGTGGCGTATTTCCTGAGCCTCGCAGGATTAATCTCCTTTGAGTCCAGTAATCAATCATTGACGGGTTTGCCTCCTGGGGGAGGAATCACACAGCATACATTCATATACATCGTGTCTCACCGTATTAAATGATGACATTTGTACGATGCACTAATATAAATCAGTAAAGCATTTATTTACATCCATTCAATGTAAACACAGCATCCACATACACGCAGATAAAAAGGGAAATTTTGAAAAGATTTTAAGTGCGGCTTAAGCCCTCTAATGTCTTTAGCAGAGTCGCCACTTGTCGACATAGGAATAATTCTTTGGACAGATCTTCCTTTCCCTAATTGATGTTTTCTACCCTTATTTGTCATATCTATTTTATGAAGGGTCAATTTTTAAAAGGCCAACATGTATCATGTCGACGATTTGAAAGGTTTATAGAGTCACCAGTTGGTATGTTTGAAATGGTTATACCAACTCAACCGAGTTTTGTTTAATTTTGCAAGTAGGCCCAATTACTGGACTTTGTCAAAATTTGTCCTTGGAAACCGAGATTCATAAAGTTCGGGGGCTTGGTTAAGCGGGGGGAAGGTGTTAGACACCCCCCGACTTTCGTGAAACATGGTTACCATATCTTTTCAATTTTCCCTTTTTTATTTGCAATGTGTATGTGTGCTTGAAGTAATTGAGCCTGCGTGTTTGATTGGAAGTAGTGTTGTGCTTCGTTGGACCTATATACGAAGGGTTTGTTTTAATGAAAAGTCCATTTTTAGACAAGATGTGAAAGTGATGTTTTAAAAGATGGTTTTCAAACCCTTTCTCTCACATAGAAATTGAAGCCTTTTGATACTTCCATTTTATTTTGCCTTCGCAGATTTTAAATTTATTGTTGGGATGCGAAGCATCCTCGACCAAAGAATGTTTATACAAGTGTCGGGGTCCTTATGGGCATAAAAGTCATCAAAGTGACCCGAGCACTACAAACCATAACTTTACTATGCTGAGACCTTAAATCCGGATAATCATTTTAAGGTTCCTCTGATTTACATTTACAAAAAGACATGCAGGTTGTATTTACAGTGCAAAGTTATCCATCGTGGGAATCGGATCTAGATCCATGTGGTTGATCGTAGATCCCATGATTCCTAGGCTCATAGAATATTATCAAAAAGCCTGCACAACAGAGATATTGACAGAGAATACAAATTGTACTCTAGACGTCGCAATCGGATCTAGATCCATGTGGTTGATCGTAGATCCCATGATTCCTAGGCTCATAGAATATTATCAAAAAGCCTGCACAACAGAGATATTGACAGAGAATACAAATTGTACTCTAGACGTCGCAAGACAAAGGATTCATCAGTTAAATCCTTGCATGCGCGTAGCCGAAGCTTTCCGTTCCCACTAGATATAAATCTAGGGTCGCGTAGTCGCTTGAATATTTACAAAACTAGAAAGAAAGCTAGATTTAAATAAACCTTAGCCATTCTAGCTTAACGGTTCCGGTTTGACAACTTTTGAACAGGTTGAAAGTTAGAAATGGCTAGATTTAGATGAATCTAGTTTACAAAATTTGCATTATAACAAATTCATATCAAATGAACGATTAAAATAGATATTTAATCATATTAAATTAAGAATTATTTATATATATATATATATATATATATATATATATATATATATATATATATATATATGAAAGCCGTAAAGAGTCACGAATTTCCAATCCAAGCTAAACTGAGAAACGTAAATATATATATAAGCTGAAAAAGGCCACGGATTTACAATCCAGGCCTAACTGAATGAAATGTTAATATATACAGTTAGTTATATATATATATATTAAAGCTGAAAAAGGCCACGGATTAGTAATCCAGGCCAAATAAGTTAGTACAAATAAATGTATATGTATATATATATATATATATATATATATATATATATAAATATGAAAGCGATAAAAAGCCACGGATTAGCAATCCAGAATTGACTGAATGAAATGTGTGTGTGTATATATAGTCATTTATATATATAATAAAGCTAAAAAGATCACGGATTAGCAATCCAGACCAAATAAGTTAGTATAAATATATATATATATATATATATATATATATATATATATATGAAAGCGGTAAAAAGCCACGGATTAGCAATCCAAAAGCAATTAAAAACGTATACATATACTTATATATATATAAAAGTAAGCTGGAAAGGCCACGAATTTGAAATACAGGCGAAACCAGAAGCTATAAATATATATATATACGTTCATATATATATATATATGATAAAGCAGTAAATAGCTTCTGATCGTAAAAATTCTTATAGTGTGTAGCGCTTCGGGCTTTAAACCACTTGGAGGGCTTTAGAACTCCGTTTCCATCGGTTAAAATTTGATATGTTGCTGAATATACGTATGCAAACGTATTGGAAGAATAAAATTGAGGTTTGGAGCACTATAGGTAGGGCTCAGGGTCAAAATGGGCGGAGTTTCTTTGCTTTTTTCTTTTCTTTTTTCACTTTTTTTGCTAAGTGGGGGGTCTTATTTATAGACCAGATAGCCGCAGTTCTACTCGCAGCAGCCGTCGGAAGAGGTACGACTCGCCGAGTGGGCCCCGCTCCCACAGGTCCCGTTGTCTAGAAGTATGTGCACTCTGACCAACGTGATGTTTGCTTCGAACCTTCATAACTTTCATTTTGGGAGTCCGATTAAGGTGTGCTATACCTTATCGGAAATCCCCTTCTGAGAGCTACACAATGACATGGGATTTGACCTTTTCTGAATCCAAGAAGATGGGTCCATGACCAGATCTTTGAATCTTCGCAGTCAATCCATTGAGCTGTCTTGTGCTGTTTTTACTCGGGATTGATGTTTGGTTCTTCCTGACCCTCATGGCATTGATTTGGCTTGATTTGATGTCAAGTTGGTAAAATGACCATTTTGCCCATTCTAGGGATTGTCTACAGGAATTACAGGGTTTTCGACTGTTTCTCGGGGTTGTCTCAGAGGTTTAATCCCAGCCGACTCTGTTCTTCCTCAGGGTCATCTCCGAGGTTGACTTGGTATCCCATGGTTGTCTCTAGAGATGATTTGATGCTTCGGAGCTATCTCTGAAGGTTGATTTGATATCCTGGTGTTGTCAGTCGGGGTTACTATACCTCCCGGGGTTGTCGTCGGGGCTTGACTTGATCTCCCGGTGTTGTCGCCGGGGTGACTTGACATCCCGATGTTGTCACCTGAGGATGGCTTTGGTCTCTTAGTGTTGTTGTCGGGGCTTACTGTATCTCTCGAGGTTGTCGTCGGGATTTAACTTGATCTCCCAGCGTTGTCGCCGGGGTGACTTGACATCCCAATTTTGTCGTCGGGGCTGACTTTGGTCTCCTGGTGTTGTTGACGGGGCTTACTGTACCTCCTGGGGTTGTCACCGGGATTTGACTTGATATCCCGGTGTTATCGTCGGAGCTGACTTTGGTCTCCCAGTGTTAATGTCAGAGATTACTGTACCTCCCGGGGTTGTCGACGGGGTTTGACTTGATCTCTTGGTGTTGTCGCCAGGGTGGCTTAACATTCTGGTGTTGTCGTCGGTGCTGAATTTGGTCTCCTGGTGTTGTTGTCGGGGCTTATTGTACCTCCTGGGGTTTTCGTCGGGGTTTGACTTAATCTTTCGGTGTTATCACCGGGTTGACTTGACATCCCGGTGTTGTCGCCGGGGCTGACTTTGGTCTCCCAGTGTTGTCGCTAGGGCTTGACTTGGATGATTTGGACTTCTAGGGTTGTCTTTAGAAGGTAAAAGATGGTTTTGCCCTCCTATAGGATTAGTAACAGGAATGCAAAATTTCGAGTGTCTACACCCCCATGTCTGTCATCTCAAAGTTAGAGGACAACCACCCTTTGGTGGTGAGAATCATCTCCTTATCGTTCCCAGCAAGCAGAATGTCATCAATATACATCGATAAGATAAGGAATTTATCTTTGGACCATTTGATATAACACAATGGTCTTCCACGATCATCGTAAACCCATCACTAATGATGGCTCGAAGGAATCTCAAATACCACTGCCTTGACACCTATTTTAAACCATAGATATAATGTTTGGGCTTGCATACTTTGTGCTCTTGTCCTTCTACGATGAAACCCTCTAGATAATCCATGTATATTTCCTCAACTAAATCTCCATTGAGAAAAGTTATCTTAATGTCCATTTGATATAAATCCATATTCAAATGTGCGACAATCGCTAGGATGGGTCGAATTGAGGCAAACCTCACAACTAGTGAGAAGGTTTCCTCATAATCAATTCACTCTTGTTAGGTGTATCCCTTGGCTACTAGACGAGCTTTGTACCATTCAATGGAAACCATCCGCCTTGCGTTTGACTTTAAGAACCCATTTGTTCCCAATAGCCTTTCGCCCTGGTGGAAGGTCAACCAAGTCCCAGACTTGATTAGTCATCATGGACTCTATCTCTTCTTCTATTATAATCATCCACTTATCGTTTGTAGCAAATGATAGAGCATCTCGATAAGATCGAGGTTCCTCAACATCCTGCGCATCAGCCAGAAAGGCATTCCCCTCAATCTCAAAGAGACGTCGTGGAATGCTACCCCTTTGACCTCTACACATTTGAGGAATATGAGACTCCTCATTCGATGGAAGCGAATGGCTTAAAGTCATGTCACTCCCACTATCTATAAGAGCCTGAGGAGTAGTCTCCTCAGACTCTACTGTACGAGTTGAGGCACCCAAACCTTCCTCCATCTTATAATGGTTCATCTCCTTGCTTACATCACCTCTGTTAGGGAAATTCATCTCAAGAAAATCTGCATCTCGTGACTCTATCTTGGAAACAGTCCCAATCAGGCTGCTCTCTAACGAACGCATAGCCTTTGGCGTGTTCATAATATCTTACAAAGATTCACTTCTTACCCCTCAGACCCAAATTCCCATGTTGATGAAAAGTGTTGTGCATGGATGCTACTGATCCCCAAGGCCGCATTTCACCAAATTCGGGCTTTCTACCGGTCCACATTTCATATGGGGTAGACTAAACTGATTTCAAAGGTACACGATTAAGTATATACGTCGTAGTCAATAATGCATGACCCCAATAGAAGATAAGCAAATTGGCCTGCTCTCCGCCACACCATTTTATTTTGGCGTTCTAGGGATTGTCTGTTATCTGATTATCCCTCTTTTCAACATAGTTCTTTAAAATGATAGGACATATACTCGCGGCCTCGGTCAGTTCAAAGTGCCTTCACACTTTTATTTAACTATTTCTCGACCTTAGTCAAATAGCGTCTAAATTATTCTAATTTCTCAGACTTATGAGAGATCGAGTGTACCTAAAGCGCGCATATTTATATATCATTATGAGGTAGTAGGAACGTCCATGACTTTTTTTCACATTCATAGGGCCACAAATGTCTGAGTGAATGAGTTGCAAAGGTTTTTCTACCTTAGTGGCTTTACCGAGTGGTTTTCTAGTTGATTTTCCTGCCAAACAATGTTCACATGTGAGTAGATTTACCTTAGCGAGTGGGCATAAAAGACCCGCTCGAGCTAACCTGGCAATTCTATCTTGTGCAATATGGCCTAATCTAGCATGCCATTAAATCGAACCATCATGATCATTTTTAACAAGTAAAAATAAGAATCATTACTATTAATGCTAGAATCAATAGTATCCAAAACCATAAAATCATTAGAAATAAAACTATATCCAAAAATTTCAGTCCCACGAGAAATTACAACACCATTATTCTCAAAACGAATAGAGTAGCCTAAACTAAGTACTGTAAGAATAGAGAATAAATTATGTCGGACATTTGGTGCATAGATTACATTGTGAAGAATTAATGCAAAACATCCTCGCATGTCCAATTTGTAAGTGCCAATTCTTAGCACGTCTACACTGGAGTCATTCCCCATTAATACTTTGTTGCCAGTTGGAACTCGACGATACTCTACGAACCCGGTTAGATCACACGCTATGTGGTCCATTTCTCCGGAGTCTACAATCCACATATGGAGAGAATGAGCAATGAATATAGTGGAAGACATTAAACACATAGCTTGATCAAGAGAAATGAGTACCTATTTCGGCTCATTGTAGTCACGAGCAAAGTGTCTTGTTGTGCCACAGTTGTAACAAGTCAACTTGGCCTTATCCTTCTTTCCAGAACCACGTTTGCTTTTCTTCCTCTTGGAAACACCAGCCTCTACAACCTTTTGAGGTGCATTAGCATTGGCAATCTCTATTTGTTGAGCCTTTAGGCATTCATCCTCTAGTCGTTTAGTCCTTTAACGCTCCACCTCCAAAGATAAATGTTTTTATTTTAAGTTATGTTAACCTTGAGATTATTTGTTTTCAAAATTGACGTACATACCTAGTATGTCGAAGAGGTGAGGATACCTCGCTTTCATTTCCGATTCTAACTCCCAGGTCATTTCTTCAATAGCATGGTTTCTCCACAAAACTTTAACTTGAGGTATAATTTTCGAGCGTAGGACATGCTCCTTCCTATCCAAAATCTTGACAGGTACCTCCTCACACGTTAAATCTTCAGCTATCTCGTCCGGTTCTAACTCAATAATGTGGTTTGGATTAGCGTATTCTTAAAAAGTTCTCTGTGAATGACTAATTTGATGATTAATGCATGATATGGTTTTATATGTGTTATTATATGATCATAACATCTTTTATACCATATATGCATGATTTAAAGTAATAAATTTCATACAATTATGCTTGATTTGATTTTTTACAAGTCACAGAGTAGAAAAGTTATATATATGGCCTTACATGTAAATTAAATGTTTTATGTCGATGATTGTTAATCATATGGCCTTATATGTGTTACTAATTGTTAATAACATATTATATGCCATATATGCATAACTTCAGTGATCAACCATCGAATTTTTGTTTATATTTGGGATTTCAAAATTTTAAAGTCGTATATATGGTCATACGGCCCTTACGTACAAATTTTATGCCATGAATCGATGGTTAACTTTAAATTGACGATTGAATGTGATTGTGAACGTTTAAACGAACAAAATAGAAGTTGAACGAACTGATTCGGTGTTATAACGAATCCGTAACGTTGAATTTCTTGTTTTCCTTTTAAACTTTACAAAGTATGAAAAAATAGTGAAATTATATGATTTGATTCAAATAATTGTATGTTTTAACTCGTTAAAATCGTGCTAAAAAGGTTGGGTAAGAATTATACGTGTATTATAGTGTATGGGTATACTTAAATTCATGTGTGAATAAATTAATTGGATATTTTTGGCCAAGTTCTGTTTTCCTTGCGAACCTCAGAATCTGGAACTGGCATGTCGCGCCGCAGTGCCAGCTCCAGACCTTAAGGTCCGCGCCGCAGTTCCAGCTGCGCCGCAGCGCCAAGTATAGCTTATATGGTGGCACCGCAGCGCCACTATGTAGTTTGTCCAGAAATGAGAATTTTAATTATTTTAGTCCAGGGAATGTAATAGTAACCTAATCTAATGAACATAAAAATGTGTTAGACATATAATGGAATGTTAAAATAGATTCTTAACATGTCAATGAGGTACTTATATGTTTAATTGAACTGTTGAACGCGTAGTTAGCTAGTCGTTCGTGAAATCTAATATTTTGTGAAGACAAGTGTTGTGATTTGATTAGTATAATCATAATCAGAGTTTAGACAAAAGAGAAAGAACTTGTGATGCTAGTTATGTTATTGATTAATGTGTATTGTGAATGTATTGGTATGTAGGACTTAATAAAGAACGTGAATTATAAATTGTAGCTTGTGCAAGAGGCAAGTTTCCTAAACTCAAACCTTACTTTTACATTGAGCAAGTATCCTATCTCTAACTTATTGTTATTAAGAAAGTTTCTTAAAATTCTAAGTTATTCATTTATCAAGTCTTAGACTTGTGTTCTATATCGAGCGAGCTCTTGTTTTTAATTGTTCAAGTTCAAAGGTTTCATATTTGATGCTATAACTCTTTTAAGCATGATTCAGCTATACAAAACTTATTCGATTGTATACTCTTGAGATTTACCATTCAAGTTGAATATCGATGTTATTGTTGAACTTATAGGACTAGTGAACCCTTATTTATTCAACTAGTCCATAGTTGATGTACGTTCTAAATTTTAGAATACTTATTGAGCTTATCCAAACCAAACTCTTTGGTGCGAACTCTGATGTCAAAACTGAGATAAACAACCCTGTAAAGGGGATTATTTACGCTTTAGCATTGAGATATTGTGCACAGTATGGTACTAAGGGCTGATCCCCCTAAATACGAGAAGTAGAGTCCATAGTCTTATGACTGTTAAAGGTTTAAAGTTTAAACACTTTACAACCTAGGACATAGTTCGAGGTCTTATGACCCTCAGATGTTATTTTTATTCTTGTTATTCATTCTTGAGTCAAAAGTTGAGTTTCTTTATTCAGATGTCTTTGATTCACTCGCATGTTATTATATTATTGTCATATTATTATACTTGTGGGCAATCGTGCTCACTCTTGCGTAATAATAACATTGCAGTTAAGAACGAAAGGTCTGACGAGCCTTCTACTAGCAAAGGCAAGGGCAAAGTCAACAAGTGACGAAGACTTGTTGTTTAATTTATATGTTTATGTTTTCAGACTTGTTTTAAGTTGTGTAAGACTTATTTATTTGTTTATGTTCCGCACAGATGTTTAAGGTTAGTATGACCTGGGATTGACGTATCTATTTTCAGATGTTGTAACCCCATAAGGGGAGGATTTATTTCTATTTATTTGCATGGTTTGTATTTATTATGGGTAGATAGATAGATGATATTTATACAGTGAACACCAAGTCCCATGAAAATTGAAGTACCCAATTTTGGGGGTGTCACACACTACCTATACAGGGAAAGTGTGAGATATACACGGACCATAAATGTCTGAAATATATCCTCACGCAAAAGGAGTTGAATATGAGACAGAGAAGGTGGTTGGAGTTGATAAAAGATTACGATTGCGATATCTTATATCATCCAAGGAAGCCGAACATTGTGACCGACGCCTTAAGTAGGAAGGGTCGGGAGAAGCTATCGATGTTAACAGCTCAAAACGATTTAGTAACGAAGATGGTAAGAATGGATTTAGAAGTTAGATTACCGAGCGAATCGGGAGAGAGATTATTTACGATGGAGACTCGACCAACCATTGTGGAGCGGGTGAAGGAAGTACAACTCAAGGATGAGGAGTGCGAGTAGATGAAGAAGAGGATTGAAGATGGAGAGAAGACTAATTATAGCCTCGACAAGGAGGAGTTACTTCGTTTTGAAGGAAGAATTTGGGTTCTGTGCAATGCAAAGTTAAGAGAAGAGATAACGGAAGAGGCCCATAGTTTGAGGTACTCGATACATCCGGGTAGCACCAAGATGTATCAAGACCTTCGACAGAACTTTTGGTGGCCGAACATGAAGAGGGAGATAGCAGAATATGTTAGTAGGTGCTTAACTTGTCAGAAAGTTAAGGCCGAAGACCAACGACCGAGTGGATTATTACAATCGCTAGAGATTTCGGAGTGGTAGTGGGAGCATATCACGATGGGCTTCGGGGTGGGACTTCCAATGACGCAGAAGGGGTACGATGATATTTGGGTAATAGTTGATCGTTTGACGAAGTCAGTTCACTTTTTGCCGATAAGAGTCAGGTATAACCTAGAGCAGTTAGCTAAGCTTTATGTCAAAGAAATCATTTCACGACATGGATTACCAGTTTTGATTGTGTCAGATCGTGAACCACGATTCACATCAAATTTTCGAAGGAGTTTGCAAGAGCAGATGGGAGCGCAGTTGAGATTGAGCACGGTATATCATCCTCAGACCGACCGTCAAAGTGAACAAAAAATTCAGACGCTAGAAGATATGTTAAGATCTTGTGTTATGGATTTCAAGGGGAGTTGGGACGAACATCTACCTTTAGTAGAGTTTGCTTACAACAATAGTTTTCACGCAAGTATAGGCATGCCGCCATACAAAGCATTGTACGGAAGGAAGTGTAGGACACCAGTGTGCTGGGACGAAGTAAGTGAACGTCGAATGTTGGGACCGGAGATGGTAAAACAAACAGCAGACATGGTAAAGTTGATACGTACTCGACTGGTAGCGACTCAAGATAGACAGAAAAAGTATGCGGATCTTCACCATAAGAAGATGGAGTTTGAAGTCGGTTCGTATGTCTTTCTAAAGGTATCGCCTTGGAAAGGGAAGATACGCTTTGGGAAGAAGGGGAAGTTGAGTCCAGGGTTTATACGACCTTTTGAGATTTTAAAGAGAGTAGGAGAGGTAGCTTATGTGATAGCTTTACCTCCAGAGTTGGAGCATATTCATAATGTGTTTAACGTGTCAGTATTGCGTCCTTATAAATTAGACTATAAGCACGTAATAGAATATGAACCTATTCAGGTTGAGAAATACCTAACGTATGAAGAACTTCCAATTCAAATTATTGATAGGAAGGAACAAGTCTTAAGAAATAAAGTAGTACCTTTGGTGAATGTAGTATGGAGGAACCACAATGCTGAAGAAGAAACGTGGGAACTCGAGGATAAAATGAAAGAAAAATTTCCGCATTTAATTGCTTAAATTATATCTAGATTCTGGGGACAAAATCCTTATAAGGGGGGAAGAATGTAACGCCCGAGAAAATTGGATTATTATGTGAATTAAATTTTATTTGATTATATGAATTAAATGAAATTATATGCTTATTAAAGTGAGTAAGCTGTTTAAAGGTCGTTCTATTACCTAGAATGTGCGAATGTGGTTAGGATTGTGGTTGTGAGCTAGAATTAAATGATTTGAATTTCCAAGACGAAAATAAAAGTTTTTTGAGAAATTTCCGTAAAAACATTATTCATCAGTTTCTGCTCGAGAATTATTTTTGAATTTCCGAGAAACGCGTAATGATAGAATTATGAGACAAGATGGAATATCCAATAATATTTCAGTTATACCAAACGAAGTTTTTGCCTGAGGACTTAAAATCCTAAAGGTTAGGAAAAGTAAAATCTAAGAAAGAAAAGCTTTAGTATAATAAAACTGATTATTATACATGAGGAATACGAGTATAGTACTAGGTATTATACGAGTATAATACGAAGATTAATACGAAGATTAATACGAATATCATACGAAGTATATACGAAGAGAATACAAGAATTATACGATAAGAATACGAATAAGTCTTAATGGACTTTAGTTATTGGACTTAGACAATTGTCAAGCCAAATTGGACAATGAATGAGGCCCAATGATGAATTATATTAAGGCCCAAAGATAAGTTAAATCAAGCCCAAAGTTAGGCCCGATATTGAATAAAACCTAAGCCCGAACCAAGAACCGAACCTGTGGGTCGAACTGATGGGTCACCGAATGGGTAAAACCCATGGGACAACCCATGTGGGCCCCCATGGTGAGTCATAGCTGACACCATAAACAACGCTTTTATTATTTTAAGACCTTAAATCCGGATAACCATTTTAAGATCCCTCTTATTTACATTTACAAGGGGCTGCAACTTGTATGTGCAGTTCAAATTTGTCCATCATGAAAATCGGATCCAGATCCATGTGATTAATCATAGATCCCGTGATTCCTAGGCTCACAAAATGTTATTTAAAAGCTTGCACAATAGAGATATTAAATTAGAAAGCAAATTAAAATCTAGACGCCGCAAAACAAAGGATTCATCAGTTAAATCCTTGCATGCGCGTAGCCAAGCTTCCCATTCCCTCTAGATACAGATCTAGGGTCACGTAGTTGCTTAATATTTACAAAATTAGATTTAAATATATCTTAGCCATTCTGGCTCAACGGTTCTAATTTCACAACTTTTGAACCGGTTAGATTTAGATAAATCTAGTCCACAAACTTTACATAGTACAGATTTACATCAAATGAACAGTTAAACTAATATTTAATCAAATTAAATAACTAATATATATATATATATATATATATATATATATTACTTATATATATATTAAAGCAGGAAAAAGTCACAGATTCACAATCCAGGCACGACTGATCAATATAAATATATATATGTATATGCTTATATTTATATTAAAGCTAAAAAAATCACGGATTAACAATTCAGACCAAACAAATTAATATATATATATATATATATATATATATATGGTTATATATATACTAAAGCAATAAAAAGCTACAAATTTATAATCCAGACATAAAGAACACTTATAAATATATATATATATATATATATATATATATATATATATATATATATATATATATTAAAGCGAGCAAAGCTACAGATTAACAATTCAGGCTAAATGAAACTTATAAATATATATATATATATATATATATATACTTATATATACATATATTAAAGCCAAAAAAAGCCAGGGCTTCACAATCCAGGGAAAACTAACAATTATAAATATATATATATATATATATATATATATATATATTAAAGTTGTAAAAAACTTCATATCATAAGAAATCTCACAGTGTACAGCGAGGAAGGCTTTAAACTGCTTTTGTAGCTTGAAAACTCCATTTGCACTAGTTAAAACTTGATATGTTAGTATATATACATATAAAAGTATTTACAAAGAACAATATTGAAGTTTAAAACACTGTTAGTAGGGTTAAGAGCTGAAACGGGCGAAATTTCCTCTCTTTTTTCTTTTTTTCTCTCCTTTTTTGGCTGATGGGGGGTCTATTTATAGACAAAAAGAGCCACGGAAAAACCCGCGACAGCCGCGGGTTTACCTGCGGCTGACCTGGGTGGCCCCGGTCCTGTCTTCTCAAAGTACGTGCACTCCAACCAACGTGCAGTCTGCTTAAACCTTCATAATTTTTATTCTGGGAATCTGATGGAGGCGTGCTATAACTTTCTGGAGGCCCTTTCCGAGAGCTACACAATGATATAGGATTTAACCTTTTTCGAATCCAGGAAGACAAGTCCATGACCAGATCTTCGAGTCTTCGCAATCCGTCCGTTGAGCTGTCTTGTGCAGTTTTCACTAGAGATTGACATTATGGTTCTGCATGATCTTTATGTCAATGATTTGACTTGATTTGATGTTGAGTTGGCCAAATGATCGTTTTACCCTTCCGGGGGTTGTCTCTAGGGATTGATGGGGCTTCCGACTGTTTCTTGGGATTGTCTCCGAGGTTTGATCCCACCCGACTCTATCCTTCCTCAGGTTCGTCTCTGAGGGTTGATTTGATATCTCGTGGTTGTCTCTGGGGAATTGATTTGATGCTTCAGGGCCGTCTCCGAAGGTTCATTTGATCTCCCGGGGTTGTCACCGGGGTTTAATTTGATCTCCCAGGGTTGTCTTCGGGGTTGGATTTTATCTTCCGTGGTTGTCACCGGGGTTGGATTTGATGATTTGGACTTCCAGGGTTGTCTTTGGAAGGTAAAAGACGATTTTGCCCTGCTGCATGGTTAGTAATAGGAATGCAAAATTTCGGATGTCTACACGTGTCAAGTTATATTATTAAGGAATCTTATTTCAGGACTTAAGGTTGTAGATTTCATTTCAAGGCAATTGAAAGTATTTTGTGATAATGATTCTGCTGTTATTTTTTCCAACAGCACCAGTTCGAGTGGCGTTAGACTGTACCTCTACACTAAGTCCTTATTTATCAAGGAAAGAGTTAAAGATCAAAGCGGTCATTTAAGAATATTGCAGATCCGTTTACGAAAGGCTTTCCAACAAGGTTCTTTTTAGAGCATGTTGTCGGCATGGGTTTAACTGGAAGTCTTAATTAGTGAGTTATTTTGATGTAAGACAACATTTTTTGATCTCGTTGTTTTGAACTTCACCTTACGTTTACGGTTTGCTATTCTTTTTAATGTGCACACATGAGAACTTATGAGAAAACGATTATATTTTGTACCATATGAATGAGTTTAATTAATCTATTTCCACTTATGTAAACTCTATTCATACTTGTTATGATTAATGTTAATCTTTGTTCTAATAAAAGTATTAATTATGTAACTAATGGGGATCTTGTGTTAATAATGACACAAAGATTGTATTAATTCGCATTGATGCTTTTATTTGAACAAGATTTAGAGATTAAATTAATACGTGACCAAATTAATGATTGTAAGCGTTATGTGTTGTATATAAATAGTATTTCGGCCAAGTGAGAGAATGTTAGAATATTTTATTCTTTATGTACCCTCTACTATTTATTGAATTAATGAACTTACATATTGTATTAATTAAATCACTTTATTTATGATTCTGATAATTAATTAGTGTGACCTATAAATAATATTACTGATACTATTTGGCATAATGGGCTATATGGTTTCATAATCTTGATGGACAATTTTAACCCTTAGCTATTCTATAAATATAACAGTTAGGAATCAGTCACAATTATCGTCTCAAGAATTTTATACACACCTATACATCCATCCTAAGATTGAGAGAGACAATTGAATACTTTCACCATTAAGCGCAGCGGAAGCATAATACATATAAGATGTCTTCTCTCAATTCATGTAAGTACATAACGTAATGATTAATTAATTAATTTTATTATATGAAACAACACGTTCCAATATAATTTATTTAACTAAATACAAAATAATAATAAGAAGAAAATAATAGAAAAATATTATCTGCTTTTCAATAATGAATGGAGTACTATAGAAAAAGGAGAACTAGTACCACAAAATAACAAGATTCGAGAAGGATCTAACAACTATGGATATAAAGAAAAATCCAAACCAAATTAAATGAAAATTAATAACTAAAGAAAATGTAAAATTTTAATTTTAATTTTAATTTGGTAGTCGTAACGTTTTAAATATTCTTGTTATTGTGCAGACAACACTATAATACAAGTCTAGTAAAAGACTAGAGGACATCAAAATCAGATCATTAAATTTGGTAACGTCATGCCAAGCTATTTATATACATACTCATGTGTCATTCCACAGCGGTACAATTCCTATTGAGATGAGCATGCACTTATGTTTAGGAAACTAATATTTCTACATCACTTTTTGATATTTTCACACGTATGACTTACATATTAGCTGATGTATCAAAATTTTATTAGCTAATATGTAATACCCAGTAAAAATAAATAGATAAATAACATTTAAAATTATATTTTAAAATAGTTTAATTGGACTTTATCTTTTATTTGGGTCAAAATAGTCATTTAATTTTTGTGGGCTAATAAATATTAATAACTGATTGATAAATTAATTTAGTAAAATTGGGGCCTTTAAACTAATTGGGTCTAATTTATATTTGTGTAATATTAAAATTCTATTTAAAATTAGAAGAAACAATAACATATATAAATAATAAGCAAAACCTATCTATTTCATTATATCTTATACGAACTATTTGAAGGGATGAAGGGAGCGAGGCGGCAGTGTGAGAACCGAAAAAGAGAAACAGAAGAGTTTATATTTTCAACCAAGGTAAATCATTTGTTTTTTTTTTCGTGAATATATTATCATATTATGTATATATCAATAGTTTTCTCATAATTGAATTGATTGCAATCAGAAGGCTTTTTCAAACCAAAGCAGGACTAGTACTAATAATTATTGTATAAATTTTATATTAATTTCTATAGTAGCTGTTATTTTGAATCATGCATCAATATTATATTAGCTTTGTAAATAGATATGTATTATCATGTACATGAATTTTGGATGAACATGGGTGAACATTGATGCATGTGTTCTGTATGTATTAATTAATTAGAAATTCCCAAGTAAAGGAATTCTATTTATATATATATATATGTTTTCAAATTGAGATAATTTATATTTAATGTGTAAACAAATATGCATTAGCAGAATTTTATTTAAAACGAAGGAGCCTACAATGAATGTAAAATCTGAAAATTTAAAAGTTTTAAAGGTTTACTTATATTATGGTAATAATATAACACTAATAAAAAGAGTTCTATAAAAAGGTAATTAAGAATTAATGGTTTAATCTTCAATTAATACTTATTTATTTATGCATTTTGGTGATTCGCTTGGACGGAAGGAGTTTAACGAATAATTTTTAGAATATAATTTTTGGGTATTACATTGCTTAATTCAGGTACGGATTCCGTACTCTTTTAGCGATACACTTGTTAAATTTGATTTATTCATTTTGTTTCTTATTTCGAATTTCGTTATTATTTCACATAATTGTTTCTTGTGAAATTCATATAATAGTTTCATTTTGGATTTGATTTATATAACTCGAATTTGTACTCTTTGAATTAAGTTATCATGTTTAGTATTTATTTTTTATAATTGTAGAGCGGTACATGTTGTTACTTTCTTTTTGAGACATTGAGATTATGATTTGATTTGGTTCAACATGTACATATAGAACATTAGTTTTGGAGTTGATTCATTAGTTTTATTCGTTACAGTTCAGTTCATTTATTTGAGTTAGTTATTTCGTTTCATTATTCTTGTATTCTATATCCGTACTGAGCATTTGGCTCATGCTGTGTTTTTCTTCCAGCAGGTAATCAGGGGGATCAAGGGGAAGTGTGATGAGAGCTCCCTTCATTCCAATGGTTTAGAAATATTCTGCTTAGGCTTGATATATTGATTTATTTGGAATTGTAATAATTACCTTAGATTGTGGTTTGGGCCAATTTGACATTTATTCTGGTTTATCTTTTGATATTTATTGGTTTTGAAGACTATTCCTTTATGGTGTAGACCCTTATTATGATTTCTTTAGTTATGTTGTATTTTGAGTAACCTCTCTTTCTATTTCGGAAAGGGGGTGTTACAGAGTTGGTATCAAAGCCAGGTTCTTTCTTGTAGAAAACCTATATAGGTTTGACCTGTGAGTTATGGGTAGATTTTTGGGTTAGGATTTCATTCAGTTTGATAGTTTGTTCAGCTATCAAATCATGTTATATTTGAATTCGCCTTTAATCTATCTTCTCTATCTATTATTATATTTCATATATGGCTCGTAAATTCACTAGAGTTGTTGGGTGGCAACGATGGGGGGAATGGGCGAGGAGTAGCCCAATGTGCAACCTAACAACCAAAATAATACTACGTTGGTTACCTTGATGAATTAGGCAGTTAATTAGACTTTGTCATAATTGGTGGCACAAGTCGTTCAGGCGATGCAACCGCCACCATAGATTCCTGATCAAAGGAACTCGAGAAGTAATGTTCCACACGTAAACAGAGAGGAATGAAATGCAGATGGAGTTGATCAGCATGTGGTTTTGATGTATATGTGGTTAGAAAGATTTCAAAAACAAAAAACCAATTCAATCAATTCAGCTTTAAGTCTAATTGATGCAGAGAATTGGATTGCTCATCTAGATAATATCTTTTATTTGTTTGGGCACTTGGAGAACCAAAAGGTGTTGCTGGCTACTTATAAGCTAGAGGGAGTGATAATGATGGGAATGACATGGCTAGAATCAGAACAGAGGTTATAAACAGATGCCATACTAAGGGAATAATCGCCAGCTTCAGCTACCTCAACAAGATCAGAATCGCCAGCAATGGCAGAATCAGGGTCGTTATTCGAGACAAGCTGGTGGGGGTAACCCTAATCTTTTTCCGATAGCTCCTTGTGCTACTTGTCGGGATCATCATCCGGGGAGGCAGTGTTATAAAAATATCAGTGCATGCTTTTTATGTGGACAAATGGCCCATATTGCTAGAGATTGTACCGGGCCACGTTGTAACGGTGAAGGCGGTGATAATGGTGGCAATGGAGGTCATCGTCAGTGTAGTCGGGTGTTTGCCTTGATACATAACCAGGCGGCAGGTGCGCCATGTACTGTTTTTAGTATTCCTTTAGTTGGCAGTTGTGAGGGTTTTATTTTGTTTGATATTGGTTCTACTCATTCAGTTGTTGCTTAGTCTTTTGTTCGGCACCTGGGTGTGCCATCTCGGTACTTAGTTTCTATTATTGAAAGTAGTATGTATACAAGCCAATCATGTATGATGATAAAGCATATACTTTGTAAACGATCTTATTTATTTATTTATTAATAAAAGTATTCATTTATTAAAGGCATTTAATTATCTACATGATGCTATTTTTATTATATGTAAATAACCCATAATTTTAAGCAATACTTTTAGAATCATGATGTTGATCATGCTAATGAGATCTAAATTCTTATAAAGCTTAAAACTAAAATAGTTCCCAATCGTTGGATTACTAAAAAGGGGATTAGTGAATCCGGATAAATTGGTACATATGTTGCTTGCTCATTGAATGAGGATGATTGATCTCATGATCATTTGTGTGGAGACACTAAAGCAAGTATGTAGGTGCTTATTGGAGAATAAGTACACTGAACGTGACTCGCTAAGGAATACCTAATGGAGTTTTACTCGTCTGTCAATAGGAATTCCTAATGTGATAGTAGTACAAGTGATCCTTAGACTTGAGATCATCACAGTATTTTGTGTGTAATGAATTATACTTTGACTTATTCCTTAAGACCCTTAGGGTATATCAAAGGGTATGCTTGTGTGTAATAAGTTACATATGGAGATAATGAATGATCAATAAAGAATCTACCACTTCTAGTAAAAAAAAAAGAGATATATCCTATGTGATTCGTTACATGACAACCCAATAGTCCTTGGCCAAGGCAAAATAAAATTAGAAACGAGTTTCTAATTTGCATTATTTGGAATTGTGCATTTTCTAATCAAAATACATATAATTAAATAAAATAAGACTTGACAGTAATTCCATGTCTTATATTTAATTGGGACATTGTATGGTGGAATGATTGAATTGTACGGTAACTATTTACTCACAAGTTCTTTTATGATTAATGTTGAAATCTATATTATCTGAAAAGTCGTTGATCGCTAGGGAGACTTATCCCTATTGTAGAATAAATATTATCTATTTAAATAGATTATTAGTTTAATATATTTATTTAAATAAGACTAGAATTGTTCTAATTGATTTATTCACAACCGGTTTAATATAGAGAACCTAAAGGGTCACACCATAAAAGGCAGAATAATTATTTAAGAAGGTAATGACATAATCGTAATAATGTATTAAGTGTAATTAATTTAATCTATGATGAGAGAATAAATTAAATAGCTTAATATTTATTATTTAATATTTTGAAAATTTTAAATATAAATTAATAAGAGGAGTCTTATTAATATTATTACAATTATTATTATTTTAATTTCTAAAGGAGTTTATGAATTAATTTAATATTAGTACTATCATTTATTCCTAATAAGATTAGGAGGCAACTTAATTAAAGGAGTTTAATTAATTAAATAAAATCCTATGTCAAATAGGATTAGAAGGGTTGACCAATATCTATATAAGAGGAGTCTTATGTTAGATATCTGTAGGCGTAATTTTAATTGTTGCAGAGTACTCCTTTTTCTATAAAGAATAGAAAAATAAGGGTTTAGCCAACCACCCTCCTTCTTGAATAATTCCTCTTCTTTGGTGGATCACCTCTAGAGGCCAAGCACTTGGGTGGCTTAAGTTGATTAAAGGAAGGAATCAATCCCGGATATTCAAGGAGATCACGAATAACAAGGAGTTGAACTCGTACCTGTAGAAGCTTAGTTCTACAAGGGTATGAATCTAATCTCCTTCTATTTTGTTTTAATTAATAACTATGCATAAATGATGATCTGGGTAAAAGGTTTGTGGAAAATTTTTAAACTTTGATATAACATGCTTCCGCTATTTTTTTGCAATTTGATTGCGCCATAATTTCACACAAAACCTAACAGTGGCATCAGAGCCAAACCTTGATGCGAGTTATTAATTGTCTATATTTGATATATATACTGATATGTGTTTTGAACAATTTAATTGGGCATAATAGTTAGCTAGGAATTATATTTTTTGGAGAAAACTGCACAATTCGCAAACCAGAAAAACGCACACTGCCCAGTAGCGCTGCAGCGCCGGCTACAGGCCTTGCAGCAGCGCCAGTTCCGTGTTTCTGAAGGTGACGTGGGACTGCAGTGCCAGATGCTAGTTTATTCGCAGCGCTGCAGCGCCGACCCCATGTCCCAGTTGATGATGATGTGACGCGGCAGCGCCGGATGCTAGTTCATTGGCAGCGCTGCAGCGCCACCTCACCAGAAGAAAATTTTTATTTTTATTTTTTTTAAGATAAAAGTTTTATTTTAATTAAAAATTAAAAATTAAATGTTTTTAGTAATTTCAGATTAATAAAGGAGTTTATTAGATTTGGAATTGGGTTAAAATAAAGATGTTTATTTTAATTAGAATTAGATTTCATGCTAACTAATTAGAGTTGGAATTAGATTCAATGATAACTAATTAGAGTTAAAATTGGTTTCCGAAACTAACTAAGATTGCCCATTAAATCAATATCAATGTATATATTAAATGTTTTATTTATTGATGTATGTGGTGATATGTATGAAAATAAATAGGGTTTATTATGGACTATTGACCAATGTGATTGGATTTTATTTTAGTTGAACGTTTGAATGAATGAGTTTTATTAAATGGGATATGCGTACCTCGTCTTCTCTAATTTTTCTTGATGTAAAATTTTATCTTCCTCCTATGCACTTTTCCTTGACTGCTGATCAAGGTTTCTATTTAAATTAAATAGTTTATGTAATAGACTAGTTAGAATTATCTTGAAGAATTGGAGACCAAGGAGCAAGGAGCGCGTGAAGACCCGTTTGTAATGGAGCTCGGGTTTAATTGTAATAGTTACATTTCAATTTAATTTTTGCACTTCTAGGTTTGACCTTTTGGTTCACTAGGTGGCTCTAGTGAATCAAAGTAGAATAAAAGTTCATAATCAATCCGGGTAGAATATAGTATTCTATATGTGCATACTAAGTATTATATATATATATATAATATTATATGCAAACAAGCTTCGCTTGTTTTAATAAAATGACGCGTATTTTATATATATATATATATATGTGCATGCGCGCTAAACAAGATGAGACTAATAATAACAAACCCCTCAAAAAAATTATATTAAGTCTAAAGCGTTCAAAGATATTTGGACTATCGAACGTCGCCTTCTAGCATGATAAAATTAATAGAGTATTAAATATTTTAATATGAGTTTGTTGTACACACACAAGGCAAGTATTAAGTATTTAAGATGTTAATTTAATTACATTTGATGTTTATAAAAAAAATTGAATAATATTGTTTTGTTATGCACACACAAGGATAATATTTTTCTTTTTTGAATATATGGAGTGCTAGGTTGGACTTATCTTAAATTATTTTAGTTCGGATGTGCACACACTTGACCATTATGATCTAAGAGGCAAAATACAAGAAGTTACATGATGATGTAATTGACAAGAGTTGTCTACCTATTTACTTATATATAGTTTGTCGTGCACACACAAAACTATATACATTTGAAATAGGATCCTTATTTTCACTACCAAATCTTTAATTAGATGTTGTCGGACTATATAAGTGAGGATAATATAGTTTAAAGAAAATAGTGGGAGATACCAATTTAAAATAAGATCTAATTTATTTTGGTATATATATAAAATTAATTAAATGAATGTTTGCTAAAATGTCGTCGTTTCACATGCAGAAATTTAAAAATGTAAAAATCACTAATTTCACTGCATATCATACTTGATGCTAACAAACTGATCAAACCGAATTACACAGACTGGTTAAGGAATCTGAGAATAGTTCTCACTGCTGAAAAGATTTTTTATGTCCTAAATTCACTTGTCCCTGGAGCTTTTCCAGAAACAGCCTCTGAGGAAGAGATTGCCACTACTGTAAAGTGGCAAGATGATACACTTGTGGCTCAATGCATCATGCTCGCATCCATGAATAACGAAATTTAGCGTCAGCATGAAAACATGGATGCTCCTATTATGTTGCTTCACCTCAAGGAGTTTACTACTAGATATGAGATATCTAAGAAGCTCTTCCGATCTCGGATGACCGAGGGCACTGCCGTTGAGACTCATATCCTAAGGGTGATCAATCTGATTGAACGCCTTGGACAGCTTGGGTTCGTCATGGATGGGGAATTGAGTTAAGATATAGTCTTGCAGTCACTCCCTGAGACCTTCTCATAGTTTGTAGTAAATCTCCACATGAATAAGTTAGATGTCAACTTACCTGAATTACGTAACATGTTGAAAACTGCAGAAGGTCACTTCCCATCCAAGAAGTAGAAAGCTGAACAAGGATGAGGTTATCCTACGAGTGGGAAATAGTGCAAAGGTTATTGCATTAGCTGTAGGCACTTATTGTTTAGCACTGCCTACGGACAAGTCCATTTATTTAAATAATTGTTATTTTGTTCTGAATATCATTAGAAACATTATTTATGTTTTCGTATTAGATATTGATGGATTTGACATTATAATAAAGAACAATAGTTGTTCTATTTATAATAACAATATTGTATATGGTGTTGGTAATTTGCGAATGGACTTTATATACTTGACTTGCATGAAAATATATTTCAAATAGAACAAACTTAGAAAAGGAAAAGATATGATGTTAATTATACCTATATGTGGCACTGTAGACTCGGTCATACCAATGAAACAAGATTATCCAAGTTGCATAAGGATGGGCTCTTAGAGCTATCTGATTATGAATCATATCCAACTTGTGAATCTTGTCTCATGGGTAAAATGACTAAATCTCCTTTTAGTGAAAAAGGAGAAAGAGTTACAGAGTTGTTAGCGTTGGTTCACACAGACATTTGTGGATCTATGACAATGAATGCACAGAGATGGTATTCTTATTTTATTACTTTTACTGATGATCACTCAAGATTTGGATATGTATATTTAATGAAATACAAATCTAAATCATTTGAAAAGTTCAAAGAGTTCAGAAGTGAAGTAGAGAAACAAACTGGCAAAAGTATTAAGATTCTTTGATCAGATCGAGGTAGAGAATACTTAAGCGATGAGTTTCTTTATTGTCTCAAAGATAATGGTATAATTTCACAATGGACTTCACCAGGTACACCACAGTTAAATGGAGCATCTGAAAGGAGAAATCGAACATTGTTGGACATGGTTCGATCCATGATGAGTTTTATCGATCTTCCAGTATCATTATGGGGTTATGCCCTAGAAACAGCTAAATTTTGGTCCCCTCGAAATCCATTCCCAAGACTCCATATGAGATGTGCACAGGGAGGAAACTTGGTCTTAAGCATGTTAAGATCTGGGGATGTCAGCTTATGTGAAAAGGTTTCAAAATGATAAGCTTGGGACAAGATCTGATAAGTGCACGTTTGTGGGATATCCTAAAAAAAGTTTGGGATACTATTTCTATAATCCTACTGAGCAAATGGTGTTTGTTGTGAAACACGCTGCCTTCTTAGAAAAGGAGTTTATCCTTGAAGAGGATAGTGAGAGGAAAATAGATCTTGAAGAAATTCAAGAACCACAAACCACTACATATCAATTAGATGAACCTGTCCAAGTAAAGACACCTTTTGTACAACACCCTATTCGTAAATCTGGAAGAGTACCAAAGATACCTGATAGGTATGGATTGGTCATAGAGGAATGACGATGAGGTACACATCATAAATGACGATGATCCATTAAATTATGAACAGGCTATGAGTAATAAAGACTCAAGGAAATAGCTTGAAGCCATGAAATCCGAGATGGACTCCATGGATGAGAACCAAGTATGGACTTTGGTTTCACCACCTGAAGGCATTAAGCCTATTAGGTGTAAATGGGTCTTTAAAAGAAAGAATGGAGTGGACGGCAAGGTAGAGACCTATAAGGCCCGACTGGTTGCAAAAGGTTTCAAACAAAGATAAGGTGTTGACTATGATGAAACCTTCTCGCCAGTAGCAATGCTCAAGTTCATTCGGATTTTGCTTGCAATTGCAACTTATTACGACTATGAGATCTGGTAGATGGACATGAAAATAGCCTTCCTCAATGGAAAACTTGAGGAGGATGTGTATATGACACAGCAAGAGGGATTTATTTCAAAGATTGGAACAAATCAAGTATGTAAGCTGCAACAATCCATTTATGGATTAAAGCAAGCTTCTCGTAGATGGAACATTCGTTTTGATGAGACAGTCAAAGAGTTTGATTTTATCAAAAACGAGGATGAACCATGTGTATATAAGAAGGTTAGTGGGAGCGCTGTTTCATGCCTTGTATTATATGTTGATGATATATTACTGATAGGGAATGACATTCTTATGCTACAATTGATTAAAATCTAGTTATCTAAACACTTCTCCATGAAGGACTTGGGAGAAACATCCTATATTTTAGGGATAAAGATCTATAGAGATAGATCTAAAAGGATGCTAGGCTTATCCCAAGGAACGTACATTGACTCGATGCTAAAGAGGTTTAGCATGGAAGATTCCAAAAGAGGTCTCATACCGATGAGCCATGGAATACATCTCTCCAAGAAACAGGCCCCAAAGACACCTAAGTAAAGAGACCTTATGCTTCAGTAATAGGATCTATTATGTACGGGATGATATGTACAAGACCAGATGTCGCTTATGCACTTAGTGTAACAAGCAAATATCAGTCGAATCCAGAAGAAGAGCACTGGAAGGCAGTGAAAAATATCCTAAAGTACTTACGAAGGACTAAGGACTTGTCTATGGTGGGTCTGAATTAAAACTCGAGGGCTTCACAGACTCAAGTTTTCTAACGGACCAAGATGACAGTAAATCTGTTTCAGGGTATGTGTTTACCTTAAACGGAGGCGCAGTGAGTTGGAAGAGTTCTAAGCAGTAAACACTACAAGAAAAAGACTTAATTCTGACAAAAACTTCCATCGGAAATAAGCCTAGTCCGTCGGACCTAGTTTATTTCTGAGGGAATTTTCCGTCGGAATTTCTGTCGTATATAAACACGTCAGAGATAAGGTCCATCGCAAAGTTCGTCGAACTTTCCTTATTTTAGACTGACATATTCCCGACGGATTTCGTCGGATATATACTATCTTCAATGCACTAGCTCCGAGGGAAACCTTCAGTCGATATTAAGTTAACCTCAACTGATTACGTACGAGGGACTAGTTCCGTCGAGGTTAAGACCCAATCATATCCGACAATTTTTCTCTCGAAAATATCTTATCTTCGACGAAAAATTAATTTACATAAAATAATTTTAAAATCTATCCTCGACAGGATAGTCCTTCGGAAATAAGGTAGTTCCGACGAAAAAATAAAAAATGTTAATTTTTTTAAAAATTGGTTTAGGCCTTAAATCCGATGGAGTATCTATCGGACATAGCTTATTCCGTCGAAATTAAGGCAATTTTTTTTAATTAATTTTTTAAAAATGCATTTTTCAGGTATTTAAACCTATTTATGTACCTGTAACCTGTTTTATCCCAATACAAACAGACAATAATATATTTCACATTCAAATATTCAACGTAATGCTAAAAACCTGTACCACTTCGTAACAACAAACGTAATCGACTACTGATAACAAATAGGCTTCAACAACAATAACAAATATAAGCTACAAATGTTCTACAAATTTATGAATAAAAGTGTTCTACAAATGAATGAATACAACGTAATCTACTTATACAGAAGCAACTATATAAACTACAAAATGTACAAATGTTCTACAAATGAATAACATAAATACGTACTAATGAACCAGAATAAATAACATAAATACTAATAAACTATAATCTAGTAATAGTATCATCATTGGGCAGAGGTGGACGACGCCCGTCTAGTGTCTGAAAATCTCGGCCGTCCTCCTGGTCGTCATCGCCAGTCCGCTCGTCATCGCCACCCTGTTGAAAGAATTATAAATAAAAATCATTAGTCCGTATATATGTGAGAATTAACAAGCTAGCCTTAATTGAAAATAACATAAAAAATAAGAATACCTGAGTAAGCGGGGGCAGACGAAAAGCCTCCTCCAAGAGGGTAATCACCATCCGGAGCATCTCGCTGCTGAAAGCGTCGAACTGCTCCCGCGGTAATCCTGTACTCTCTGTGGAGGCCCCTACTATAATATCCTGAGCAACCTGGTGAAGACAAGAACTGCTAGGCAAATGCTGACGACAAAAGACCGAATCGGTATGGAACTTATCCGACACGACCCCTATCAGCCTCTGGAATATCTCGTCATCTAAGCCAGCGCCCGTATGAGATGGTCCGACATGTGATCTCGGACGCAAGAGCTGGCTAGAGCCTACAAAAATAGACAAATTCCATTACTAATAATAATTTATATAATGTGATAAATTATGATAATTTCGTGAAACATAAAAAATATTATTACCTCCAAGAAGTGTATATGCGGGTATCCTCGGTAGACCCAACACTCGATATCTGCAGGTACTGCTAGTAGGGGGATCCTAAAACGCGACCCATAGTCTCAGCTCCTCATCCCGATCTAATACAATATCGGGAAGGGGGGTGGCGGAATCTAAAGGCTCAAAACCCCTCCTAATAGCCTCCAACTCAGCTATACGCTGGTCCCGAAGCTTCTAAAATCGGTCCTGTAATTTATTTTGTATACGTGTGTTAATTATATCATTTTATTTATGATTGAATATTACTAAAAGCTAAATAGTAAGATGAGTTTTACCCATATAGCTAAAGCTGCCTGAGACAAAGCACGCTCGTCCTTAGGCGTGTGGGCTCTATCCTAAAACTCTAAAATGGTGGGATCTCTACCCAAGGTCCTCCTCAAGGCCTAATAAAAACATTTATAAAACAGGTATTAAGTATTTGTGTGAGAACTTGATAACTAAACAACTAAATATAATGCACTTACCGTCTTCGCCTCCTCGAACGACTGAGAACCAGTGGTGTGTACTATGCGGGGGTGACCACGGTTCTTCTTCGCCTACTCAGACTTCTTCTAGAAGTTATCAGCATCCCAGTGCGCACACATAGCCTTCTAGGCTAAATCGGAGACTATGCGGGGCTGGTGAGATCTGATGGTGGTCCCGGACCGGTCCTCAAATGCCCGGGCTGCCCTTTGTCGCATCTCATACAGCCAACCGGAGTAATTCTTAGCGACATTTAAAATAATTACATCGTCGCCAGCTGTCTGAGAGATACTCGGGTCAAATCTATAATAAACCTATAACAAAAGTTTAAAAATTAGGAACAATTGATTTTGTCATCCTAATACAACTATGCAGTAATTAATATAATATGCTTAACTTACGTAAAACTCCCACAAGATAGTCTGTATAAAGGTGGCATCGTACCGCGTATACTGGCTGAACCGCATGCACCCTCTCGGGAGGTGTGTCAAACAGATAGCGTGTAGGGTGTGCTTAGCCACCAAGTCTAGTATACTACAGAAAAAATATAACAATATGTGTTATGTGAATTAGTGTTTTGCAATAACTGATAGAAATATTAACAATATATTAACACTTACTATCCAGAAGCGACATCCACAGGTACTGTAAATGGAACTGCCGGCGGACGACCAAAGATACCGAGGTTCGTCCCTCGGTGTCGTCGACGAGGTGCATCTGTAATAATTGTATTTAACTGAGTCAATAAACATAAACTAATGCAGCTTGAGATATATTTAAATCATAGTTAAGATAACTTACTAGCTTCTGAAGATGAGCCTCCATCGTGACTACCGTCTCCCGTACCAGGATTGCCCACCACCTCGGCGACCTCCACCGCTATGTCTAGCCATAAATATCTTACTGCAATAACCAAATTGGTAGATTGTGAATATATAATGTTTAACAATGTGTTATTTACTAATATGAATGCTCATTTTCAATTTTATACGTCATCAAACCCATCAAAATCAACGTGTATATCATTCTCGGATTCGGTATCTTCCTCATCCTAAGTTTCGAGATCAGTTTCGTCAGCGTTATCATCCTCAACGACTACATAATCATTCACGACGATATTTTCCTCGACATCCTCATCGTCAGGTACGTCAATGACATTAGTACTCATCACATCTTCAGCATTTAACACTACGTCCAAAGGGTTGCTAACATCTTCTTGCAACGCCTCATCTATACCAAACATGTTCTCAGCATCAAATGAACATGTTTTAGTTGTGATTATTGTGTACCAAGGGCTTCGAGTATTTACGACATTAGGAGCGTAATACACTTGAGTCTCCTGACTTGCTAACACGAACACGTTATCAGATTTTAACACCGACTTGATATCTACGGTTGTAATTCTATTACAATCAACTTTAACACCCTTTTCAGTATTAAACCAGCTACACTTAAATGTAACTACCTTTTTACCCCCCGTGATAATTGAGCACAACCACATCCTATAAACGACCATAGTAATTGGACTCAGAATCTTGGTAGCAGCTTCCCAACCCCAGAATTGACTGATGTGAGTTCATGCAAGTCATCAACCCTAAATCTGTAGCCATTCCTGATGCAACCGGGAAAAGAACTAACAACTTTATAAGGTCCTCGGATGACATCTATAAAACTGTCAGAAATGTTCTCTTCTTCAACCCTTTTCTTAAACCACTGTTGGAAATTAGCATTAGTGAATGCTTCCAACTCTGCTGTAATAAAAGCTGGGTTAGAAGCATACGCTTCCCCTTCGATTGAACTACGAAAATAGTAAAATGACTTTAACATATAGATGACTACACTTATAAATTGCACTAAATATCGCAAATAATTATTCATACCTGATGTATGATGATACTTTGGGTATATTTAGAAGCACGTATATAGATCCAATCTTCAACTCTTTGTCGCTTAAGTAAGTCAGCGTCTCATGGCCTAATGGCTTAGCCGAATATATGAATACAGCTAACTCATCATCAGCATAAGACAATGGACCAACGACCTCATTTCTACTTAAACGGTTGTGCTTCGTTGAGACAACATCGTCAAAATACAATGACCAGAAGTTGACAAGCTCTTCCTCCGTATAGCGTTCAGCAATAGAACCCTATGTACGAGCTTTGTTCTTGACCTTTTGTTTTAATCGGCGCATATACCTAAGATAAGTATTCCGACCATCTTCTTCACTTCGTAATAATTCGTAGGAAGAGTATGATCCTTGGGTAAGAACTGTCCAAATATAGCAAGCAAATAGTTAAAACCTCTCTCACTACAATCGTGCTCATTCTTGAAGTGTAAGAGCATTGTCACTGCAGAAAGCTTGGTGTCTGTATCATTTCTCGGATACAACGAGACCCCAGATTTAGATAGCAACTTGTAAAAGGCAGCAGCTGTATCATTTGGCACTTGCTTAGCACTGCTTGAAGAAGGCTCATTTTCAGCCCAGTCAATATCAGTAGGGCCATAAGCATCGACCAACATCTCTACCGGATCATAGTTTTCGGTGTATGAATCCCATAGAATATCATCCTCTACAGTACTATCGATCACTTCTCTCAGCTCAGCTGATTCCCCGTGATGACTCCATACGAAGTACCCATCCACAAATCCACTAGAAAATAATTTGAATTTAATCTCTTCGACTTTCTTCCAGATTAGGTTTTTATACTTGACACACGGGCATCGCATCTTTCCGTTCAGATCATCAACATGCTCTATTGCTTTGTTCAAGAAACCTGACACCCCATCATGATAAGCTGAGACTAATCACCTCCTATCACTTGCGTATCCTACGGTACATCCAACTCCGATCGGTTGACATCTTTAACTACACAGACCACACATTCAGTACAGGGATGTTCATGTATATGATCCATACATGAATTAATGTCAAACGGGTTTCAGTACAGGGATGTTCAAGCATGTGGTCCATGTATGAATTATATTAAATTTCCTAGTATCTCCACTCTATAGGACAGGGGTAATTCAGGCTTCTATCCCGTTCCTGGATGCGTCTCTTTACTAGTGTTAACACATTAAGCACGTTTCTACTGTTTTAAGAAAATTTCGACAGCACCTCCCCATGGTCTCCAAGTACACGAAATAAATTAAGATAACTTAATCTAAGTATGTACTCGAAGAACATATGGAGATAACAGCCGAAAAATCCTCAAAACAACAAAAATGTGCCGTTTCGTATTGGCACCGGCCAAAGTGAAAGACATTGTTAGTTCCCAGAGGCACAATAGTTATCTAGAAGAGGGGGTTGAATAGATATTTTAAAACTTTTTAAAAAAAAATACTTATCAGGTTTGATTAAACTGACTGCAGCGAAATATATGTTTGTTCCCCTTAAGATAATGCAATAATGGTTTGATAAGCAGTTATAACAGATATAGCAGTTATGGCAGTTAATAAGACACAACAATTTTAAGTGGTTCAGAGCACTCAAGGCTCCAAGTCCAATCTTCTACTCTACAAGTAGGAAATCCACTAAGGATATCTTTACAACTTTGAATCACTAAGATTCCTTCAAGACCAACAGTCTTGGAACTTTTTTAGTTCACTTAGAACTCTTCAAGTCCAGCAGACTTGGTACACTTAGTTTGAGAGTTATTTTCTGGGGTGTGCTACTCAGTTGCTATTAAGCATCAGTTCTGAAGAACTGAGTAGCTGTGTAAGCTTTTCTTTAGATCGTAGAGTTTGGACGTTCAGTGTTCTTGAGCTTTTGAGTTCTTGCTTGCTTAATCTGAATCCTTATCTGATTTGCTTATGAAGGAGCCTTTGAATTATTTTCGTTGAAGGCATCTGTTGCAGCATTAAATGCTTCAGACGTTTTTGAGCACTGATGTTGACTTCCTGCAAAATTTGTTGTTCAGCCGTCTGGCCCACTAACACAGCAGACTGCTTTCTCACCTAACACCTGAAAAGGTGTTTTCAGCAGGCATGCAGTCCTTTTCTTAGCTTCTTCAATACACTTCTTTGATACATTTTAAGGAAGAATGCTGGATCATTGGGACTATCAAAATGTTAACGTCTATAAGCCTTTCTTCATTTGTTACTCTTCCTCCTTCATCAGATAGATGAACTTTGATACTAACTGGAGGGTTACCACGATCGTGGTCTTTGTACCATGATCGATGTGTGTTAGCTAGCTCATGCTTGATTCAGCTTTAGATTATAGAGAACACTACAATTACTCTTAAACTCTGATCGACTACGATTTTCACTTGCTTGTCTTGCAGACTTCAAGCTTTCAAGAGCTGACTGCGATTCTTGACTTGGTTCGGCAAGCGCTCGGATAATCTCTATGATTCTGAGTATAGCTTCCAAGACAGACTACGATTCTTGAACACTTTCATTGAAGCTCCACGATTCAGCCTTGGCTTCTGCAAATTTCTGAGTGGCTTAGCAGACCACGATTCTGTCAAGGCCTAACATTTACATCTCAAAATAGATCAACCTAACAGTTTTGATCTCTCTTCTATACATTCATTTACATAATGATAAACATTAAAACACAGATCAACCTAACAATTTTGATCTATCATCTAAGTACTTGTACATATGTTCCTTGAAGGACTTTACACATAAGCATATATATTTACTTTCAACATCAAATTTGAATATGCAATTCCCAATAATCTCCCCCTATTTGATGTTGACATAACCAAGGAGATTTGTATCATATCATCAATTTCTAATTACGGGATGCGAGAAAGTAAATATGACTTAGTGTTTCAGTGAGCAGCTGAAATTTCTAAAGAATAAGCATGAATTTATTGATGTTTGAAGAAGATATTACAATCTAGCACAGATACATCAATACAAAACAAACTTTAACTTATCTCTATTTTCTTTGCCTCTTGTTCTTCGGAGGGTTGGCATACTCTGTAGCTCTCCTTCTTCTGGTTTGCTCATCTCTCCATGCAATGTCGTCTAGCTCACTCTGGCTCAACTTTTTTGAATGATCATGTATGTTCATAAAGATAAAATCTCCAATGGGCATGTTAAGACCAGTAGAGGATACTCCTTGTGAGCTAGGAGCTGGACCTCGACTCCCTAGATAGGGTTCAGCCATGAGAGGTGGAGGGTTCTGCTGCTGTTGATCAATTCGAGGTGGTTGATAGCTAGGACTTCTGGGGTTGTTCCTTGAAGATTGACCAATGTGAGTTTTTTTTCCTTTGCTTCTGCCTCTTCCTCTCTCCCCTTCCTCTATATTTTCCCCCTTTATGTCATCATCAAGGGTTTGAATGTCTTTAGATAGGCGGTTGACACCTTGCACCAGCTCATGCATCTGAGAGCGATTTTGGGCAATGTCACTACAATTTTCTTGAACTATGGACTCAGTACTTCGTCTCTATTGCTGAAGCAGCTCCATGGCTTCTGTAGTCTGTTGAACTTGATTCATAGCAAAGGTTTGGAATTCTCGTAGTGTGAGGCGCAGCTCGTGAATCTATGTAGTCATTAGAGCATTCTGAGATTCTTGAGTTTTCTGAAGAATCTCCACAGATTCCTTATGCTTTTTAATAGCTGTAAAGTGAATGGCATCCCTTTGACTGAGACTGTCACTCATTTCTCGTACGATCTCCCTCAATTTCTTTGATAACTCAGTTGCCAAGTTCCACGACAAGGTTTTGACAGAGTCGATTATATGGTCGAATCTTTTGTGAAGTGCCAGTGAGTCAGCTTCAAGATTCTCCTCTATCTCGAGGGCCATATAGCTTTTTAACTCAGCAAGTTCCTCCTTGGTAGGAAGCAGAGACAGCCGATCAAAAATTTACTGTGCATCAGGAGAAGAGGTCGTAGTGTACTCCCTTTACCTTGACATACTTGTGAGCGCAAGAGTCATGTCAAAGTATTCATTATTGGAGGACGAGGGAATATCTGACTGTGTTATAGGGGCTTATGTTTGGTGTAAGGGAGAAGTGTTTAGGTTCAGGGTCTGGTGTATATGGTTCGATGATTTGTTCTGGAGACTCGACGATTTCAGTGTCAGGTTGTTGTTCGATAAGCATGAATCGTAGTTTGTCGTCCAGATTTGGTGTCTCGATGGTTGAGGTTTCAAGCAGTTGATCGACGATAGGAATCAACCATAGGATCATTGACAGTTGGCTCTATGAGGGCAAGTTATTTGGTTATTTGGTTCATCAATTACAGAGTTTTGGGACTCTGTAACTGGAAACTGGTTTAGTGGGTGAAGAACCACTTCCAACCATCTTGGTAGTTCATAGAACTAATGAAAGTGTGATGGAGGGCAGTGGTTGATAATTAAAGAAAGGGGAGTGAAATATACCTCATGCTCAGTCTCTGAAGATGAATCATTAGTGATCAACTTCTGAGCAAATTTGCGATTTCTTGGAAATCCATAGGCAAGCACAGAGATTGTTGGATAAGCCTTGTAAATCCAGAACATGTGATCCCAAGTGTTGAGAATCAGAGCTCTATGATAGGGCATCATAGGCAAGTAGTCAAATAGCTGATTGTAGTTAGCTATTCTTTATCCATCCCTGCTTATTGCGAGAATCTCAACTTCATCATCCTCTTCTTCATCACTGTCTTCATCATCTTCACTAGGAATCTCCACCATATCTACCATCACATCATCAACAACATCCACCATTTCTGCATCAGCAGACTCTATAAATTCTTCAGGGGCTGAGGGAACTTCAGGATTATCTACTGGTAGCTCCCCCTCAACTCCTGCATTCTCTGGCTCTTATTCTTCTAATAGCTCCCCCTCAGCTGTAGCACTTCCTTGAACAGGAACTTCCAGAGACTCCTCCTCAACATTATCAGGGCTCATCTCAATTTCTTCTGGCACCACCTCTTCAGACTGAGCCATATCTTCTACCAAGACTTCCTCAGTATGAACAACAACCTCAGGCAGCTCCTCCTCAGCATTGGTTATAGCCTGATCAGGTGCAGCAGTGTTTTCTGCAAGACTGATGTAGGCCAACACATCTTCTATGATTCTGGTCTCTTCCAAGGTTGGACCAAATGCTTGAGGTTGAGAGCTCTATTCAGCCTTCCCAGCAGCAATCCTTCTATCATCTTCCTTCAAAACTTCCTCATTTGCAAGGACATATTTCTTGATAAGCTTCTTCTTTGTTCTCTTAGGCTTAGTCACAACCTCAGTTCTTTCTTCAGCTTCAGCTCTGACAGTTTGCTCAGGCTGAGAGGCTGTTGCAGCAAGTCTTTCTGGAATTGTAGTCAGTCTGAACTACACGACTGGTTTGGACTCCACGACCTCAGTGAGTGAAGGCTTCTTGGTTCGTTGACTGTGTTTCTTCTTCTTCTAAGGCTCAGAGCTTCCTTCAGCCTTATCCTCCCTTTTCTCCCTCTTCTTCTTCTTCTTCTTTTCCTTCAGAATCTCTTCTGGTGATTCAGTTGCCTTAAGAGTGAGTTCCCTGTTAGTGGCAAGACCCCGAATCTCAATGCCAGAACCAGAACCCCCTTGGGGTGCATCAGTAGTTGAGCCTTAAGGCTCTTCAGTTATCTGAACACCTTTATTCAATTTCCTATTCCCTTTGCTCTTTCTAACCAGAGCCAAGGGTTCTTCTTGGTTGACTTCCTCTTCTTCTTCAGTTTCCCTTACAGCAGACATATTTCCAGATATCATCTTTACATTCTCTGTTGGATTCCTCTTCCAATTCTAAAATAACTGCTGGGTCATCTTCCTATTGGGATTGATGGGAGCACCTTCTTTATCCCCAATTTTGTCACCCAGGGCAGATTGCAGGATTATGCTGATGAATCTCCCATAGAGCATCTTTGCAGAGCTCTTTGTCTTCTTTGGGCTGAGCATCCATTTCCCAAACCATTCCATCAGCAGAGCCCCATAGTTGAGTTGAATTCTAAAGCAGATAGCTGTCATGAGCTTCAGTTATTTCTCATTTACAGAGTCGTGACCAGAGCCCTTGCAGCATATGCATTTTCCAACAATGTCAGCCAGAAATTCAAACTTCTAAGGAAACTCTTTCTTTTTGTAGCCCTTGATTCTTTCAAACTTAGAGTGGTGCATCTTTTGTAAGCCTTCATGGAAGTTGATGACATCCATTGACGGAAGACCATTTAATTTAAACCCTAGGGCAAGGTTTATGCTTTCAGCATTGAGTCGAATTTGCACGCCCTTGACTTTGGTAGTGATGACGTTGCCTTTGAAGACTCCATTGCAGTAAAACTCCTTCACCAGCTTCGGGTAAATCCTCGTACTGGCGCTCAGAGCTTCTTCGAGACCAGCTCTCTTTAAAAGTGACAGAATCTTGTGGAACTGAGGGTCAACAGTCTTGAACTCGTCAAAGCATAGCTGATAACCAGAAACAACGTTGGAAGCAGCCATTGATTTTGATGATTTTCCTATGACGAACAAGCTTGGCTTAGCTTTCTGAAGCTTAGGGTTTCTTTTGAGAGAGAGAGAGAGATAAACTTTTGAAATTCAAAGGTAAACTGACAAATGACAGTTCAAAATGAATTTATAACTTCCCTCCATATGATTTGCAGAGTGGGACATGTGTTGAGTTCTACTGGACTCCACAGATTTAAGTTGAATAAAAAGTATGGTTCTGCCCTTAGCTCCCCCTGAGCTAGTGAATCCTTTTGAGAGAACTACGATTGTCGAGGCTACTCCACGATTGTTAAGTTCATTACAGCACCAGCTTCACCACCGTTGTCTCTACGGTTTCTTGTGATGCATTCAGAAACAACATCCTTTATGGGTTAAGGTTGCTCAGGAAAGGCCAACCTCTTAGTCTAACACTAAGGGTTAGGTTTGTCCCTGAGGTGCTTATCAGAAGGGTTGCTTAGACTTGGTAATGTTGTCATCACAATGAGTTTTTTTGCCATGTCGAGATCACTCCACGATCGTGGTCTTTCTTAGTCATCTCTACGATTTTGTCATAGCCTCTCTATCTGCATGGTTAGCACCAACTAGAACATAGAATTCATAGTTGTAGATTTAACATACCTAACTCACTTATTAATTTATTAAATCTGGATTCATCTAAGGGCTTTGTAAAAACATCAGCAAGTTAATTTTCAGTAGGGATGTATTGCAAAGATATAGTTCCATTTTGAACATGATCCCTAATAAAATAATATCTTATCTCTATATACTTAGTCCTAGAATGCATGACAGGATTATGTGTTATTGCTATGGCACTTGTGTTATCACAGTGAACATGTATAGATTTTAAATCAAACCTATAGTCTGCTAGCTGGTTCTTCATCCATAGGATTTGAGCACAACAGCTGCCTGCAGCAATATATTCAGCTTCTGCTATTGAAGTTGATACTGAGTTTTTCTTCTCGCTGAAACAGGACACTAGTGTATTTCATAGCAGTTGACAAGTGCCACTGGTACTCTTTCTATCTATTTTGCATCCTGCAAAATCAGTATCTGAATATCCTATTAGTTCAAAGAAGGACTCCTTGGGATACCAAAGTCCCAAGTAAGATGTGCCTTTGAGATACCTGCAAATCTTTTTTATAGTAGTTAAGTGTGATTCTTTAGGATTAGCTTGAAATCTAGCACATATACATGTTGCAAACATTATATATGGTCTACTGCCAGTTAAGTAAAGAAGGGAGCCTATCATACCCCTGTATTGAGTAATGTCAATACATTTACCTTTCTCATCTTTGTCAAGCTTAGTTGCTGGAGCAATTGATGTTTTCATGGGAGAGACTGATTTCATGCCATACTTCTTAATTAAGTCTTTGATGTACTTGACTTAGTTAATGAAGATACCTTCATCAGTCTGCTTTACTTGTCGTCCAAGGAAGAAATTCAGCTCACCCATCATACTCATTTCGAATTTGCTTTACATAAGCTTGGCAAATCTCTTGCACAGATTTTCATCAGTAGAACCAAAGATAATATCATCTACACATATTTGAACTAGTAAAACTTTATCTTTGTGCTTCCTAAGAAATAATGTGGTGTCTAATCTACCTCTAGTGAATCCTTTTTAAATAAGAAAATTAGTTAGTGTTTCATACCATGCTCTAGGTGCTTGTTTAAGTCCATATAGGGCTTTGTCTAGTCTATAGACGTAATTAGAGAAAGTTGGATTGATGAAACCTAGAGGTTGCTCCACATATACTTCTTCTTGAAGCAAATCACCATTCAAAAATGCACTCTTGACATCCATCTGGAAGACTTTGAACTTCATGTGGGCAGCAAATGCAAGGAATATCCTGATAGCTTCAAGTCTGGCAACAGGTGCAAAGGTCTCGTCATAGTCGATGCCTTCTTCTTGAGAATAACCTTTAGCCACCAGTCTTGCTTTGTTCCTTATGATCACCCCGTCTTCGTCCATCTTATTTTTGAAGACCCATTTGGTGCCGATAACTGGGTAATTCCTCGGTCTAGGAACTAATCTCCAAACTTTGCTTCTTTTAAACTGATTCAACTCATCTTGCATAGCTTCTATCCAACTTGAATCTTCCATAGCATCTTCGATCTTCTTGGGTTCCATTTGAGACAGAAAGCTCATATAGAAACATTCATTCTGAGTTGCAGATCTTGTTCTGATTCTTGCTGTTGGATCTCCAATGATCAGGTCTTGAGTGTGATCTCTTGCCCACCTGTTTCCTATTGGAACATCAATTCTGGTGCATTCTTGTTTGAACTCTTCAAGATCAACTTTTGTTCCTTGTTACAGATGAACGTCGTCTGGTGTAGCTCTCTCCACGATCTCTTCTTCAGGCTCGACGATTCCACTTTCTTGGACTGTGAACGTGGTGTTGGGCTCAACCACCTCAATCGTGGTGTCTGGATCGTCGTTCGCAGTGTCTTGTGGTGAAGACTTGTCTGAGTCTATTTCATCAAGGATAATGTGGATCGAGACTTCAACACTTAGCGTCTTCTTGTTAACCACTCTATAGGCCTTACTGTCTGTGGCATATCCAAGAAAGATTCCTTCGTCTGACTTGGGTTGGAACTTAGTCAGATATTGTTTTCCATTGTTGAGAATGTAGCATGCATAATCAAACAAATGGAAGTAACTGACATTTGGCTTTCTTCCTCTCCATAGCTCGTAGGGAGCTTTCTTTAATGTAGAGTGAACAAGAGACCTGTTCTGAGTGTAGTACGCAATGTTGATAGCTTCTACCCAGAAGTATTCAGGCAGATGAGCTGCTGCTAGTAGAGTCCTTCTTGCTTCGATCAATGTTCTGTTCTTCCTTTCAGCTACTCCATTTTGCTGTGGAGTTCTTGGAGCTGAGAAGTTGTGGTTGATGTCATTGTCTGCACAGAACTGATCCATTTCTGAGAAGTTAAACTCTCTACCATGATCACTCCTTATGGCCTTGATCGTCTCTCCTTTTTCATTCATCACCAGCTTGAACATCTTGATCAGTTGGGAGCTTGTTTCATCTTTAGAATTAAGAAAGAACACCCGTGTGAATCTGGTGTAGTCATCCACTATGACCAGTGAGTATCTCTTCCCTCCAAGGCTCACAGTTGGAATTGGCCCGAAAAGATCTATATGAAGTAACTGAAGGGGCCTATCAATTGAGTTGACTGCTTTGCCTTTGAATGAGCTCCTTGTTTGCTTTCCAAGCTGGCAGGCGTTGCATGGCCTTTCTTTGACGAAGCTAAACTTGGGTAAACCTGCTACAAGATCTTTGGAGTCCAGTTTTGACTATGCTCTTGAAGTTGAGATGAGATAACCTCCTATGCCAAAGCCAGCTCATTTCTTCATAGACTTTAGCAAGAAAGCATACTGTCTCATCAGAACTTAGTTGAGCAAGATTAACAGTGTAGACATTTCCTTCTCTGGTTCCGGTCAGCTTAATAGAGGAAGTCTCCAAATCTCTGACTTGACATTGATTGTTGAGAAAAGTGATTTGATGACCTTTGTCGCAGAGTTGGCTGATGCCCAGAAGATTGTGCTTTAGTCCATCCACATATGTCACTTTGCTAAAGGACACAGCATCATTCCCAGCTGAGCCATATCCTCTTGTCTTACCATAGTTGTTATCTCCAAAGATGACTGTTGGTCCCTCCTTCTCTGTGAAGTTAGACAGGAGGTCTTTGTTCCCGGTCATGTGACGAGAGCACCCACTATCCAGATAATATGTTGTGATCGTGGAGCTCAGTTCCTGCAGACAGGTTAAGCTTTCATGTTAGTACCCAGACTTGCATGGGTCCTACAATGTTAGTACCCTTGGGATCCCAAATATGCTTGACTTTGGGCCTATCATGCAGAGGGTTATGGTAACATATTGCAGCCTTATGACCATTTCTACCACATACAAAGCATCTAGCAACATAATGCATGCTTGTGTGTGTGTGTGGATTCTTTCTCCATTTGGACTTTTGTGGATACTTGGTGGCCTTACCCTTATATTGATTCTTCTTTTTCCATGCAGCCTTGTGATTCATGGTTTGTGAAGAGTAAACCTCAACTCTACTATTCCTTCCTGGTTGGTTCGTGGAGCTGGTTTTGCTTATCTCCACGATCCTTCGAGGTTGGAGAGTAGTAACTGAGTTACTCTTCTCTTTTTTGAATCCCAGGCCAGCATGGGAACCGTTATATCGTGGGATATGACTTGGATCAGAAGAGCAGGGTTGCACTGGTTCTTCCTTCTGTGTCGATTTCACAAATGTAATGCTTCTATTAAAATTTGAAGCACTACTGATGTTAATTTCCTTGAGCTTTTCCACACATGGTTCTGAGGTAGACTCCCCAAAACCTAAGCATGTTCTATCAGAAGCATTTCTCTAACTTGAAATCAACATGTCCATTAATGAAGAGGACCTATTCCGCATTGAGATTGTCTTTTCTAGCTCCTCAATCTTAGAGGTTAGTTTTGACTCCCTATGAGTGTTCAGTTCATTGGTCTGTCTTAAGAGTTTATTCTCAGCTTCAAGTTTAGAGAGAGAGAGAGAAAGAACTGAGTAAAGCTGTTTCCAGTTCTTTTTGAAATTTCTCTTTCTCTTTTTGAAGACCAGAATAATCTTGAGACAGAACTCTGAACCATTTCATATATTGATGCAGATCAGATGTTATGTCATGTAATAAAATTCTTAAATCATCAATGTCTACATCAGGAGTTAAAGTCAAATCCCTCATCTATGCTTACCTCATGATGGTCAGTGCTTTTCTTTTTGTTTGCATCTTTGGCCATCAAACACAGGTTGGCTACTTGAGGTTCTTCAGTATCTTCAGACTCAGCATTAGTGTCGTTGCCTGAGTCACTCCACGAACCTCCAGCTACAAGTCCTTTGTCTTTCTTCTGATGCTTTTTGTAGCATTTGAACTCCTTCTTTGGATTCATCTTTCTTTTTAGCTCTTTTTTGATAGGTTTGTTGCAGTTTGTGATGAAGTGGTCAGGCTTCTTGCAGTTGTAGCATAAGTCATTGATCTGCTCCTGGCTGCTGTTATTATTGAATCTCTTAGGTCTGTCGCTTCTTCCTTTGCGCATGAACCTTTTGAGTCTTCTGACCAGCATTACAATATCCTCATCATCATCTTCCTCAGAGGTGGATTCATTTTCATCATGAGCTTTGGAGATTTCTTTTGTTGCCTTGAGAGCAACTCCTTTATCCTTCTTTCTTCCTTCAGATAAAGTCTCTGCTCGTTGAGTCAGCTCTAGTTCGTAGGTAAGAAGGTTGCCATAAAGTTGTTGGACAGTCATTTCATGCAGGTTCTTTGATTCTCTGATTGCAGTGGTTTTAGCATCCCACTTGCTTGGTAAGGATCTCAGGAACTTGATGATAAGATCTTTGTTGAGATAGATCTTTCCAAAAGCTCGAAGAGAAGTTGAGCAGCAAATTGAATCTCTCGTAAGTGGAAGAGACGTTTTCTCCTAGAACATGGGTAAACATCTCATACTGTTGAGTCAGTAGAGATTGCTTGTTTTCTCTGACTTCTTCAGTTCCTTCATGCATGATGAGCGATGCTTCCCAGACTTCTTTGGCAGTTTTATAGTTAACCACATTTTCGAACAGATTATCCTCTAAAGACTAGAACAAAATGTTCTTTGCCTTTTTTTCTAGCTGGACATCTTTCTTCTCGTTGTCAGTCCATTCAGCTTTCACCTTGATCAGAACTCTGTTTGGATCGTCTGGAGTTGGTGCATGCTTTGTTGGAATATAGGGCCCATTAAGAACAGGTTTCAAATAGATCATCACCTATTGAATCCATGTAGGCTTGCATACGAACTTTCCAGTTGTCAAATTTGTCTCTGTTGCACATTGGTGGTTTTCTGCCTCCACCGGTCTTGGTTTTGCTTATTAGATGTGCCATTGGATCAACTCAAGTTTTGTAGGCTAGATGAGAGAACCTGCTCTGATACCAATTATTAGTTCCCAGAGGCACAATAGTTATCTAGAAGGGGGGTTGAATAGATATTTTAAAACTTTTTCTTTTTCAAAATACTTATTAGGTTTGATTAAACTGACTGCAGCGGAATATGTGTTTGTTTCCCTTAAGATAATGCAATAATGGTTTGATAAGCAGTTATGACAGTTATAACAGATATAGCAGTTAATAAGACACAACGATTTTAAGTGGTTCAGAGCACTCAAGGCTCCTAGTCCACTCTTCTACTCCACGAGTAGGAAATCTACTAAGGATGTCTTTACAACTTTGAATCACTAAGATTCCTTCAAGACCAACAGTCTTGGAACTTCTTTAGTTCACTTAGAACTCTTCAAGTCTAGCAGACTTGGTACACTTAGTTTGAGAGTTATTTTCTGGGGTGTGCTACTCAGTTGCTATTAAGCATCAGTTCTGAAGAACTGAGTAGCTGTGCAAGCTTTTCTTTAGATCGTAGAGTTTGGACGTTCAGTGTTCTTGAGCTTTTGAGTTCTTTCTTGCTTGATCTGAATCCTTGTTTGATTTACTTATGAAGGAGCCTTTAAATTGTTTCCGTTGAAGGCATCCGTTGCAGCATTAAATGCTTTAGACATTTCTGAGCACTGATGTTAACTTCCTATAAAATCTGTTGTTCAGTCGTCTGGCCCACTGACACAGCAGACTGCTTTCTTACCTAACACCTGAAAAGGTGGTTTCAGTACGCATGCAATCCTTTCCTTAGCTTCTTCAATACGCTTCTTTGATATATACTAAGGATGAATGTTGGACCATTGGGACTATCAAAATATCAACGTCTATAAGCTTTTCTTCATTTGTTACTCTTCCTCCTTCATCAGATAGACGAACTTTGATGTTGACTAGAGGGTCACCACGATCGTGGTCTTTGTACCATGATCGTTGTGTGTTAACTAGCTCATGCTTGATTCAGCTTAGATCGTAGAGAACACTACGATTTCTCTTAAACTCTGATAGACTACGATTTTCACTTGCTTGTCTTGCAGACTTCACGCTTCCGAGAGCTGACTGCGATTCTTGACTTGGCTCGACAGGCGCTCGGATCATCTCTGCGATTCTGAGTGTGGCTTCCAAGACAAACTACGATTCTTGAACACTTTCATTGAAGCTCCACGATTCTACCTTGGCTTCAGCAGAATTCAGACTGGCTTGGCAGACTACGATTCTGTCAAGGCCTAACATTTACATCTCAAAATAGATCAACCTAACAGTTTTGATCTCTCTTCTATACATTCATTTATAGAATGATAAACATTAAAGCACAGATCAACCTAACAATTTTGATCTATCATCTAAGTCCTTGTACATATGTTCCTTGAAGAACTTTAGACATAAGCATATATATTTACTTTCAACATCAAATTTGAATATGCAATTCTCAATAGACATAACATCCAGTAACAATCCCAAACTGGGGACTATTCGACATTCACTCCTACTGAGTGAATGTCAAACGGGTTTCTAAGTTCCAAAGTATAGTTCATAAATAATTCTTCCATTAACCATCAAACATGTTAACCGCCTTATTTGAGATGGCAAAGAGTTAAGTTAGACAAATAGTTGTAAAGTGCATAAACAACTTAAGTTGGCATCTACATGATACCATGCAACATTAACACTCAAAGTCAATGTGAATAAATCATTGCGATGTGTTGGATTTCATTACAATCCGTCTCCGCAACCGCTTTTTGGGACATTTATAACTTCTCTTTATCCACTTAATCTTCTGACTTAAAAGTATTACAATTGTTATCCTCTTAAAACAGAAAATGCATAAATTGCAATGAACTATATACGAATGAGCAAAGTTGAGCAACTAACTAAACGGTCAATTCTAGAACATGAGATTAGGATTGTTAAAAGTTCCAAAGGTCTTGAGGGGACAACTAATATCGCAACGTGGGCAAAAAATGGAAGGTGGAGAATACTCTAAGCCATCATGTCACATAAAGAGTTGCCTTGTACCCATAAAATGTGGCGACAAGGTAGAGTATTTTCCACCTTACTTTCGCTGCACTCGTTGCAGTATTCGTTATCCACTAAAGACCTCGAAATCTTCCAAGAATACTAATCGCAAATTCTACAACTAACCGGTTAATTAGTTGCTCTTCTTTGTTCATTCCTATATAGTTCAGTGTAATTTATGCATTTTCTGTTTTAAAAGGAAAAGAGATGTAATACTATTAAGTAGGAAGCTTAAGTGGGGAAGGAAAACTTATAAATGTCCCAACATGTGGTTGCGGGGACGGATTATGACGAAAGCCAACATATCGCAATGATTTATTCACATTGACTTTGAGTGTTAAGGTTGCATGATACCATGTTGATGCCATCCTATGTTGTTCCTACACCTTGCAACTATTGTCATCAGCATACCCCTAGCCAGTTCAATTAAAGCGGTCTACATATTTGATGGTTAATGGAATGATATTTGTACTATAAAATGTATAGTTGTAATTGAGTGTATTGAAGATCGAAAAGAGAGTCATATTGAGTTTATTGAATATTGCGGCAGACTAAGCAACTGCTACTTAGTTCATTTTACCAATGCAAAACTAAGTGAATGCTACTTAGTTTATGAGAACTGTTATTTGGAATTTATATGGGGACTACTATTCGACATTCACTCCTACGCGTCAAACGAGTTTCTAAGTTTCAAAGTATAGTACATATATGTATATATATATACATATAGTACTTATTAAATTTATTGAATATTGCGGCAAACTAAGCAAATGTTACTTAGTTTATTTTGCCAATGAAAAACTAAGTAAGTGCTACTTAGTTTATGAGAACTGTTATTTGGAATATATATGGACTACTGTTTGACATTCACGACTACTTGTCTGTTGGGTTTCTAATTAATTGCATCCCAACTAAGCAAATGCTACTTAGTTTATTACTATATTTTCTTTTATTTTAATTTATTTTATTAAATTTTATTTTATTTATTATTATGTTTTATTGTATTTTATTTTATTTTGTATTATATTATATAATTTTAAAAAAATTATTAATTTAATTTACTTTATTTTATTTCATTGTATTGTATTGTATTGTATTGTATTTATTTTATTTTATTTCATTGTGTTGTATTGTATTGTATTGTATTGTATTGTATTATATTGTATTGTATTTAATTTATTATTTATTTTATTTTATTTTATTTTATTTATTATTTAATATTTAATATTTAATATTTATTTTATTTTATTTTATTTTTATTTATTTTATTTTTTGTTATTTTTTTATTTTTTTTATTTAAATTAATTAATTTAATTTAATTTAATTTTAGTAGTAAGAAACTAAGTAAATGCTACTTAGTTTATTTTAATATTAGGAAACAAATTAAATAATAAATAAATATACTTGTAGGGCCCACAAATTTTGCAATTGCAGAATTCTGGTAGAAATTCAATTGCGAATTCCGTCGGAAATATCAAATATCACATTTTCTAATCTAACTACTATAAACAAACACATACAATATCCAATTCACAGTCACAATATGCCCAATTTCACAATTTTAGAATAATGAACATGTACTCCAAACAAATTCAACACAATCAACAACTCAAGTATCCCAATTTCATCAAAACAAAATATAGTAAACCCTAATGATACAATATCCAAATTAACCAAACAATATAGTAAAATATAGTAAACCCTAAATTAAACACAAATTTCAGCATACAATATCCAAACTCATTCATCATTTTCATAACAAAATATAGTAAACCCTAAATTAAACACAAATTTCAGCAAATTAAACCAAATATACAAAAATAAAATTAACCCTAAAAAGAACATGTACAATAGAAGAGGTGGTGGCTGGTGGCAGGAGTTGGTGGTTGGTGTCAGGAGGTGGTGGCTGGAGGCAGGAGGTGGTGGCTGGTGGTGGTGGCAGGATATGGGGAAGGAGGCGCCTGTTGGTGGGGGAAGGGGGTGGTGGCTGGCGACAGGAGGTGGTGGCTGAAGGTGGCAACAGGAGGTGGGGAAGAAGGTGGTGTCAGCAGAAGGTGGTGGCAGACGAAGGGGCGGCGGCGGCAGGAGGTGGTGGTTACTGAAGGAGGTGGTGGTGGCGACACAGAAGAAGAGAGAGCGCGAGAGAGAGAGAGATATGTAAATGAAATGAGAGGAGGCGCTGGAGAAGAAGAGTATGATTTAGGTTTGTTCCTTATTTCCGACCGAATTTCTGTCAAAATTAATTCCCTCGGAAATATCTTATCTTCGATGTAACAATTCCCTCGAACCTACCTTTGATCCATCGAATTTAGATTTCGCGCTGGCGGGAAAGCTGGCGCCACGGATGTCTAACTGGTTTCAACGGATTTTTGTCAAAAATATATTAGTTTCGAGGGCCTTAGGTTCAACGGATTATTCCGTCAGAAATAAACTAATTTTGACTAAATATATATATCGTCGAGGATTAATCTGTCGGAAATATCCGATTTTCTTGTAGTGAAATAGTTACTGATTCAGTGACAGAAGCAGAGTACATAGCTGCAAGTGAAGCTGGAAAGGAGGTTGTTTGGATGAAGAAGTTCATAGCAGAACTTGGTGTGGTTCCTAGCATTGAAGGAGCAGTCCCCATGTACTATGACAACACCGGAGCTGTTGCATAGGCTAAGGAACCCATGTCTCATTAGAAATCCAAACACGTGTTGCGGTGATTTCACTTGATCAGGGAGATCATTGAAAGAGGAGACGTCACATTGGAGCTTGTAGACTCTCAAGACAACATTGCAGATCCATTTACGAAAGCTATAACACAACAACAGTTTGATCGTCACTTAGAGAATATGGGTATGAGATACCATGGCGATTGACTTTAGTGCAAGTGGGAGATTGAAAGTAGTATGGATACAAGCCAATCATGTATGATGATAATGTATATACTTTGTAAACGATCTTATTTATTTATTAATAAAAGTATTCATTTATTAAAGGCATTTAATTATCTACATGATGCTGTTTTTATTATATGTAAATAACCTATAGTTTTAAGCAATATTTTTAGAATCATGATGTTGATCATGCTAATGAGATCAAAATTCTTATAAAGCTTAAAACGAAAATAGTTCCCAATCGTTGGATTACTAAAAAAGGAATTAGTGAATCCGGATAGATTAGTACATATGTTACTTCCTCATTGGATGAGGATGATTGATTTCATGATCATTTGTGTGGAGACACTAAAGCAAGTATGTTGGTGCTTATTGGAGAATAAGTACACTGAACGTGACTCGCTAAGGAATACATAATAGAGTTTTACTCGCCTGCCAATAGAAATAGTAATACAAGTGATCCTTAGACTTGAGATCGTCATAGTATCTTGTGTGTAATGAATTATACTTTGATTTATTCCTTAAGACCCTTAGGGTATATCAAAGGGTATGCTTGGGTGTAATAAGTTACATATGGAGATAATGAATGATCAATAAAGAATCTACCACTTCTAGTAAAAGAAGAGATATGTCCTATGTGATTCGTTAAATGACAACCTAGTAGTCCTTGGCCAAGGCAGAATGAAATTAGAAAGCAGTTTCTAATTTGCATTATTTGGAGTTGTGCATTTTCTAATCGAAATACATATAATTAAATAAAATAAGACTTGACAGTAATTCCATGTCTTATATTTAATTGAGACATTGTATGGTGGAAGGATTGAATTGTACGGTAACTATTTACTCACAGGTTCTTTTATTATTAATGTTGAAATCTATATTATCTGAAAGTCGTTGATCGCTAGGGAGGCTTATCCCTATTGTAGAATAAATATTATTTATTTAAATAAATTATTAGTTTAATTTATTTATTTAAATAAAATTAGAATTGTTCTAATTAATTTATTCACAACCGGTTTAATATGGAGAACCTAAAGGGTCATACCATAAAAGGAAGTAATGGCATAATCGTAATAATGCATTAAATGTAATTAATTTAATCTATGGTGATAGAATAAATTAAATAGCTTAATGTTTATTATTTAATATTTTGAAAATATTAAATATAAATTAATAAGAGGAGTCTTATTAATATTATTACAATTATTATTATTTTAATTTTTAAAGGAGTTTAGGAATTAATTTAATATTAGTACTCTCATTTATTCCTAATAAGATTAGGAGGCAAATTAATTAAAAGAGTTTAATTAATTAATCCTAATATATTGGGAAGCCTAATTAATTAAAGGAGTTTAATTAATTAAATGAAACTCACTTTCTAATTAGATTAGAAGGGTTGAACAATATCTATATAAGAGGAGTCTTACGTTAGATATCAGTTGATGCAATTTTAATTGTTGGAGAGTACTCTTTTTCTATAGAGAATAGAAAACTAGGGTTTAGCCAACCACCCTCCTTCTTGAACAATTCCTCTTCCTTGGTAGATCACCTCTAGAGGCCAAACACTTGGGTGGCTAACGTTGATCAAAGGAAGGAATCAATCCCGAAGATTCAAGGAGATCACGAAGAACAAGGAGTTGAACTCGTACCCGTGGAAGCTTATTTCTACAAGGGTATGAATCTAATCTCCTTCTATTTCGTTTTACTTAATAACTATGCATAAAGGATGATTCGGGTAAAAGGTTTGTGGAAATTTTTAAACTTTGATATATCATGCTTCCGCTATTTTTTGTAATTTGATTACGCCATGATTTCACGCAAAACCTAACAGTTATGTATATTGCTACCCCGATGGGGACTTCTGTTATTATTTTTGATTTATATCGAAGGTTTCCGATTAATTTTGGGGATAAGATTCGTAGAGCTAATCTTCTTCTGATGTGTATGTACGATTTTGAAGTGATTCTTGGGATGGACTGGTTGGATAAGCACTAGGCCAATATCGATTGTCAGGCGAAGAAGGTTATTTTTGGAGATGTGAAGTCTCTGAAATTCATGTTTCAGGGTTCACAGTCGAGTACGGTGGTGAAGTTGATTTCATCTTTGAAGGTTGGGAAGTTAATGGCGAAGGGTTGTGAGGGGTACTTGGCATTTTTGAAGGATACCTCTAAGGGTGAGTCTCGTATTGAGGATATTTCAGTTGTTCGTGACTTTTTTGATGTGTTTTCTGAGGAGTTGTAAGGGTTGCCACCGTAGTGGGAAATTGAGTTTACTATTGAACTTGTCCCTAGTGCTGAGCCTATCTCTAAGGCGCCGTATCGAATGGCACCGTTGGAGTTGCAGGAATTGAAGGAGCAGTTGCAAGAGCTGTTAGATCATGGTGTGATTCGACCGAGTGTTTCGCCGTGGGGTGCGCCAATTTTGTTTGTGAAGAAGAAAGATGGGTCTATGAGGCTTTGTATAGACTACAGGGAGTTGAACAAGATCACCATTAGGAATTGGTATCCATTGCCGAGGATTGATGATTTGCTTGACCAACTTCAGGGGGCGAAGTATTTTTCGAAGATAGACTTAAGGTCGGGTTATCATCAGTTGAGGGTGAGAGATGAGGATATCTCTAAGACAACTTTTAGTACTCGATATGAGCATTAAGAGTTTTTGGTGATGCCAATCGAGTTAACTAACGTTTCGACGGTGTCTTTGGATTTGATGAATCGAGTGTTCAAGGAGTACTTGAACCAATATTTTATTGTCTTTATTGATGACATTTTGGGTTAACTCCAAGTCTAGGGAAGAGCATGAGGAGCATCTTCGCACAGTTTTTGGGGATTTTGCAAAAAGAGAAATTTTATGCTAAATTCTCTAAATGCGAGTTTTTGTTGGAACAGGCTGCATTTTTGGGCCATGTTGTTTATTCTGAAGGCATTAAGGTGGATCCTACGAAGGTTGAGGCTATCACTAAATGGTCGAGACCTACTACGGTGACAGAGATTAGGAGTTTCTTTGATTTGGCAGGGTACTATAGGAGATTTGTGGAAGGATTCTCTTTGCTTATTTTACCATTGACTCAGTTGATGAGAAACGGGCACAAAGTTTGTGTGGAATGAGGAGCGTGAGAAGAGTTTCGAGGAGTTGAAGAAACGGCTTGTGACAGCTTCTATACTTACATTACCGTCAGGGACAGGAGGTTATCAGATTTATAGTGATGCTTCAAAGAAGGGCTTGGGGTGTGTTTTGATGCAACACGGTAAGGTGATTGACTATGCTTCTAGGCAGCTTAAATCCTTATGAGGTGAATTATCCCACTCATAATCTATAGTTGGCAGCAATAATCTTTGCTCTAAAGATTTGGAGGCACTATTTGTATGGAGAGACTTTTGATATCTTCATCGATCACAAAAGTCTTAAATATATTTTCACTCAAAAGGAGCTTAACATGAGGCAGAGGTGTTGGTTAGAGCTTCTAAAAGATTATGATTCGATAATTCAGTATCACCCAGGAAAGGCGAATGTGGTTGCAGATGCTCTTAGCCGAAAAAGTTCAAGGAGTGTAGCAGCCTTTATTACACAACCTCAACTTATTTTGGATATGGAGCGACTAGAGTTGGAGTTGTATGTGCAAGGTTCAGATGGGCATTTGGCAGGTATGAGAGTGGAGCCCTCTCTTATTTCGAGGGTTAAAGAAGCTCAAAAGGAAGATAGAGAATTATGGGGTATAGTGCAAAATCTGGAGGAGGGCAAGTAGCCCGAGTTTCGTATTGATGACCATGATGTGATTTGGTTGGGTGAGCAGTTGTTTGTACCATCAAATCCAATCATTCGGGAGGCTGTGTTGGCAGAGGCTCATAGTTCGCCATTTTCTATTCATCCAGGTTCTACAAAGATGGACAAGGATTTGAAGGAAAATTTTTGGTGGAATGGGATGAAGCGAGATATGGCTGAATATGTGGGGAAGTGCATCACTTGTCAACAAGTGAAGGTAGAATATCAACGAGCTAGTGGTTTGCTGCAACAGTTAGACATCCCAGTATGGAAGTGGGAAGATATCACGATGGATTTTGTGACTGTTTTGCCGAAGACTTTCAGGAATAATGATGCTATTTGGGTTGTGGTGGATCGGTTGACCAAATCGGCACACTTTTTGGCTATCCATGAGGGTTACTCGGTGGACAGGTTGACGCAGATCTTTCAGCAGGAGATTGTTAGATTTCATAGTACTCCGATGTCTATTATTTCAAATCGGGACCCACGATTTACTTCACGGTTCTAGAAAGGGTTTCAACGAGCTTGGGGCACTCGGATCAACTTTTGTACTTCTTTTCATCCGCAAACTGATGGGAAATCTGAGCTGACTATTTAGTGCACTTGAGTGGTCAGGTAATTAGGATGATTATTTGAGCCTAGTCGAGTTTGCGTATAACAACAGTTGGCATGCAAGTATTGGGATGGCTCCGTTTGAGGCGTTGTATGGTAGGAAGTGTCGGGCACCAAATTGTTAGGATGAGGTTGGCGAGAGGGGCATAGAAGGGCCTGAGTTAGTCCAAATCACTACGGAGAAGGTAGCGGTGGCTAAGGAGAAATTGAAATCGGCTCGATCACGGCAGAAGAGTTATGATAATAAGCATAGGAGGAGCTTAGAGTTTGAACCTTATGAGCATGTGTTTCTAAAAGATTCTCCTTGGAAGGGTATTCAGCGCTTTGGGTTGAAAAGAAAACTTAGTCCACGTTATATTGGTCCATTTGAGATTTTGGAGAGAGTTGGTGAAGTTGCATATCGGTGAGGCTTTGCCTCCACAACTAGCTCATGTGCACAATGTGTTCTATGTGACGGTGTTGAGGAGTTATTGTTATCATCTGTTGCATGTGGTGCAATATCTGTTCGATAAGATTCGAGAGGATCTTACTTGTGAGGAGCAAGCCGAGGCGATTTTGGATCGTCAAGAGCTAATTATGAGGAGGAAGACTATTCCGTTTGTGAAGGTTTTGTGGAGGAACCATTCGGAGCAAGAAGCTACTTGGGAGATTGAGGAGTCTATTCGAGCGGAGTATCCGCATCTCATTGAAAATTAAGTTTGTTTCTTTCTTTTGATTCCGGGGACGGAATCCTTTTAAGGGTTAGGTGATGTAATACCCAGTAAAAAAATAAAAAATAGATAAATAACATTTAAAATTATATTATTAAATAGTTTAATTGGATTTTGTCTTTTATTTGGGTCAAAATAGTCATTTAATTTTTATAGGCTAATAAATATTAATAACTGATTGATAAATTAATTTAATAAAATTTGGACCTTTGAACTAATTGGGTCTAATTTATATTTGTGCAATATTAAAACTCTATTTAAAATCAGAAGAAACAATAACATATATACATAATAAGCAAAACCTAACTATTTCATTATATCTTATACGAACTATTTCAGGGGATGAAGGGAGGAGGCGGCAGTGTGAGAACCGAAAAAGAGAAAAAGAAGAGTTTATATTTTCAACCAAGGCAAATCATTTGTTCTGTTCGTGAATATATTATCATATTATGTATATATCAATAGTTTTCTCATAATTGAATTGATTGCAATCAGAAGGCTTTTTCAAACTAAAGCAGGACTAGTACTAATAATTATTGTATAAATTTAATATTAATTTCTATAGTAGTTGTTATTTTGATCAGGCATCAATATTATATTAGCTTTGTATATAGATATGTATTATCCTGTATATGAATTTTGGATGAACATAGGTGAACATTGATGCATGTGTTCTATATGTATTAATTAATTAGAAATTCCCAAGTAAAGGAATTCTATTTAAATATATATATATATATATATATATATGTTTTCAAATTGAGATAATTTATATTTAATGTGTAAATAGATATGCATTAGCAGAATTTTATTTAGAACAAAGGTGCCGACAATGAATGTAAAATCTGAAAGTTTAAAAGTTTTAAATGTTTACTTATATTATGGTAATAATATAACACTAATAAAAAGAGTTCTATAAAAAGGTAATTAAGAATTAATGGCTTAATCTTCAATTAATACATTATTTATTTATGCATTTTCGTGATTAGCTTGGGCGGAAGGAGTTTAACGAATAATTTTTGGAATATAATTTTTGGGTATTACATTGCTTAATCCAGGTACGGATTTCGTACTCTTTCAGCGATACACTTGTTAAATTTGATTTATTCATTTTGTTCCTTATTTCGAATTTTGTTATTATTTCACATAATTGTTTCTTGTGAAATTCATATAATAGTTTTATTTTGGAGTTGATTCATATGACTCGAGTTTGTACTCTTTGAATTAAGTTATCATGTTTAGTATTTATTTTTGATAATTGTAGAGCGGTACATGTTACTTTCTTTGTGAGATATTGAGATTATGATTTGATTTGGTTCAACATGTACATATAGAACCCTTTTGTTGGTATTATGTCTCATGTGTTGTGACATGGTATTTTTGTTAGAATATACCGTAGGGTATATCTGAGCTATAATCATCTGTGGGGGTACAACAGGCATGTCCTCTTGGCACCGAGGCATGACACCTTCCGTGGCGGTGTAATCAGTCCACGGCGTCTCCATTTTGTGCTCCGGTGGGAGTTGGCCATTTGGTGTTTGTTGTGGGAGGCGTATGGGTCGACTCTAGTTTTCTGTTATATTTTGTTATACGGATTGGCGATGTTTGTGCCAAACACACCTTCCGATTTGCATGTATCTGGATCCGGCCGGTCTAATGTATGTTATTCCTGTGTGGCACTATTTTGATTTGCCTATGTGGCATGATTTCACTTGCCTGTGTGGAAAGATATATTTCTGTGAGCTCGGTATGAAATAACACTCATCCATTTGATTCAGCCTATTATTTCGTTGTATTAGTTTTGTTCGTTACAGTTTAGTTCATTTATTTGAGTTAGTTATTTCATTTCATTATTCTTGTATTCTATATCCGTACTGGGCATTTGGCTCATGTTGTGTTTTTGTTTCGGTAGGTAATCAGGGGGATCAAAGGCAAGTGGGATGAGAGCTCCCCTCATTCCAATGGTTTAGAAATATTCTTATTAGGCTTGATAGATTGATTTATTTGGATTTGTAATAATTACCTTAAATTGTGGTTTGGGCTAGTTTGACATTTATTCTGGTTTTTCTTTTGATATTTATTGGTTTTGAAGACTATTCCTTTATGGTTTAGACCCTTATTATGATTTCTTCAGTTATGTTGTGTTTTGAGTAACCTCTCTTTCTATTTCGGAAAATGGGTGTTACATAATATATGGGTCATACGTGTGGAAATATCAAAAAATGATATGAAAATATCAGTTTCCTATTTTTAACGTATATCTCTTCTACTCCGTACTAAAATAACAATCTTTTTCAATTTTATTCCCAAAATGAAAGTCTCTTTAAACGCGATTTATCGTATTTTTGCCTGAAAATAGGTCCTTTTTATTTATTAATATTTAAGTTTATATTTCAACACACTTGACTATAAGAAAAAACCTTATCTAATACCGCCTATCAACGACCGCACTCGATCGCAGATATGTATCAACGACTGAATACGGTCGCTAATAATGGTCGCACATAATCTGGTCGTTGTGTGGACACCAGCGACCACTATTAGCGACCGATCTATCAGCGACCACCCTATAACAACCTATTTAGTCGCAAAATTGAGTCATTATGAGTCAGGTCTCATGGGTGATGTGGCCTACGTGTCAGCGCCCTCCATTAGCGACCTCATCGGTCGCTAACACCCTCGAGCCATCAGCGGTCACTGATAGGTATTAATGTAACAATCGAGATCGTAGAATATCTTTGTAATAAGATTTTTAAAAGTTATTAAATAAAATAAATATTTTGATAGAATAAATTGTGTATTATGAGTTTTTAGGTCGATTAATGACCTAGTTTGCGTGTTACGTGACTATGTATGAGTGTTGAGAATTTTTGGGAGAACATAATTTTTTTGAGAAAAATGCTAAAACACTATTCATAAAATGCAGAAAATGTGAATAAACATTTTTTCGAGAATTTTTAATTACGTCGTAGCATTTATTTTAGAAGTAGAGATGAAATCTCTAATAAAAGTTTTTTTCGGGAAAAAGTCGTAAAAACATTATTCACACTGAAAATGCAACTTCATTTTTTTGACTTTTTGAAGACCGACATAGCGTTTATTTGGAAAAGGGGGAACGAAAGCGAAATCGAATTTTCAAAAATCAAAAGTTGGTTTTTTTGGCTAACCGAGCGTGTTACGAAAACGTAACCGAAAAAGTTAGAAAATCTAACTAAAAATAAAATGAGAAATTAAAATAATTTTGGTCTAGTCAAGCCTGGGGTTTGAATGACTTGGTTAGGAAACGAAAGAGGCTTGGCTAGGGTTGAGCCATGAGGATTCCTAGGGTTGACCCTAGGGTTAATGTGACTTAAGTCTTCAAGTGGCTTGAAGACTTAAGCCAATTCTTGCAAAGCTTGGAGCCAAAGACTTGACAGGGCATGTGTCATTTTCTAGATTAATAGCACATGGGATAAGGAAGAATGAAAAAGGCTAAGGGGTGAGTCATAAGCTAAGGAGGGGGCATGTGTCTCTTGCAAACTAAAGAGCATGTGGTGAAATGAACTTTGAAAGGGGCATGGAAAAGAAGGGGGCTGAGCATTAGGAGGCGGGGAGACAAGGGATGATGACAACCTTCTATTTTCGGTAAGTTTTGGTCCATGAGAGACACGCCATTTATTATGTGTTCCCTTCCTCCATTTTATTTCAACCAAACATCGTCTTAATGTTATAATTTTGTCTAGATTAAGTTAGTTGATCATGGATGGTTAACCTTTGGAAGCATGGTTAAGTTAGTGATAGATGGCATATGACTATTATACCCCAACTCTTGCTAATCCTATAAATATAGCTCATTTCCTCTTCATTTCTCACCAACTCACCAAACTAAGAGGTAAAACTCTAGAAAATTGGAGAGACAAGAGAGAGAAAGAGAGAGAGAGAGAGATAGGACGGATCATAGAGGAGAGAAGAAGAGCAAATAATGGAAAACATTGTAGAGGACCTTAATATTGGACTCTTAATGTTTATTGTTTGTGAAATCCGGGAAGAATGATATTTAGATAAGGAAGTTATGGAAAATTTCCAAGTGCAGCGGAAGAAAAATACGTTATAACGAAGTTATGGCAAAAATTTTCTTAGAAGGTGTCAAGCGTGAAAAATCCTAGCTTGGTACCTTTTTCGGGCCAAGTTACGGGTAGTTAGCGCTTCCGAAAAATTCTTTCTTTCCTGGATTTTTGTAGTTGGTAGAAAACGTGAGTCGTAGGCTCAAGAACAAGCTCAATCCGACTTCGGATGAGCAAGTTGTGAAGTTTAGAAAATTTAACATTAAAATGTTTTTCGGCATAAAAAATAGCTTTCGAGGTACTTTCGGGCCAATATTTTGACCAATTAAAGAATCTTAAAAGTTATTTCATCTAGAGGGATGTGTAGAGGATGTTACAAGGAAGAAAGTGGCTAAAGAACTGACTCATTCCCATATGGGATGACGAAGTTATGAAGCGGTGAAGTAGAGGTGACGGGCCAAAAAAATTCGGGAGCTAAGGCATGAAAGGAAATTTTTGCCGATAAACATACTGCTCTCCAGCACCGGGGCGTTGAAAATAAGCCTAAGTTGGGCGCCGGGGCGCTGGCCCAAAAGTTTGTGTAGGACTACTTCGACATCCTTTACTAAATTGGACATAACTCTTTCTTCTGAACTCCGATTGAGGTGATTCAAGATGATCTAGAAAGCTAAGAAGTAGACCTACAACTTTTATTGTTTGAGTTTTGAGATTTAATGTCCGAATCAAGGTTGAAATTGAGCCTCTTTAAGGTTGTTGTGTAATCAGAGACAAGGCATGGTGGTTTCTTCGGAACGCCGTACAACTATTTTCGAGTTCTAATCATTGAACATTGGAAATATGGTCTAAAGGAATGTAAACCAAGGAGTGGTAGATGAATTGGACGTATCAATCGTATATAATAATGTGTCGATTGGGCGTTCGGTTAAGACAAGTCGGGTGTGCGACGTACGAACGTTAAAACGCCGAGTTAAGTGTTGACGAACTTAAAAAGTGTTCCAATTCTAATGAAATGAATATTTTAAAACATGGAATAGAGTTAACATAAACCATGAGTGACGTCTATACGTTGCTAATTGGTATGTTTATATGCACTGAATCTGTAGGACTTTTAAAGGACGATTAACGTCAACGTTTTAAAAACCGCTAAGGCAAGTATTCTAACTCCATTCAACTTTCATTTAAATGTCAGTTTTTGAGTATATATTCTTATGAATAATCCTTATGTATACTTCGGTTTACACAATATTTATCGATTGTGCAACCTTCATACTTATGCAAACTCTCTGTAAGTTGTATAAGTGTTCAATTATGCTATAATGCATAAATTGTTTAATGTTTTGCTATAATGCATAAATTGTTCAAGCTCTGCTTTGACATAAATTTTTCAAGTTTGAAAGTTCGATATTGCATGAACTGTTTGAGATGTACGTCAATGCCATTTATTCCGGCTAGAAGAAAATTTAAATATTTTATTGGTTTAAAATTAGATCTTTGAAATATTATTGATGATAGGTAGAGCTGTCCACCCAAATATTTTTGGGTTTCGGACTCTAGTCGATCTGAGATGAGCAACCTTAATATTGGGGTATTTTTACGTCACAGGCCTCTGAGGTGGTCAAATAAATGCATATAGTCGTTTAGCTAGAGTGTTGTACAATATAGGGTACACTGAGTTGATCACCCAATGTGCCCATAAGCCAGACAATTCATAGTTGAATTAATATCGAACCTTTACGACAATAAAAAAAAGTTTAAGGTCTTTTGAACGCTCAGTACGTCGTTTCAAAAATTTTAGATAAAAGAGAATTTATTATTATTGTTCTTAATTATTCGGAATGCTTTCACAACTATATTATTCAGTTGTAGAAATAGTAACATGATTCTTGATTTTGTTGTTTATTCAACTATTTATCCTCTTTGAGCTTTGTAGCTCATCCTTGCTTTAAATTATATTTTTCAACGAAGCTAGAGCAGATTGAAGGGTCCGGAAAGGACAAAGGAAAAGGAAAGCTGGACGAGTACAAGATAGTTGTAACTATTTGTAATAATTAGAATTATTGTAATAATTACTTAATATTTTATCATGTGTTGAAGACTTAAAGGTCCGAGAGCCTGGATTTAGAGTAAGATGTATTGTAATAATTAGTGATTGTATTTATGTCATTATGATTAGGTTAGATGAGAAGTGTCGTGGAGCGCCATATCCAAAGTTTAAACGTACTCGGGTTTGGGGGCGTTACATTTACCGACCGCATGTCGTCGCTAATACTTCATTTAAAAAAAATTGCTTTTTTGTGGATTTCCCAAAAAAATTGTACCTATTTTATATCCCAACACACAACAGTATATATAAGCATCCATATAAAAATCCATCCATGCAAACAAATTAACCAACACAGAGCAATATATATAAACATCCATAAATATAAACATTCATCCATGCAAATAAATAAACCAACACAATATAAACTATATAAACATAAAATACAAGCCAATTAAGTAAAAATGTCATCTTCGTCTAACATGAACCAATCAATGCAAAAGAATGAATACAAAAATACAAGTTGCATAATCTCTAGTACAATACAAGTTTAATATATAGAAAACAAGCCGCTTTATGCATCATCATTGGTATCATCAGGTCGGGCCTGTAACAAAAGAATAAAACCCATAAATATATTTAGTATTTGTGTTGATATTGGTATGACTTATGAGAATCTATATACTATAATTATAAGTCATACAGAATCTACATGAGTAATGATCATAGGAATGGGGAAGACAGAGCATCTCCACTATGGACATGCAGCGGACCAAAAGCCTTCGTGAGTAGTCGAGGGCGGATTCAGCAACAGACCAACAGCCTCCGTGAGTAGGGTAACCAAAGTCATGTTTTGACCTTGCATCTCTCATTAAGCACTAGATGATACATCCGGTAAGTAATTAATCCATTCCACCAATAATCTTTTAGTATGTTTTCTCTCTTTCAAAATAAAAATCTAGTAGTTCTTAGTAATTTTTAAATATTCAACTAAAATAAAAGAATTTACATCAATTTTATATTTGAAAAAGTTTCATATTGACTTTGCTTTTTCAATTAAAAATTAAATATATTTTTTTGTATCCTCTCATTACACGCCTTTGGTCAAGCTTGCTGCCTTCTTGAAATACTATATATAAAAGCAACTTGTTGACACAGTTAAAGCAAAATAAGGGTATGTATTTATAACCTTGCAAATATGTTGATCGCCTTTGTTGAGCTAGCAAGGGTTGTTCGAGAGCAGTTTGAAATGTGCAGGAGCAACATAAGTTGGCATCAGCATGGTATTATACAACTTATCACCCAACTCATTGTAAAGAAAGCATTAACTGTCTTGGCTTTCTTCATAATCATGTCTTGCAACCGCAGTTTGGGACATTTATAAGTTCTCCCCTCTCCACTTCATCTTCTTACTTAAAAGTATTACATCTTTTATCCTGTAAAAACCTCATAAATTACACTGAACTATTTATGAATGAACAAACAAGAGCAACTAACCGGACAACTGTAGAACTTGTGATTATGATTCTAAGAAGTTCCAAAGGTCTTAAGCGGGCAACGGATACCACAAAGAGGCAAATAAAGGACCGCAAAGAATAGTCTAAGTCGTCTATGTCCCCATAAAGAGTTGACCTCAACCTATAAAGAGTGGCGACGGCTTAGGGTATTCTCCACCTTCCTTTCTTTGCCCTCGTTGTGGTAATCGTTGCCCGCTCAAAACCTCTAGAACTTCTAAGAATCCTAATCGCAAGTTCTACAGTTTCCTGATTAGTTGCTCTTGTTTGCTAATTCATATATAGTTCAGTGTACGTTATGATGTCTTTAAAGGGTAAACGTACTTAGAAAATGACGTTTAGAGATGAATTTATGTTAAACCTTTTATGAAAAAGAAAATGTTCAAGCTCTTTCGGCCGCTCAGAATGTATTTTAGAGAATGTTAAATAAAAAATGAAATTTACTATTATTATTCCTTTTTATTTGAGATAGTTTCACAACTATTATTAAATTGTTGAAATGCAGACATGATTCTTGATTTTGTTATTATTCAACAATTATATTTGAGCTTTTTAGCTCATTCTTGCTTTATATAAAATGTTTGCAGCTAAGCTCGAGTGAGGTGATAGTTCAAGTAAGAAATGTGACGCCCCCAAAATAGATTCAATACTCAACCCATTTTGAGTCGACAAATACATGGTACAGAATTCAAATACAATCTTTTGTAACATACGGTCGTGCAAAATACGACCACACAAACTGTGAGTTTCACTACAAATCGTATATGATACAAAATATAAACACTCAAATTCATTCCTTATTCATTACAATTATTGTCCCACTATTTTATAGAATAGTGAGGACTTCTACAGATCTAACTCTGATCATCACACTGTTCCCTAACCAGTCCCCGCGATATTCTCATTTCCTGAAGAGAACAATGGAAGAAAAGGGTGAGCTCAACTAGCCCAATAAAGAATATTATGACTAAGATAATGAAAAACAAATTATCGTTAGCCTTCAATAAATTAGATAAAATATTATGGATAACAAGTTTTAGATCAACAACTGCATCGGAAATAACAATTCAGTAGAAGAGTTAAGTAGAGAATGATGTCTACTATCTTCTTTGATTTAAAAGTCCATTATCAATATTTTATCCCTGTAACATCAATCAATATACATCTAGAATCAAATATTCATCTTTGCACTACGGGCCAAAGATATTCATTTGTATCACCAGTTGGTCATGTTCATCTCAACACCTGTCCATCTTTGCAATACGGGCCAAAGATATTCATCAGGTAATCATTCATCTTTGCACTACAGGCCAAAGATATTCAGTTATATCACCATTTAGGACTGAGGATGATGAAAAATATTTTAAAGAACGAATCTGGTGAGATAAAGGACAAAGATTAGGGATTCATAATTTAGTTTATCCAAGTTCAAGAATACTCCATAATAATCAATTGTGGAGTAAAATTCAAGAATGAAGTTCAAAACTTGGATCTAATCAAAGATAATTTGGAAAGAAAAAAAATTTACTGTGAATAGTACCCCATGAATAGTAACTCATGAATAGTAACTCGTGAATAGTAACTAGACATAAAAAGATAAAAATTTCACAAGAAAGTTCAGACCAATATTTCAGTGAAATAATATTAGATGAAACGCAAAACACAAGGAATTTTTGATCATGTCAGGAATTATAGAAGCAATACTTACCGTAGTAAGTTTAGAGTTAGAAATTTGAAATGAAACAATATACGAAAATGCAATTGAATTTTCACCCATCAGGCGGTAGTCCGCTCAGATAGATTATTTCCACAATTTAATAACAACTGAATATGAAGGGTTATTCACCAGGCATGCGGTAGTCCGTGTAGACAGGTTATTCTCACAGAATAATAAAGGATGGAATAACAACAGGAATTTACTATGCATGCGGTAGTCCGCGTAGACAGGTTATTCCAACAGAATAATAAAGAATGGAATAACAACCCTTACGAGCATTGAAAGAAAATAACTCTCTTCATGAATACGAAAGAAATAATACCCCTTACCTTAACTAAAATTTGGAGACTGCACTAGTGTAATAGCAGAATACTCTTCTTCTTTCTCTCTTACTCTCTCTATACTTTCTCTCTCTATAGCTTTAGTGAATTGGTGAGAAATAATGAAGAAATGAGCTTCTATTTATAAGCTTGACAGAGTAAGGGTAAAATAGTCTTTTCGCCATAATTTATGACATCATCGCTTACATCATCGATCCTATGACATCATTGCTTACCTCATTATTCCGATGACATCATTGCTTACCTCATCGTTCCGATGACATCATTGCTTACATCATAAGAATTCAAATTCAATTTGTTCTCTTCCACCTCATTTTACTTTTATACCATGAATTTACTATAATAATGTTATCATTCAAATTATAATAATCATACTATTATATAATCACATTATACTACTATAATGTAACATTATAATAATATATTTGAATGAATTATTTTATCGAAAAAGATAAAATACCAACTTTCAACAAATGTCACATGCTAAAAATTCCTCCGTTTAAATTCACATTGAATAAATATTTTCTTATCATATATATCAAAAATTAATTATTCACAAATAATATTACAGAACTACAATATTGACAACCAGGTCGTTCCCAAGAAAGAGGGGCTTTCCGATAAGGATTTCTCCTCATTGGCGCGCAATTATATAACCTAACCTCTTTCCTCGACAGAACTTTCTAAACATTGTTAATAATGCTATCTAATAATATTATTCAAATAATATGAATTATTGATTTGATAATTTGAAATACTGTGCAATGACAATTATTGAATCACTAATATAAAATATCAATGTAGTAATTATTGGATCAATAATAAAAAATATTGAACAGTAATTAATGTAACAATTATTGAATGAGTGACTTCTAATGTAAGAACCAATAATTCGAAATACTGTGCAATACCATGTGCTACTATGCAACACTGCGTATTACTGTATTTTAACCACCGGGTATTTCAACAGTTTAACGGTAAAAGTTTTGCCGTTTTTTTTATAAAAAGGTTACTTCTGTCGCTTTCTATATCCGACATTCATTCCGTTGTGGGGTCCACTAATGACTGCGCCGTCGTACGAAAATTCTCCGACAAAAAAAATATTCCTCGACCAAACGAATATTCCCAAACACAACGAATACTTTATAACCACTTGCTTACTTTGTAAAATTTGCACATTCCACCCATAACTTATCACATTTATCAAATCAATACCTTAGTATTTCAAAATAATATATAGAGGAAATTAAATTTTATTCATAAAAAGTTGGGGTCTTACAACCTCTTCTCCTTATAAAATTTCGTCCTCGAAATTGACGTACATACCTGGTATGTCGAAAAGGTGAGGATACCTCGCTTTCATTTCCGATTCTAACTCCCAAGTCATTTTCTCGATATCATGGTTCCTCCACAAAACTTTAACTTTAGGTATAATCTTCGAGCGTAGGACATGTTCCTTCTTATCCAAGATCTTGACAGGTACCTCCTCATAAGTTAAATCTTCAGCTATCTCGTCTGGTTCTAATTCAATAATGTGATTTGAGTCTTTCACATATTTACGTAGCATGGATATGTAAAAAACGTTATGAACACGAGACATACTAGGCGGTAAAGCAAGTCTATAGGCCACCTTTCCTACTCGGACAAGGATCTCATATGAACTAATAAATCGTGGATTGAGCTTTCCTCTCTTTCTGAATCTCGTAACTCCTTTCCATGGAGCAACACGTAACAATACATGATCTCCGACATTAAATTCCACGTCTCTTCGATGAAGATCCGCATAACTCTTTTGTCGATCTTGTGCCATTTGTATACGTTGCCGGATCATTTGAATTTTTTTTCGTAGTCATACGTACTAACTCCGGTCCTAACAATGTTGCTTCACCCACCTCGTCCCAGCATACTGGAGAACTACATTTTCGTCCATACAACGCTTCGAATGGAGCAATGCCTATACTTGCCTGATAACTGTTGTTGTAGGAGAATTCCACCAATGGTAAGTACTTATCCCAACTCCCTTTGAAGTCTAGAACATAGAGTCTCAATAGATCTTCAAGAGTTTGAATAGTCATTTTCGATTGCCCGTCCGTTTGAGGATGATATGCCGAACTGAATCATAAATCAGTGCCCATAGCTTTCTGCAAACTGACCCAAAATTGTGAAGTGAATCTTGGGTCACGATCCAAAACTATGGATACTGGCATGCCATGCAACCTCACAATCTCATTCACGTACATACGAGCAATACGTTCAAGGGAATAAGTCTCCCGTATCGGCAAGAAATGAGCAGACTTGGTTAATCTATCAACAATAACCCAAATCGTATCTATACCTTGAGAAACTTTGGGAAGACCCGTAACGAAATCCATGGTAATGTATTCCCACTTCCATTTCAGAATCTCAAGTGATTGCAATGGACCCTTTGGCACTTGATGCTCCTCCTTGACACGTTGACACGTTAAACACTTCGAGATAAACTCCGCGATCTCTCTCTTCATATTGCTCCACCAAAATATATGTCGAAGATCATGATATATTTTGGTACTCCCAGGATGGATTGCAAACGGTGTGTTGTGTGCCTCCATCATAATTCTATACTTCAAGTCAGAATCGTTAGGAAAACAAAGTCTGGAGTTGACTCGAAGTATTCCTTCTTCATCAATCCTTGCTTCTGGAATAGCACCTTCTTGCACCTTCTTCCTCATATTCATCAGCTCCGGGTTTGTAGCTTGAGCAGCTTTAACTTTATCAATCAAAGTTGGTTCTACGCGTATACTTGACATCATCGCATGGGTCCCCGGAGTCTTAAACTATATCTCCATCCTTTGTAAATCACACAAAATAGACCTTGAAAGCATCACATTCGTTCCCGCATATGATCTTCTACTCAGCGCGTCAGCTACCACGTTCACTTTTCTAGGATGCTATTGGATGGTATGGTCGTAATCTTTCAACAACTCAAGCCAACGTCGTTGTCGCATGTTAAGTTCCTTCTGGGTAAAGAAATATTTAAGGCTCTTATGATCCATATAGATCTCCACTTTCTCCCCATACAGGTAGTGTCTCCAGATCTTCAACGCGAAAACGACTGCTGCCAACTCTAGATCATGAGTAGGATAATTCATCTCATATTCTTTGAGTTGTCGCGAGGCATAGGCTATGACTTTCCCATGTTGCATGAGAACACATCCTAACCCTTTGCCCAAAGCATCGCTGTAGATAACAAATCCATCCGAACCAGATGGTATTGTCAAAACAGGTGCCGAGATGAGTCTCCTCTTGAGCTCTTGAAAGCTCTTCTCGCATTCCTCGTTCCATACGAATTTTATATCTTTTTGAGTCAGCTGAGTTAATGGAGTAGCGATTCGGGAAAATCCTTCCACGAATCTCCGATAATAACCAGCTAAACCCAGAAAGCTACGTACTTCGGTCACCGACTTTGGTTGCTCCCAACTTTGTATTGCTTTAATCTTCGCCGGGTTAACAGATACTCCACGTTTTGATACCACGTGCCCAAGGAATGCTACTTCCTCAAGCCAGAACTCGCATTTCTTCAGCTTGGCATATAGCTTGTTTTCACAAAGCCTTTGAAGTACCAGCTTCAAGTGGTGCTCATGATCTTCACAGCTTTTGGAATAGATGAGGATGTCATCAATAAAGACAACCACGAACTGATCCAAATATTCCTTGAATACACGGTTCATCATATCCATAAAAGTGGCAGGAGCATTAGTCAATCCAAAAGACATGACTAAGAATTCATAATGCCCGTATCGAGTTCTGAAAGCAGTCTTCGGAATATCCTCAGTTTTAATCTTCAGCTGATGATATCCAGAACGAAGATCGATCTTTGCGAAAAATTGTGCTCTTTGCAACTGGTCGAACAGGTCATCAATGCGAGGCAAAGGATACCTATTCTTGATGGTGACATGGTTTAACTTCCCGATAGTCAATACAAAGTCGCATACTCCCGTCTTTCTTCTTTACGAATAAAACAGGAGCACCCCAAGGAGACGTACTAGGACGAATAAAATCGATGTCCAACAACTCCTGTAGTTGGACCTTTAACTCGTGAAGTTCAATAGGAGCCATTCGATATGGGGTTTTAGAAATGGGTTTTGTATCGGGTTCAAGGTCAATAAAGAATTCAACTTCGCGTTCTGGGGGTAGACCAGGAAGTTCTTCGGGAAATACATCAGGAAATTCATTAACAATAGAAATATCATTCAAACCTGACGCATTCTGGTTTAAATCAGTGACATGGGCTAAGAAAGCTTGACATTCATTTTTCAATAAACGAATAGCTTTATGACTTGAAATGACATTGATTGATTTTAGTGGTTTGGTTGTTTGGATTTGATAGTAGTGTGCATACAAGCCAATCATGTATGATGATAAAGCACATACTTTGTAAACAATCTTATTTATTTATTAATAAAATATTCATTTATTAAAGGCATATAATTATCTACATGGTGCTGTTTTCATAATATGTAAATAACCCATAGTTTTAAGCAATGCTTTTAGAATCATGATGAGATCATGATAATGAGATCTAAATTCTTAGAAAGCTTAAAAACTAAAATAGTTCCCAATTGTGGGATTACTAAAATGGGGATTAGTAAATCCGGATAGATTGGTACATATGTTGCTTGCTCATTGGATGAGGATGACAGATCTCATGGTCATTTGTGTGGAGACACTAAAGCAAGTATGTAGGTGCTTATTGGAGAATAAGTTCACTGAACGTGACTCGCTATGGAATACCTAATGGAGTTTTACTCGCCTGTCAATAGGAATTTCTAATGTGATAGTAGTACATGTGATCCTTGGACTTGAGATCATCATAGTATCTTGTATGTAACAAATTATACTTTGACTAATTCCTTAAGGCCTTTTAAGGCATATATAGGGTATGCTTGGGTATAATGAGTTACATATGAAGATAATGAATGATCAATAAAGAATCTACCACCTCTAGTAAAAGAGGAGATATGTCCTATGTGATTCGTTAAATGACAACCTAGGAATCCTTGGCCAAGGTAGAATGAAATTAGAAAGAGGTTTCTAATTTGCATTATTTGGAGTTGTGCATTTTCTAATCAAAATACATATGATTAAATAAATTAAGACTTGACAGTAAATCCATGTCTTATATTTAATTGGGACATTGTATGGTAGAAGGATTGAATTGTACGGTAACTATTAACTCACAGGTTCTTTTATGATTAATGTTGAAATCTATATTATCTGGAAAGTCGTTGATCGCTAGGGAAGCTTATCCCTATTGTAGAATAAATGCTATTTATTTAAATAGATTATTAGTTTAATTTATTTATTTAAATAAGATTAGAATTGTTCTAATTGATTTATTCACAACCGGTTTAATATGGAGAACCTAAAGGGTCACACCATAAAAGGAAGAAGAATTATTTAAGAAGAAAATGGCATGATAGTAATAATGCATTAAGTATAATTAATTCTATGATGATAGAATAAATTAAATAGATTAATGTTTATTATTTAATATTTTAGAAATATTAAATATAAATTAATAAGAGGAGTCTTATTAATATTATTATTATTATTATTATTTTAATTCTAAAGGAGTTTAGGAATTAATATAATATTAGTACTCTCTCTCAATCCTAATAAAGATTAGGATATAAATTAATTAAAAGTATTTAATTAATTAATTATATAAAACCCTATTCTAATTGGATTAGGAGGGTTAACCTAATATCTATATAAGAGAGTCTTATATCAGAAATAAGGTACTTGAATTTTTCAAGAGTTGGGAGTACACATATTCTATAGAGATAGAAACAAGGGTTAAGCCAATAACCCATCTTACTGAGTTCTTCATCTTCCTTGGTGGATCACCGTTAGAGGCCAAACATTTGGGTGGCTGACATTGATCAAGGGAAGGAGTCACTACAGAGGAATCAAAGGAATCAAAGGAGTAGAACTTGTACCTGAGGAAGCTTGGATCTTCAAAGGTATAATTCTGTTTTTCTCCTTCTTCATTCACTGATAATTGATGCATAAGAATGATCATGGTAATGGATTTGTTTACGCTTCCGCCCTATTTATGTGATTTGATTGCATGATTGCGTTACGTACAAACCCAACAGGATTCGCACAACAGGTTGGTTAGGAATATGAAAACTAACAACCTTACGAAAATAATCAATTTTGGCATGATAAGTGGTTAACCAGTCAATTTCTAAAATCACATCAAACGCAAGTATTTTCAAAGATATAAGATCAACAGGTAGGGTGAGGGTACTAATTTGAATCAAGCAAGATTTATAAACTATAGATGTAACAAAGGTTTCTCCTAACGGAGTTTCAACAGATAAGTCAAAGTCTAATTTCTCAGAAGTCAAGTTCAAACGTTGAGCACAAGCAGGTGAAATAAATGAATGGGTAGCACCGGTATCTAATAAGGTATAGACTTCACAAGAGTTTATGATTAGCTTACCCGTAATAACCTTATTCGGGTTCCTCGCTTGTTGGGCAGTTACGACAAAAGCTCTTCCAGGAACCACTGACTTTGACTTGTCAGGGACAGCCTTTGGAGTCACCATCCCTGCTGCACTTGGTTTCGCTATAGGACACACTCGAGCTATGTGCCCTTCCTTTCCACAGTTATAACACACCTTAGATTGTTGTGTGCAGTTGGGACTGATGTGTCCCTCTTGCCCGCATTTATAGCATACGACCGGCGGTCGTTCGCCTCTCCTAGAAATAGTTGATGCTGGTGCTGCTGTCGACGTTTTCACGTTCTCATTGTTGTACCTTCTCTTCTTGAAATCTCCCCCCGACTCACTTTTTCTATTATCATGGCCACAATTACCACCGGAGTGGTTACCTCTTCTGTCATGATACTTTTCTTCTTGCTGGTTGTCATTGTTCCGATGACTGTTGCCACCGGTACAACCTTAGTTGTTGTCCCTTGGTTGAACATAATCATTATCACGTTCTAATAATTGGGCCCTGTTCACTACATCTGAATATAAAGAAATTTTGTGAGAAATGAGGTACTAACGAATTTTGGGTTTCAAACTTCGTAGAAACATCCGCGCCATACGTTCCTCATTATCAACCAAATGAGATGCGAACCGGGATAACTCCGCGAACTTAGCCCCATACTGAGACACAGTCATGTTGTTCTGTTCCAGTTTGATAAAGTCTACCTTCTTCATATGACAAATACTTTCTAGAAAGTACTTGTCATTGAACAGTTTTTGGAACTCCTCCTAAGACATCTTGAGTGCGGCAGGCTGGGTATGCTTCATAGATTTCCATCAGTAATATGTCTCTCCACGGAACATAAATGTGGCGAATGGAACCTTTTGCTCCTCCGTGCATCCCAAGACATCAAATAACTTGGTAATTTGCTTAACCCACGTTTCTGCCATAATTGGATCTGGCTTTCCCAAAAATTCTGGTGGTCCCAACTCTTTGAACTGCTTGGCAGTGACAAGCCGCGAGTTGTTATTATTTCCACCTGTATTCTGAACACGAGTCTCCCTCGTCTAGTTTTGCATGAACAGCAAAAAGCTTCTAAACATCTCATCGTTCATCGTTTGATCGGTGGGGTTGTTTACAGGAGAATTGTTGCCTTCCTGTTGCACATTCTCTTGGTTGGTGATAAAAGGTGTCTCAACGGTCTCATTCACTCCATTATTTAGATTTTCAGCTGACATTCTCAAATACTGCCATAAAACAAGGGTTAATTAAATAAATTGACATATCACATATTAACCCTATGTTCCGACCGACCAATTAAATAATCAAATAAGCTTAGGTAGGACACACACTAGTGAAGGATTTACCCGTCTCTCCCCTCCTAGTTCTATTCCCAGATCTCCGCCAGAGATCATATCCCTAAGCTCTGATACCAAATGTGACGCCACCAAAATAGGTTCAATACTCAACCCATTCTGAGTCGCCAAATACATAGTACAGAATCCAAATACAATCTTTTATAACATACGGTCGTGCAAAATACGACCACACAAACTGTGAGTTTCACTACAAATCGTATATGATACGAAATATAAACACTCAAATTCATTCCTTTTTTATTACAATTATTGTCCCACTATTTTATAGAATAGTGAGGACTTCTACAGATATAACTCTGATCATCACACTGTTCCCCGACTAGTCCCCGCGATATTCTCATTTTCTGAAGAGAACAATAGAAGAAAAGGGTGAGCTCAACTAGCCCAGTAAAGAATATTATGACTAAGATAATGAAAAATAAATTGTCGTTAGCCTTCAATAAATTAGGTAAAATATTATGGACAACAAGTTTTAGATCAACAACTACAGCGAAAATAACAATTCAATAGAAGAGTTAAGTAGAGAATGATGTCTACTATCTTCTTTGATTTAAAAGTCCATCATCAATATTTTGTCCCTGTAACATCAATCAATATACATCTCGAATCAAATATTCATCTTTGCACTATGGGCCAAAGATATTCATTTGTATCACCAGTTGGTCATGTTCATCTCAACACCTGTCCATCTTTGCAATACGGGCCAAAGATATTCATCAGGTAATCATTCATCTTTGCACTACAAGCCAAAGATATTCAGTTATATCACCATTTAGGACTGAGGATGATGAAAAATATTTTAAAGAACGAATCCAGTGAAATAAAGGACAAAGATTATGGATTCATAATTTAGTTTATCCAAGTTCAAGAATACTCCATAATAATCACTTGTGGAGCAAAATTCAAGAATGAAGTTCAAAACTTGGATCTAATCAAAGATAATTTGGAAAAAAAAGATATTTTTTTTACTGTGAATAGTAACCCTATGAATAGTAACTCGTGAATAGTAACTCGACATGAAAAGATAAAAATTTCACAAGAAAGTTCAGACCAATATTCTAGTGAAATAATATTAGATGAAACGCAAAACACAAGGAATTTCTGATCATTTCAGGAATTATAGAAGCAATACTTACCGTAGTAAGTTTAGAGTTAGGAATCTGAAATGAAACAATAAACGAAACTGCAATTGAATTTTCACCCGTCAGGAGATAGTCCGCTCAGACAGATTATTTCCACAATTTAATAACAACTGAATACGAAGGGTTATTCACCAGGCATGCAGTAGTCCGCGTAGACAGGTTATTCCCACAAAATAATAAATAATGGAATAACAACAGGATTTCACCATACATACGGTAGTTCGCGTAGACAGGTTATTCCAACAGAATAATAAAGATTGAAATAACAACCCTTATGAATATTGAAAAAAACAACTCTCTTCATGAATATGAAAGAAATAATAACCCTTACCTGAATAAAAATTTGGAAACTACACTAGTGTAATAACAGAATACTCTTCTTCTTTCTCTCTTACTCTCTCTATACTTTCTCTCTCTATAGCTTTAGTGAATTGGTGAGAAATAATGAAGAAATGAGCTTCTATTTATAAGCTTGGCAGAGTAAGGGTAAAATAGTCTTTTTTCCATAATTTATGACATCATCGCCTACATCATCGATCCTATGACATCATTGATTACCTCATCGTTTCGATAACATCATTGCTTACCTCATCGTTCTGATGACATCACTAGCTTACATCATAAGAATTCAAATTCAATTTGTTCTCTTCCACCTCATTTTACTTTTATACCATGAATTTACTATAATAATGTTACCATTCAAATTATAAAAATCATACTATTATATTATCACATCATACTACTATAATGTAACATTATAATAATATATTTGAATGAATTATTTTATCGAAAAAGATAAAATACCAACTTTCAATAAATGTCACATGCTAAAAATTCTTCCGTTTAAATCCACATTAATAAATACTTCTTTATCATATATATCAAAAAATTAATTATTCACAAATAATATTACAGAACTACAATATTGACAACCAAGTCGTTCCCAGGAAAGAGGGGGCTTTTCGATAAGGATTTCTCCTCATTGGCGCGCAATTATATAACCTAACCCCTTTTCTCGACAGAACTTTCTAGACATTGTCAATAATGCTATCTAATAATATTATTCAAATAATATGAATTATTGATTTGATAATTTAAAATACTGTGCAATGACAATTATTGAATCACTAATATAAAATATCACTGTAGCAATTATTGGATCAATAATATAAAATATTGAACAGTAATTACTGTAACAATTATTGAATGAGTGACTTCTTACGTAAGAACCAATAATTCGAAATACTGTGCAATACCATGTGCTACTGTGCAACACCGCGTATTACTGTATTTTAACCACCGGGTATTTCAACAGTTTAACGGTAAAAGTTTTACCGTTATTTTTATAAAAAGGTTACTTATGTCGCTTTCTATATCCGACATTCGTTCCGTTGTGGGGTCCACTAACGACGTCGTACGAATATTCTCCGACAAAAAGAATATTCCTCGACCAAAAAAATATTCCCCGACACAACGAATATTTTATAACAACTTGCTTACTTTGTAAAATTTACATATTCCACCCATAACTTATCACATTTATCAAATCAACACCTTATTATTTCAAAATAATATATAGAGAAAATTAAATTTTATTCATAAAAAGTTGGGGTCTTACAAGAAAGACAAAAGAAAAGAAAAAGTTTTCGAATAAAAGACATTATGTAATAATTTAAGTTATGAATGATATTTATTAAGTAGAATGATGTAATAATTATTATATTATGATGTTTCCAAACTTTTAAAGGACTTAGAACCTGGGAAGTTAGATTAATATGGTTTGTAATAATTTAGTAATTATCTTTCTATCTTTATGATTATGTCTAGTGGATAGTACCGTGATACACCACTGTTGGAATTTAAAAGTACTTAGATTTGGGGGCGTCACAAATTGGCATTTGATGAATTTTGATTTGGATTAGTAATTTTAGAGTTTTTTTTAAAAGTTGAATGATTAATTTTTGCTATATTTTAATGTCATACTTAAACTTACCACGTATCTATTTTATTTGCATTTTTGGGTTGATTTACAATTAATGACTTTTTAGCCAAATTTTACCACATGATTTAACCAAAACAGACTAAAACCACAATAACCTATAATGTTTATGTTGTCACGGGCATATTTCTTAGAGTATGCTTGGTCTAGTATGGGAATCTAACTAGAATAATATTTAACATCCTCTTAGTGAGTTTGACTCTGTCTCGGTGCCGAGGCACCTGCAAGTTTGCATATATCTCAATGGAACATAATTGAAAACTTTTCAAATTTATGTTCATATGATATTAATGTACACTAGTAGTTGCTATTTTCTTATAGGCCTTCAAATTGATGATAAAAGGCAAATATTATGATTTACGAGTTTCTTGGGTTTTGTGTCTGCCCTAGATTTTTATTTTTTTGGTAATTGAAACTATCTGCACTTCTTCACGGTGGAGCCAAGTCCTCGGCATAACGTTAATTCAAAGTTAACACATTGGAAAGGGTGAAATGACTCTTGTTCTTATGCCTTTATCAATTGTGATTTGCAGAACTGAAGCTTCTGATGGATCTATACAAGGAGATGACGGCAAAAACAATCACCCTGGAGAAGTGTAAGAATGTACCCCAAGGTCAGCCTCTGCTTGGTGAAATCCATCATGGAGCTAACGCATCGGATCACGTTTAATTTTCTTATATTAGTTAATAAGTATTGTAAGTACTATAGTATTTGGGAGACCAAGATGCAATAATAAATTTTGTAGTTATCGTGACTTGAGCATTATCTTTTTATATATAGAGTATTCATTTTAATTATTGGCTTTTTATGCATTAGTTTATCAATTAGTTTGAAACAAGTATAACATTTATATTAACTTGAAATATTAAATTTAATATTTATTATAGCAATTAATAATGATAATAATAATAATAATAATAATAATAATAATAAATATGAAATCACTTATTTGAAAATTAATTATAATTTGCAATGAATTTTGATTATTTACCAATTAATTTTTTATTTACAAATTTATAATTTGTGAAAGATTTTATTTGAGAAATGGACATTAATGAAGGATTATTTCCCTCACTAAAATCTTTTCTTGTTAATTAGTTAGTCATCAATGAATGAATTTTTCTCACTAAATTGAAAAAAGATTCTCAATTTATAATTAGTGAAGGAAAATCTTCTCACGTTAAATAAATTTGTTCTTCACAATGTGAGAGAATAAAGTTATTCACTAATTTCAAATAGTCCTTAAAATATTATTCAATAAGGAAACCAACCTTTCACTAAATAATTATATTTCATTACCAAATATAATTTGTGAATAAAAATTTATTCACAATATATCATTCACAAAAAAACATTTATTTACTACTTAACGGATACGGTTACTATGAAGTTAACTTCATGGTAAGTTGGTTAATTGACCAATACAGTGCTGACGCGCAGAGGGAGAGATCACCTCACAGCCTGCGTGTCGACACTGTATTGATCAATTGACCAAAGTTAACTTCATGTTAACCACTCCCTTACTTAACGAAGGATACCCTATCGCGACGAGATCTTATGCGATCAATCGTGTGAAGGAAATATTTCTTCGCAATAAATCTCTTGTGAGTGATATATTATGTTTTGTGAATAATTTGTTCTTCATTAGATGCCCTTTTTGGTGTAGTGATTTCTCCCGGCCGCACTTTTTACATGTGGTCAGCATAAAAAAATTCTCTGGCTGCAGGTAAGATGTGCGGCTAGTTCCTCTTTGGGCCATTGGATCTCTGAATTAACAGTGTAAGATCAGTTTGCTGGAATAGTACTGCTCTCAACTAACGTATGCAATGAAATAAGTCCCTATATATAAACACACACAAATAATTTAATTAGGAGACTCTTAAAATAAAATAAAAAACAAAAGGATAATTTTTTAAAAAATAATTAGTTTTAGTTGAGGGATTTCTCATAGTCGATATAATCATATCATAATTTATCTGTAGGGTTTAATTTGATTTAGATTATATGTTCCTAATAATAATAATAATAATAATAATAATAATAATAATAAACGGGAGAGAGAAATCTGACAAGTTGGTTACCAGAAAGGAGATGAGGCTGCAGGTGGTGGTGGTGATCGCGAAGGGCTGTTTAGGCCTATCCATATATGCCTTAAGGACTGTACATGCAGAGATGAGCCTAAACGTGCAAATGTTCAAAATGAGGCATAGGTGCCTTGGCGGGGATGCCAAAGAACAAGTAACAACAATAAATTTTCTATGTACTGCCTGTTTCAGTTCATACTTGGGTTCACTTTTGATGGTAGTCTTCTTCAAATCCATACTTAAGGAACTTCAATAACTACAAGAAAACTGGCCCACATTGCCGGTTAGGTTACGAACCGTAACTATAGGTATGATGACAGTCACTAATATCTTTATCAACGGTCGGGGACCTTCCCCTTAGCCACGGCGATAAAACCTTTAGCCACAGTCCTTTAGGCCTTTACCAACGGTTGTAACATTAACAAACTCAGATTAATTTGGGTATATTTTCTCTATAGCTATGGTCATTTGACCTTTATAGTACTATGACTAAATAATGACGGGAACTATAGCGACGGTCGTGATTGTCGCTATAATTACTTTTTCAACAACCTTCATGTTCTACGGATATAGTCATGGCCATAGCTTAGGGTGCAATAGCTACGGTCCTAACCATAGCTAGAGGTCCGATGTGTTCTTCACACAGTAGCAATGGCATAAGAGTGTAGGTACAGGTGGTTGTTGGCATTAAACTTTTAGTTGTAGTTATTTTTTTATTTTTCCCTAGTTCAATTATACTCTATTTTGCAAACATAAAACAATTAGTTATTTAATAAACAAAATACATGAGATATCATTTAAAATGTGAAAATACAATGTCAAATAACATAACAATTCATCTTAAATACATAAAACTCCAAAAGAAACCATTGTACAATCTCTCGTCTAAAACAAACGGTGATAAAGAAGGCCACATGAGACACATGTAAACATTATCATTCGAAGAAAATATTAAAACAATAGATTTACTTGAAAGAAACATAATACCCTACTTAGTTCTTACTGTGCCATAAGTTCACATGCACAAAGATTTACAATAATATTATTCCAATAATTGTAAGAAACTAAACACCATCAAAGCCCATTACTACTAATCAGAACCATACACACAACAACAGAAAATTCGCAGCAGTGTTTCAACAATGATAATTAACACCATTGAACTAGCTAGATGGTTGTACCAGGCAATGGAATCCAAACGAAATTATCTGCGAAAAAGAAATGGCACACCGGAGAGGTCCCAGGTTCAATTCCCAACACTTGAAAGGCGAGCTGATCGCGGTTCCAATCTGAGGTATCGACGTGACAAACACTGATAGCTTCAAGTCTATCTCCATTTTTCTCACCTACAAGTGAAGCCTTAAATAATCTGCTTGTATTAGGATTTTGGGAATGACAATAGAAAACTGCATACGGGTAATGCATGGTGTGACATGCCACAACCTTAGAAGCCGGAATTTCTTGGGGAACTTCCACAATTGTATAATTCTGCAGTATAGTGGGAAAGTTTTTGAGATGAGTAGAGGTTAGGACTTTAATTTTCGGACCAAGAATGGAACGTGAAAAATCAAGCATGGATTCTAAGGAGGTAGGACAAAATTTAGTCTCGCCCTTTATAGGTTCGGACTCGCAAAGGCTAAGGATCGTTTTCATCGCGTTGGCTTGGGGAGAATCTTGGGAAATAGAGAAGAATTGAAGGATGTTCGAGAATTGTTTTAGTGAGAAAGGAATTTTGTCGGCTTCTTCTTGGGGCAACAAGTGGAAGGAGGGAAAAATAGGATCATTATTTGGAAACTGGATAGGCATTGCATTCCCCAACCGGAGATCCTCCAAATTGAAGAACAGCACATGATCCATCATGTGGTGGTGGTGGTGGTGGTGGCCATGTGGCGCCCCTAGAGCATGATCCATCATTGCAGAGGCATTCTTCCCAATAACCTGTATTATATATAGCAGCTATATTTTAGAAAACGTATGCCAGAGCCAAAAATATGTGGTCAAAACAGTAAGTGAAAACAAAAATATGTGGTCAAAACAGCATAAGAGAAAAGATTGGTTCCACTGTATTCAAAGATTTGGGAAAAATCTGAAAACAAAACCTTGAAGTTTGAGACTTTGTGAATATACATGAACTGATTTTGTTGTGTATACGTTACATAAAAAAATGAGAAATGTTTCATATTTAGAAAGGGAACTCAGATCTGCTATCACATTCCATGTTCTCTGAAGCACTTGAAATACAAATTTTCAAAACATTTTTCAACAACATAAAAGATGTGTTTTCGACTGTACTCAAATTTGGTAGCAAGGAGTTTGAGAGTTTGTGCTCAAAACCAAAACATGTAATCTCTATAGAAGAAGAGATGTTAGAAATGGTAAACAAATAGATTTAATATTTCTGTATTAGTTTGCTGGTTTGTTGAAGAACTCAAAACACTAATAGCTAGTACAGTTGAGTGATACCAGGATAAGCAGCAGGTGCAGGAAGAGACGGACTTTAAGACCCATAATCGATCTTTTTTTTCTAAAGCTCGATCCTGTCCGAGTTTATAATAAATAGCAAGAAAAACGATACTACATGATGCACAATATCTTTTTCTATAATTCAGAAAACAATTAATTTACTTTTATTTATGAACTCACCAACCTAAAAAGGAGGTTAATAAGATATCCGCATATTGGTCAAGCTTTAAATCCCGTATGAAAATTTGACGAACATTAAATATATAAATTTAAGATTATTTGGCCAATTTATACTATTATTAAAAGACAATGGGACTCTTTTTGGGGTATAACATATTTTCAATTAATTTTGGTTGAATTTTTCAATGTAGTAGTTTATATCCTTAAATGAACTCAACAAGATTATATTAGTGTTTAGTGTTTGGGTATGATAGTATACTCTCTCCCTTCTTTAATATAAATCGTTTTAGAGAAGTGTGTTTGTCTCTTAATATATATCGTTTGAGAATTTCAAATAAATATTAATTGTTTACTTTTTAATATTAACCCAAGTATTAAATATAACTTTGGTTATGAGAGATTATTTTTTACTCAATAAATAATACTCTTTTTTCTAATATAAAGATAATATAAATAATTAATATTATATTTAATGTTATATAATTATTTTTTAATAATACTTGTGCCATCTTTAAAATAATTTAAATTAAGGGACGAATAAAGTACTATTTAGAGGTAAATGACCCATGCCCAACCAATAATAGCATCTCGATCTTAGACTCCATACAATTCTGAGCATTTATTATCAGTAATTTAATACTCCTTCCGTTTTTTAATATAAGTCATTTTAGAATTGTGCATAAGAATTAAAAAAATAATTGTAAATCATTAAATATAATATCAATTGTCTATATTACTCTTGTATTAGAAAAAAAAAGTTATTTATTAGACATATAATAGTGAGAGAACCAAAATTATATTTAATACTTGGAGTAATATTGGAAATGGTCCTCTTAACATGTGCCCTTAGGGTATATGCTAAGCACACAGTTCAAGAGAATATTTTTTTGAACTATGTGCATATTCTCTTAATTTTTATATTTGCACTAAATTTAAGAGAATATGCACAGAATTCAAGAGAATATTCCCTTGAACTGTGTGCTTAGCATGTGCCCTAAGGGCACATGTTAAGAAATTCCTATTAAAAATTAAGCAATTAATGCTTACTTGAATTTTTCAAACGACATATATTAAGGAACAAAAATATTTTTCCAAAACAATTTATATTAAGAAACGGAGGGAGCATACAACTTTGAGAACTATGCTCACCCTTATAATTTTTTAGACAACCATTTGAGAGTTTATCCAAGCGTAAATTGATAGTCTCATTGTCCCTTAATATAAGTTATTTTTGATTTGTCCATAAATATTAAAAAAATAATTGTATAGCATTAAATATAATATCAATTGTTTATATTATCCTTGTATTAGAAAAAAAGAGTATTATTTATTGGGAAAAAAATAATGAGAAAATCAAAATTATATTTAATAATACTTAAGATATATTAGAAACTAAACAATTAATGCTTACTTAAAATTGTCAAACAATAAATATTAAGAGACAAAAATATTTTTCTAAAACGAACTTTATTAAGAAATAGAGAGAATACATTCTACACATACAACAACAAAATGCATAATGCATGGCTACTCTGCAACGATACGAATATTAGTTTTTGTTCATTCTCTTATCTAATCTTTTGTGCCATATTTATTTTAAGTTATGTGTGATTTAGTTATAGTTACATATTTACAATTAAATTTTTTTAAATAGATAATTAATACATGTGACTACTAATAGAAGAGATGAGATAGAGCATGACACGTGGTTTGTGGATAATATAATGCAAGTTTATCTCTTTTTCAGAAATAAATATTTTCAAATGAAAATATGATAATTTTGTACTTATTCTTCTCATATGAGTATTAAATGTAACCTATATCTATAGATCTATATCTATGTGAGAAAGAAATATCAGTTGTTTAAGTAATTTTTGGAGACTTTAGTAGATAATTAGGTATTAATGTTAAAGTCTACTTTTGAAATTCATTATTGGAAGTCGCGATTGATTTGTTCGTGTTAGGATAATTTTTTAATTATTAAATTTATAGATGGTAGAAGAAGGGAGGGAGACTCACAATAATAATAATAATAATTACTTTCTTACGTTTTATAATATATGATATTTTAGATTATTTTATTTTTTTAAAATTATTTGACATTTTATATAATTTAGGAGAATTAGTCACAATCTTTCTAAAATTATCTCTCATGGAAAAATATTATAGATAAAAGAGAAAATGAGAAAATATAATAAAAGATATTATAGACAATTAATACTATATTCAATGTTATACAATTATTTTTTAATTTTTGTACACAATCCAAAATAATTATAAAACTTCATATATTATATTTTACGACATGGAGGAGGTAGTAGTATTCTTCCTTCACCTCCTCTTTCTCGAATATAACAATTTTTGGGCGCAGGAGATTAGGATCCTCTTCATTTTAAATAAATAGAGACTCTTTATTTTATGGTCTAGATTTAAAATGTGCGCTCTCTCTTCTGTGAGTATGATGTCATATTTTAACATATTTTAAATTTGAACTATAAAATAAAAAATCTCCATTCACTTGAAATGAAAAAGATTCTGATCTGGGGGAAGAAGGGATGAGGACACGCTAGACAGCGATGTTGCGTAGATCAGCAGAAACTTTGAACAAGCAATTACTCATTTATTTTATCAACGTCTGATTAGCATTTCTGTCCCTCCAAGTTGTCACCCACTTTCAAAGTCGTCCCTAAAGTACCATTTTCGTCAGTTAGGTCCTTAAAGTGGTATTTTATTAGCGTTTCTGTTCCTTCAATCCATTTTAACCTAAATCCGACCCATTTTGACCAAGTTTAACCCAACCCGACCCAGTTTGATCCAACCCAAATATTTAATATTTTAAAATATAATAGTATTTTTAAAATAAGTTTAAAATAATATTTATATTTAACATTTAAAAAAATAATATTTAATTATTTAAAATAAATTATTGTTATTAAAATAATAATTATTTTAATATTTCAAAATAAAATAATTATTTTAAAATAGTTATTTTTAATATTTAAAAATAAAATATTAGTTTTTTATAAAAAATAATAATTATTATATTTAATATTCTAAAATAAATATTTTTTATTTTTAATATTTTAAAAGTAAAAAATATTTTTGTAAATATTATTTTAAAAATAATATTTACTTTTAAAATATTAAAAATAATATTATTTTAGAATATTAAAATAATAATTATTTTAGAATATTAAAAATAATATTTATTTTAGAATATTAAAAATAATATTTAATTTAGAATATTAAAAATAATAATTATTTTAGTTTTTTTATATAAAAATTTGAATAATTATTATATTTATATTTATTTTAATTTTTTAATATTTACTTTTAATATTCTAAAATAATTATTAATTTTAATATTCTAAAATAAATATTTTTAATAATTATTTTTTTTGAAGGAAAAATAATATTTAATATTCTGAAATAATTATTAAAAAAATTAAAATAATTATTAAAAAAAATTAAAATAATCTTAATAATTATTATTTTAAAAACTAAAATAAGCTTAATAATTATTATTTTAAAAATTAAAATAATCTTAATAATTATTATTATTAAATAATAAGTTTTTTTAATATGTATTTCAGAATATTAAATATTTTTTTTCCTTCAAAAACAATAATTATTAAAAATATTTATTTTAGAATATTAAAAATAATAAATTTTTTATAATATTAAAAGTAAATATTAAAAAATTAAAATAAATATAAATATAAATATAATAATTATTCAAAAAAATTAAAAAAATATTTTTTTTAATATTCTAAAATATATATTATTTTTAATATTCTAAAATAAATATTATATTTAATATTCTAAAATAATTCTTATTTTTAATAATCTAAAATAAATATTATTTTCAATTTTTTAAAAGTAAATATTATTTTTAAAAATAATATTTACAAAATTATTTTTTACTTTAAAAATATTAAAATTAAAAATTATTTTAGAATATTAAATATAATTATTATTTTTATTTTAAAAAAAACTAATATTTTAATTTTAAATATTAAAAATAACTATTTTTAAAATAATTATTTTATTTTAAAATCTTAAAATAATTATTATTTTAATAATAATAATTTATTTTAAATAATTAAATATTATTTTTTTAAAATATTAAATATAATTATTATTTTAAACTTATTTTAAAAATATTATTATATTTTAAAATATTAAAATTTTGAGTTGGGTCAAACTGGGTTGGTTGGGTTGGGTTAAACTTATTCAAAATTGGTTAAAATGGGTTGAAGAAACAGAAACGCCAATAAAATATTATTTTAAAAATCTAACTGACAAAAATAATATTTTAAAAATAATTTTAAAATTAAATAACAACTTAAAAAGACAGAATTGCCGATCAGACTTTTATAGACTATCGAGTGAGTGAATACTACAGTCTATTTATGAAGCAAGTACATGAAGTAACTGTATAAGTGATTGATATCAAGGGCGCATTGAAGACTGTGTGAGCAAGTGGAAGAGAGAGAAGAATGCACGTTCAGGTTGGACTTGGAGCAATATTTTAAAATAAAAAAATTATAATAAAAAAATAATATTTTTAAATAAAAAATTTCACTATAAATCTGATAACAATAATTTTTACCGTCGTTAAAATATTAAAAAATATTATAAAAATATCAGTATGCTTTAATAAATCCTATTATTACTCCACTACAAATAAAAAAAGGCCCCACCTCCTTTTCGAATATAACTAGTTGTTATTATATGAGTCCTCGTTTGTACCAAAATTTATTTTTTTATTTTTTTATTTTTTTTTTGCATCCCCTCTCAGAAAATAAATAATATTTATTTTAATTAAAATTTTTACAAAAAAAAATAATTTAGGTATAATTTAGATAGACGTACAATTTTGTACGTGTATCCAAATTACACCTAAATTATTTTTTTCTATAAAAATTTCAGTTAGAATAAATACTAGACTTAAATATTTTCACTACCCTAAACTATCTGACATATTTCACTTTGGTGATTCATCTTTAAATTTTTTCAAGTAGATGATTGAACTATTGTTTTTTTTTCAATTTGATCCAATGTTGGCTATTATGTCAGAAATTGTTGACGTGATTAGTTGAGTGAGATATAAAGCAACTGATGTGTGTAAAAAAAAATTATTTTGAGATTAAACATTATTGATACATTGAATGGTAAAATAATCATACCCCTTTCATTAATACATTCACACTAATTAAAAAACATCAAAACCTCAACAATCAGAATCGATCCAAGAAAGGCCCAAAATCGATCGACATAGCCTCGTTATCCTCTTTTACATCTCATCCTCTCCTAGGAGATACCGTTGTGATTGGACTTAAGGCTGTAAACGAGCTAAACGATTCGGGCTCGATTCAGGCTCGACTCGAAAAAATACGAGCGAGACTCGAATTCGTTAATAATATGATCCAAATCTGAGCATTAAAAATAGTTCAAATAAAAATATGAGTAGAATCTGAGTAAGGTTATACTCGACTCGTTTATGATTCAAACTACTCGAATTCTTGAGTGTGATTCGATACATGCTCGATTGATACAAATTCGATTAGATACTCGATACATTCTTTTATAATATATACAAATTTAAATCAAATTAGAATAATTAATTATTATTATTATTATTTTTAATTTTAATTGTGATTTTATATTTGTAAAGTGTAATAGTAAATATATTTTTTCATTTCTAAGTAAAATAACAAATTCAATTTATAATTATATTTATTATAAAACTAGTTATTATGTAGAGACTCGAATTCGAGCTTGAATTTGAAGCTCGCGAGTAGTTTGATTATAATTCGAGTCGAGTCGGATCGAATTCGAGTAGTAAATATTCAAGTCGAGTCGAATCTGAGTAGAATTTTTCATATACAATTCAAATTCGAGTCGAAGTCGAGTACGAATTTATTATTTCGAGTCGAATCCAAGTAGCTCTCTATTCGCTTCGATTCGATTCGTTTACACCCTTAATTGGACTAATATCCATGAGTTGATCCACCAGATTTAGCATTTGGCTCAAGCTCCTTGTTGGCAAAAATGGATCAAACACATCTACAGTTTGCGTTCAAGTGAAAAACACACAAAAATAAGCTCATTTTAAAAAAAAGCTAGCTACCAAAAATCAAGAACAAGAACGAACAATAAATCCGAACCCAGATTCCAGCGAGATCCATCCTCCAAAACCCCAACACCAGCAAAGCCATCAAAAAAAATCAAGAACAAGAGCGAACAATAAATCCGAACCCAGATTCCGGCGAGATCGATCCTCCAAAACCCCAACACCAACAAAGCCAACAAAATCCGAAACCACCCAAACCATTAGCATTGAATTTATTATTGTGTACATTATAACTGGCACTCTCCATAAATATAATAAAATAAAATAAAATTTTTATAACTATGTAAATCGTAATCTATGTATTGAAGATAAATTATAAATAAAAGTCCTCATATAAACATATTATAAAAGTTTTAATCAAGTATTTGAAAAAAAATAATTAAATATTCAATGTAAACTTTTGAATCTAATTATAAATTATAAATATTCATCATTTTAGGTAATGATTTCAAAAATGATGAAAATTTCATCATTCAATATTTTTAAAAGTTTGCGTTGAATATTTAATTATTTATATTCAAAAGTTTACATTGAATATTTAATTATTTTTTTTAAATACTTGATTAAAACTTTAATAATATGTTTATATGAGGACTTTTATTTATAATTTATCTTCAATACATAGATTATAATTTATATAGTTATAAAATTTTTATTTTATTTTATTATATTTATAGAGAGTACGAATTATAATGTACATAATAATAAATATTTTATTATATTTATGAAGAGTGCGAATTATTTTAATTTTTGTTCTATAACCTCATATATTATATATTATGACACGGACACTTCTTGGAGTAACATTTAATATGTGTGTGTGGGGGAAGGGATGAGTACAACGATGAACACACAATTAATATAAGACGTTCTTTAATATAAGATGTTTTAGAGAAGTTTTTTTGTCCTTTAATATATGATATTTTAGAATTTTAAGTAAGTATTAATTATTTAATTTTTAATATTACCTCAAGTATTAAATATAACTTTGGTTCTTTCACTATTTTTTGCCTAATAAATAACAATATCTTTTTTCAATACAAGAACAATATAGATATTTGATATTATATTTAATGTCATACAATCATTTCCTTAATGCTTATGCACAACTCTAAAATATCTTATACTCCCTCCATCCCATAATAACTGTCGTATTAGAAAAAAAAATTCTAATTTATTTGTCGTTTACAACTTTTTAGGAGAATAAATTATTTACTTTCCTATATCACCCCTATCTTCTCTCATTGTCCCAAAAAATTCTCTCCCTTGTATTAATAGTTTTCAACTTCCCATAAAGGGATAGTGATAAAATTTTACACAAATTTTAATTAATAAATGATAGCATTAAATAACTTTCTTAATCTATGTGCATAAAGCTAAAAGTACAATTATTATGGGCTGGATAGAGTATTAAGGGACGGATGTAGTACCTATGAAACAGTACATGAAGCAGCTGAGAAATACTAATAAAGAGAGAGGGGGTATCTGTTTGTATAAGTGATTGATATCAAGAGCGCGCATCGAAGACTGTGTGGGCAAGTGGAAGAGAGAGAGAAGCATGCACGTTCAGGTTGGACTTGGAGTTAAATTTAATAAAAAAAATCGATAAATTTATAATAAAAAATTATATTTTTAAATGAAAACTTTCACTATAAATCTTATACTGATGATTTTTCACCGTAGTTAAAAATATTAATTTTCTTTAATAAATCAAATATAACTAGTTGTTATTATATTGAAGAAGAGAGGGAGGCCTTAGTTGTTCCGCTTTATCCGTCCTCCACCTGCAACCTCCACCCTTCCCGCCCTTAATTTGACAAAGTACCACCACTCTCTCTCTCTCATGTCACTTTCAATCATTTATTTTAAATAAAGGGAGTATTAATGCAAAACTACATTGAAAGATTATTTATAGAGACTCGCAAAACCAACACCGCAACACGTAAGCGACTAACAAGATCTGAAGTTATTAGAGTTTGAAGACTGGATATTTATTACGAAAATAAGGTGAATAATCTTATAAAGAAACACAAAATAAAGTTATTGAGATAATCATGCAACCGACGACGGAATCTAATTTTAAATATTAACAATTGATTAATATAAGACTTATACTTTGTTTACATTAATATTTCTCAATTAATTTTTATTTTGGGCGATTGATAATTCATAGCAGAGTAACAGAGTAAATATATATTTTAACGACATTTTTGTACTTGTTTTAACGAGACTTCGAACATTTAGTGACACTCATCATAGTTTTTGTTTCGACACTATTGACTTTTTTTTTATTTTCTTTTTCTGAATATCTACTTTCTTTTCGTAATAAAAATCCTGTCTTTTATAATTAGTACGTACATAATTTTGACATTTATTTAAAAAGAAATTAAACAAACAGATTTGTTGAGAAAATTTTATAGCTGGCTTGAATTGATAGTCATCCATCGACAGTGGCGAAGCCACATAGAACTTGTAGGGTCAATCGATCACACAGAAAAAAAATTATTTTATAATATAAAGTAAATTTTAAAATTTTTAATTATTATATATAAATTGATCCCATTAAAATTTTATAAATTTTCTATTATACGGGGTCAAATTAAAAATTTATAACTTTATCAATTCAAATTTTAACCACATATGACTCATATCCTCTCAATATATATATCTCTCTATAATATTATAAACTAAATAATAATCTAATTTATATTATTTTTAAAAATAAATAATGAATTACTTATTTATAAAAGGTTGTAATTAAAAAGTCTATTATGAGTCAATATAGTGTATACATACCATATATTATTACTTATTATATTTTTATTATAATATAGTGTGTGTATATATATATATATATATATATATATATATATATGTGTGTGTGTGTGTGTGTGTGTGTGTGTGTGTGTGTGCATGTGTGTGTGTGTGACCCGAAAGTATAAAGTATTAAAAAAAATTGACACTGGAACGCTGCCCCTGAACTCCCGCCAAATTATTTGTAACTCAGTAATAATTTTGACCCCACTACCAAATATTTATGTCTTCACCACTGTCCATCGATCCTCACTAATCTCCATCCTTCAACATCAATACATCATAATACAATTATTTTTATCAAATAGACAAGATTAAAAAAAATATTTTTATGAATTACTCCCTCGGTTCCATATTAACTGTCTTTTTAGAAGAAAAAATTTGTTTTAATTTATTTGTCGTTTACATCTTTATAGGAGAATAAATTATTTATTTTTCTATATCACCCTTAACTTTTTTCATTGTCCCAAGAATTTTTCTTTCTTGTATTAATAGTTTTCAATTTTTCATAAAAGGGTAGTGATAAAATTTTATACAAATTTTAATTGTTAAATGAGAGTATAAAATGAGTTTCTTAATTCATGTGCATGAAGCTAAAAAGACAGTTAATATGGAACCGAGGGTGTAATATTATTATCTTTCTTGCTTAGGTTGGGGGACTATGTTGTACTTCTTCCGTTCCTAAAAGATTGTCGTTTTAGAAGAAAAAATATGTTCTTAAAAGATTGTCGTTTGTAATTTTCTAGGAGAATAAATTATTTACTTTCTTATATCACCCATACCTTCTCTCATTGTCCCAAAAAAAATTCTCCTTTATATTAATAGTTTTTAATTTTCTATAAAGGGATAGCGATGGAATTTTACATAAATTTTAGTTATTAAATGATGGATCCTCTTAACATGTGTCCTAAGGGCACATGCTAAGTACACAGTTTAAAAAAATATTTTTTGAACTGTGTGCATATTTTCTTGATTTCTGTATTTGCACCAAGTTTAAGAGAATATGCACACAATTCAAAAAAATATTCTCTTGAACTGTGTGTTTAGCATGTGCTCTAAGGGCACGTGTTAAGAAATTTTTTAAATGATACAACCTCCGTTTCTAAAAGATTGTAGTTTAAGATTTTGACACATGATTTAAGAAAGTCATTTAATACTAGTAAAATTTGTTTGAAATTTTATCACTACCCCTTTATGAAAAATTTAAAACTATTAATACAAGTGAGAGAATTTATTGGAACAATGAGAGAAGATAAGGGTACTATAGGAAAGTAAATAATTTATTCTTCTAGGAAGTTGTAAACGACAAATTTTTTGGAACAAATTTTTTCTTCTAAAACGACAATCTTTTAATAACGGAGAGAGTAGTATTCAACGATTTTCTTAATTTATGTGCAAAAATCTTAAACGATAATCTTTTAGGAAGGAACAGAGGGACCCTCTGTTCCTAAAAAATTATCGTTTTAGAAAAAAATATTTGTTTCTAAAAGATTGTTGTTTACAACTTTCTAGGAGAATAAATTATTTACTTTTTTATATTACCCCTACCTTCTCTCATTGTCTTAATAAATTATTTTCCTTATATTAATAGTTTTTAACTTTTCATAAATGAATAATGATAGAATTTTATACAAATTTTAATTATTAAATAATAATATTTAATATATTTTTTAATCTATGTATAAAAATCTTAAACGATAATTTTTTAAGAAGAGAGTGAATAATATTTAGTGCTTTCAAGATACTACGACTTTTCGATTCCTAAAAATGATTATAGCTTGCCGAATTGTACAAATGATATTTGTGTTATCAATTATTTTCTCTTTATTCTTATTTTTTGTAAGTGGGATCAACTAGAAATATTTTGGGAATTGGGAACTGACACTCCCACAAAATCTTCACCTAGAAATCCGTGAAATATTTTTCCAACAATAATTGTAAACCTTACCTATAATATTTCTTCGGTTCCTAAAAGATTATTATTTTATAAAAAAAAGTTTGTTCAAAAAAATTTGTCGTTTATAACTTCTTAGATGAATAAATTATTTATTTTTCTATATTATCCCCTATCTTCTCTCATTGTCCCAATAAATTCTCTCTATTGTATTAATAGTTTTTAATTTTTCATAAAGGGGTAGTGATAGAATTTCAAACAAAGTTTATTAGTATTAAATGACTTTCTTAATTAATGTGCCAAAGTCTTAAACAATAATCTTTTAAGAACAGAGGTAGTATAGCTCTAGACAAATCTTGTTATTTATGTACTCCCTCCGTCCCTTAATATAAGTCGTTTTAGAATTGTGAACAAGCATTAAGGAAATCGTTGTTTAGCATTAAATATAATATCAATTGTCCCTTGTATTGAAAAAAGAGAGTATTATTTATTGGACCAAAAATAGTGATAAAACCAAAGTTATATTTATTACTTGGGGTAATATTGGAAACTAAACAATTAATACTTACTTGAAATTGTAAAACGTCTTATATTAAGGGACAAAAATACTTCTCTAAATCGTCTTATATTAAGGGACGGAGGGAATACTCCTCTCCCGGATTTTCTTAAAATACGGAATTTTTTTTTGTTTTTTTTTACAATTAATAAAAAATGTATAATATTATACATTTTTTATTAACAAAAAATGTATAATAAAAAATGTATAACAAAATAGGTCTGTACAGTCTGTACAGACCTGTTTTGGACTGTACAGACCTGTTTTGTTATATGTATTCAAATCACACCCAAAACACTGTATAATGAAAAAAATTTAGTTCCATAAAATATTATACATTTTTTATTAGTTGTAAAAAAAAAAGCAAAAAAAAACAAAAAAAAAATCCATATTTTAACTCTGTCCGGGCGTCCGAAGCTGATCCGGCCTCTATATATATATATACATATATGGAAAAAAGTAATCTAACGTAGCATTAGCTTAATAAAACGACGTAATGTCGGGCTCCGCCCTAGTGCTCAGGCACGGTCTACTCGTTTTACCAAGCACCACGCATTGCAGCCACAACCCACTTATGTGAATTCGACCTAAGATTTAATCGACTCATTGTTTAACTTATTTGGAATTTTTGAAGATTATTAAAAGGCAATGGAACTCTTTTTTGGGCTATAATATATTTTCAATTAATTTTGGTTGAATTTTTCAATGTAGTAGTTTATATCCCTAACTGAACTCAACAATAGTATATTATTATAGTATATTAGTAGTGTCAAGGGTTTAGGTATGGGTATGATAGTGCTCTCACCGTTTCTTAATAAAATATTTGTCTTTTTAAATGTGGACACATTTTTCTAGTATTTAAAAAGGGATGGAAGGAGTGGAGTATTATTTAGAGGCAAAGGACCCATGCCCAACCAATAATAGCATCTTGATCTTAGACTCTCTGAGCATTTATTATCTGCAATTTAATACACAACTTTGAAAACTATGTCACACCCTTTTAATTTTATTCAAGAGAATGTTCTCTTAAACTGTGTGCTTAGTATGTGCCCTTAGGACATATGTTAATAAATTCCTTAGTTTTTTAGACAACCATTTGAGAGTTTATCCAAGCGCAAGTTGATATATCCTACACATACAACAACAAAATGCATAATGCATGGCTAATTTGTAACGGAACGAATATTAGTTTTTGTTCATTCTCTTATCTCATCTTTTGACTTATATTTATTTTAAGTTGTGTGATTTAGTTATAGTTACATATTTACAATTAAATTTTTTTAAATAGATAATTAATACATGCGACTACTAATACAAGAGATGAGATAGAGCATGACACGTGGTTTGTGGATAATATAATCAGGGCCGGCTCTGAGGGGGTGCAGAAGGGGCGATCGCACAGGGCTCTCAAATTTGGAGGGCCCCCAATTTTTTTTTTTTTTTTTTTGTATATGTAAAAAATTGATTATGAAAGTTTGATTGATGATTTTGCAGCAAAAAATACAAGAATGATGCTAGCGATCGTGTGAAGTTTATTGTTCATTTAAGTTTTAGTTACCATTTCTTTTTAATTGATAATTTATTGAAATTTTAGCTATATTTTCTTTCTAATTGATAATTTTATTACTCGACGTTGACATTTATTATTTTAATTAATTATGAATTTTGATATAAATTGTGCTTTATATATTGGTGCTGATAAAAAAAATAGTATTTTTATATGCGAGAGGGCCCCTATTTTTTTCTCGCACAGGACCTCCAAATTCTTGAGACCGGCCCTAAATATAATGCAAGTTTATCACTTTTTTCAGAAATAAATATTTTCAAATAAAAATATGATAATTTTGTACTTATTCTTCTCATATGAGTATTAAATGGAATCTATATCTGTGACGCCCTCCAGAATAGGTCCAGTCAACCCAACCCATTCTAAGTCGTCAAATACATGGTACAAAATCTAAATACAAACTTGTATATCACACGGTCGTGCAAAATACGATCACATAACTGTGAGTGTCAATACAAATATGTACAAAATATTAACATTCAAACTAAGTACTCATTACAATTTTTCTCACACTATTTATTAAAAATAGTGAAGACTACTACTGCTCTAACTCGGACCATCACTCTGTCCCCCGACTAGTTCCTGCGACATTCTCATTTCCTGAAGAGGACAATAGATAAAAAGGGTGAGCTCAACTAGCCCAGTAAAGAATATTATGACTAAGATAATGAAAAATAAATTATCGTTAGTCTTCAACAATTCAGATAAAATATTATGGACAACAAGTTTTAAATCAATATTTGCAGCGAAAATAACCATTCATTAGAAAATTTAAGTAGAGAATGAAGTCTACTATTTTCTACGATTTAGAAGTTCATCATCAATGTTTTATCCCTTTAACATCAATCAATATACATCTCGAATCAAATATTCATCTTTGCACTACAGGCCAAAGATATTCATTTGTATCATCAGTTGGTCATGTTCATCTCAATACCTGTCATCTTTGCACTACGGCCAAAGATATTCATCAGGTAATCATTCATCTTTGCTCTACAGGCCAAAGATATTCAGTTATATCACCATTTAGGACTGAAGATGATGAAAAATAATGAATTCAGTGAGATAAAGGACAAAGATTAAGTATTCGCATTTTAATTTATCCAAGTTCAAAAATACTCCATAATAATATTTTGTGGAGCAAAATTCAAGAATAGAGCTCAAAAGTTGGATACAATCAAAGATAGGAACCTTAACAAGCAACTTGGACATATAGAAGAAAATTTAATTTTTTTGTGAATAGTGCCGTATACGTGAATAGTGCCGTATACGTGAATAGTAATCCCGACGAAAAAAATAAGAATTTCATAATAAAATTCATGACAATATTTTGGTATAATGATATTGAAAAGAATAACATCATTTACGAAAGAAAATAACATCCCTTACAAATACGAAAGAAATAATACCCCTTACCTTAGTAGAAGTTTGGATGCTGCAATAGTGTAGTAGCAGAATACTCTTCTTCTTTCTCTCTTATTCTCTCTTTAAATCTTCTCTCAGTATAACTCTGTGGATTGGTGGTGAGAAATAATGAAGAATTGAACTTCTATTTATAGAAGAACTGAAAGTGGCCCTTGGCTTTAACGAATGTCCAAAATGACTCCTGGTAATATTGAAGAGGCAAGTACTATTTGCGAAGAGGCAAATAACTCTTGAAAAAACGAAGAGGCAAGTAACTCTTGGAAAAATAAAGAGGCAAGTTACTATTTGAGTTACTATTTACGAAAGTGACTCTTAGATGATGACCTATGGGTCCCAACTTACCAAATGACACATATCATTATAACTTCCTTCGAGTGTCGGCAACTTCCTCTAATGGTTATGTTACTCATCACACAATTAATCAACGCTTTTTAATCGTTCCAAATTTCCAATCGAAAATGGTCAAAATCCACAAAATAAATATTTTCTCATCATATAAATCAATAATTAATTGTTCACAAATAATATTACAGAACTACAATATTGACAACCAGGTCGTTCTCAAGAAAGAGGGGGCCTTCCGATAAGGACTTCTCCTTACTGGCGCGCAATTAAATAACCCCTCCTAGACAGAACTTCCTTAGACATTGTCAATAATGCTATCTAATAATATTATTCAAATAATATGAATTATTGAGTTGATAATGTGAAATACTGTGCAGTGAAAATTATTGAATCAATAATATAAAATATCAACGGTAGCAATTATTGAATCAATAAAATATCATGCAATTATTGAATCAATAATATAAACTATTGAACAGTAATTACTGTAACAATTATTGAGTAAGTGACTTCTTACGTAATAATCAATAATTAAAATTACTGTGCAATACCGTGTGCTACTGTGCAACACCGCGTATTACTGTATTTTAACCACCGGATATTTCAACAGTACTAACGGTAACAACTACGCCGTTATTTTATAAAAAGATTATTTCTGTCGCTTTCTATATCCGATAGTTATTCCGTTGTGGGGCCCACAAATATCTGCGCCGTCGTACGAATATTCTCCGACAACAAGAATATTCCACGACCAAACGAATATTCCCCGACAACAATGAATATTTTATAATCACTTGCTTATTTTGAAATATTTGCACATTTCACCCATAACCTTTCATATTTATCAAATCAACACCTTACTATTTCGAAATAATATATAAAGAAAATTAAATCTTTATTCATAAAAGTTGGGGTCTTACAACCTCCCCTCCTTATGAAATTTCGTTCTCGAAATTGACTTACGTACCTGGTATGTCGAAAAGGTGAGGATACCTCATTTTCATTTCCGATTCCAACTCCCAGGTCATTTCTTTAATAGCATGGTTTCTCCACAAAACTTTAACTTGAGGTATAATTTTCGAGCGTAGGACATGCTCCTTCCTATCCAAGATCTTGACAGGTACCTCCTCGTACGTTAAATCTTCGGCTATCTCGTCTGGTGCTAACTCAATAATGTGGTTTGGATCTTTCACATATTTACGAAGCACGGATATGTGAAAAACGTTATGAACACGAGACATGCTTGGAGGTAAAGCGAGTCTATAGGCCACATTTCCTACTCGGTCAAGGATCTCAAATGGACCAAATAAATAGTGGATTGAGCTTTTCTCTCTTGCCAAACCTCGTAACTCCCTTCCACGGAGCAACACGTAATAACACATGGTCCCTAACATTAAATTCCACGTCTTTTCGATGAAGATCCGCAAAACTCTTTTGTCGATCTTGTGCGGTTTGTATCCGTTGCCGGATCATTTGGAACTTTTTCGTAGTCATACGTACTAACTCCGGTCCCAACAATGTTGCTTCACCCACCTCATCCCAGCATACTGGAGAGCGACACTTTCGTCCATACAACTCTTCGAATGGAGCCAAGCCTATACTTGCCTAAGAACTGTTGTTGTAGGAGAATTCCACCAATAGTAAGTACTTATCCCAACTCCCTTTGAAGTCTAGAACACAGAGTCTTAATAGATCTTCAAGAGTTTGAATAGTCCTTTCTGATTGTCCGTCCGTTTGAGGAAGATAAGCCGAACTGAATCGTAAATCCGTGCCCATAGCTTTCTGCAAACTGATCCAAAATCGTGAAGTAAATCTGGGGTCACGATCTGAAACTATGGATACTGGCATGCCATGCAATCTCACAATCTCATTCACGTACAGATGAGCAAGACGTTCAAGGGAATAAGTCTCTCGTATCGACAAGAAATGAGCAGACTTGGTTAATCTATCAACAATAACCCAAATCGCATCTATGCCTTGAGAAACCTTGGAAAGACCCGTAACGAAATCCATGGTAATATGTTCCTACTTCCACTTCGGAATCTCAAGTGGTTGCAATGGACCCTTTGGCACTTGATGCTCCGCCTTGACACGTTGACACGTTAAACACCTCGAGATAAACTCCGCTGATCTCTTTCTTCATATTGCTCCACAAAATGTATTTCGAAGATCACTATACATTTTGGTACTCCCAGGATGGATTGCAAACGGTGTGTTGTGTGCCTCCATCATGAATCTATACTTCAAGTCAGAATCGTTAGGAACACAAAGTCTGGAGTTGACTCGAAGTATTTCTTCTTCATCGATTCTTGCTTTTGGAATAGCACCTTCTTGCACCTTCTTTTTCATCTTCATCAGCTCCGGATCTGTAGCTTTAGCAGCTTTAACTTTATCAATCAAAGCTGGTTCTACGCGTATACTTGACATCATCGCACTCGTTCCCACATATGATCTTCTACTCAATGCGTCAGTTACCACGTTCGCTTTTCTAGGATGGTATTGGATGGTATGATCGTAATCTTTCAACAACTCAAACCAACCTCGTTGCAGCATGTTGAGTTCCTTTTGATTGAAGAAATATTTAAGGCTCTTATGATCCATATAGATCTCCACTTTCTCTCCGTACAGGTAATGTCTCCAGATCTTCAACGTGAAAATGACTGCTGCCAACTCTAAATCATGAGTAGGATAATTCCTCTCATATTCTTTGAGTTGTCGCGAGGCATAGGATATGACTTTCCCATGTTGCATGAGAATACATCCTAACCCTTTGCCCGAAGCATCGCTGTAGATAACAAATCCATCCGAACCAGATGGTATTGTCAGAACAGGTGCCGAAATAAGTCTCCTCTTGAGCTCTTGGAAGATCTTCTCGCATTCCTCGCTCCAAACGAATTTTATATCTTTCCGAGTCAACTGAGTTAATGGAGTAGCAATTCGAGAAAATCCCTCTACAAATCTCCGATAATAACCAGCTATTCCCAGAAAGCTTTGTACTTCGGTCACCGACTTAGGTTGCTCCCAACTTTGTATTGCTTCAATCTTCGCTGGATCAACAGATACTCCACGTTTCGATATCACGTGCCCAAGGAATGCTACTTCCTCAAACCAGAACTCGCACTTCTTCAGCTTGGCATATAGCTTATTTTCACGAAGCTTTTGAAGTACCAACTTCAAGTGGTGCTCATGATCTTCACGGCTTTTAGAATAGATGAGGATGTCATCAATAAAGACAACAACGAATTGATCTAAATACTCCTCGAATATACGGTCCATCATATCCATGAAAGCAGTAGGAGCATTAGTCAATCCAAAAGACATGACTAAGAACTCATAATGCCCGTACCGAGTTCTGAAGGCAGTCTTCGGAATATCCTCAGTTTTAATCTTCAGCTGATGATATCCAGAACGAAGATCTATCTTTGAAAAGAATTGTGCACCTTGCAACTGGTCGAACAGGTTATCAATACGAGGTAGCGGATACCTATTCTTGATGGTGACATGGTTCAACTCCCGATAGTTAATACAAAGTCGCATACTCACGTCTTTCTTCTTTACGAATAAAACAGGAGCACCCCATGGAGATGTACTAGGACGAATAAAATAGATGTCTAACAATTCTTGTAATTGGACCTTTAACTCCTGAAGTTCATAGGAGCCATTCGATATGGGATTTTAGAAATGAGTTTTGTACCGGGTTCAAGGTCAATAAAGAATTCAACTTCACGTTCTGAGAGTAGACCGGGAAGTTATTCGGAAAATACATCAGGAAACTCATTAACAACGGAAATATTATTCAAATCTGACGTATTCTGGTTTAGATCAGTGACATGAGCTAAGAAAGCTTGACATCCGTTTTTCAATAAACGAATAGCCTTGTGATTTGAAATGATATTGACTGATTTTAGTGGTTGGCGGTTTGGATTCGCACAACAGGTTGATTAGGAATATGAAAACTAACAACCTTACGAAAATAATTAATTTTGACATGGTAAGTGGTTAACCAGTCAATTCTTAAAATCACTGTCAAATTCAAGTATTTTCAAAGATATAAGATCAACAGGTAAGGTAAGGGTACCAATCTGGATCAAGCAAGATTTGTAAACTGTAGATGTAACGAAGGTTTCTCCTAACGGAGTTTCAACAGATAAGTCAAAGTCTAATTTATCAGAAGTCAAGTTCAAACGTTGAGCACAAGTAGGTGAAATAAAAGAATGGGTGACACTGGTATCTAGCAAGGTGTAAACTTCGCAAGAGTTTATGATTAGCTTACCCGTAATCACCTCGTGTGGATTCCTCGCGTTTTGGGCTGTCACAACAAACGCTCTTCTAAGAATCACTGACTTTGACTTGTCCGAAACTACCTTTGGACTCACCACCCCCGCTGGACTTGATTTTGCAACAGGACAATCTCGAGCTATATGTCCTTCTTTTCCACAGTTATAACATGCTTTGAATTGTTGTGGACAGTTTGGACTGATGTGTCCCTCTTTCCCGCATTTATAGAATAGAACCGGTGGTCGTTCTCCTCCCCTAGAAACAGTTGATGCTGGTGCTGATGTTGACGTCTTCACGTTCTCATTGTTGTACCTTCTCTTCTTGAAATCTCCTCCTGATTCGCTTTTTCTATTATCATGGCCACGATTACCACCGGAGTGGTTACCGCTTCTGTCATACTTTCCTCCCCGCTGGTTGTCATTGCTCCGATGACTGCTGCCACCGGTACGACCTTGGTTATTGTCCCTTGGTTGAATATAATCACTATCTCGTTCTAATAATTGGGCCCTGTTCACTACATCCGAATATAAAATTTTTTTGTGAGAAATGAGGTATTGATGTATTTCAGGTTTCAAATTTCTCAGAAACATCCACGTCATACGTTTCTCATTCTCTACCAAATGAGATGCAAACCTGGACAACTCCGCGAACTTAGCCTCGTACTGGGACACCGTCATGTTGTTTTGTTCCAGTCTGATAAACTCTACCTCCTTCATATGACGAATATTTTCAGGAAAGTACTTGTCATTGAACAGTTTCTGGAATGCTTCCCAAGACATCTTGAGTGCGGCAGGCTGGATACGCTTCACAGACTCCCACCAGTAATCTGCCTCTCCTCGGAACATAAAGGTGGCGAATGGAACCTTCTGTTTCTCCGTGCATCCCAAGACATCAAATATCTTGATAATTTACTTAACCCACGTCTCTGCCTTGATCGGATCCGACTTTCCCAAAAACTCTGGTGGTCCCAATTCTTTGAACTGCTTGGCAGTTACAATTCGCGAGTTGTTATTATCTCCATCTGTATTTTGCACACGAGTTTTTCTCGTCTGATTTTGCATGAACAGCAAAAAACTTCTAAACATCTCATTGTTTATCGTCTGATTAGAGTTGTTTTCAGGATGAACATTACATTCTTGTTGCACGTTCTCCTGGTTGGTGATTAAAGGTGTCTCCACGGTCTCATTCACTTCGTTGTTAATATTCTCAGCTGTCATTCTCAAATACTGTCATAAAACAAGGGTTAATTAAATAAATTAACATATCACATATTAATCCTATACTCCGACTGATCAATTAAATACCACATAAGCTTAGGTAGGACATACTAGTGAAGGATTTACTCGTCTCTCTCCTCCTAGTTCTATTCTCCGATCTCCGCCAGAGATCATATCCCTAAGCTTTGATACCAACTGTGACGCCCCCAGAATAGGTCCAATCAACCCAACCCATTCTGAATCGCCAAATACATGGTACAGAATCCAAATACAAACTTGTATATCACACGGTCGTGCAAAATACGACCACATAACTGTGAGTGTCAATACAAATATGTACAAATATTAGCATTCAAACTAAGTCCTCATTATAATTATTCTCACACTATTTATTAGAAATAGTGAAGACTACTACTGCTCTAACTCGGACCATCACTCTGTCCCCCGACTAGTTCCTGCGACAATCTCATTTTCTGAAGAGGACAATAGATAAAAAGTGTTGAGCTCAACTAGCACAGTAAAGAATATTATGACTAAGATAATGAAAAATAAATTATCGTTAGTCTTCAACAATTCAGATAAAATATTATGGACAACAAGTTTTAAATCAATATTTACAGCGAAAATAACCATTCATTAGAAAAGTTAAGTAGAGAATGAAGTCTACTATTTTCTACGATTTAGAAGTCCATCATCAATATTTTATCCCTGTAACATCAATCAATATACATCTCGAATCAAATATTCATCTTTACACTACGGGCCAAAGATATTCATTTGTATCATCAGTTGGTCATGTTCATCTCAACACCTGTCATCTTTGCACTACGGCCAAAGATATGCATCAGGTAATCATTCATCTTTGCTCTACAGGCCAAAGATATTCAGTTATATCACCAATTAGGACTGAAGATGATGAAAAATAATGAATCCAGTGAGATAAAGGACAAAGATTAAGGATTCGCATTTTAATTTATCCAAGTTTAAAAATACTCCATAACAATACTTTGTGGAGCAAAATTCAAGAATAGAGCTCAAAACTTGGATACAATCAAAGATAGGAACCTTAACAAACAACTTGGACATATAGAAAAAAATTTAATTTTTTCGTGAATAGTGCCGTATACGTGAATAGTAACTCCGACGAAAAAAATAAGAATTTCATAATAAAATCCATGACAATATTTTGGTATAATGATATTGAAAAGAATAACATCATTTACGAAAGAAAATAACATCCCTTACAAATACGAAAGAAATAATACCCCTTACCTTAGTAAAAGTTTGGATACTGCAATAGTGTAGTAGCAGAATACTCTTCTTCTTTTTCTCTTATTCTCTCACTAAAGCTTCTCTCTGTATAACTCTGTGGATTGATGGTGAGAAATAATGAAGAATTGAACTTCTATTTATAGAAGAACTGAAAGTGGCCCTTGGCTTTAACGAATGTCCAAAATGACTCCTGGTAATATTGAAGAGGTAACTACTATTTGCGAATAGGCAAATAACTCTTGAAAAAACGAAGAGGCAAGTAACTCTTGAAAAAATAAATAGGCAAGTTATTATTTGAGTTACTATTTACGAAAGTGACTCTTAGATGATGACCTATGGGTCCCAACTTACCAAATGACACATATCACCATAACTTCCTTCGAGTGTCGGCAACTTCCTCATAACCTTTTATATTTATCAAATCAATACCTCATTATTTTGAAATAATATATATAAAAAATTAAATTTTTATTCATAAAAATTGAGTTCTTACAATATCTATATATCTAATCTATGTGAGAAAGAAATATCAATTGTTTAGTAAGTAATTTTTGGAGACTTTAGTAGGTAATTAGGTATTGATGTTAAAGTCTACTGTTAGAATTCATTATTGGAAATTGTAATAGTCGATTGATTTGTTTGTATTAGGACAATTTTTAAAATTTTAAATTATTAAATTTATAAATGGCAGAAGAAGGCAGGGGAGACTCACAACTCCCACCGTTCATAATATATTATTACGACGCTTTAGATGATTTTATTTTTTAAAAATTATTTGATGTTTTATATAATTTAAGATAATTAGTTATAATATTTTTAAAATTATTATTCATAAAAAAATATTACAGATGATAGAAAAAATGAGACAAGTATAATAAATGATATTATAAATAATTGATACTAGAGTTCTTCTATACGGACAGAAAAATTGGACAGGTAGAATAAAATAGATTTGTTCCCGCGAACAAATTAATTCTACAATCAATTTGTTCGCGGGAACAAATTTACTTTGTTCTACCTATCTAATTTTCCTGTTCGTATATACTTATTCTTGATACTATATTTAATATTATACAATTATTTTTTAATTTTTGTACATAATTCTAAAATAATTCTAGAAGGTCATATATTATACTCCCTCCGTCCCAAAATAACTATTCAGTTTTGACTTTTTTTAGTTAAATTGACTATTTTTAAAATTAATAATTAAGCATGTGTAAATATATTTTTAATATTATAAAAATTGGTATTAGTAGTAAATTGTATATATTTTTTTTTTGTTATAACCTCTATACTTATATTATGAAAAAAATAGTACAAAAAATAATTTTAAAAAATAATTAATTTGATTTTAAAAAATCAAAATTAAACAATTATTTTGAAACGGAGAGAGTACTATATTATGACACGGACACCTCCTCCTTCTGGAATATACTAACAATTTCTTCTTGGAGTAACATTTAATGTGTGTGGGGGAAGGGATGAGGACAGCGATGGCCAGCAGCAGCATTGAACAAACAATTATTTATTTTATCAACTATCAGTGAGTGAATACTACCCTGGCTTCTATTTATGAAGCAGTACATGAATTACCAGCTGAGAAATAATAAAGAGGAGGGAGGAGGGAGGAGGGAGGAGGGAGGAGGGAGGAGGGAGGAGGGGGGAGGGGGGGGGGGGGGGTATCTGTCTGTATAAGTGATTGATATTTAGGGATGTAAATAGATATATACGGATACGAATATAGTAGTATTTATATTTATTTATTTGTAGATATTTTTAAATAGAATACGGATAATATTTGTTTTTTAAATTCTGAATACGAATAATATCTGTTTTTTTCAGAATACGGATGTGACCGAATACGAATTTTCTGGTTACCATTTACAGCCCTAACTATAACTAAAATAAAAAAAATTGTGTTTTAAAATATTGTTTTATTAATGAATGAATGTTAATTTATTTATTTTTAATAAATATTTAAATACAAAAATCAATGTTCTAAATTATAATTTAAATAAGTTTTCATCATTTTTGAAATCTTAAATTTTAAAATAAATACTTTACTTATTAATGTTTAGATGTCCATTAATTAGTAGATGTCCATTTTATGTGTATGGGGTAATACTGTAGTGTGTATGAATATTTATAATTTATAATTAGATTCAAAAGTTTACATTGAATATTTAATTATTTTTTCTCAAAAACTTGATTAAAACTTTAATAATATGTTTATATGAAAACTTTTATTTATAATTTATCTTCAATACATAGATTACAATTTACATATATAGTTATAATTTTTTTATTATATTTTATTATATTTATGTAGAGTGCGAGTTATAATGTATATATGACAACTGACAACTAGTTAATCCAACTTGATCCAAAATTTACTTTGGACTTACTTTAAATATTTGGACTTCTAATTTCTTAATAATTGGGCAGATGAAAGTGATAAATACTCTCTCCACTTGAAAATTCATAAACGTGAATTAATTATTCAACCCCCGTCTAAATTAATTTGGACTTAACACATTTTAACAGTAAATTTATATTGTTCATTGTTCCCGCCTCCCAACATTGCAAGTAAGTTTTAAAGTAAAAAACTTATAACAAGCTATTAGTTATAGTTTTATACTTCTAGTATATAATTTTCTTTTTAAATGAAACATTTTAGATATTTTAACATTATAATAGTAAAAATTCATTAACTATATTTAAATCAATTTATTTCAGTTTATTAATAATATAATAAAGTGTTATTACCTACTTTTTAGAAGTGAAATGATATATTTTTAAAATAATTTTCGTATGATAGTGAAAACTATTATTATATAAGGAATGTCACTTTAAAAAAATTATTTTGCTTATTATATAATAATTAATATATATATATATATATATAAATTATTTGAATACGAATTTCAGATACGGATCCGAATCCGGATATCTACTATCTGTCGAATATATTTACGGTCAGATGTTAAACGAATTCGAATACGCCTATTTCCGTATTCGTATCCGTTTATTTACGGATACCTTTAAATTGAATACGGATATATTCGTTTTTTTTGAATACGAATAGTATCCATTTTTTTAAAATACGAATGCGAATGAATACGAATTTTTCGATTACCATTTACAGCACTATTAATATCAAAAGCGCATCAAAGACTGTGTGAGCAAGTGGAAGAGAGAGAGAGAGAAGAATGCACGTTTGGGTTGGACTTGGAGTAACATTTAATAAAAACATGATATTTTTAAATGAAAACTTTCGTTATAGATCTTATAACAATAATTTTTACTCTCGCTAAAAATATCAAAAAATATTATAAAAATATCAATTTGTTTTAATAAATCATATTACTAATACTACTCCATTACAAATAAAAAACAGGCCCCACCTCCTCCTTCTTCTCGAATATAACTAGTTTCCTTTAATAAATTCTACTACCTCCGTTCCATAATAAGTATTTTTTTAGTTTAAATCACACATATCAATACACAAGTTAAAATGACAAAAATATCCATAATATACTTTCTTTGTTTTGTTTGAGACTTTTTTTAATTGTATTTTGGTCTCTCTTTCTCTTTCTTCAACCTTTCAACTTCCCAATAAATACGCAATAAATACCATTGGTTGCATAAGGGCACATATGAAAAAATATTGTAAACATTGTATTGAAATTCTAACACATCACTTATTTTGAGAAAATATATTAAGCCTAAAAAATTATTTATTGTGGGACGGAGGTAGTATTACTTTTTTTGAATATCTACTTTCTTTTCTTAATAAAAATTTAGTTGTCTTTTATAATCAGTACGTACATATTTTTGACATTTATTTAAAAAGAAATTAAACAATCGGATTTGTTGAGAAATAGTCATCCATCCTCAATAATCTTCATCCTTCAACATCAATACATCATAATACAATTATTTTTATCAAATAGCCAAGATTAAAAAAAATATTTTTATGAATTAATATTATTATCCTTCCTGCTTAGGTTGGGGGTCTATATTGTAATATTTAGTGCTTTTATGAATTAATATTATTATCCTTCCTGCTTAGGTTGGGGGTCTATATTGTAATATTTAGTGCTTTCAAGATAAGACTTTTCAATTCCTACAAATGATATTCTTTATTATAGCTTGCCGAATTGTACAAATGATATTTGTGTTTATCAATTGTTTTCTCTTTATTCTTATTTTTTTTTGCAAGTGGGATCAACTAGAAATATTTGGGAATGTCAACTCCCATAAAATCTTCACCTAGAAAACTTTAAGAGAACTAGGAGCCTCCTCAAGAAGATTAAGGGGTTGTTTGTTTAGGACTGAATATATCTAAATGGTTGAATGGTTAAATTGATCAACAATTAAGTGCGTTTGTTTTGAAAAAAAATCGTCTGAATGGCTGAATCGGTCAGATGATTGAGCTGAATGGCTAAGTCAGATTTTTTGACTGAATGACTAAATGAGCAGCTGAATAAAATAAAAAAAATTAAAAAAAATATATTAACTATTATATTAAGTAATATTAAATAAATTTACAACAACTTTGAATTTTTTCAGAGGGATAAAATAATAAAATTATGTCATTCAGATGTTTCAGACATGTTAATTATCAAATAACTTTTTTTATTCAGATTCAATTCATTCAGATTCAGATTCAAATTCAAATTCAAATTCGTTCAATTTTTATCAAACACCCCCTAACTGATTGAGAGTTGAATAAGCCAAAATTTGGAAGTCGAAATCCGAAATCCGTGAAATCTTTTTCCAACAATAATTGAAAACCTTACATTGACAAATCTTGTTATTTATGTACTTAAAATATTTGTGCCAAGTTTTCTATGATGACAAAATTCGTTGACTTTTCAAAATAATACTCCAATTTATATTAATAATGAGTCACCCTCGCATTTTTTATATTAATAATGAGTCACCCTCGCAGTTTTTATTAAGTTGATATAAGATCACTAGCCCACCTGATCCAAATCCTTCAAATTTTAATCATTGACCCCTCGATGAGTAATGTAATATACTATTAATTAAATTTTTTGTAATTAAAATATTTGTAATATATATGAAGCTTGATTAGATGTGTAAACGGAGATATATCAATCCGAATACAGTGGTATCCGTATTTAAAAAATCAATTCATTCTCCATATTCGTATTTGGTATTCAGTTGATTTTAAAAATGTTATCCGTATCCGGTATTCAAAATAATATCCGAATACGGATAATATCCGTTTTCGTTTATTTTATTCGAATAATCTGAATAAACAGATTATTCGAATATTCTGGTATTCGAATTCGTTTATTAGTCATCTAATAAAAAATTCATTTAAATTATTTACAAAATAAAGAGAAAAAATAAATTAATTACTCATCACTAATCACAATTTAAAGTTTAAACCATACAAATATTTATAGCATTTGCATTTATGTAGAGGCGAGATCGGCTATCCACTGGTTGGACCATCGAGCCGATCGTACATTAATTAATTCATCAAATTATTTAACTTTTTAAATTAATCCTTTTTTTTGGACATATTGTAGCTGGCTCAATTTTGTTAGTAGTCAATGTCGTAACACTGCTACAAATTTTTTGTTGTTGTATGTCTGGTTTTGATTACTTTGATGAGCTTGGTTTTATTCATTTAAAAAGTTAATTGTAAAGTAATTACACTACATTTGGTTAATTTATATGCTACAAAACATTAAACACTATATATATACACACACTGATTACGGCAATTTTTAAATGAGTATATCTATATCGATTAAATGGAACCTATATTTATATCGATTGATTTGTTCATATTACGACAATTTTTAAGTTGTTAAATTAGCCTTCAATATAGATGGCATAAGCATGAACGGAGACTCAAAATAATAATAATAATAAAAAAATTTATTATTATTATTATTATTATTATCTCCTTTTTTACCATGAGCACAAGATGGAAATGCCTCGAAAAATAAAGACTCTAAATCATAAAATTATCTCCTGATTATTTATCACGAGCAGACAATGGACATGTCGAGAAAAATAAAGACTCTGAATCAAAAAATCACCTTATTAATTATCACGAGCAAGACGATGGACATGACGAGAAAAATAAAGACTATGAATCAGAAAATCATCTCCTGATTAATTACCACGAGTAGGACGATGGACATACCGAGAAAAATAAAGACTCTGAATCAAAAAATCACCTTATTAAAGACGATGGACATGACGAGAAAAATAAAGACTATGAATCAGAAAATCATCTCCTGATTAATTACCACGAGCAGGACGATGGACATACCAAGAAAAATAAAGACTCTGAATCAGAAAAATAAAGACTCTGAATCAGAAAAAATTCTTCTGATTAATTACCACGAGCAGGACGATGGACATGCCAAGAAAAATAAAAACTCTGAATTAGAAAATCATCTCTTGAATAATTACCAGGAGCAGGACGATGGACATACCGAAAAAAATAAAGACTTTGAATCATAAAATCATCTCCTGATTAATTACCACGAGCAGGACGATGTCATGTCGAAAAAAATAAAGACTCTAAATCAAGAAATGTAGCCTAAGAATTTAATATTTGTTGATGTTGGTTTGAAAGAAGGTAAGTACATCATTTGAGGCCAAGGGCTTCAAATTATCAAGATTAGCATTACTAAAGTGGAACATATATGTTTGTGATTTTAATTTCAATAAAGGTGTGGTTTGTGTTTGTGATCTATCTTAAGAGTTGTTTTGTAATTGTGATAATAAAAAACTATCAGTTTGTTATTTTGTCACATATATGATTAGTCATTTGCATAGATAATTATCTATATTATTAAGAGAAAGGGGAGAAAACAACTGCCTTCTTGATTGATATCTAGGGGTATCTGTCTGTATAAGTGATTGATATCTAGGGATGTAAACGGATATATACGGATACGAATATAGTAGTATTTATATTCATTTATTTGTAGATATTTTTAAATAGAATACGGATAATATTCGTTTTTTAAATTCTGAATACGAATAATATCTGTTTTTTTCAGAATATTTATAAACAACTGCCTTCTTGAGGCCGTGTTTTTTATCCTTCTATTTTATTCTCTTAATCTTATTTTTACTCTCCCACTCTCCCACTCTTTCATATATATCATCTTATTCTTTAACTTTTATTCTTTTCTTTTTATTCTGTTTTTTTAATCATACACGTAGTGTGTGCATGTCAAATGACTAGTATAGAAATAATTTGGCTAATGTGGGCAAGGAAATCATACCTTGCAAGGGTTAGGGTTTTGTGCTGGCTGAGTAAGAGAGAAATCCACAAAGATTACGGTCCTGATTTGATTGATTGAAGAGGGGAGAAGAACAGGTAGTGTAACGCTCCCAAATCTGGGTTCCTTGAACCTTGGGTCTGGTGCGTCACGGTACATGAGCTTCTTTCTTATAATTTACAACATTTGACATCAGTATAGATAACCAAAGTTTGATTAAGTAAAATTTTACAGCTTTGTCTTCCTCTAGAATCACAATCTTTATAATTTATCTTAGTTTAAAAATAAAATATATTATGGTTCAAGTTAATCATGAGTATACAAAAACTCAACCTTCAACAATTAAATCTTTCTTTTATACATTTTTCCATTGCAATCTAGTAACTAAATGTATTATTTAAGGAACTGGATTCTCAAAACGGCAAGCAAAATTTCCAATACAACATGCCACATACATAACATATAAAACCTTTTCTATAATATTTTAATCGTGAAATCTTACGTTACATTAATAAGTGTATAGTGTACAATTCAACTCTCAACGAATATCTGTTATTCACCATTTCAAAGTGTATTACAACTAAATTTGACTTTCCAAATTTCAAGCTGAACATTTAATAGCAAGCCACGTACTCAATATATATATATATACATACTATCTTTCATATAGTATTTCAACCATATTAGTTTACTTTACAAGATAAATGTAAAGTTAGGTCTCAATTTCAAAACGAATATCCTTTGCTCCATGATTCAAAGTTTTACATAACTTATCTTACGTACATCATAAATAGTCATCTTCACTTAGTACGAACCCGACTAAAAAAAATATATTTCTTTTTAACGCGCCTCAAGTATTTATCGACATGATCACCAGAGAATTAAATCTTTAATCTGCAAATAAAATTATTTGTAAGTATGAGCGTTGTGACATCCCAGATTTTCAGAAATAAAATGTAAATGAGAATTTAATAAATAAAATTATTATTATAAGACATGTCAGGTTGGAGTGTATAAATATATATGAGTTATATATATTTATGTGGTTTATGTGATAAGGAAGAAATGTAATAGAAGTATGATATGGTTTAATATATTATATTATGCCAAGCGAATATAAATTGCTTATAAGATGAGAAGTGTGACACCCACAAATTTGGGTACTTTAATTCCACGAGATTTGGTGTTCATCGTACAAATATCATCTATCTATCTACCCATAATAAATGCAAACCATGCAATAGATAGAAATAAATCCTCACCTTATGGGGTTATAACATCTGAATATAAATACATTAATCCCAGGTCATACTAACCTTAAATCTCAAATGCGAAAATATAAACAAATAATAAGCCTTACACAACTAGAACATAAGTCTTAAACATAAACATATTAAATAAACAACAAGTCTTTATCACTTGTTGACCTTGCCCTTGCCTTTGCTAGTAGAAGGCTCGTCGGACCTTTCGTTCTTAACTGTAATGTTATTATTATGCAAGGGTGAGCACGATTGCCCACAAGTATAACAATATAACAACAATATATTAACATGCGAGTGAATCAAAGACTTCTGAAATAAAAAACTCGGCTTTTGAATCAAGAATGAATAACAAAAATCAAAAGAACTTCTGAGGGTCATAAGACCTTGAACTATGTCTTAGGTTGTAAAGTGTTTATACTTTAAACCTTTAACAGTCATAAGACTATGGACTCTACTACTCGTACTTAGGAGGATCAGCCCTTAGTACCATACTGTGCACAATATCTTAACGCTAAAGCATTATAAATCCCCTTTACAGGGTTGTTCATCTCAGTTTGACATCAGAGTTCGCACTCAAGGAAGTTTGGTTTGGATAAGCTCAATAATAGTTATGGAATTTAGAACGCTCATCAACTATAAACTAGTCTAATCAATAAGAGTTCGCTAGTCTTACAAGGTTCAACAATAAATGATATTCAATTTGAAAAACAAATCTCAAGAGTATACAATTTAATAAATATTGTATAACTGAAGTAATAATTCAAAAGGGTTATAATATCTCATATGGAATCTTGAACTTGAATAATAAGAACAAGAACTTGGTTGACATAGAATTATAAGTATCGAACTTGCTCACGAATAACTTTGAAGTTAGAAAGTTTGCTCAATTTAAAGACTATGAACAATAACTTGTTTAACAATAATAAGTTAGAGATAGAATACTTGCTCAAATAAAAGTTTGAATTTAGAAAACTTGCCTCATTGTGGTGAAAGTTATCTTTGGCCCGTAGTGCAAAGATGACCTGTTGATTGATATCTTTGGCCCGTAGTGCAAAGATGAACTGTTAATTGATGAATATCTTTGGCCCGTAGTGCAAAGATGGACAGGTGTTTGGCATAATCATGACCATTGATGTTATTGTTGAATATCTTTGGTCCGTAGTGCAAAGATGAATTGACTAACATGATTATGACTAAAAGCTGTAGACTAGTATAATAATGACCATTGATGTTACAAATGAATATCTTTGGCCTGAGTGCAAAGATGAATTTATTAGCATGATTATGAAAAGGAACTGTGATTTGGTATAACCATGATCTTTGGTGTTTCAGATGAAGACAGGCGATGAAAATTATTTTCATCCTGGATGCGAAGATAAATTTATCAACATAATTATGTTCATGAACTATTTAAATGATTGTGGAGATGAACTGTTGATTGATGTTACCGGGATGAAATATTGTTGGTGGACTTTTAACATGGAAAAGATAGTAGACATTATGTTCTACTTGACTCTTCTAATGGATTGCTTGTTCTGCTGCAGTTGTTGATCTAAAACTTGTTGTCTATTGTATTCTATCAGATTTTTCCTTGTTGAGGACTAAGGTTCTAAAGATCTGATTCACTACTAATGAAGGCTATTGATAATTTAATTATCTTTAGTCATAATATTCTTTACTGGACTATTTGTGCTCACCCTTTTGCTTCACAACTCCTTTTTGGTAATAAGAGTGTAGCTGGGTCGAGTGGGGATAACAAGGAAATAGAGTGATGGTCGGTGATCGCTGAAGTTTCTCAATACATTATAAAATAGCATGACAATATATAATTGTATTGAGAACTTTAAAATGTGTGTGTCGTATTTTATACGTCATTTAACAATTGATTTTGGTGACCCAAATAGGGTGAGGTGAACCCGACTTTGGAAGGGTGTGTTGTCACTATCATGCAAGATGTCTAACCACATACGACTTCATGGTATCATAAGACATGGTTGTGCGCATTCACTTGCTGATTATATTTATGAGCACTACCTATATAATCTTGGAGTATGGTTGGAATATAATCCTCAGCGTGAGACAATAGAGATAATTATATGGCAAGAGAATACCTGTAAGACCCCAACTTTTATAAATAAAAATTTAATTTCCTCTATATATTATTTTGATATAGTAAGGTGTTGATTTGATAAATGTGGTAAGTTATGGATGGAATGTGCAAATTTTACAAAGTAAGCAAGTGGTCATAATATATTCGTTGTGTCGGGGAATATTCTTTTGTCGGAGAATATTCGTACGACGGCGCAGCCATTGGTGGACCCCACAACAGAATAATTGTCGGATATAGAAAGCGACAGAAATAACATTTTCACGGCAAAACTTTTACCGTTAAACTGTTAAAATACCCGGTGATAAAAATACAGTAATACGCATTGTTGCAAAGTAGCACACGGTATTGCACAATATCTTTGATTATTGATGCTTACGTAAGAAGTCACTCAGTATTTAATAATTGCTACAGTAGTTGTTGCACAGTATATCATATTATTGATTCAATTATTGTCACAGTATCATCTGCACAATATTTTATATTATTAAATCAATAATGGTCAGTCATATTATTTAAATGATATTATTAGATAGCATTATTGGCAATGTCTAGAAAGTTCTGTCTAGGAAAGGGGTTAGTTAATTGCGCGCCAGTAAGAAAAAAATCTTTATCGGAAGGCCCCCTCTTTCCTGGGAACGACCTGGTTGTCATTATTGTGATTCTGTAATATTAATTTATATAATAATTGATGAATGGTTGATAAAAATATTTTCATTGTGTTGGAAATATTAATGTTAGTAGAAATCGACATTTATTTCGATAATAGTTGATTTTCGGATGTTAAATTGACCTAACGGAGAATTAATCAGATAAATGAGCAATTAATGGGTGGTTAACATGTGGGACCCACTTATTGGTGGATAATAAATAGTTGGTGGGTAGTTGCAGGGGTGGAGGTGCAAGATTTATAAACTTGAGGGACTAAATTAAAAATTTAGGCAAAGATGGAGGTACTAAAGTGTAATTGTCCAACCTTTTTCTAGCCTATAAATAGCAAGCTAATTTCATTCATTTCTCACCATTCTTGAAGAACAAAGTTATTATAGTGAGAAAAATTATAGAGAGAAAAAGAAGAAGAGTATTCTGCTACTACACTACTCCAGTATCCAATCTTCTACTGAGGTAAGGGGTATTATTTCTTTTATATTCATAAAGAATGCTATTTTCTTTCAATACTCGTAAGGGTTGTTACTCTATTCTTTATTGATCTGTGGGAGTAACCTGTCTACGCGGATTACCGCATGCATGGTGAATAACCCTTTGTATTCATTCTTTATTGATCTGTGGGAGTAACCTGTCTACGCGGATTACCGCATGCCTGGTGAAAACCTTTTGTATTCATTCAATTCCTTAATAATCTGTGGGAATAACCTGTCTACGCGGATTACCGCATGCGTGGCGAATCACCCTTCGTATTCATTTCTATTAAATTGTGGAAATGATCTGTCTACGCGGATTACCGCATGACGGGTGAAAATCCAATTACAGTTTCGTATATTCATTCATACTCGTACGAAATATTATTTCACTGAAATATTGGTCTGAACTTGTTATGAAATTTTCATCTTTTTATGACAAGTTACTATTCACGGGTTACTATTCACGAGTTACTATTCACGGTAAAAAAAAAATATTTTTTTTTTATCTTTGATTGAATCCAAGTTTTGAATTTCATTCTTGAATTTTGCTCCACAATTGATTATTACGGAGTATTCATGAACTTGGATAAATTAAATTACGAATTCCTAATTTTTGTCCTTTATCTCACTGGATTCGTTTTTATATTATTTTTCATCATCCTCAGTCTTAAATGATGATACAAATGAATATCTTTGGCCTGTAGTGCAAAGATGAATGATTATTTGATGAATATCTTTGGCCTGTAGTGCAAAGATGATTACCTGATGAATATCTTTGGCCCGTAGTGCAAAGATGGACAGGAGTTGAGATGAACATGATCACTGGTGATATAAATGAATATCTTTAGCCTGTAGTGCAAAGATGAATATTTGATTCGAGATATATATTGATTGATGTTACAGGGATAAAATATTGATGATGGACTTTAAATCATAGAAGATAGTAGACTTCATTCTCTGCTTAACTCTTCTAATGATTTGTTATTTCCGCTGCGAATATTGATCTAAAACTTGTTGTCCATAATATTTTATCTGAACTGTTGAAGACTAACGATAATTTATTTTTCATTATCTTAGTCATAATATTCTTTACTGGGCTAGTTGAGCTCACCCTTTTCTTCCATTGTTCTCTTCAGGAAATGAGAATATTGCGGGTACTAGTCGGGGAATGGAGTGATGGTCCGAGTTAGAGCAGTAGTAGTCCTCGCTATTTTTGTGAAATAGTGTGATAATAATTGTAATGAGGACTTAGTTTGAATCTTAATATTTTCTACATATTTGTACTGAGACTCACAGTTGTGTGGTCGTATTTTGCACGACCGTATGATATAAAGTTTGTATTTGAATTCTGTATCATGTATTTGGCGACTCAGAATGGGTTGGGTTAACTGGACCTATTCTGGGGGCGTCACAGTTGGTATCAGAGCTTAGGGATATGATCTCTGGCGGAGATCTGGGAATAGAACTAGGAGGGGAGAGACGAGTAAATCCTTCGCTAGTGTTTGTCCTACCTAAGCTTATGTGGTATTTATTTTGTCGGTCGGAACATAGGGTTGATATGTGATATGTTAATTTATTTGATTAACCCTTGTTTTATGGCAGTATTTGAGAATGGCAGCTGAAAATCTTAACAATGGAGTGAATGAGACCGTTGAGACACCTTTAATCATCAACCAAGAGAACGTACAACAGGAAGGCAACAATTCTCCTGTAAAAAACCCTATCGAAGAAATGATAAATGACGGGATGTTCAGAAGTTTTTTGCAGTTCATGCAAAACCAGACGAGGGAGACTCGTGTTCATAATACAGGTGGAAATAATAACTCGCGGCTTGTCACTGCCAGGCAGTTTAAAGAGTTGGGACCACCAGAGTTTCAGGGAAAGCCAGATCCAATCAAGGCAGAGACGTGGGTTAAGCAGATTACCAAGATATTTGATGTCTTGGGATGCACAGAGGAACAGAAGGTTTCATTCGCCACGTTTATGTTTCGTGGAGAGGCAGATTACTGGTGGGAATCTGTGAAGCGTACCCAGCCTGCCGCACTCAAGATGTCTTGGGAGACGTTTCAGAAACTGTTCAATGACAAGTACTTTCCAGAAAGTATTCGTCACATGAAAGAGGTAGAGTTTATCAGACTAGAACAGAACAACATGACGGTGTCCCAGTACGAGGCTAAGTTCGCGGAGTTATCCCGGTTTGCACCTCATTTGGTGGAGAATGAGGAACGTATGACGCGGATGTTTCTGAGAGGTTTGAAACCCGAGATTCGTCAATACCTCATTTCTCACAAATTTTCTTTATATTCGGATGTAGTGAACAGGGCCCAGTTATTAGAACGAGATAGTGATTACGTTCAACCAAAGGACAACAACCAAGGTCGTACCGGTGGCAGCAGTCATCGAAACAATGACAACCAGCAGGGAGGAAAGCATCATGACAGAAGCGGTAACCACTCCGGTGGTAATCGTGGCCATGATAATAGAAGAAGTGAGTCGGGGGGAGATTTCAAGAAAAGAAGGTACAACAATGAGAACGTGAAGACGTCAACAGCAGCACCAACTGTTTCTAGGGGCGGAGAACGACCGCCAGTCGTATGCTATAAATGCGGGCAAGAGGGACACATCAGTCCTAACTGCACACAACAATCTAAGGTGTGTTATAACTGTGGAAAGGAAGGACATATAGCTCGAGTGTGTCCTGTGGCGAAACCAAGTCCAGCAGGGGTAGTGATCCCTAAGGCTGTTCCGGACAAGTCAAAGTCGGTAGTTCCTGGAAGAGCTTTTGTCGTGACTGCCCAGCAAGCAAGGAACCCGAAAGAGGTTATTACGGGTAAGCTAATCATAAACTCTTGCGAAGTTTATACCTTGTTAGATACCGGTGCTACCCATTCCTTTATTTCACCTGCTTGTGCTCAACGTTTGAACTTGACTTCTGATAAATTAGACTTTGACTTATCTGTTGAAACTCCGTTAGGAGAAACCTTTGTTACATCTACAGTTTACAAATCTTGCTTGATTCAGATTGGTACCCTTACCTTACCTGTTGATCTTATATCTTTGAAAATACTTGCATTTGACGTGATTTTAGGAATTGACTGGTTAACCACTTACCATGCCAAAATTGATTGTTTTCGTAAGGTTGTTAGTTTTCATATTCCTAATCAACCTGTTGTGCGAATCCAAACCACCAAACCACTAAAATCAGTCAATATCATTTCAAATCCCAAGGCTATTCGTTTATTGAAAAACGGATGTCAAGCTTTCTTAGCTCATGTCACTGATCTAAATCAGAATACATCAGATTTGAATGATATTTCCGTTGTTAATGAGTTTCCTGATGTATTTCCCGAAGAACTTCCCGGTCTACCCCCAGAACGTGAAGTTGAATTCTTTATTGACCTTGAGCCCGGTACAAAGCCCATTTCTAAAACCCCATATCGAATGGCTCCTATTGAACTTCAGGAGTTAAAGGTCCAATTACAAGAGTTGTTAGATATCGGTTTTATTCGTCCTAGTACGTCTCCTTGGGGTGCTCCTGTTTTATTCGTAAAGAAGAAAGACGGGAGTATGCGACTTTGTATTGACTATCGGGAGTTGAACCATGTCACCATTAAGAATAGGTATCCGTTACCTCGTATTGATGACCTGTTCGACCAGTTGCAAGGAGCGCAATTTTTTTCAAAGATCGATCTTCGTTCTGGATATCATCAGTTGAAGATTAAAACTGAGGATATTCCAAAGACTGCTTTCAGAACACGGTACGGGCATTATGAGTTCTTAGTCATGTCTTTTGGATTGACTAATGCTCCTGCTGCTTTCATGGATATGATGAACCGTGTATTCAAAGAATATTTAGATCAGTTTGTGGTTGTCTTTATTGATGACATCCTCATCTATTCTAAAAGCCGTGAAGATCATAACCACCACTTGAAGATGGTACTTCAAAGGCTTCGTGATAACAAGCTTTATGCCAAATTGAAGAAATGCGAGTTCTGGCTTGAGGAAGTAGCATTCCTTGGGCACGTGGTATCAAAACATGGGGTATCTGTTGACCCGGCGAAGATTGAAGCAATACAAAGTTGGGAACAACCTAAATCGGTGACCGAAGTACGTAGCTTTCTGGGCTTAGCTGGTTATTATCGGAGATTCGTGGAAGAATTTTCTCGAATCGCTACTCCATTAACTCAGCTGACTCGGAAAGATACAAAATTCGTATGGAACGAGGAATGCGAGAAGAGCTTTCAAGAGCTCAAGAGGAGACTCATTTCGGCACCTGTTCTGACAATACCATCTGGTTCGGATGGATTTGTCATTTACAGCGATGCTTCGGGCAAAGGGTTAGGATGTGTTCTCATGCAACATGGGAAAGTCATAGCCTATGCCTCACGACAACTCAAAGAATATGAGAGGAATTATCCTACTCATGATCTAGAGTTGGCAGCAGTTGTTTTTGCGTTGAAGATATGGAGACACTACCTGTATGGGGAGAAAGTGGAGATCTATACAGATCATAAGAGCCTCAAATATTTCTTTACCCAGAAGGAACTTAACATGCGGCAACGACGTTGGCTTGAGTTGTTGAAAGATTACGACCATACCATCCAATATCATCCTGGAAAAGCAAACGTGGTAGCAGACGCGTTAAGTAGAAGATCATATGCGGGAATGAGTGCGATGCTGTCAACACAAAGGCCCATTTTGTGTGACTTACAAAGGATGGAGATAGAGTTCAAGACTCCGGGGACCCACATGATGATGTCAAGTTTACGCGTAGAACCAGCTTTAATTGATAAAGTTAAAGCTGCTCAATCTACAGATCCGGAGTTGATGAAGATGAAGAAGAAGGCGCAAGAAGGTGCAATTCCAGAAGCAAGAATCGATGAAGAGGGAATACTTCGAGTCAACTCCAGACTTTGTGTTCCTAACGATTCTGACTTGAAGTATAGAATCATGATGGAGGCACACAACACACCGTTTGCGATCCATCCTGGGAGTACTAAAATGTATCGTGATCTTCGACATACATTTTGGTGGAGCAATATGAAGAGAGAGATCGCGGAGTTCATCTCTAGATGTTTAACTTGTCAACGTGTAAAGGCGGAGCATCAAGTACCGAAGGGTCCATTGCAACCACTGGAGATTCCGAAATGGAAGTGGGAACACATTACCATGGATTTCGTTACGGGTCTTCCCAAGATTTCTCAAGGCATAGATGCAATTTGGGTTATTGTCGATAGATTAACTAAGTCTGCTCATTTCTTGCCTATACGAGAAACTTATTCACTGGAACGTCTTGCTCATATGTACATAAATGAGATTGTGAGATTGCATGGCATGCCAGTATCCATAATTTCGGATCGTGACCCAAGATTTACTTCACGATTTTGGGTCAGTTTGCAGAAAGCTATGGGCACCGATCTACGATTCAGTTCTGCATATCATCCTCAAACTGACGGGCAATCGGAAAGGACTATTCAAACTCTTGAAGATCTATTGAGACTCTGTGTTCTAGATTTCAAAGGGAGTTGGGACAAGTACTTACCATTGGTGGAATTCTCCTACAACAACAGTTATCAGGCAAGTATAGGCATGGCTCCATTCGAGGCGTTGTATGGACGGAAGTGTCGTTCTCCAGTATGTTGGGATGAGGTGGGTGAAGCAACATTGTTAGGACCGGAGTTAGTACGTATGACTACGGAAAAGATTCAAATAATCCGACAACGTATACAAACGGCACAAGATCGACAAAAGAGTTATGCGGATCTTCATCGAAGAGACGTAGAATTTAATGTCGGAGATCATGTATTGTTACGTGTTGCTCCATGGAAAGGAGTTACGAGATTCGGGAAAAGAGGAAAGCTCAATCCACGATTCATTGGTCCATATGAGATCCTTGACCGAGTAGGAAAGGTGGCCTATAGACTCGCTTTACCTCCAAGCATGTCTCGTGTTCATAACGTTTTTCACATATCCATGTTACGTAAATATGTGAAAGACCTAAATCACATTATTGAGTTAGAACCAGACGAGATAGCCGAAGATTTAACGTACGAGGAGGTACCTGTCAAGATCTTGGATAAGAAGGAACATGTCCTACGCTCGAAGATTATACCTCAAGTTAAAGTTTTGTGGAGGAACCATGATATCGAGGAAATGACCTGGGAGTTAGAATCGGAAATGAAAGCGAGGTATCCTCACCTTTTCGACATACCAGGTACGCACGTCAATTTCGAGGACGAAATTTCATAAGGAGGGGAGGTTGTAAGACCCCAACTTTTATAAATAAAAATTTAATTTCCTCTATATATTATTTTGATATAGTAAGGTGTTGATTTGATAAATGTGGTAAGTTATGGATGGAATGTGCAAATTTTACAAAGTAAGCAAGTGGTCATAATATATTCGTTGTGTCGGGGAATATTCTTTTGTCGGAGAATATTCGTACGACGGCGCAGCCATTGGTGGACCCCACAACAGAATAATTGTCGGATATAGAAAGCGACAGAAATAACATTTTCACGGCAAAACTTTTACCGTTAAACTGTTAAAATACCCGGTGATAAAAATACAGTAATACGCATTGTTACAAAGTAGCACACGGTATTGCACAATATCTTTGATTATTGATGCTTACGTAAGAAGTCACTCAGTATTTAATAATTGCTACAGTAGTTGTTGCACAGTATATCATATTATTGATTCAATTATTGTCACAGTATCATCTGCACAATATTTTATATTATTAAATCAATAATGGTCAGTCATATTATTTAAATGATATTATTAGATAGCATTATTGGCAATGTCTAGAAAGTTCTGTCTAGGAAAGGGGTTAGTTAATTGCGCGCCAGTAAGAAAAAAATCTTTATCGGAAGGCCCCCTCTTTCCTGGGAACGACCTGGTTGTCATTATTGTGATTCTGTAATATTAATTTATATAATAATTGATGAATGGTTGATAAAAATATTTTCATTGTGTTGGAAATATTAATGTTAGTAGAAATCGACATTTATTTCGATAATAGTTGATTTTCGGATGTTAAATTGACCTAACGGAGAATTAATCAGATAAATGAGCAATTAATGGGTGGTTAACATGTGGGACCCACTTATTGGTGGATAATAAATAGTTGGTGGGTAGTTGCAGGGGTGGAGGTGCAAGATTTATAAACTTGAGGGACTAAATTAAAAATTTAGGCAAAGATGGAGGTACTAAAGTGTAATTGTCCAACCTTTTTCTAGCCTATAAATAGCAAGCTAATTTCATTCATTTCTCACCATTCTTGAAGAACAAAGTTATTATAGTGAGAAAAATTATAGAGAGAAAAAGAAGAAGAGTATTCTGCTACTACACTACTCCAGTATCCAATCTTCTACTGAGGTAAGGGGTATTATTTCTTTTATATTCATAAAGAATGCTATTTTCTTTCAATACTCGTAAGGGTTGTTACTCTATTCTTTATTGATCTGTGGGAGTAACCTGTCTACGCGGATTACCGCATGCATGGTGAATAACCCTTTGTATTCATTCTTTATTGATCTGTGGGAGTAACCTGTCTACGCGGATTACCGCATGCCTGGTGAAAACCTTTTGTATTCATTCAATTCCTTAATAATCTGTGGGAATAACCTGTCTACGCGGATTACCGCATGCGTGGCGAATCACCCTTCGTATTCATTTCTATTAAATTGTGGAAATGATCTGTCTACGCGGATTACCGCATGACGGGTGAAAATCCAATTACAGTTTCGTATATTCATTCATACTCGTACGAAATATTATTTCACTGAAATATTGGTCTGAACTTGTTATGAAATTTTCATCTTTTTATGACAAGTTACTATTCACGGGTTACTATTCACGAGTTACTATTCACGGTAAAAAAAAATATTTTTTTTTTATCTTTGATTGAATCCAAGTTTTGAATTTCATTCTTGAATTTTGCTCCACAATTGATTATTACGGAGTATTCATGAACTTGGATAAATTAAATTACGAATTCCTAATTTTTGTCCTTTATCTCACTGGATTCGTTTTTATATTATTTTTCATCATCCTCAGTCTTAAATGATGATACAAATGAATATCTTTGGCCTGTAGTGCAAAGATGAATGATTATTTGATGAATATCTTTGGCCTGTAGTGCAAAGATGATTACCTGATGAATATCTTTGGCCCGTAGTGCAAAGATGGACAGGAGTTGAGATGAACATGATCACTGGTGATATAAATGAATATCTTTAGCCTGTAGTGCAAAGATGAATATTTGATTCGAGATATATATTGATTGATGTTACAGGGATAAAATATTGATGATGGACTTTAAATCATAGAAGATAGTAGACTTCATTCTCTGCTTAACTCTTCTAATGATTTGTTATTTCCGCTACGAATATTGATCTAAAACTTGTTGTCCATAATATTTTATCTGAACTGTTGAAGACTAACGATAATTTATTTTTCATTATCTTAGTCATAATATTCTTTACTGGGCTAGTTGAGCTCACCCTTTTCTTCCATTGTTCTCTTCAGGAAATGAGAATATTGCGGGTACTAGTCGGGGAATGGAGTGATGGTCCGAGTTAGAGCAGTAGTAGTCCTCGCTATTTTTGTGAAATAGTGTGATAATAATTGTAATGAGGACTTAGTTTGAATCTTAATATTTTCTACATATTTGTACTGAGACTCACAGTTGTGTGGTCGTATTTTGCACGACCGTATAATATAAAGTTTGTATTTGAATTCTGTATCATGTATTTGGCGACTCAGAATGGGTTGGGTTGACTGGACCTATTCTGGGGGCGTCACAATACCCACCATTGGAATGAACAGGATAATAATCTTCTCGTTCTTCTTTGGGGTCTATTAGGTCAACCAAGGTTAATTCTCAAGTTTTACGATATTTATTATAACTTCGAAGCATGGCCTCTCATGTACGAAGGTTTTCTTAAGCATTTTCCAAAGATTTTAATTCCTAAAATAGTTATTGACTGTACCTTTATGTAACGTATCATTGATAAGGAGTATGAGTATTGTTGTTTGTATTGAAACTCACAGTTTATGTGTGGTCGTATTGTGCACGATAAAATATTAGTTGGAATATGAAGATTTGTATTTCGATTTTGTAATGTGTATTTGGTGACTCAGAATGGGTTCTGTGAATATATTTTGGTGCGCCACACGCAAGGTGTAATCTAGATACAATTCAATTCCTCAACGTCCTACACATTACATTATGCATACGACGTTGATTAGTTCATAACCATTACGTTCTAACCGTTGAACTTCTTCCTTAAGTTCAACTTAACAACGTTGTTTGCAACTTAACTTGCTAACTAACCACATACGTGAATTTAAACTCACCACATACATATCACACGTGTATAACACTTTAAACTATCAAAGTCATACTCTATGATACAATATCTACGTACACATATAACATATTAATATGAGACTTCAATTCATCTTAAACATGTCAACAATATGCTATCTTATTGTTTAATACACTTGTCAAGTCATTACATCAAGTTAGCTAAACATGGGTTGCCTAAAAATTTCTTGAAAGTCAAGCCCACTTCCCTGACAGCACCCACCCCCTCTGGGGAGAGGCTTTTTGCCTATGAGGACCCACTGGGGGGGAGCCCCTTGCTGGTGCGTTTTTTGGTTCGCGATTTTGACAGTTTGTTGGCGTAATTAATTCCAATTAAATGCAAATTAAACTAGTACCGTGATTTCTATGAAGTATAAATTTCGTAGAAACATCATACAATGTTACTAACATGTTCTTAACATCTTAAATCATGCAATTACTCGAATCAAATCACGTAATTTCACTGTTCTTGGTGTTCTTGAAAGTTTTGAAAAAAACATAAAATTTGACGTCACAGATTCGTTATAACTCCGAATCCGTCCATTCAAAGTTTGTTTTCTTTGTTTTAACATGCATTATCATAATCTACTGTCAAATTTAAGTTAAACAAACAATTCATGGCATAAAATTATTCGTAAGGGCCATAAGGCCATATATACAACTTTTATACTCTGTAACTTCAAAAAAACCCAATTGAAACATAATTACATGGTGTTGGTCACTGTAATTCATGTATGCATGATATAAAACATGTTATTAACATATAATAGCATACATGTGATCATATCTTAAGTAAATCATGAAAATCTTTCTTCACAGAAAACTTTTAAAACATGTTAATGAAAAATTCTGAAAACTTTTGAAAAACTTAATTAAAACTTATTGACATGGATTTGATTGTTTTACAACATGCATAGATGGTAGAAATCATGTTATAATCATTTAGAATCAAATACTTCATCAATCCATGGCTTAATCACAAAATAGACTTTTTACAGAGAGCTTGAAAGAGAAAACATAGTATGTGAAATAAAAATTGGGATGAAGAATATACCCTTGCTAACTCTGTTTGATGATATAATTTGAACTTTCTCACTTCTCTTTCAAATCTCTCAAGTTTTCTATTCAATCTCTCTCTAAGTTCTCTGAACTTTTCTCACAGATAGGATATAGAATATAGAACGTATGAATATACATATAAGATATAAACTACGTATATCATATATAACGGATGAGTTAATGGTCAGTTAATCTGATAATGGATTAACTGCCCAACTCCCCTTAGGGCCTTGTTTAGCTAATCACTTATATCTCCTTTTTCTTTAATTTAATTAATCTCTTATAATATAGTTAAATAATGTCACACCCAATTAATCATATAATCTTATTTAAATCCATTAAATAAAATAGAACAATTCTACATTAAATTACATAATCACATAATTAAAATTTTTATTTATTAATTATGTCAAATCATTAAATCTCTAATTAATTATTAAATTAATTAATATTATGCTTATTAAATAATTTATTTAATCGAATAAGCTCAATTAAATACATACTTTGAATAATAAAATTCTTTACATTAATTTAATCATTGTAACACATATAATTAAATTAATCTACCACAATTTCTTCAATTAATTATTTAATTCAATAATTAAATCATCGAAGAATATTTATTTAATTCAATAAATATTTAAATCATATTACAAAATCTCGTTCGTTACATCTTTCCCCTCTTAAAATGATTTTGTCCCCAGAATCACGGTTCAATTAAAAATTTCGTCCCGTTACATTCTCCCCCCTTATAAAGATTCTGTCCCCAAAATCGCTTACACATAAATTAAGTAAAGAAATGTGGGTAATTCTTCATCATATGCTCTTCGAGTTCCCACATAGCTTCTTCAGCGTTGTGGTTCATCCAAATTACCTTAACAGAAGGTATAACTTTATTTCGAAAAACTTGCTCTTTTATGTCAACAATCTGAACAGGAATTTCTTCATAGGATAAGTCTTTCTCAATTTGTAGATGTTCATAGTCAATCACATGTTTGTAATCAGGTTTGTAGGGTAGTAAAACTGAAACATGGAAGACGTTGTGGACATTCTCTAGCGCCGGAGGTAAGGCAACCTTATAAGCGACTTCTTCAATCCTTCACAGCACCTCAAAGGGTCCAATGAACCTCGGGCTCAATTTTTCCTTCTTACCGATTCTGATCTTCCCCTTCCAGGGAGAGACTTTCAAAAACACAAAACTACCCGATTCAAATTTAACGTTCCTACGGTGTGGATCGGCGTATTTCTTCTGCCTATCCTGAGCTGCTACCAGTCTTGTCCGGATCACTTTGACTATCTCTGTTGTCTGCTGTACCAGTTCTGGACCTAGCAATTACCTCTCACCAACTTCATCCCAGTACAGTGGAGTTTACACTTTTTACCGTACAACGCTTCGTAAGGCGGCATGCCAATACTAGCGTGTTAACTGTTGTTGTAACCGAATTCAACGAGTGGTAAGTGATCATCCCAATTTCCTTTGAAATCCATGATGCACGCTCTCAACATATCTTCCAAAGTCTAGATTGTTCTTTCGCTCTGCCCGTCTTTTTGAGGGTGATATACCGTACTCATTCTTAACTATGTCCCCATGCATTCCTATAGTCGCTTCCAGAAGTTCGATGTAAAGCGTGGATCCCTATCAGCAACAATTGATACCGGAACTCCGTGCCTCGAAACAATCTCTTTCACATATAACCTTGCCAACTGGTCTAAGTTGAATCTGATTCTGATCGGAAGGAAGTGTGCGGATTTCGTCAATCGGTCAACGTTAACCCATACTGCGTCGTAGCCTTTTTGAGTTGTCGGAAGGTCAACCACAAAATCCATTGTAATATGTTCCCATTTCTATTCTGGAATCTCTAAAGGTTGTACCAACCCACTCGGCCTCTGATGTTCTGCTTTCACTTTCTGACATGTCAGACACTTTGCAACACACTCTGAAACATCTCGTTTCAAATTCGGCCACCAGAAATGTTGTCGAAGATTTTGGTACATCTTGGTATTACTCGGGTGAATCGAATACTGTGAGCTATGAGATTCGCTCAAAATGTCTTCCTTAATCTCTGGCACTGTCGGTACCCAAACTCTACTCTCAAATCTCAGCAATCCCTCACTGTCTATCTTGAATCTCTGTTCGGTTCCTTCAAATATCTTCTTCTTCACCTTCTCACATTCTTTGTCCTGTAGCTGAACTTCCTTAACCTTATCCAGCAAAGTTGTACCAGCTTACATCTGGAACAGCTTTTCATCAGTCTCCATAGGATACTTCACTTCCAATTTCAGCTTCTCCATTGCTGAAATTAGCTCCTCCTGAGCGGTCAACAACATCAATTTCTCTCAACCCTTTCTGCTTAAGGTGTCGGCAACCACATTTACTTTACCCGGATGGTATAAAATCTCGTAGTCATAGTCCTTTATTAACTCCAGCCACCTTCTCTGGCTCATATTCAAGTCCTCCTGTGTAAAAATATATTTCAGACTTTTGTGGTCTGTATATATTTCACACTTCTCCCCGTAAAGATAGTGCCTCCAGATTTTTAAAGCAAAAACCACTGCAGCCAATTCCAAGTCGTGGGTCGGATACCCCTTTTCATAGTCCTTCATATGTCGTGTCGCATACGCAATGACCCTACTTTTTTTGCATAAGCACATAGCCTAGTCCTTTATGTAACGCATCAATGTAAACCACACAATTTTCTGTGTCATCCGGAAGAGATAACACATGTGCTGTACTCAACCTCTTATTAAGTTCTTGGAAGCTTTCCTCACACTTCTCTGTCCAAACGAATTTCACAGCTTTCTTAGTTAAATTCTTCAGCGGAGTTGCGATCTTGGAAAAGTCCTTAATGAATCTTCTATAATAGTCTGCCAATCCAAGAAAACTTCTCACTTCCGATGGTGTTTTTGGCTGATCCCAGTTCATCATAGCTTCGACTTTGGAGGGATCTACCGAAATTCCGTCCTTATCAATCACATGTCTAAGAAATTGCACCCTTGTTGGTCGGAAAACCGATCACTAAACATGCGCAAGTATACGCGGTCTAACAAGTAATACAGTGATAAGAAAAGTGTCGTACCCACGAGGAACTGCCACTAATATTTACCAAATACCAACTTTGTATCGCTTTAGTCTTATTCGAACAGTAAACTAATAGGAGTGCGGTTAAACTAGTTATAACTAATTATTAAAGCAAGTAAACGGATAACGAATGGTAATCGAAGGAATTACAAGCTAAGGTTACAACTTCACCCCACACAGGCATTCTGTCGAACACCTGGCGTGCTATGCTTCATCAAACTTCCTACCCTTCTCTCTTTGGTCTTAAGGGTCACGACAGTTTGTCGACCGAGAACACACAGGTGCTCATACACCTCTGTCGAGGTATGCACAAACATATCCTCTCCAGATCCACCCGATAGGGAATAGAACAGAAAAGAACATCCAAACTAAGTGATAATCCTACACATGTCTATGCGAATTAAACTAATAAGGATTTAAGCAAAAGTTCTCAATTAGGTCACACGTGGCGCACAGATATATGTCTATTCTACGCACAACTTATGCAGTCGAAACCCATAATCACATGCCAATATATTTAGGTGTAAATCTATAATTCTTCTTTCGATATCATATAGATTACCAAAATCATCACTAATGTCTTAGTGAGAATCATTAAGCATGAATATATTAAACCAAACCATATGGTGCCAACCAAAGAGAGAAGACAGTCAATTTAACTAACAAAGGGTTCCATTATAACCTTAGAGCCAATACTTAGTTCATAGCTATTGAACAAAATATAAGTAGCAATAAAGACAACATTTATGGATTACAAAAATAGAGGAAATATATGGACAAGAATAAACTCTGTCAAGGCTCTTCAGTCTCCAAGCATTTCGCTCCTTTCAAGCTCTCCAATCCGTGTAGCTCACTGCTCTTGTTGCTCCAAGGAAACCCCAAACTTTACCCTAATCTACCTAATCTATATTTACAAACATTACCCAATAACTAGAGAGAGAAAGTACAAAAGAGATCTAATCTATCCTAAGCTAAGCTAACCGATTCTATCCCAGTCTTCCTCCTTTTCCTTTTCTCCTTCCTCCCTTGGCAGAGACTCTCTCCATCTTTTTTATATCTGTTTTCCTGCTTTATCTAGGTCAAAAGCAAGCCTTTTCTGCCTGGGCACCGGAGGTCGCTGCGGCGCAGGCAATCAGCTTATAAGTGGCGCTGCGGCGCCATATTAAAATCAAAAGACCGGAGGTCGCGCTGCAGCGCGAGCCCATAAAGGAACTGTGGAGCTGCAGCGCCAGGATGACATCAGCAAGGACCAGGGGCGGCGCCGCGGCGCGAGATTAAGACTAGACATTGGCGCTGCGGCGCCAGTGTATGTAAATTATCCGTTTTGTCCCCTAAAAGCTAGAAAAGTCCTGTAAAGCCTGCAAAACATCGGTTAAGCATAATAATACAATAAACATATAAAACTATATAAAAACTACGACGATCAGGCAACTATTTAAGCCATAAGGTATCCGATTTGCGGGTATAAATTCCACTCATCAAATACCCCCAAACTTAAGTCTTTGCTTGTCCTCGAGCAAACTATCTAACACAAACTCATATTAGAAAACACACGCGAAATAAAAAAATATCACTGTATACAAGCATCATGGCTTCTAAGCTCGATCATGGCTACTCCCAAAGAACAGGGCAAACACAGATATAAGTAAGAGTTCATTCAGCTTCAAGCATAAGACTGTATTCGATCCATTCTACGTGTGTGTGCGGGGACCAACCATCCTAACTAATCATTGCTCAAATAAGTTCGCACAGTCGATTGTTAATACCCATATGCACACTCCGTAACTTAAACATTCAACAAGCATTAAGAATAAGACGCAATTGCAGATAAGGATCAAAAGATTCTAGCATAAAGAAAGTAAAATCTGACTCGGACAGTACTTAATTACCTTAGGCTAATCAGAGCTACCCATTAATGAGCTTTTGATCAGTGACTCCCAAGCCAGACGGCTTTAGGGCACTAGGCGTGGAACACCCCTATGAATCTAATAACTCGAGCAGCAAAGGCCACGTAATCAACATAAGCCAAATTAGACTTTACGAAATCTGAAGATTATTTGGCGAGTGCATTTTATGCTCCATCTCAACATCGGTCCTGCGTTTATGGATGAGTGCGTTTTACGCTCCATCTCGACCCACCGCAAGACTTTCGATATTCAATCTTCTTTTCAATTTTTTTTTTTTTACAACATGCCAGAATCCAAGATCCAAAACTGTATATGCGTCGAAGTCTTTTATTACCTTGTAACAATGAAAGTTTATAAGAGTGAACATACTCCCAAAGCAATAAATAGGCGAACTAAATTCGAAAAATAACTAGTTAGCCCAGTCGGTCGGTGCTTGCTAAAAAGGACGGATCAATAACAGTCTCAACTTATCGATTAAACAACCCCTAGCTCATACATGCTTGACACGACTCTAAGAGATAAGCATAATTACATGACGCTTGTCATTAGCCACAATCAAAAAATAAAGTGAAAAAAATACCACCGTTGCATAAAAGCAGCTCAAAATAGGGTAATAAAGCCATTAACATGGCACAAGCATATAAATATGTAAAAGCCCCAAAAAGATGGCCAAAAACCACAAACATGCTAATAATAACCAAAGCGTTAATAAATAACCACAAACTGTTCATGGCATCCATCATAATAAACCCAAAACATAATACCGCAGTTCAAAACGACTGCACTACAATCCTGATAAAAACCTAAGCAAAGTACTAAAATAGCAACCTATCATGGCAATAGACAGAAATAAAACAGATAATAAACCATAACACCCCCAAACTTAAGGTGAGCAATGCCCTCATTGCTAAACATATATCACTCTAACCAAGAGGGCTTCCCTGAAGTCTGGTCACTCGGCAGCTGCAGCGTCCTCGTCAGCTTCGGCGGGCGGTGATGGTGGAGGGTATGGTGGGAAGACAGGAGGCTCTGGGAACTGGAATGGCGTAAACTCAGAATCCTCGCCACTATACACGGTGTATATGCTCTGCATCGTGTTGACCAGCTCAGCCTGATATTGCATCGCTATGTCTTGCCTCAAGGCCACCGCTGCTATGTGCCTCTGCTGCCTCTGAGCATTAGCATCCTGGTTCTGATGTAGTAGAGTGAGGGATGCCATGATTTTTGCCAGTAGTCCCTGTGAAGCTGGGCCTGCGTCTGTGGCTGCGAAGGCTCTGCTGTAGGAGGTGGCTCAGTAGGTGGCCCGAATCCTTCGCCTCTAACATGAGAAATAGCCCCGTCCCACACATCGAAGCGTGAGATGGTCTGATGGTCAATGACTGACATGGGCGGCAAAGCTATCTCTTCTGGCCCCCAATGGATACCTGCCCTCTTGCACAGTCGGGTGATCAAGGATGGATGTGGAAGTCCCGTAGAGATATTGCTCTTGATTGCCTTTATGATGGACTCATGGATGAGAACTCCGATGTCCACGTTTAGACCCGTGACAATGGCAAATAATAGGATCGCTCTATCCTTAGTCACGTTGCTCAGGTGACGAGTCGGGATCATGTTGGCACAAATAAAGCTGAACCATGCCTTCCCATAGCGACTGAGTGCAGCATGCGGGAAACTGGTCCTCTCACCCGTGAAGTCATTTGTCTTCCATGTAGTCCCGGGCTTGCAGAGCCTCCTCACAATATCCTCGAGGTCATAGCTGCGGAGTCCCTGCTCCATATAGTCCTTACCCTCGAAACCGGGCGTCGCGAACAGTGCATTGATGGCTTGGCTTCCAAACGCCACTGACCGCCCCCTAACTTGAACAACAGCAGGACCTTCGGGACTAACATTTGCATATAACTCTCTAACTACAGATACAATGGCCGACTCGGGAGGTTTTGTGAAGTGCACCCACTGGCGACCCGCAATCATTGCTAACAACTCGCCATCCTTTGTTTTGTCAGGCCTCAAACCCCGTTCAGGAATCAAATTTCGTGCGGCAAAGGAGCTTTTGTATCGTTTCCATGCCTCTTCGTTAACAAATTTGGTATTGTCCCATGCCGTTGGTGCTGCGGACGAGGAACCGCCGACGCTCAGTCGCTTCCTCTTTGAAGCCATGTCAGAATTTGCAGTTGGTGCGGACAAAAAAAAAGAAAAAAAAAGTACCTAAGCAATGCCACTCTCTGTAGAAGCAACCCTTAAAGAAATAGGCAGCAATTCCCCAATGAAACCCACTAATTGTAAGCCAAAACAGTCAAATTTCTCTCTTAGGCAAATTATCAAATACCTTGTGTGCGTTCTGAAAATCCACTTTGGACAGCCCTTGCTTGACAGTGCTTTGTCCCGATTTCCGTCAGTGGAAATCACCCCAATCAACAGAGTAAAACCAACCCAATTATCGAAATCAAACGTAAATGAATGACTGAAATCTCCCAAATACCTTGAGTGGGAACCCTAGATTGACTCTGATCTCCTCTTGCTGCGTGCACTGGCTTGGGGTCTTATGGGAGAATGAATGGATTGCTCTCTTGTGGGTAGATTGATCAAAGGTTCGAGGTGGAGAAAGGCACGTTTTGGTTTTGGGTCAGTTGGGTTCTCTTTGTGCTGCCGAAGTGTTGAGAGAAATGGAATGTAACGAGTACAACTGCTGGCTTCAGTTGTGCTTTTAAAAACCAAAATTTGCTACCGGCGCTGCGGCGCGAGCATTCCTTTGTTGATTGGCGCCGCGGCGCGACTTGGCAGTAGCTTTGCCTGATTCTGGCGCTGCGGCGCGAATACCCCTTTGTTCCTAGGCGCTGCGGCGCGGGAAGAAAATTTGAGTTTTTAGCATGGCGCTGCGGCGCGAAGTTTAGTGTATATGCTGGCGCTGCGGCGCCAGCCTTGTATCTGAGTTTTTTTCTGCACAAAAACCATGTATTAGACATCATATATTACATAGATATCATGCTAAGTAAATAACATGCTATATACTAAATTCTAACTAAGATATACACTAGCAACATACTAAATAACATGCTGCCTGCTATAATCACAAAAGCATACGCATTGGCAACGATGTTTACATGGTAAAAAGAAAAGACACAATATAAACTAGACATAAGTAAAGAAAATATAGAAAATTGATACTGAGATGGGGTTGCCTCCCCATCAAGCGCTTGTTTTAAAGTCGTCGGCTTGACTATACCGATGCCGCTCAATCCGGCTCATAAGCAAAATTGACCATTTCATGCCGCCTATTTGTCAATTCCTTAAAATTTGTGGCGGACATGGATGATTGATCATCCTCGTTTTCTTCACCCATTGGCACGAAGAATCTTTCACCACTGGAATTATCCACTAATTCACCTTTTTCATCAAGTTGAAAGCGTTCTTTGTGCACTAGCAGGCCCTCCAGGGTTTCCACAATCGTGAGCGTGGTTTCCGGTTGTTGATTAGTCTTGACAATACAACCACTCTTTATCCTCTTTTCTCCAACTTCAGACTCCACCGGTTGGACGATTTGCACCTTGACATCTCCCTCAACAACTTTGTGAGACTCACCGCCTTCTCCTTGCGTATCCACCGTGCAATGCTCTACTGCTTCATCGTTGAGATCGGTTATGACCGGTAGATTGCCCTGCGATAGATTTATGATGGCATTGACGAGTTGTCCCAATTGATTTTCGAGGCTTTGCAATGCGGCGTCTTGGCATGCCATTCGAACCTCATTTCTTTCTATAAAGTTGGTGAGGAGCTCTTCAAGCCTTTTCTCTTCTATTAAGTCTGCCGAAAAGCTCTCATTGGGTTGGAATGTCACCTTATACTGCGGAGGAGATGGACATTCAAATTGATTTGGATAGGAGTAATTCGGATTATGATATTGCTCTTGACTATAGTCCCAAGAGTTTGGATAACCCTGACAGTTTGGATGATAGGAAATCTGTTCAACGTCAGCTTGTTCCTGACAGTAGGAAGTCTGAGTGGACTCACACTCAAGATTATCAGAAAACCTCAAGACATTTGCAATTTGAGCTCGCAATTTCTCGAGTCCTTCCGAGTTTGGTTGTGTAGTCCTCTCATAAGGCCATAGATAACATTGATCGTCCATAACCTGTAAACTTAAAAACACACAGGAAGATCAAACAAATAAAAGAAATATAAACACGTTCAAATTAAGACTAAATTGATTTAAATCAATATTGGACAATATTAGAATAATAGTTCCCCGGCAACGGCGCCAAAAACTTGTTGGTCGGAAAACCGATCACTAAACACGCGCAAGTATACGCGGTCTAACAAGTAATACAGTGATAAGAAAAGTGTCGTACCCACGAGGAACTGTCACTAATATTTACCAAATACCAACTTTGTATCGCTTTAGTCTTATCCGAACAGTAAACTAATAGGAGTGCGGTTAAACTAGTTATAACTAATTATTAAAGCAAGTAAACGGATAACGAATGGTAATCGAAGGAATTACAAGCTAAGGTTACAACTTCACCCCACACAGGCATTCTGTCGAACACCTGGCGTGCTATGCTTCATCAAACTTCCTACCCTTCTCTCTTTGGTCTTAAGGGTCACGACAGTTTGTCGACCGAGAACACACAGGTGCTCATACACCTCTGTCGAGGTATGCACAAACATATCCTCTCCAGATCCACCCGATAGGGAATAGAACAGAAAAGAACATCCAAACTAAGTGATAATCCTACACATGTCTATGCGAATTAAACTAATAAGGATTTAAGCAAAAGTTCTCAATTAGGTCACACGTGGCGCACAGATATATGTCTATTCTACGCACAACTTATGCAGTCGAAACCCATAATCACATGCCAATATATTTAGGTGTAAATCTACAATTCTTCTTTCGATATCATATAGATTACCAAAATCATCACTAATGTCTTAGTGAGAATCATTAAGCATGAATATATTAAACCAAACCATATGGTGCCAACCAAAGAGAGAAGACAGTCAATTTAACTAACAAAGGGTTCCATTATAACCTTAGAGCCAATACTTAGTTCATAGCTATTGAACAAAATATAAGTAGCAATAAAGACAACATTTATGGATTACAAAAATAGAGGAAATATATGGACAAGAATAAACTCTGTCATGGCTCTTCAGTCTCCAAGCATTTCGCTCCTTTCAAGCTCTCCAATCCGTGTAGCTCACTGCTCTTGTTGCTCCAAGGAAAACCCAAACTTTACCCTAATCTACCTAATCTATATTTACAAACATTACCCAATAACTAGAGAGAAAAAGTACAAAAGAGATCTAATCTATCCTAAGCTAAGCTAACCGATTCTATCCCAGTCTTCCTCCTTTTCCTTTTCTCCTTCCTCCCTTGGCAGAGACTCTCTCCATCTTTTTTATATCTGTTTTCCTGCTTTATCTAGGTCAAAAGCAAGCCTTTTCTGCCTGGGCACCGGAGGTCGCTGCGGCGCAGGCAATCAGCTTATAAGTGGCGCTGCGGCGCCATATTAAAATCAAAAGACCGGAGGTCGCGCTGCAGCGCGAGCCCATAAAGGAACTGTGGAGCTGCAGCGCCAGGATGACATCAGCAAGGACCAGGGGGCGGCGCCGCGGCGCGAGATTAAGACTAGACATTGGCGCTGCGGCGCCAGTGTATGTAAATTATCCGTTTTGTCCCCTAAAAGCTAGAAAAGTCCTGTAAAGCCTGCAAAACATCGGTTAAGCATAATAATACAATAAACATATAAAACTATATAAAAACTACGACGATCAGGCAACTATTTAAGCCATAAGGTATCCGATTTGCTGGTATAAATCCCACTCATCAACCCTTTCAAAAATTTGGTGTATAACTTCTCTCTTCTCAACGCCTCTAACGTTACTTTCAAATGCTCTACATGTTCCTCCTTAGTCTTCGAGTATACCAAAATGTTGTCGATAAAGACCACCACGAATTTGTCCAAAAATGGCTTGAACACTCTGTTTATTAGGCCCAAAAATGCTGTAGGAGCATTCGTTAGACCAAATGACATCACCAAAAATTCGTAGTGACTATATCGAGTCCTAAACGCTGTCTTCAGAACATCCTCTGGCCTCACCTTCAGCTGATGATAATCACTCCTCAAGTCTATCTTTGAAAGTATCTCGCTCCCTTCAATTGATCAAACAGGTCATCGATATTCTTAATGGTGACCATATTCAGTTCTCTGTAGTCAATGCAGAGCCGCATTGTCTTATCCTTCTTCTTCACAAATTACACCGGCTCTCCCCACGGATACGCTCGATTAGATGTACTTCTTGTCCAGTAATTTTTGCAGTTGTACCATCAACTCTTTCATCTCTACTGGATCCATCCGGTACGGTGCCTTTGATATTGGAGCCGTTCATATCGCCAAATTGATCACAAACTCAACCTCTCTGTCTGGCGGAAGTCTTGGAAGATCATCCAAAAATACGTCTATGAAGTCCCTCACGACTGGTATATCTTCTAATTTCAGGTTCTCTTTACGACTATCGACTATGTAGGCTAAATATCCTACGCAGCCTTGTCTTAACAACTTCCTGGCCTGCATCATCGTCAGACAACTCACTTGTCTAGGCGACTTGCTGCCATAACACACAACCTTTGACGGAGTCATAAGGTTAATACATTTCTTCTGGCAATCAATTACAGCCCCATAATTAAATTGCCAATCCATTCCCAAAATAACATTGAATTCCCCAAGTCTAATCGGAATAAGATCTACATTCATAACGTTACCCTTAATATCCACCCTTCAGTTCTTGTGTACGTACTTAACAGGGATCATTTCTCTATTCGCAATTTCTATGTTCATAGGGTATTCTAACTCATCCTTAGGCAATTCTAAGTTCTTAGCAAAGTCATCGGATATAAATAAAAAAGTAGCACCCGAATCAAATAATACATATGCATTAACTTTATTGATCGGAATGATACCTGACACCACATCGCGAGACTGCACAGCATCCTGCACTGTCATGTTGAACGTCCTGGCAGTCGGTCGGTTGGTTGCGGTTGGTCCTGTGATAGTTAGAGTATTGCCATCGCTGTTTCCCCTGTTCCCCCTGTTCTTGACCCTTCAGATCCTTTATTGGGATAGTACTTAGCCAAGTGATCCTTCGACCCACATATGAAGCAGGCGCCCTTCTTTGGGTTAGGACAGTTAGGTGCTATGTGGCCTTCCTGACCACAATTATAGCACACCTGTTTTCCCTTCGTACAGACCCCTAGGTGTGTTTTCCCACAGATCGGACACGCTTTAATTCTCTTCTTCTGACCTCCTTGCTGATTTCTAGTGATTAGTTGTCAGTCCACCTTCTCTTCTGATTGTTACTTCCTTCCATATTACTGCCACTAGCCTTATTATTTCCTTCACTTTCATTCTTCTTCTTCTTCTGATCCTGATTGTACTTAGTCACCGCATCGCTTCCACCTTCAGCGAGTATGGCCTTCTCCAGCACTCCAGCAAAAGTGTTCAACTGGAACATTGACACTTTGCTATATAACCAGGGTTTCAGTCCCTGCTTAAATCTCCTTGCCTTCCTCTCGTCGGTGTGCACTTGATACGTGGCAAACCTAGCCAACTCATTGAATTTCTCCGCACAGTCTGGTACGGATATATTCCCCTGCTTCAGCTCCAGAAATTGGACCTCCATTTGATTCTGCGAATTTGTAAGGAAATACATCTCAAAGAACATCTCCTTGAACCTCTCCCAGGTGATCACACTTTCTCCTCCACGGACCTTATTTGCTTGCCACTAATAACTGGCTTCTTATTTTAGCATGAACGTTGCGTAGGCGGTTTTCTGGTCCTCTCTGACTCTGGCGACGTCAAAAACTTTTTCCATCTCCATAACCCAAGTTTGAGCTTTTATTGGGTTAATGGCGCCTTTAAACTCTAGCGGTCTCACCGCCTTGAAGTCCTTGAACGTTGTATTTGGTGGAGCTTTAGGTTGATTGTTATTCGCACTAGCCAATAAGTTTACCAACTGCTGAATGGGGTTAGCATTGGTGTCGTTGTTGTTCGTTGACCCTTCATGCGCCGGTTGACGGTTTGGTCTTCTTCTTGGCGTCATATTTTTGTTAAAATATACGTTTATCAGATCTATATTCAATCCTTTAAATATTTAAGGCTTAACATAAACATTTAAACATAATCACTTAACACATCATCTCAAATAAACTCTGATATTTTATTAATAAAAAATTTTAACATAATACGATAGCATTACTGCTATTTACATCAACTATCCCGAGATAAAGAATCTACAGGATTTAAATCATCAAAATATTCCTCTGTTTATAAACACATCGGAATTTATATTTTTAACTACCAGATAGGTTTGCACATAATCAAACTGTTCCTATCACTGTCTACTAAGGCTCCGAACAGCTTTACTGCGTTCTTCCTCCATAATGCGGCACATCGTCATGCGGTCTAACATATACCAGGGAAGACCTTCGAACTGGACTGGATAATACATCACCCGATCCTGGGCCTCATCAATTGCCTTCTGAAACGTATAGCCCGTCTCCTCGATCTTTGCCTTCTTTGCACGATCACTATCCTCTGCAAGATCTGCACGTTGTGAATCCTTCACCCAAGCGTACTCTACTATGGCAAGCCTTCTCATTCTGTAATTTCTCTATCTCCTCTGACTTCTGCTCAACTTGACCCTTCTCATGGACCAACTCCCACTCTACGTCTCCAAGACGTGTGTAAAGATCCTCCATCTCACCATCCTTTTGCTCGATGGTAGACTGTTGCGTAACCGACTGCTCCTTCAGCTCCTAAATAGTATCCCGCAACTCTATGTTACGGTCATATAGCTCGTCGTACATCTCAACACTGATAGAGTTCGTGGAACTCTTTAGGGTCTTCTTCCTCCTCCTCGGCTGCCTCAATCTGAACCTTCAATCTCCTCAAGTCCTCCTCTGAGTCAAACACTGGCTTATGCTCCCGACCAATAACTGTGATCAAAGGAGATGGCTCTCGTTGAATCAACTGCTCCCAGACTGTGTGAATGTCTCGGGGCTCCTTCTCTCTAGCCTCTCGGGGTACAACTGTCCCTAGGCTGACCGGGTTCTCCAGCATCCGACATCCTGACAAATCAAATTTTAAGTCTTAGTTATTATGTGATGCTAATCGATACTCTTAGCAAGTATATAAGTATAAGCACTTAACACATAAGTTAAGTTATTATCTTTCTTAGAACTCGATAGAAGTTATCATTACTATTTTCTCGAAGGACTACTACCCTAAGGTTTCCCCCCATCTAAGGTTCATAACCTACAGCTCTGATACCAACTTATGACACCCCCAAATATAGGTACTTCAATTCCACAAGGACTTGGTGTTCACTGTACAAATATCATCTATCTATCTACCCATAATAAATGCAAATCATGCTAATAGATAGAAATAAATCCTCCCCTTATGGGGTTACAACATCTGAATATAAATACATTAATCCCAGGTCATACTAACCTTAAATCTCAAATGCGAAAATATAAACAAATAATAAGTCTTACACAACTTTAACATAAGTCTTAAATATAAACATATTAAATAAACAACAAGTCTTCATCACTTGTTGACGTTGCCCTTGCCTTTGCTAGTAGAAGGCTCGTCGGACCTTTCGTTCTTAACTGCAATGTTATTATTACGCAAGGGTGAGCACGATTGCCCACAAGTATAATAATATAACAACAATATAATAACATGCGAGTGAATCAAAGACTTCTGAAATAAGAAACTCGGCTTTTGAATCAAGAATGAATAACAAGAATCAAAATAACTTCTGAGGGTCATAAGACCTTGAACTATGTCCTAGGTTGTAAAGTGTTTATACTTTAAACCTTTAACAGTCATAAGACTATGAACTCTACTTCTCGTACTTAGGGGGATCAGCCCTTAGTACCATACTGTGCACAATATCTTAACGCTAAAGCATTATAAATTCCCTTTACAGGGTTGTTCATCTCAGTTTGACATCAGAGTCCACACCAAAGGAAGTTTGGTTTGGATAAGCTCAATAATAGTTCTGGAATTTAGAACGCTCATCAACTATGGACTAGTTGAATCAATAAGGGTTCGCTAGTCTTACAAGGTTCAACAATAAATAATATTCAATTTGAATAACAAATCTCAAGAGTATACAATTTAATAAATATTGTATAACTGAAGTAATACTTCAAAAGGGTTATAATATCTCATATGGAATCTTGAACTTGAATAAAAAGAACAAGAACTTGGTTGACATAGAATTATAAGTATCGAACTTGCTCACGAATAACTTTGAAGTTAGAAAGTTTACTTAATTTAAAGACTATGAATAAGAACTTGTTTAACAATAATAAGTTAGGGATAGAATACTTGCTCAAATAAAGGTTTGAGTTTAGAAAACTTGCCTTGTGTGCAAGCAACAATCTAGATACAATTCAATTCTTAAACGTCCTACACATTATATTATGTATACGATGTCGATTAGTTCATAACCATTACGTTCTAACCGTTGAACTTCTTCCTAAAGTTCAACTTAACAACATGGTTTGCAACTTAACTTGCTAACTAACCACATACGTGAATTTAAACTCATCACATACATATCACACGTGTATAACACTTTAAACTATCAAAGTCATACTCTATGATACAATATCTATGTACACATATAACATATTAATATGAGACTTCAATTCATCTTAAAAATCATGTTATAATCATTTAGAATCACATACTTCATCAATTCATGGCTTAATCACAAAATAAACTTTTTACAGAGAACTTGAAAGAGAAAACATAGTACGTGAAATAGAAATTGGGATGAAGAATATACCATTGCTAACTCTGTTTGATGATATAATTTGAACTTTCTCACTTCTCTTTCAAATCTCTCAAGTTTTTTATTCAAAATCTCTCTATGTTCTCTCCACTTTTCTCACAGATAGGATATAGAATATAGAACGTATGAATATACATATAAGATATAAACTACGTATATCATATATAACGGATGAGTAAATGGTCAGTTAATCTGATAATGGATTAATTGCCCAACTCCCCTTAGGGCCTTGTTTGGCTAATCACTTATATCTCCTTTCCCTTTAATTTAATTAATCTCTTATAATATAGTTAAATAATGTCACACCCAATTAATCATATAATCTTATTTAAATCCATTAAATAAAATAGAACAATTCCACATTAAATCACATAATCACATAATTAAAATTCTTATTTATTAATTATGTCAAATCATTAAATTTCTAATTAATTATTAAATTAATTAGAATATCATTATGCTTATTAAATAATTCATTTAATTAAATATGCTTAATTAAATACATACTTTGAATAATAAAATTCTCTACATTAATTTAATCAATGTAACACATATAATTAAATTAATCTACCATAATTTTATCAATTAATTATTTAATTCAATAATTAAATCATCGAAGAATATTTATTTAATTTAATAAATATTTAAATCATATTATAAAATCTCGTTTGTCACAAGAAGAGGAACAAATATATCTATAAATAAATGTTGGTGTCAAGATTAGTAAATTAAATTAAATTAATATGTTGGTTGTGATTAAATGTATAAGTTAAATAAATTGTCTTGAGACAATTTATAGAAGGAAAGGAATTAAATATTTCGAATATGTGAAAATTAAATATCTAATTTAATTTCTTAATAAACCTAATTTAATCCAATTTAAAATATTAAAATTAGTTTAATGGATAAATAATTGGGGGATATAATTATCGGTATTTTGGGAAGTGTGTTTGACTAAATAATTTAGCAATACAAATTAAGTGTGACATTTTGCTTTAATTATAGAGAAAGGAGGATGTATAATATAGTAGGAAAATAAAAAAAAAGAAAATAAACCGTGGAGCATATTTGAGCTCTGCCCAAACATAGGCTTAGACTCTCCATTTTATTAACTGCTCAAACTCTTCTTTCTCCAGTAACTGATCAACCAAATGAAAGTTACGTTAAAAACTTACTTTTCAGTTCATTTTGGAAAACTGAGTTTAGATGAGTGAGAGAGGGTTCTCTATAATATTGGAAGAGAACTTTGAGAAATCAAGGAGAAGAATGAGGGGATTAATCAAGTAATCTTCATCATCTATCAAGGTTAAAGAAGATTCAAGAGGTAATAAGTAACTTTAAAACTCCTAATTTGTATTTTCTTAATTTCTACGTTGCTGAGAATTGTTAAGATTGTATGTGATGATGGAAGGCTTGATTATGTAGTATTGGGTGTTAAAGAATCTAATTAGTGTAATTTCCAAGTGAAATCAAACCAAAACAAGTATGAATTTATGCATAGAAGAGGAAGAAATGGACTTTTGGTTTATTGTATATATTATGGTCTGTTTTAGAGGTTAAATTGGTGGTGATCTGATGTTTAAAGTCTTAAATTGATGGTTGAATGTTGTTCTCCACTTGAGAAACGAAAACAACCCAATTTGAATGAATCAAAACGTATGTAAAATGAATTTGGGGTGGATGATTTAGTATATCATGTAAAAGTATGAAAATAGATCATGAACATGAATTTAAATCCTTAATTTGGTATGTTGAAAGTTTCTGAGATGTTTTAATCACTTTGTAAATGTATTCTTTTGTGGTTAACAAACTTATTGGGTTAGAAACCAACTAATTTGGAGTGTAGATGAAAAAAAACTGAGAATTTCATAAGAAGTAGAGTGTTCATTCGCGAACTGGGGAACTGCTTCTACAGGTGGGCGTTGTCGCTCAGTGTTTCAGGCTTAACTGGGCGCGGCTACGCAGCATAGCTGCAGCGCTTGTTCTAAGGCCAATTGTGGCGCGACAGCATCGGTGTCTGGTAGGGCACAGTAAAAGGCATTTAAAGATATGGTCAGTGGGAGTTTATTCCTAATTACTCCCTCCGTCCCAAAATAACTGCTCAGTTTTGACTTTTTTTAGTCAAATTGACTATTTTTAAAATTTATAATTAAGCATGTATAAATATATTTTTAACATTATAAAAATTGGTATTAGTAGTAAATTGTATATACTTTTTTTTGTTATAACCTCTGCACCTATATTCTGGCAAAATATGGTATAAAAAATAGTTTTAAAAAATAGTCAATTTGACTTTAAAAAGTCAAAACTAAGCAGTTAATTTGGGGCGGAGGAAGTAATTTATACGAACCTTAGACACTTCTTATGAAGTCTTGGGGGGCCTTAAAGACTTATATGAATGTTAAGTATCAATTTAAGCGAGCTAATTTAAAAGGTTGACATGAAGGTTTATATAATGAAGATTAATGAACCTTATTCAGAAATGGTGATGACATATGAAGCCTAATAAACTTAACCGAACGTTAAGTGTGAATTAGAAGAGAAGCATGAGATAAATGCTAATATAATCGATGATAACAAACATTATATATTTAACGTGATGTAAAGACAAGGTTTAGGATTTAACCGAATGTTTAGTGTCAAACAAAGAGACACTCAAAGAAATAGAAGTTAAAGGTTGCTTCAGTCAACCATAGTTAATAGTATTGAACATAAAACTCATGATATGGAGGCATGACAAGCCTTAATCACTTAATTGAACATTAAGTGTTAGTTAAAAGGAAGCATAATAAGACATGAAAGGGGGATTAATGAAATCAAATAAAATAGACAATGAAGAGCCTTAACAAGATTTAATCACATAATTAAATATTGTGTATCAAACCTAAAGAAAGTGACCATTGATTGTAAAGTAGAGTTACTTAAACGATTACTAAGCGTTGTTATATGGCTAATAGTTGATATGCGTGATTATATGTTCTGTAGGATGCGTGAAGTGCAGGTAGCTATAAGTTGTTATTCTATTGTTGGTAATCAACGATCAAGACAAGTCTTTTAGTTCCCATGTGTTATTTGAACTCTATATTAATTGCTTGTAACCTATACTGCAATGAGTATGTTGAATTACTTATGATATGAATATGAGTTGTGAAAGTTAATTTATGACTATGTTAATTGAGTTAAGGAACTCAGTATTTATATTTGATATGTGAAATACAGCATGTATGATATGTTAGAATGATTATGATGTATAAATTGAGCATGATGTTATGTGCTACGTAATGCATGAAAATTGTTAGATTTGTTGAGTTGTCGAGCTCAACCTTACAAAAATAACCTTTTTGCAGGTTAAGGATTCAATGTGATATTATCTGCTGCATGAATGATAAGGATCAGAAGGTATAGCAAGAAAATAAATTTTCTTTAGCTTGATATTGTTTTAAACCATATTAAAGGTTTTCAGTATCTGTAATTGACTAGTTTATGATGTGTGATGTAATATCAGGTTGTAAAGATTGAGTTATTCAATATATAAAAGATATTGAATTGAGACGTGTAATCTTTATATAATAACTATGATAAAATGAATCATAGAATAAATATAATTCCAGGATATGTAGTTGTAAAGATTGTGATTCAGGGAATAAAAGAAAGAGGATAGAAATGTTTTAAATTTATCCGCATTTTATTGATTATATCTTCGATAAATGATGTAAATTTAGAGTGTGAATGTATTGCTAACGATCAAAGTTGGAAGTAGATTTGTCCATATTTAGGGGTCGTTACAAGCGCGACAACCCAACAAGTCTTACAGTTAACACATGCATTTCATGCTTCATGTATTATACATGCTTTGCATTTTGTTCATGCATCATGTATTTTAAGTTGTGCATTTTATATATGCATCCTATAACTCATGTTATGCATTTTATACATGCTTCTTAGGTCACATATATCGCATTTAAGTTTCAATAATTAATACATGTTTCACATATTATCATGCTCATCACATTCACACTAAACAACGAATTTTATTATCTAATGCATATCAACAATTTAACACAACAGTGTAAGACATTTTACAAATAAAAAAAGTTAACAAATTACTGAAACAACTTGTCTCGTTCCATAGTTCATCATCTACATTATTCACGTCCAATATTTCTTTCTCTCATACTCAAATCTGAGTCAAATACAAATACATACTAAACTTATGAATATGGATACATCATTCATTCATTTATTACAAACCTCTATGTAATGTGGATCAACCTCACTATAATTCTCATTTCTCCTTACAATTAAGGTGTAAATTGGACGGACCACCATTTAAAAGAAATTTGCACAATAAGTTTCTATTGATTTTTAATATCAAGTGAAAAAAACTAATGTAATTATAATTAGAAACAACCCTTAACATAATTAGTTGACAATAACACTTAACTATCAGCCTACAACAACCTTTCCTTCGTTCATCAAAATTTTTCCTAGATTGATAGGGTAACATGCATGATTAAAACTCAGTTCTAACATTAAAAATATGCTTAAGTGATTTAAAAATTTCAATTAATTAAACTTCAAATGTAGTGAAGCATTTTTTTTCTCACTTAACTCACTTCTTAGTGTTAAACATAAAACCATTTGTAGGCTAATAGCAAAAACATAAAAATGCAAATGTATTATGTAAATCATTAACTCTAGTGAGCTCCACTGCTTGTGTGACAACCTGGATTTTTCAAAAATTATTATAATAAGAATTTAATAAATAAAATTCTTATTATGAAATGTGTCATGTTTGAATATATAAAGATATATGTGTTATATTTATGTGATTTATGTGGTAGATTTAATAATTATATATAAATTTGGAATTTACACATATACTTGAGAAGTAATATTTAATAGTTGATTAAACTATTATGTTAATTAGCTTGAACTAATTATGTAATGAAAGATGGAAGTAAAGAAAAATTAATTAATATTGATTAATTGAGATTAAATTTAAGAATGTATTATTTGAGTATTAAGCCTTGAAGGGCAATGGTGTTATTATGAATTAAATTCTATAAATGAAAGGATTAATTCACTTCAACTAAAAGTGTAACAACCCCAAAATCAGGACCAACTTAAATCATAATTAGAACTAATATTCATCCTGATCTTGTGCGTTAAATACTAATTTGATTCAGCTTTATATCACAATTACATAAAATACCTAGCTTGAAAATGCGGATAATTAAAATTTTTCTATCTTCTTTCTTTTATTCCTTGAATCACAACCTTTACGACTACATATTTAAGAAATCATATTTATTTATGATTCATTTGATCAAAGTGAATATAAGTTTTTACAACTCAATCTTCAATACAAATTCTTCCTAATCATTATTATATAGCTTCTTATTACAAAATAATCATCATACCATAACTAGAACAAATATTCTTTATTGAATATTATAAATATTTACATAACTATCAATTATACTCATCAATAACCGTCATCAAGGTTCTAAAATAATTTTTAGTTAAAGGAAATTTATCAGTCTTGCATGATCTCCAATCCTGTCATTTAGATGGTAAGAAATATCTTAGGGCATCCTTAACCTACAAAAAGTTTATTTTTGCAAGATTGAGCTCGACAGCTCAGCAAATCTAACAGTTTTCATGCTTCACATATCACTATAAGATCATGCTTAGTTCATACATTATAGCCTTTCTAAAATACATAACATACATTGTAAGACCCCTAACTTTTATGAATAAAGATTTAATTTTCTTTATATATTATCTTAAAATAGTAAGGTGTTGATTTGATAAATGTGAAAAGTTAGGGGTGATATGTGCAAATATTTTAAAATGAGCAAGTGGTTATAAAATATTCTTGTTGTCGGGGAATATTCGTTTGGTCGTGGAATATTCTTGTGGTCGGGGAATATTCGTACTACGGCGCAGCTATTTGTGGGCCCCACAACGGAATAACTGTCGGATATAGAAAGCGACAGAAATAACCTTTTTATAAAATAACGGCGTAGTTGTTACCGTTAGTACTGTTGAAATACCCGGTGGTTAAAATACAGTAATACGCGGTGTTGCACAGTAGCACACGGTATTGCACAGTATTTCGAATTATTGGTTCTTACGTAAGAAGTCACTTACTCAATAATTATTACTGTAATTACTGTTCAATATTTTATATTATTGATGTGACACTCCCAAGTCCGTGTAACATCGATTACAGGACATGGTGCTCACGGTACAACATACATCATCATCTATCTAAGTAAACTCCAACAGTAATAATAATTATAATGCAACTATTACGTACTTACTCAAAATAAAATCCCAAGTCTTTACAACCTTTAACAATCCACAACTTAAACTTAGCGTTTATCGCTACATTACATCATATGCGGAAATATAAACTTATTACATAAGATATCTAGCATCATTTCATCTTAGACTTCCCCTTGTCCTTGCCCGAGCTCTCAGCCTTCTCATCCTTAACTGAAAGGTTTAAGCAAGAATGAGCACAAATTGCCCAGCAAGCATATAAAGTATTTTGAAAACATACATCAGGAGTAGAAACATCTGAATAGCTATAACAGTTGAAAGAATTATCAAGTGTTAAACAGGAATATCAAGAATAAGAGTTTAAGAATTCTCAATATCATACTAAGGGGTGTAAAATACCCTGAACATTACTTTGTTTCATCAAAAACCATCAGACAGTTTAACAATCAAATAGATTGTAAATGGTCTCTGCAAGTACTCCAAGTGATCAGCCTATCGTACCCTACAATGTACACAAGTATTAAGTTTAAACTGCATAAGCATAAATAGGACTATATGCCCGACATCTGTTTGCCCGCTTGTTCATGTTGTTCATCTTAGTATTCATGCGAGACCGCACCAAAGTAATTTGGATTGGTAAACATTAAATAGCTTCAAAGGATTTGAATTAAATCATTTTTCATCAATAATAACTAGCCGAAAACAAAGGCCAGGAAACATACTTAGAAACAGTTCGATAATGACATGAAACTTATAAGCATAGCTGTTAGAATAATAACTGAGTAATCATCGATAAGCTTGCAAGACAATTGAAGTTGTATAACTTCACAACAAAGGAGCTTGCATGAATAAATAGCTAACACAAGTCCAATACTTACCCTCACTGCGATAAAAATGAGTAAGGATTGAATAAATACCCAATAGAAATTAGGGTTAGGAAACTTGCCTAATACGCCTGCTATCGTTAAAGCTAGCAATTAACCTTCACGTAACCTAATTATATGTGTCACGTTAAGATATTAGGTCCTCGAACTCTAATTTGAAAGTAAAGGGTTTCCTTTTAATTTAATTTAATTATTAAACTACCATGTATGCTATCATCAAGCTAATTTAATCATATAACATGTTGCGTCATATAGGTAAAGTGGTTCAATATGAGAATCTGAGTAAAAATAAGTTTCTGGAATTTTCTGACCCTACCCGACTCGACCCAGATGACCCGGACCGGCGCAGCTGCGTAGCCTCAAGCTGTGTTACCGGCGCAGCTGCGCTGCCTGGCAAACCCGGAATCCAACTTTGAGTGGCGCAGCTGCGCAGCGTTAAACCGTATGAACGGCGCAGCTGCGCTGCTCTTCATGCCCAGATTTTTTTTTTCTGTCGAGCAGCCTACTTCCCGATTTAATTCCCACTTGTTTACAGGTTGTATGATCATGATATTTGGACACCATACACTCCATACATCACAGTATTTTACAAAAATATAACATACATGAAACTAACATGTTAAGACCTCGATCCAGCAGCCTAGATAAGCGTGCCAGACTGCCTTCCAGACTTAGAAAATTTCTGGAAATTCTCAGAATTCTGCAAATTTTTATACCAACATGCTTGCTTACGAAATTCATAACTTGCTCATTTTAACTCCGTTTCTTTTGAAAATTGGTCAGGTGAGACATCATACTACATAGTATTTTACAAAATCAACACATACAACCAACGAGTCACAGAAGCTATGATTCCAAGGCTCCGAAAAACCCAAAAAGTCACAGATTCTAAGTTAACCCACTTTGACAAAAATTCATGATTTTGATTCTAGCATGCAAGGAACTAGTTGCTACTGTCCAGATCACCTCTACTAACACATATACACATGTTACAATAATCAAACTCACTAACTTTTCATGTTTTGAACAAATTGACATCTAAGAGGCATTTTATCGAATAGTTAGCATGCATACATGAATTCAACGATTCTCTAAGAATTTGAAACATGATTAGACCAGAACTTTCGTTCTTAACACCCATATATCAGTATTACACACTAACATGGTATCACAAAACCACAACGAATCATTTCCCATAATTATATATGGATTTTCTTCACTATTTCCTTAAGAACATAATATAAATTCGTATTATTACCTTGAACGCTATTCTTTGATCAAGGAATCCGAGAATGCTTCCCTCCTTGCTTGCTTAGTCTTTGCAAGTTTCCAGAATAACTCCACACTAACTATTACTCTCAATTTCTCTCACGGAATGAAGTTTTTAGCAAAAGAGGTAGTGTTTTGGGTGGAGAGTATAAATAGAGATTGATATAGCTTGATAGAGGCTGATATCATCAGCCCCTCCATGTTCTCATAACGGTTATACACATATTGCATGATTAACTAATATTAAAATGAAAAGAGGAGTTAGAGAATGGAAGAGTTTGTGGGTGTAAAGGATTGTAACTCCCTTCCTCTCTAAATCTTCTAAAACGTATACTCCCTTGTCCCAAATCAGTTGTCACGTGGCCCCACTCTAGCTGCTGATCAACATATTAAAATAATATTATAATCAATTAAATAACTATTTTGACCATTTTGCCCTTCGTAGCCGAACGTTGCGATACTTATATCGATTACTACTAAAATTGACGTCCCGGACGTCATGGAACTATCCGTTTCGTCAAATTCACCTCCAAAATTCGTGGTTGACTTTTTACCCGAAAAAGTCAACCGGTTGACTTTGACCAAAAAGTCAACCGTGACACATTTTTGTGGTTACAGTCTATCCTAACTAATTTTGACGTTCCGGACTCAAATACGCAGTCCGTGTCTCTAAATTCCACTCCGAACTCAAAATCATGCTTTAAAGTCATCCCACGAAATTAATAAAATTAATTCCATACTTAACCAATTTAAATAGTTGAATTAAACTGAATCAACCATTTAAATACTCCTCATCACATATACGCAAATAACACATGTATATATAACACATATACATTTAATAAAACAAAACACACAAGAAATTCACATAAATTCGTTTATTGATAATTGTTAAATGACATAATAATCTCGGATATTACAATTGATTCAATAATTGCATGATATTTTATTGATTCAATAATTGCTACGTTGATATTTTATATCAATAATTGCTACGTTGCTATTTTATATGATTGATTCAATAATTGCTACCGTTGATATTTTGTATTATTGATTCAATAATTGTCACTGCACAGTATTTCACATTATCAACTCAATAATTCATATTATTTGAATAATATTATTAGATAGCATTATTGACAATGTCTAAGGAAGTTCTGTCTAGGAGGGGTTATTTAATTGCGCGCCAGTAAGGAGAAGTCCTTATCGGAAGGCCCCCTCTTTCCTGAGAACGACCTGGTTGTCAATATTGTAGTTCTGTAATATTATTTGTGAATAATTAATTATTGATTTATATGATAAGGAAATAATTATTTTGTGGATATAAAAGAAAGAATTAGTGCTGATGTATTTTTATCAGTATTTTGGTGTGAAAAATCATCCGTTTGTGGATTTCGGCCATTTTCGGTTGGGAATTTGGAAGGATTAAAAAGCGTTGATTAATTGTGTGATGAGTAACATAACCATTAGAGGAAGTTGCCGACACTCGAAGAAAGTTATGGTGATATGTGGCATTTGGTAAGTTGGGACCCATAGGTCATCATCTAAGAGTCACTTTCGTAAATAGTAACTCAAATAGTAACTTGCCTCTTTGTTTTTTCAAGAGTTACTTGCCTCTTCGTTTTTTCAAGAGTTATTTGCCTCTTCGCAAATAGTAGTTGCCTCTTCAATATTACCAGGAGTTATTTTGGGCATTCGTTAAAGCCAAGGGCCACTTTCAGTTCTTCTATAAATAGAAGTTCAATTCTTCATTATTTCTCACCACCAATTCACAGAGTTATATAGAGAGAAGCTTTAGAGAGAGAATAAGAGAGAAAAAATAAGAGTATTCTGCTACTACACTATTGCAGTATCCAAACTTCTACTAAGGTAAGGGGTATTATTCCTTTCGTATTTGTAAGGGATGTTATTTTCTTTCGTAAATGATGTTATTCTTTTCAATATCATTATACCAAAATATTATCATAAATTTTATTATGAAATTCTTACTTTTTCTGTCGGGGTTACTATTCACGTGTACGACACTATTCACGTATACGGCACTATTCACAGAAAAATTAAATTTTCTTCTATTTGTCCAAGTTGCTTGTTAAGGTTCCTATTTTTAATTGGATCCAAGTTTTGAGCTCTATTCTTGAATTTTGCTCCACAAAGTATTATTATGGAGTATTTTTGAACTTGGATAAATTAAAATGCGAATCCTTAATCTTTGTCCTTTATCTCACTGGATTCATTAATTATATTATTTTTCATCATCCTCAGTTCCTAAATGGTGAGATAACTGAATATCTTTGGCCTGTAGAGCAAAGACGAATGATTACCCGATGAATATCTTTGGCCGTAGTGCAAAGATGACAGGTGTTGAGATGAACATGACCAACTGATGATACAAATGAATATCTTTGGCCCGTTGTGCAAAGATGAATATTTGATTCGAGATGTATATTGATTGATGTTACAGGGATAAAATATTGATGATGGACTTCTAAATCATAGAAGATAGTAGACTTCATTCTCTACTTAACTCTTTTAATGAATGGTTATTTTCGCTGCAAATATTGATTTAAAACTTTTTGTCCATAATATTTTATCTGAATTGTTGAAGACTAACGATAATTTATTTTCCATTATCTTAGTCATAATATTCTTTACTGGGCTAGTTGAGCTCACCCTTTAAATCTATTGTCCTCTTCAGGAAATGAGAATGTTGCGGAAACTAGTCGGGGGACAGAGTGATGATCCGAGTTAGAGCAGTAGTAGTCCTCATTATTTCTAATAAATAGTGTGAGAATAATTGTAACGAGGACTTAGTTTGAATGTTAATATTTTGTACATATTTGTATTGATACTCATAGTTGTGTGGTCGTATTTTGCACGACCGTGTGATATAAAAGATTGTATTTGAATTCTGTACCATGTATTTGGCGGGTTGGGTTGACTGGACCGATTCTGGGGGCGTCACATACATGATGCATTTCACATATCAAAAATAAAGATTGAGTTCCTTAACTCAATCAACTTAGTCATAGATTAACTTTTGCATTTCATAAACACATTAAATATAATTCAACATGCCTATTGCAGTACAGATTACAAGAAACCAATATTAAGTTCATATAGCACATAGGAACTGGAAGACTTTCCTTGATCATTTATTACCAACAATAGATTAATAGTTTATAGCTATTTGCACTTCACGTAACCTACACAACATATAATCACGCATATCAACTATTAGCCATATAGTTCATGCAACTTAATTTACATTAACTTAATGTATTGTCTTTATCTCGTTCATTAGTTTCATTTAATAATTTCTTATTCGATCTTCGCTTGACATAGTCATTATATGTTTGGACAGACTAGACACCTTGCATGTGCCTCATATATTAAAGCTTTTGAGATTCCTACTCTCATGCCCCAAGGTCCAGATCATATCAGACTTATCTTGAATTCTCTGCAACACTACGCGACCGCACTAATTTTAAGCCTTGGGAGTGGCGCGGCCGCGCTACTCCCTGCTATGCCTAGAATTGAGTTTTCTTGTTCTACTTTTTCTCTTACCATACTAAGGTATTCTAATTATAAACTTACTATACCTTCATATTTCATGGAGGTCTTAAACCAGGTTTAGAATCTCGTTCAAGTTTAGTGTATAAAACAAGTTTGAACCCTTTTATTGAACTATGCTCAACTAACTTTTTTTTAACTCTGACCATCCCTTACGTTAAGGAATTTTAATAACTAACCCAACATACCCACACATGATTTTGAAAACTGTAAACCAATCTAGATTCACTAAATGTTTAAACCATTTTAGTTTTCCTTTTGAATTTCTTGACTAACCATAATTTTAAGATAACAAAGACTAAGAATTACATCACCCAATACTTTTCAATTTCCCATAATTTTAAGATAACTACCTCTCTTAGGCCATTTGACAAACAACTTAAGGACAAGACTGTAAAACTCAGTTTATTAAAGAGTTTTAACCTATCCAAACCCAGATTTCTAACAGAAATCATTTACCATAAATATCTAATATTAAACATACCAATTCCAAACAGTTCTGACATATATTCTCATATACATAATTTAAGTTTAGGATTTCCTTTAGTGCTCAAATTCTTGCTCCCATCAGCAATTAGTTGAATTAAACTCTGTTTTTTATCTACACTTGGTGCTAATTTTCTTCCATTTCAGTTGCTATCTTTCATCTCTAAAGAGTTTATATAGTTTCTTTTGTTTATGGAAAGAGGGTATAGTACATTGGAGAGAAATATGGAATAGAACGGATGGGGAGAGGAGGGTGAGAATTGTAACTGTTGAGAATTGCTTAGCTTTTCTTATTCTATCAGTTATAGACCTAGTAAATTCTCCTTAGGCTATTCAAAAGACACTTTATGCTTAAAAGTTAATGACCCATCACACCACATTCTCATATATATACATAATGTATATACATATTATATTAATCAACTAAAATTCTAATACCCCCATAAAATTAATTTAGGCATTTTTTTTTATCTTTAATTACATATAACTCCAATATTAACCCAAAATTGGGTATCATACACTTATAACCATATATAAAAATCATCCCTTACACTACAAGAAAATTGTCTATCAGCGACCATCACTTTTAGTGACCGCTCTATACGGTCGTTGATAATAGTACTAGCGACCGCTATATGCAACTGTACGTGATCGCTGAGTGGTCACTGGTATGAATTTCCCACCCTAAAATTTGCGTGAAAAGTTGGCGCGGAGGTTATGTGCGACCGATCACTATCAGCGACCGCTAAGCGATCGCTAATATGTCCACATCAGTAAAAAATCAGCTACCGCATGTGGTCGCTGATGGCGGTCGCTGATTCTCTTTAATCTAATCAGTTTTCAGGCATTCGCTAGACACAATAGCAGAAGAAAAAAAAAGAGGGAGAAGAGAAAAGGGAGAAGAGGGAGCAGGGGAGAAAGAAAAGAGGGAGGGAGAAGAGGATCAGCCACCACTGCCGCCGTCACCTGCCATCATTGCCGCCGTCGACGCCTACACCGTCGCCAACACCACCCCCGCGAATTAGGTAAGATTTCTTCATATCATTAGTTTTGAAAGAGAACTAAATGTAAATGAAAATCTATTTTTGGTGGGTGATGGTTATACATGCTTAGAAAGTATAATAACTGTTATTCTTTAGTTTCTTTGGATCAAATTACTAGTTATCTTGTTTTACCCCCCCTTTAATTCCCCTTATTTTTCTGTTCAAGTCAGTCAATTGCTCGTTAATTAAATTGTGGCATCTGATTTCTAGTTTTTTCTTTTACGACAAACCCTAGTAACAATACTAGGAAATCCATTCATTCAATGTTGACCTCGAATTACATGTATAATAAAATTGAGGGGATACTTACTCTATCTAAAGTGAAATCTAAATTATAAACTTTCATGACTTATGTAAAAATAAAATAATAATCAAAAAACAACTATCGTAGACTTGTCGCTCTAATTAACTTGTCTACAATCACCCATCTATTGACGAAATCAACTCACCCAGAGAATTCAAGCTATCAAAAAGAGAAAAAAAGATGCACTAACTTCAAATTAAAGAGAAACAAACTCCACCAAAGGATAAAATAAGAACTAAATATGCTTAATTACAAGTATGTTTAATGTAAGTCATATGCTTTCAAGTATGCTCAAGTCATATGCTTAATTACAAGTATGCTTAAATGTAAGTCATATGCTTGCAAGTATGCTCAAGTATGCTTACAAGTATGCTTAAATGTAAGTCATATGCTTACAAGTATGCTCAAGTCATATGCTTAATTACAAGTATGCTTAAATGTAAGTCATATGCTTACAAGTATGCTTATAAGTATGCTTAGAGAGCTTGAATATACATTAATAAGCTCATGTTGTCTGTAGTAGGTACCGTGGTATCATGGACCTCTATTCAGACCGTAGTTGGATGAGATGACGAAAGTCAAGTGCCCAGATAGGTGCTACAGCTAAATTTAGAGCTGGTTGCCAAGTGTTATTGGAGTATGCGTATAGTCACCCGGATTGTGTGAATGGTCAGAACAAGATAAGATGCCCTTATTTGAAGTGTAAAAATGTAAATTATATGGACAGAGACGTGGTAAACTATCATTTACTTGTTTCTGGGTTCATGAAAAATTACGAAGAATGTTAATGGGCACATGGGCAGAGAAGAGATAGTGTCATCACAGAAGTACACAATTTGGGCAGCAGTACTCATCGTATGAATGAAATGGTTCATGATATTGCAGGGCTAGAGTTTAATTGGGAGCAAGGCAGAGAGAAACCTATGAATTCTGATGCCAAAGCCTTTTTTCAGTTGTTAGATGAGGGTTGCGAGCCATTGTGGCATGGTTGCACCAAACACACTACATTGTCTGCAGTGCCGACATTACTTAACATTAAGGCTGATCACAACATGAGCCATGATTGTTTTGAGTCGCTCTTGAAGGCCATTAAGAGTATGTTGCCTAACAGTGAGAAATTACCTGATAACTATTACTATTATAAGAAAATGGTGTAGAAGTTGGGTCTTGGATACCAAAAGATCGATGCATGTCCCAACAATTGCATGTTGTTTTATAAGGAAAATGAACAGATGACCCGGTGCACGTTTTGCAATCATGATCGGTTTGGACCCAATAAAGAGGGTGTGACTACAAAAAAATCAACTATTCCATTTAAGATTTTAAGGTATTTTCCAATTATACATCGACTAAAAAGATTTTACATGTCTTCAAGAACAGCTGAGCATACGAGTTGGCATGCAAAATCTCCAGCTAAAGATGGAGAACTAAATCATCCCGCAGATGGGAAGGCTTGGAAAGATTTTAACTTAGCACATCCTGGGTTTGCATTTGAACCTAGAAATGTGAGGCTTGGATTGTCCACTGATGGTTTCAACCCATTTGGCCACTCAGCTGTTCCGTACTCCTGCTGGCTTGTGATTGTTACTCCATACAACTTGCCTCCTTGGATGTGTATGAAACAACCATACTTGTTTCTGTCACTCGTAATTCCTAGTCCCAAGAGTCCTGGAAAGAACTTAGATATTTACTTGAAACCTCTTATAGACGAGTTGAAGGTATTGTGGGAGGATGGAGTACAGACTTGGGATGTTGCAACGAAAACAAATTTCAACCTTAGGGCAGCGGCTATGTGGACTATAAGTGACTTCCCAACTTATAGTATGTTAGCTGGATGGAGTACACACGGTAAGTTGGCTTTTCCGTATTGTATGGAGCATACAAAGTCTTTCAATCTGGCTAAATGTCGAAAGCCTTGCTGGTTTGACTGTCATCGTCGGTTCTTGCCGGTAGATCACCCGTTTTGAAGAAATAGAGAACACTTCAGGAAAGGGAAAGTAGACAATGATATGCCTGCATCGCGATTATCGGGAACGGAGATGCGAGATCGTGTGATGAGATTGTCGGTCATCCCATTTGGCAAGATTGATTCCACAAACATAATCAATGGGTTTGGCAAATCTCATAAATGGGTTCGGACAAGCATCTTTTGGGAGTTGCCTTATTGGTCTACAAATTTGATTCGTCATAATCTAGATGTGATGCATATTGAGAAGAATGTGTTCGACAATGTGTTTAACACCGTGATGAATGTTACGGGAAAGACAAAAGATAATGATAAGGCACGATTGGACATGAAAGATATTTGTAGGTGTCCTGGATTAGAACTTTATGAATCTTCTAATGGTAAGATTGTCAAACCGTATGCGAGGTACACATTGTCCAAAAAGTAAGTTGAAAATGTGTGCACATGGGTCAAGTCAGTGAAACTACCAGATGGTTATGCGTCAAACATTGCCAGGTGTGTTATGGGTGGGAAATTGCAAGGGATGAAGAGTCATGACTGTCATGTGTTCATGGAGAAACTCATTCCTATAGCATTTCGGGATCTGCTTGATAAACCAATATGGGATGCTTTGACGGATCTTAGTCGTTTCTTCAGAGACTTATGTTCAAAAACATTAAATGTGAAGGACATGTCCGTACTTGAGAAGAACATCATAGAGATCACGTGTAAACTTGAGAAAATATTCAGACCTGGGTTTTTTGACTCCATGGAGCATTTGCAGATCCATCTTCCCTATGAAGCTCGTGTTGGGGGTCCAGTTCAATATAGATGGATGTACCTTTTCGAGAGGGTGATGGGAAACCTTAAGCGGAAGGTGAAGAATAGAGCCTATGTTGAGGGGTCGATATGTGAGGCATACAGTTTCGATGAGATATCTACGTTTGTCTCAGATTACTTTTCGAAAGAAGTTTTGACAAAGGCTAATCGAGTCTCGAGACATGATGATGGGGGCAATGGTGAACTAAATGGTCGGCTTTCTGTATTTGGTCTATCGGGTCGCGCTTATGGAAAAGGGGTGCGCATATTCCTATCTGAACAAGAATTACATGCGGCACATACTTACATTCTTCTCAATTGCGAGGAAATTGACGAATTTGTGAGGTACACATGTAAATAACATATTTATCCCTTAACTTTCAATGACATTTAATATACATTCCAATATGTTAATGTTTATAACATTGTATAGATCATACGATGACGAGTTAAAAGTGAAGTATCCCGACATTACTGATAAAGATATTCAAATAAGTCGTGATAAACAATTTACATTTTGGCTAAAGGACAAAGTAAGTTAAGTTACTTAAGCACGACATATATATACTCCATATTAACTATGACTTCATTTAATAGGATGGAGTTTTTGTAGGCTTTTACTGCGGGGTCAACGATTCTGACTAATATACAAGTCCTAGCTATAGGACCAGACATGGACCAAGTGAGCCGCAATGGTTACAAAATCAATGGTTGTGAATTTCATACTAAGGCATATGGTCGCGGTAAAAGAACAACGAATATGGGAGTGTGTGTCCAAGGAGATTGTTATAATGAGCTTGGTAGGGCCTTTTATGGGGAGTTGGAGGCAATCATAGAGTTGTCGTACAAGGGGACGTACGGGGGTCATATTAACTTGTTCAAGTGTCGTTGGTTTGATTTAGAAAAAGGGATGCGTGTTGACAGATATGGAATCATCGATGTTGACCTCCATAGGTTTAAGTACGCCAACGAACCGTTTGTGTTACCAACACAAATAGTACAAGTATACTACACTCCTAGTCATGTTAGGAAAAGGGATAGACCGCCTGTAGATTGCCAAGTTGTACTTCATACTCCGTCGCGTAATCGTGTAGAAATTGTGACATCCCAGATTTTTAAGAATTTATAAATGAGAATTTAATAAATAAAATTCTTATTATCTGATTTTTTGAGTTTGAGTATGTGTATACGTGTCATATATTGTAAATATGTGAATTGATGTGAAGAGGATTTAAATATTAATTTAAATATTTATTGAATTAAAATAAATATTTTAATTGAATTATTTATTGAGTTAAATAAATAATTATGTGATTAATAATGGAGTAATGTAATTAAGTGTAATATATTAATTAAATGAATATTTAATATTTAATTTAATTAATATATAATAATTTTATGTTATAGTTCTAATTTAATTAGGATAATTAAATTAGATGCAGTTATGTGATAATTGTTACATGAAATTATAATTAGCGAGTAATTATAATTATTATGTGGTAATTTTTATGTGATTAATTGATGTTAACTTTCAATTAATTAAATTAGAATGCTAAGATTTAATTAATTAAAGTGTAACATCAAATATATGTGTTAAAGGATTTATTTGAAGAGTTTTTTTTTTAAATCGTTTTGTCAAACAAGGCCTTTGCACCGTTTTAAATCCGTTTTGCCAAACGGAGCCTTAACTACTAAAAACCTATTTTTAAAAATAATGTCGTTTTTACCAAACGAAGCCTTAAGGCTTTTGGTTTTCAAAAGAATTGTAACTTATGTATTTATGATGGGATTTATTATATACATAAATATATTATAATTTATATGTTATGTATATATGTTATATATATATTATATCCATAGAATTATAATATACGTTAGTTTAAAGTTAGAAGAGTTAGAGTTAGTCAAGAACAAAAATAAGGGTTAGACAAAGAGATAGACAAAGAAGGAAGAAGAAGAGAGAAAGTGGAAGAAGGGGGAAGGAAGCTTGAGATAGCATCATCCCATTCGTTCCAATAAGCAAACCAAAAGGTATAATCTCCATGCTTAAATATTCTCTATTTTGTGTTTTACATATTCCATGTTTCTTCATAAAAGAACTTCTCTGTAAAAGCCTTTTGTGTAAATTATGTGATCATGATGTATATATGTGATATATATATATATATATATATATATATTGATGTTATTATATGAGTTATATGGTTGTTTTAACAATTCAATCCATATAGTTTCGATAAACAAGAAGAAATTATGTTCATAATGATTTACTATAACTAATTTTGAAAGAATATCCTTTGAAACTATCAAATTGGTGTTTGATTATGGATTATTGTTTAAATTGATCATGGGTTATGTTAATAGGTTAAGAATTAGAGTTATTGCAATTGGAATTATATGAATTGATTGAAAAATGAATTCGTAATAGCAATTTTTGTCAAGAACGCTTGATATTGTAGTTTTCTTCAAAAATTATGAAAGCTTGGTTTTGATTATGTGTTGTAAGGATTTTATATGTTATAATCATGTTAAAGAGTCCAAAATTTTGTTGTTACCAAGTTTCATAATCATCATGTTGAGAAAAATCGGACTTTGTTGTGGAGAAATAAGCCAAATTGGCTTATTTCTCTGCCGTTCGCGAGCTGGGGGGTTCCCACAGCAGTGGGCCCCGCCCCAACGGGGCTTTTATCCTTGGACCACCCGCCCTAGCAGGGCACTATGCTGTTCGGGAATTTTGTTTTCTCTTCGTTGAGTTTTCATGCCGCGTTTGTTTAGCTAACTTATTTTTATGACTTGTTAAGTGTAATAGGTAATGAGATAACATACTTTTGATGTGTTTAAGATATATTGAAGTCTTATGTTGTTATATTATATGTGCGGTTGGATATGATTACCGTAAGATGCAATATGATAGTAAGAGTACTATACGTGTATGAGGTGCTTGATTGTGAGTTTAGCCTCACGTATGTGTGTTAGTATCGACGTACGTCGTAACCATAATTATAGTAAAGGTTTAATTTAAATTATAATTTATTAAATTATAATGAATATAGTTTGATTAATTATAATAAAAGGAAATGTTTAACTTGAAGTATAATTTGTGTAATTATAACTTAATATGTGATTATAATTTAGAATAATTATAATTAAGGTGAATGTGTAATTTAAATTATAATTTATTTAATTATAATTTAATGAGTGCATGAATTGAAATTGATTATTTATAATCTAAGTAATTGTTTAATTTAAATTATAATATGTTGAAATTATAATTTAATGCATGATGTAGTTTGATTAATTATAAATTATAATTTGTTTAATTAAAGTAATGGTTTAAATCAAATTATAAATTGTGTAATTATAATTTGATTAACATAAGATGTAATTATAATTGATTAATTATAATTAAACTGGATGTTTAAATTATAATTTATTTAATTATAATCTAATATGAGTATATAATTATTAATTGATTAATTATGTGAAATGTAATTTGATTATGTGATGTGATTAGTTATGTGATACTTGATTATTAACTTATTAGTTAATGAAGAATGAGTTAACCACAATTGGTTAACTAACGATGAGGATTAACTATGTGATAATAAACTTATATTGTTAATTATACATATAAATTTGACAGCGTGTGTCAAATAAATGGGATAGAACTATGAAGTGTAAATTAGAATTTACTTAAGCGATTGCTAAGCGTTGCTAGGTGACTAATAATTGATGCATATGGTAATACGTTATGTAGGATCATGAAGCAGATTATATTAAGCTGTTTTTCGGTAATTGATAATCTACGTGCCAGACAAGTCTTTCAGTTCCTATTTTCAACGTGAACTTGATGATGAACTGTTTTAAATTATTTTGCAAAGAGCATGATATGTTATATATGTTGCAAGCATGAAATGTTAAAGTCAATTTATGACTACATTGATTGATTAAAAAATATTGATTGAGTAAATAATTCAATCTTTATATTTGTTATGTGAATTAAAGCATGTATGCCATGTTACTTTAATGATTATGAGATGTATGTTGAGCATGTTATTATGTGCTATGTGATGCATGAAAACTATTATGTCTTGCTGAGCTGTCGAGCTCACTCTTGCAAATAACCTCTTTTGCAGGTTAAGGATGCAAGGTAATGATGCATGTAAGTCCCCAAATTTTATGAATAAGATTTAATTTTTTTTATATATTATTTTGAAATAGTAAGGTGTTGATTTGATAAATGTGATAAGTTATGGATGAAATGTGCAAAGTTTACAAAGTAAGCAAGTGGTTATAAAATATTCGTTGTGTCGGGAAATATTCGTTTGGTCGAGGAATATTCTTTTTGTTGGAGAATATTTGTACGACGGCGCAGTCATTGGTGGACCCCACAACGGAATGAATGTCGGATATAAAAAGGGACAGAAGTAACCTTTTTATAAAAATAACGGTAAAACTGTTACCGTTAGTACTGTTGAAATACCCGGTGGTTAAAATACAGTAATACGCGGTGTTGCACGGTAGAACACGGTATTGCACAGTATTTCAAATTATTGATTCTTACATAAGAAGACACTTACTCAATTATTGTTACAGTAATTACTGTTCAATATTTTATATTATTGATTCAATAATTGCATAATATTTTATTGATTCAATATTTGCTACGTTGATATTTTATATCAATAAGTGCTACTTTGCTATTTTATATTATTGATTCAATAATTGTTATTGCACATTATTTCAAATTATCAAATTAATAATTCATATTATTTGAATAATATTATTAGATAGTATTATTGGCAATGTCTAAGGAAGTTCTGTCTAGGAAAGGGGTTGATTAATTGCGCGCCAGTAAGGAAAAATTCTTATCGGAAGGCCTCCTCTTTCCTGGGAACGACCTGGTTGTCAATATTGTAGTTCTGTAATATTATTTGTGAATAATTAGTTTTTGATATATATGATAAGGAAATATTTATTCAATGTGTATTTAAACGGAGAAATTTTTAACATGTAACATTTGTTGAAAGTTGGTATTTTATCTTGTCCGATAAAATAATTCATTCAAATATATTATTATAATATTACATTATAATAGTATGATGTGATTATATAATAGTATGATTTTTATAATTTGAATGGTAACATTATTATCGTAAATTCATGGTATACAAGTTAAACGAGGTGGAAGAGTGCAAATTGAATTTGAACTTGTATGATGCAAACAATGATGTCATCGGAGCAATGAGGTAAGCAATGATGTCATCGGAGCGATGTGGTAAGCAATGATGTCATAGATCGATGATGTAAGCGATGATGTCATAAATTATGGCGAAAAGACTATTTTACCCTTACTTTGCCGAGCCTATAAATAGAAGTTCATTTCTTCAATATTTCTCACCAATTCACTAAAGCTATAGAGAGAGAAAGTATAGAGAGAATAAGAGAGAAAGAATAAGAGTATTCTGCTATTACGCTAGTGCAGTCTCCAAATTTTAAGGTAAGGGGTATTATTTTTTTCGTATTCATGAAGAGAGTTATTTTCTTTCAATACTCGTAAGGGTTGTTATTCCATTCTTTATTATTCTGTTAAAATAACCTGTCTACGCTGACTATCGCATGCATGGTGAAATTCTGTTGTTATTCTATTCTTTATTATTCTGTGGGAATAACCTGTCTACGCGGACTACCGCATGCCTGGTGAATAACCCTTCGTATTCAGTTGTTATTAAATTGTGAAAATAATCTGTCTGAGCGGACTACCGCCAGACGGGTGAAAATTCAATTGCAGTTTCGTATATTGTTTCATTTCAGATTCCTAACTCTAAACTTACTACGGTAAGTATTGCTTCTATAATTCCTGAAATGATCAGATATTACTTGAGTTTTGCGCTTCATCTAATATTATTTCACTGGAATATTGGTCTGAACTTTCTTGTGAAATTTTTATCTTTTCATGTCGAGTTACTATTCACGAATTACTATTCACAGGGTGCTATTCACGGTAAAAAAAATATTTTTTTTCTTCCAAACATTTTTGATTGGATCCAGGTTTTGATCTTCATTCATGAACTCTGGATAAATTCTCTAATATTTGTCCTTTATCTCACTGAATCCGTTATTCTTATTAATTTTCATCATCCTCAGTTTTAAATGGTGATATAACTTAATATCTTTAGCCTGTAGTGCAAAGATGAATAATTACGTGATGAATATCTTTGGCTTATAGTGCAAGATGAATGATTACCTGATGAATTTCTTTGGCCCGTAGTGCAAAGATGGACAGGTGTTGAGATGAACATGACCAACTGATGATACAAATGAATATCTTTGGCCCGTAGTGCAAAGATAGATATTTGTTTCGAGATGTGTATTGATTGATGTTATAGGGATAAAATATTGATGGACTTTTAAATCAAAGAAGATAGTAGACATCCTTCTCTACTTAACTCTTCTAATGAATTGTTATTTTCACTGCGAATATTGATCTAAAACTTGTTGTCTATAATATTTTATCTGATTTATTGAAGGCTAACGATAATTTGTTTTTCATTATCTTAGTCATAATATTATTTACTGGGCTAGTTGAGCTCACCCTTTTCTTCCATTGTTCTCTTCAGGAAATGAGAATATCGCAGGTACTAGTCGGGGAATGGAGTGATGGTCCGAGTTAGAGCTGTAGAAGTCCTCACTATTTTTTTATTTAAAATAGTGTGATAATAAATGTAATGAGGACTTAGTTTGAATGTTAATATTTTCTACATGTCTGTATTGACACTCACAGTTGTGTGATCGTATTTTGCACGACCGTGTGATATAAAAGATTGTATTTGAATTTTATTGAGTGTATTTGGCGACTCAAAATGGGTTGAGTATTGAACCTATTTTGGGGGCGTCACAATGCGTGCTAATTGAATGTTAAGATAATAGCGATGCAAGAAATTATTTATTCTAGATGAGTAATGTGTTTGTTTTGGATGTATTATACTTGTTAAAGTTGTAAAGTTGAGCTATCCGATGTATAGTGGATATTGCTTGTGATGTAATACTTTGTATAGTAACTTAGAGGAAGCGATTCATTTAATAGAATTGAATCAAATATTTGTAATGTAAAGGTTGCGATTCAGGACAATAAAGAAGATTGTATAAAAGTTTTAAATATTCCGCATTTTTAGTGATTTCTAAAATCTAATAATGATGTAAAGATAGATTAAAGTTGTATTGTTAACGATCGAGAATGAGAATTATATTGTAAGAATTTTGGGGTCGTTACAGTTGGTATCAGAGCTGGTAGGTGATACACCTTAGGTAAGAGTATCTTAGGCTATGACCTTAGAGAATAAGAAGTTAAGTTTAAGTTACGTATAACGAAAAGGTGATTCTTTTCACATACGTAGATGTATAGGATGAGTTAAGTCCTAGAAATGTTATAAGAAGAAGATGAGAACGACGAGGAATAAAACCCGAATAAAATATTGAGTAATGTGAATGATATTAAAATTCTTAAATGAAGAATTGATTAATAAACAAGAAGATTCAAAGAATAATCTTGAAGAGATATAAAGATAAGAATCAGGAGTTGCCTAACTCCAATAATCAAGATGGCGAATAATGATGAATAGACAAAGTCTATAAGATTAAAGCATAATAAAATTATAATATGACATGATGAAAGGAAAAGATAAGAAGTTGTAAAACAAAACGATAATGAGATAAGAAAAGAATTATAAGGGAAATGATTATAGAATAAGATCACGGCGTGATCTTTTAAAGTTGTGAAAGACAGATGGTCTGTAATGATTGAATAGTTATAGTTTGATGCTATAACGAGAATGTACTATGATATAGTACGAGATAAACTCACGAGGAGTTATAAATGATGAGATACAGAAGTCAGTATCGAGTATAGAGCGAGAAGTTATAAGTAAGATAGAGTTAAGTAGGATTTTAACTGAGGACTCATGTGGTGGCTGAGTTGACAAATCTTGTATGGGCAGGGTTTTGTGCTTACACTTGGCTTATCATATTGATAATCGGTGGAAGGTTGGTGTCGCGCTATCGATATATATGACGAGAAGGTGATTCTTTTCTCATATTATATTTGACAGTTAGAGTCAATAGAGATTAGATTAGATGATATTAAGATTACAGTAGATGATCTTAAGGTTAGGCGAGTTCTTAAAACTCATACTTTTGGTAAGTTCGTGACTCATAATAGTATGTATATTTTTGAACCCCTAAGCATATAGACAGTCTCTGATCAGTTCTTTGACTACGTATTGCTAGGACAAGTTCTTAAACTCATATTATTGTGGCAAGTTCCTGAACTCCCAAAGTGTGGTAAGTTTAATGAACTATACTGGGTATAGAAAGGTTATGGTATAGAAAGCTTTGATGTTGTTTAAGATTGATAGAATGTTTAAGTAATGATGGAGTAAAGATTTAGTAATGATGGAGTAAAGATTTAATTGATGGAGGAAGTTTTTATATTCTAAATCTCCCAGCTTTGCTAGATTTTTGAAATTTATTGACTTCATACTGATGTTGCACTTCTGTTTTCTTGAAAAACATTGGATCAAATGATGGAACCAATTGATTTTTTTAAAATAGTGCTATTATTCACATGTCTATGCTAATTGCTTCAGCTAGACAAAAATGAATTTAAAATTCTAAAATGTATTTTATATATTCTAGGCATCATTTGATATGGTGTATCGAGGAAGTTATCAATGAACTTAAACCTAGTGTTGGATGTGATCGTATGATCGTCAGGCCACTATGGTATGATGTAGTATGACGACATCATGTAATGACGAAATCCTCAACGTACCATTACTACGGTACGGTATCAGGGTATTATGAAAAGATTTACTTATTATTTTTAGTTTCTTTAAACTATATATAAAAAAACATTTTTAAATAAAATAAATAAATAATTATTTTTTTGGGTAAAAATATATATGTATATATATATATATATATTTTGATCGATGTCCGAATTGTTGCTAGAAGTCTATGCTACTTGATTCAGCTAGACAAATATTAAAAGATGTTTATGAAATTCGAGCGTTCTTGGTCAAACTATGCCAAACCAAATTATTTTGGTGCAGATTCAGATGTTAAGAAGCTGAGGTGAACAACCCTATAAAAGGGAATATGTTATCGGAGATAATAGTTCCGAGTGTAACACATATAGTCGTTACGATGTACTACGTTTGGGCCCGACGTAGGGGTACGATAGGCTGGCCACCAAGAGTATCGATGCGATTTATAGTGTGAAGTACCGGGGGTGAAGCACTATTAAGCCTAAAAATAAGTTCAAGGTCTTTTGACTACTCAGCATAATTTGGAATCTTTTAAATTCCTGAGTTATTTATATCGCTTCCCAATTATTGAGCAATTGTGGAAGATTCTTATTATTCTAAAGATGAATGTGGTTAAGAAGGATATTCCTTAGAAAGAAGTAGTTGTAGAACGCAACTGTCCAGTGAATAAATATTAACGTAAAATCTACTTTGATAGATTGAATGAATGAAGATTAATAAAAAAATTTGAGGACGAAATTCTTATAAGGAGGGAAGAATGTGATAACCCGAATACTTATAAAATAGTGAATTATGAAGTATATGAATTCTACGAGTAGAGTATATAGTAGTGATCCTTATAAACGAAATGAACGAGTTAAAGAATATATAATATTTGATATATGATTGTGTTTAATTGTAGGTTATGTAATAAAACTTAAAAGTTGTTGAAGAAATGAATGGAGTAGTATATATAAATGTTGTTAAGTTAACGTGTTGAAGTTATTCAATGATAAAATTATGAAAGAGATTTTGTGAAAACCGAGTAAGGGAGGTTTCGTTGATTCCGAGGACGGAATCCCTATAAGGAGGTAAGGATGTGACATTCCGGATTTTTAAGAATTTATAAATGAGAATTTAATAAATAAAATTCTTATTATCTGATGTTTTGAGTTTGAGTATGTGTATACGTGTCATATATTATGAAATATATGAATTGATGTGAAGAGGATTTAAATATTAATTTTAATATTTATTGAATTAAAATAAATATTTTAATTAAATTATTTATTGAGTTAAATAAATAATTATGTGATTAATATGGAGTAATGTAATTAAGTGTAATATATTAATTAAATAAATATTTAATATTTAATTTAATTAATATATAATAATTTTATGTTATAGTTATAATTTAATTGGGATAATTAAATTAGATAAAGTTATGTGGTAATTGTTACATGAAATTATAATTAGGGAGTAATTATAATTGTTATGTAGTAATTTTTATGTGATTAATTGATGTTAACTTTTAATTAATTAAATTAGAATGCTAAGATTTAATTAATTAAAGTGTAACATCAAATATATATGTTAAAGGATTTATTAAAAGGGTTTTTTTAAAAAAATCATTTTGTCAAACAAGGCCATTGCACCGTTTTAAATTCGTTTTGCCAAACGGGGCCTTAACTACTAAAAACCTATTTTTAAAAATAATGTCGTTTTTACCAAACGAAGCCTTAAGGCTTTTGGTTTTCAAAAGAATTGTAACCTATGTATTTATGATGGGATTTATTATATACATAAATATATTATAAGTTATATGTTATGTATATATGTTATATGTATATTATATCTATAGAATTATAATATATGTTATTTTAGAGTTAGAAGAGTTAGTCAAGAACAAAAACAAGGGTTAGACAAAGAAGGAAGAAGAAGAGAGAAAAAGGAAGAAGGGGGAAGGAAGCTTGAGATAGCATCATCCCCTTCATTCCAATAAGCAAAGCAAAAGGTATAATCTCCATGCTTAAATCTTCTCTATTTTGTGTTTTACATATTCCATGTTTTTTCATAAAAGAACTTCTTTGTAAAAGCCTTTTGTGTAAATTATGTGATCATGATGTATATATGTGATATATATATATATATATATATATATATATATATTGATGTTATTATATGAGTTATATGGTTGTTTTAATAATTCAATCCATGTAATTTTGATAAACAAGAAGAAATTATGTTCATAATGATTTACTATAACTAATTTTGAAAGAATAGCCTTTGAAACTATCAAATTGGTGTTTGATTATAGATTATTGTTTAAATTGATCATGGGTTATGTTAATATGTTAAGAATTAGAGTTATCAATTGAAATTACATGAATTGATTGAAAAACAAATTTATAATAACAATTTTTGTCAAGAACGCTTAATATTGTAGTTTTCTTCAAAAATTATGAAAAATTGGTTTTGATTATGTGTTGTAAGGATTTTATATGTTATAATCATGTTAAAGAGTCCAAAATTTTGTTGTTACCAAGTTTCATGTTCATCATGTTGAGAAAAATCGGACTTTGGTGTGGAGAATTGGCTTATTTCTCTGCCGTTCGCGAGCTGGGGGGTTCCCATAGCAGTGGACCCCACCCCAGCGGGGCTTTTACCCTTGGACCACCCGCCCCTGTAATACCCGAGAATTTTCATATATTATTAAATAAATATATTAATGGGAATGAAAATTTATTTGAATATAATGATTTTGTGTTATGAGAATGATTAATTCAATTATATTAAATTGAATAATTATAATAATTAAGAAATTGATGGAGTTTACGATAAACTCGATGAAATGCCTTGTGTGGCACAGTCACGTAATATTAACGATTATATTAACTTAAGTGAACAATTAATCTATATTAATTGTTAATCGTAGAATATTAATTATTTGTCATCGTAGAATAATTGTTATAAAATATTAATGGTGAATGATTAATAATACGTGATTATTATTATTGCAAGAAATATAATAATAATAATGAGCAACGTGTCTATAATATAATAAGATTTATATTAAAATAATGATTAATCATATAAGGGTTAATTAAATTGTTATGAAGATTAACAATTATATTTATTGATAAAGGATGTGTGTATATTATTAATTACTATTTAATTAATAAGATGAGTAATTCTATGTGCAAGCATGCGAATTAAATGTGTAACATATAGTAGCTAACTATGTATTATGTGAAGTGTATTATAACACTATTATATGGTAAGGCTTATTGAATTATGGGAGTTACATGATAATGCCTATGTGACATGTGAGTATACAGTAAAAGAATATGACATGGATTATATATGTGTAAATTAATTGTATCACATTGCCATGATAAAAGTATATTGTGACTTAAAAGTATATATTATATAATCTAAGTGGACTTGTATAATATATCATGAACATATTGTAAACTATTAATTTTAATAAAGTGAGACATCATGAATATATGGTGAACAATTTAATAATAAATGAGATAATGTAATGTGATAACATCCGATTAAATTATACCAGTATGATAAAAATGTACATGGATTATATGTGTATAAGTTACACTTACTACATTATGTGAATCCATGTTAGTATCATTAGAATTACATTGTAACTATAATTGTGGCCTAATTATATAGTATATATACATGTAACATATTTTGGCATAAGTATTGTGTATATATACAAATTCTGGAATGCTGATATATGGCCTTGTCTCAATATAATAGTCACTCTCCTTCTCCTTCACGTGTATGGAAAAAAGGCTAAGGCCTATTCTCCCCATTCTTCTCCCAAGCTTAGCTAGCAATGATCAATGGGGAGTGGTTTTGATGATGAGATTTACCAACCATTTACCAACTCCCTCTTATCTAGCATGCAATCCATTCATCTGTTAGTTTGATTTGCAATATAATTGCATTGTCTGTGTAATAATTCGTCTATAAATAGTAGCCATGTTTCTTCACATTTCTTTTGCTGAGATTTTATTTGAGTTGATAAGTTGAGAGCATATACATATATCAGTATAATAGCATTGTGAAGTAGCAGCAAGTTCAATTATCTAACAGAGGTATAATTATCTTTCCATGTTCTTCATTCATGTTCTATATTTTGCTTACTGTCAACATTTCCAATTCTTGATTTTGATTTCAATTCATGCTAGATTGGATTAGGACATGTTCTTAGTTGCTATATAGACTTATAAACATGTTTAAGCCATAATGTGGCTGCTTAGAAAAGTTTTCGTGAAGTAATTTTGTGATTTGGGATAATGTCTGCCGAAGCAGACTGCAGTCTGGCCAGAACCAGGGGTGGCGCAGCTGCGCCGGTTTGGCCTTAGTATGCTGCGCAGCTGTGCAGGACACTGTCTGCAGATTTTGAATTGTTGTTTCCTGCTTGATGTTTGCTACATGTTAGTTGATGAAATAAAATATAACAAGCATGCTGATATGGTTAATACATATATATTGACTTGTTAAACTAGAACAAGCATGTTATATTCGGATCGCTTGCATAAACGATGAAGTGATAGATTTTCAAAATAAACTTAGGATTTCAAAATGGACGTTGATTCGTTATATCCATTTTAGACATTCTGACTTGCGAGACATATTGGTATGACCTAGACACACACGAAATGCATATTGACTTAAGTATATATGTATCGTGATATGATATGAACATGTGAACACAACTAGTGCATCTTTCTAACAAAAATACAAGTTTTGGAGGTTGATATTGACATGTAAAGACCATACACACATTCTGATTTTTGGAGCATGTTTGAATAAACTTGAAATACATGTCAGACACATTAACTTACGGATATAGATTTTATAATGTTGAACGTGAACGTCGGCATGCTACATTGAGATTTGAATTTCGATATTTATAAACATGTTTGATAGAACTTGTAGACTTGCTAAGGTATCATTCATGTTTGCCTACTATGTTACATGTAGTGAAACCAAATTTGCGTAAATAAAGCATGTTTTCAAACTAATGATAATGATAGTTTGCATATATGTGATATGAAAACTCATGAACATGTTTACTACAAGTTATGTGAACATTTTAAGTGTTTAAAAAGCGAGCATGTTAGACCTTATGAGTTCGTATCCTTGAATGGCTTTAAATTATTGAAAGTGTTAACTTAGAATCTATTGCATGTATATTTGAAACGAGGAAAGGTTGTACAAACATAAAAGTATCTTTTAATATGTTTATATGCTATGTGGTGTTGTTGGCTTGCATGACCGGACAGAAACCATAAGGCACAGCTCAGCCTTGGCTTGGCCAAAGGGCTGAGCAGCTGCGCTGTCCTTAGGCTTAGCCATGGCACAGCTGCGCCGGCCTGGAATCAGAAGCCATGCAGTTTGACAATCTGATTTTGGACAGATAGCTTATATGATGCCTACATTGCTAGAAATGGGTTACACCCTACTGATATGTGTATATATGTGATGATTAAGTAACAAGATAATGTTTAACTTATATAATGGAAGCCCATAGGTCAAGGGATCATAGCTACTTGAACATGATGAGTTGCTATAATATCATTTATGTTATAACTATGTACTTGATTCATAATAACATATAATCTGATTTCGTGTCATATGAGAATAAGTATGACATGTGACTAAGATAGTAACATGTATGTATATTGAGTAATAAGTTGTGTAACGGATGTGTTAACTAATGAAAATCCTATACTTATAATACACTATAAATAGGATTCAAAAGTGTTGAATTACTTTACGTGGATAAACTACGCTAAAGGCAAGTTTCCTAACTTACACTCTTTTACGGTGCAAGTATTCTATCTTTGTATATTGCGAACTAGCTTCCTACTTAATCGTTTGAACTGAATTAGCATACTTGAACTCTTATTTCATTAAAGCTATTATTCATGTTGAACTTAGTATTGTTCTTGAATATTGTGAAAGTGTCTATGCCATTTGATTCGGCTAGACTTATATTATTGAAAAGCGACCCAAACTAATTGATTGGTGCGGGATCTTATATATGACTGAGAAGAACAAACTATAACTGTCGGAGAACCGACGCGCGCACTTGAGTATGATTGATTGTTGTGCATAACGATGGTACTTTAGGCTGATCACCTGTTGTACCTGTTTTTATTGGATTTTTAGTTTATTACTGTCAATTCTAGTAGAAGTTCATAGTCCTTAGTGACTGCTCAGTATTCAATTATTTAAAATCTTGAATTGACGTATTATTGAATCATATTGATATTATTCTGTCCTTAGCGATTGTTATTGAGAACTGTTGATATTCTTGTTATCCTTGAACTATCAAACCTTGTCATACCTTTTCGAGAATTAAAAATCTTATCACTCACCCTTATTGTATATTACTTGCTGGGCAATTTGTGCTCATTCTTGCTTTCCCTAAAACATTTTAGTTAAGGCAGAGCATGGCGAACCTTCGGGCGTTGATAAGGACAAGGGCAAGGCTACCAACTAGCTTGTCTCTTTTACGTTTTTAAATATTTTAATGTTGTATTAAGATGATGTAGTAAGACTGGTTTTGATTATGTTTAAGCTTAAGTTAGGTTATGTAATAAGTCGTTAATTGATATTATTATGTAATCTATTAAGTACTGTAGGTTGCGAGACTTGGGGGAATAATTATAATAAATCATTGTAAATTATTCTAGAATAGATTTTCCGCTGTGATCGTGTGATATTTAGTTATTATTATCGTGATGTATTACCATGAGCACGTGATGAACCGAATTCGAGAGACCAAGTGGCGGTCCTGGAATTTGGGGGCGTCACAGCCCCAGCAGGGCACTATACTGTCCGGGAATTTTGTTTTTCCTTCGTTGAGTTTTCATGCCGCGTTTGTTTAGCTAACTTATTTTTAGGACTTGTTAAGTGTAATAGGTAATGAGATAACATACTTGGGCTGAGATGTGTGCCCAATAGAGAGTTGAGCCCTGGGTCAAGAGACGCAAGACTGCTGCTACCAATAGATCTTTGGGTGTACTTGATGGCGAAAAGGCGAAAGGCACCTACAGGGGCGGCAGTATATCACACGTGCAGCATATCACTACTAGGGTACGTATGAATAATACAATAACTTGTGAATATTTGATAGAATATTTTTAATATGTTTACAATCATATATGGTTTGTAGAATATCACATGTTTACTTAGTATGGGAGTATGTTTTGTATAGGAATCTTAGTCTCAATGTATGCCTATCCATTGGTTGGATGTGTAGATGGCAACCCGTGATGGTATGCCTGATGCTGTCCAGGTCGTGGTAATAAGTTTTGACAACTTTGATATATCTTTTTTTATCAAGTTTATGTTTTAGAATTTAATATTTATTTTTAACTATTCAATTGTTAACCTGCTGACAGGATACTTATAAGCGCTTATTGAACAAGCGTTATCCTGAAGGCACTCCACATCCGGTCATTGATCAAGAGCTGTGGGAGAGGGCGTCAGTTGTGAAGAAGAATTACATCAAAGGCCAAGGACAACGACGATGCCCAACCATCAGTGGCACAGGCAGCTCTGCTACCCAGTCTACACAGTCATCGACCCATCTAGGTCATCATACTTCTGCTGACTGTGTGAGAGCGATCTGTCGAGATCGTGATCTTCTTCATATACTGGGCGGGCATTTGGGGGCTCTGAGTTCTGATGAGTTAGCTGCTGCAGTGGCGGCAGCAGCATCAACACTGCCGGAGGATGGCGACCAGGTAATCTTAGTATTTATATTACAATCAAATTAATTAGTCACTTATATGTACTATATATATACTATATATGTAACTTGCTTTATTATTTTGTTAATTATAGGGTGATCATCCAGTTACTAATTTGGACGAAGATGTATGACGGTCGACCTATAGCTAGTCTTGTTGTATAGCTATATGAGCCTTGTACTTTTATATTCATTCTTTGGATGACTGTATATTACTTATAAACTTGAGATTTGTATATATTTCTTCATTCATATTGATTTTTTAGTATTTATACTGTTTTGGTGTATGTGTTGGTATATGGATGGATGTTATATTGTTGTGCTTGTGTTGGGATAATATAAAACTTGGTTGGAAGTTTTTATATACTGTCTATTGTGTGTTGGGATATAAAACAGGTACAAAACAGGTACAGTTTTTTGGAAAATCCAAAAAATAGGATTTTTTATTTTATTTTTATACATCAGCGACCGTAGGCGGTCGCTAATATATATCAGCGACTGCTATTGGATCAGGGAGCTAGCGACCGCCTACGATCGCGGATGGCGGTTGCTGACACGTGGTCCACATCAGCCTTTCGACCTTGACAATTCTGACTCAGCTCAGCGACGGCACCGGTCTCTACTAGTGGTCGCAAATATGTCGGTCGCAAATAGTGTTCGCTTTTGTACATTCCAGCTACCAGATATTATGCGATGGCTTTCAGCGATCGATCACGGGCGTTGATATCCAAGTGCGACCGTAGGCGGTCACTGATAGGACTGTTTCTTGTAGTGCTAATTATGGAATTACCCCATCATTTAACACTTTTTACATAACGAACAATACATTTAATAACAAAAAATTATTTAATTTATACAATTAATATTGTATAATTAAATTTGTTTCTTTCTCCCACAAATTGTTTCAAGACAATTTATTTAACTTATGCTTTTCATCATAAATTAAATATTAATTTAATTTATTAACCTTGGCATCAACATTTTTTTACATTTGTACCTCGTTTCATATTAAACTTATATTTGTTGAACATAATATAATATACTAAGCCACCAAATAAATATATTACATGTTAAACACACAGTTCAAGAGAATATTCCTTTGAACTGTGTGCATATTCCCTTGATTTTTATATTTGCACCAAGTTTAAGAGAATATGCACACAATTCAAGAGAATATTCCCTTAAACTGTGTGCTTAGTATATGCCCTAAGGGCACATGTTCAAAAATTCCTTTGTAATATACTAAAATAACGTGTTTAATTAACTCTCATTTTTATTTAAAATAAAACATAAACATTAATTCACTAATTTTATTAAGTGAATTAATCATCCTGCTTATGAAATTTAATTCATACTAAAACCATTGCCATACAAGGCACAATAATCAAACTAATTTAATAATAGTATTCAGTTAATTTCAACTTAGTTTAAATTAACTAATAGTATTCAGTTAATTTCATTTGCCTCCATATTCTCTTTTCGTATTTAACTCAACTAACTAATTTAATAATTAATTCCACAATTAAAATCTTAATTTCCACACACACACACACACACACACACACACACACACACACACACACACATATATATATATATATATATATATATATATATATATATATCACTCTTATATATACATATTAAATCTTCCACATAACTCATAAATATATGTATAACATATATATATTTATACATTTAAACCCATTACATCTCACAATAAGAATTTTATATATTAAATTCTAATTTTAATATTTTTCAAAAATTCGGGTTGTCACATTATTCTCTTCTTATAAGGATTTCGTCATCGGAATCATCGAAACTTCCCTTACCTGATTTTTTTCTAATTTCTTTCGAATTTTATCATTGAATAATTTTAAACGCATTACTTTAATATAGACCTTATATTTCCTATTCCATTCGTTTTCCTCAACAAATTCTTATAGGTTTTATTTCCTAACCTTTACTTGAACTCGATTATATTTTGAGTAAAACATATTTTTTAACCCACCAATTTCCTTTTCTAAGGATCATTATATGCCATAATCGTCACTACAAGAAATAGGGTTATTTCCGACGGAATTAAGGTCAATCGAATTTATTTGCTCAGAATTAGTTTATTCACGACGGAATATTTAGTTGGTCATAATTCCCTCAACGATAGTACAAAGTCGACGGAATTCCGTCGAAATAAGGCCATGGTTGCGGAGCGAAAGTTTACCTCCAGTGCGAATGACAACCTCGACAAAATAAGCATTAAGATCGACAGATTGTGCGTCAAGGATACACTAGGGTTGACGGAAGTAATTGCGACCGAATTCCGTCGTGATAGGTCTCTAAATTTGGGTATTTTATTTTGATGATAACAAATTAGGTAAATAAGTCAAAATGGTAGAATCCTCTCTATAGGATTAAACTTGATTTTAAATACCTCGAATATTTTGACCAAACATATTTATTTTCTAAACTTCATTTGAATTTATTTTCTAACCTTGATAAATCTAATATCAAGTGTTAATAAAATAATTTCATATAGTAACATTTTCTAAGGCAAGGAGATTCCTATTTATTTTTCAAAATAATTTTATAAATCTTTTATGAGCAAAAAGAAAAATTCTAAATATATATTATATATATATATATATTTGATTATATATATATATATGATATATTTGTGTGTGCATATGTATATGTGTCGTGTGTGCATGTGTATATGTGTAGTGCATTTGTGCTGGAACTTGGAGCATATATATGTTTACTAAACATTTGGGCAAGTTGGCAAGTTATGATTACATGTAATGAATCATAGGATGGAAACAAAATAGTTGGGCCAAAATTTTACTTCATTCGAAAATTTCAAATTGATCCGAGCCCTTCAATTTATATCATGCAATCCGAACCTTCTTTTTCAAAAATAAATTTCCAAAATTACAGTTTTGTCCTAACTTCAAAAATTCTATAAATAGGAAGCTTTTTCATTCATTTCAATTTACCAATTTACAAATCTGAAAAGCTTACTCTCCTTGCCTATATTGTGTCCGATTAAGCTTTCACTCTCTTCTTCTAATCAAAGTTCTAATTCTATTTTGGAAGAGAAAAATTAGTCAAAGTATTTGAGATAAGTTATTAATTTATTACTGTTCATAATATCTCATACTTGCTAATATATATAGATAATCAGATATAAACTGCTATACACACACACACACACACACACACACACACACACACACACACATATATATATATATATATATATATATATATATATATATATCTATATTTCATCTATCAATATCGAGTAAAAAGTCAGTACTTAGATACCGATATAACTCGGAAGTAATTTCTTTGAAATTTTCCGAACGATCTTTAAAATCCTAAGTGGCCTTTTACTAATATAAATAATCTATATAAATATTGTATAATATTTATATACGATTATCAAGTTGTGAATCGAAAAATTAGTCAGTACTTAGATACCGATATTCGGAGATATTTCTTAACAAAGAATATTATCTGGACGGTCCTTGAAATCCTAAGTGGCCAAATTATTCACAACGTAGATCAAATATAATATAATATATATAAGTGGGTGAAACAAGTTTATTCAAGTATTATCTAAATTGATCAAATTAATATACTTAATAAACTGTCATTAAAAAGGTATACTAGTCATATAATTGTTCATAAATTATCTGTTTCATTATATGTAATGTTTATATGGTTGTTTAAACTCAAATTTACATTTGTTTAAAACCAAATAAACACTCTTTATAAAGAAAATTTTTTTCTAGAAATTTAAACCATAGAAAAATATTCTTTATCAAAAGAAAAGAAAATCTTTATAAAACTGCATCAATTTACATAATGCTTTCACAGAAGCGCGCAACATAAAAGTCTTGAACTTGTATCAAATACTTAAATTCTATATCTGCTTATTTGAGAAGTATCTGTTCGACATTTTTATCTGCTTACTATTAGAAGCAAATATTCAAACAAAACTTTTTGTAAAAAGGAAAAGATTGAGTTAGTTTATTTTATACTTGTGAGAAAGACAAAAAATCTTTGACCAAGACTAGAGTCTTAGAGAGGTCAGCTAAGAGTTGGGTCTCTAGTGTACTTGTGAGATGAGGAAGAGATTGTTGTTTCAAGACCAAGTTATAGAATAGTTCTAAGCTCAAAAAGAAGATTCAACTAAGCTTGAGGAAGGAGTTGGGAGTTCGCTGTCCAAGATAGTTAGTAGTGGATAGTTGTAAGTTTATCTTTAAAACTTTGTAAAGGCTTCTCCGCCTATTGAAGGAGTATTTATTACAAGGAGTAATAGGATCTCAAGTCCTGGAGAGAAGCTCTAGACTGGACGTAGCAACATACTCGAGCTGTATGTTGTGAACCAGATAAATATCTGTGCATTGTGTGATTGAATTTTTAATATGCTTATTAAATTCTTAATTCTATAAATTAACCCACTAAAAATTCAAAAAGGCCAAAGATAATTTTTAAACAGTGATAATCTATTCAACCCCCCCATTCTAGATTATTATTGAACTTTCACGTCGAAAATAGTAAATATTAAAACCTAATCGTTATCAGTAGTGCCTCACTTGGTCAAAGCCCTAAATTTCTTTCTCTTTCTTTCACACCTGCTGCTCTCTCTCTCTCTCTGGTCCCTCTCATCTCGCCGGCGTTGATCCTTAGGCCGCCGCACCTCGCACCTCCGTCCGCCGGAAGCCTGAGTTTCTAGTAAGTATTTTGTTAGGTATATATATAATAATATTAAGACCCAAATTTCTTTCTCTTTCTTTCAAACCTGCAGGGCTCTCTCTCTCTTGGTCCCTCTCATCTCGCCGGCGTTGATCCTCAGGCAGCCGCACCTCTAGTCGAAGCACCCCGCACCTCCGTCCGGCAGCCTGAGTTTCCAGTAGCTTCGATTCTAGTTGTTATTGCCCAATTTTAGGTTATTTTTATCAATTAATTTTAGAATTGGAACCCTAAATTTTCAGATATATGATTATGCATAAATTTGGGTATAAGTTTTTATCAATTAATTGTTAATTTGGATTTTAGAAATATTATGTTGAAATTAGGCGTTTATACCTTGCTAAAATTAGGATTACCTTTGAAGTGTTGTTGAAATTGGAATTAATTTTTGATAGTTTGCTAAAATTGGAACTTCATTCTACTGCCGTTAATTGTTGGTCCGTTAATGTTAATTACTGCCTATTTTGCAGATTTGAGTATATACAATTGTTGAATTGTATTGTTGAATTATATATACTTGTTGGTTGTTTATCTCATTATAGTTGATTGAATTGGTGTTGGTTGTGTTGGTATTGGTATTGATTCTTGCTGTGATATGTAGGGGTGTAAACGGATATATACGGATTCAGATACAGTAGTAACTGTATCTATTTATTTGCGATATCTTTAAATCGAATACGGATAATATCCGCTTTTTTCTGAATATGAATAATATTCAGCTTTTTTCGAAAACAGATGCGGACGAAAACGGATTTTCCGGTTACCATTTATAGTCCTAACTATAACTAGAATAAAAAAATAATGAGTTTTAAAATATAGTTTATTAATGAATGAATGTTAATTTATTTATTTCTAATAAATATTTAAATATAATAATCAATGTTCTTAATTACAATTCAAATAAGTTTTCATCATTTTTGAAATCCTAAATTTCAATACTACTTATTAATGTTTAGATATCCAATATTGTAGTGTGTATGAATATTTATAATTTATAATGAGATTCAAAAGTTTACATTACATATTTAATTATTTTTTCTCAAATACTTGATTAAAATTTTAATAATATGTTTATGGGAACTTTTATTTATAATTTATCCTCAATAAATAGATTACAATTTACATAGTTATAAAAAATTTATTTTATTTCATTATATTTATGGAGAGTGCTAGTTATAATGTATATGTGACAGCTAGTTAATCCTAACTTCATCCAAAATTTACTTTGAACTTGCTTTAAATAATTGGACTTCTAATTTTAAATAATTAGGCAAATGAAAGTGATAAATACTCCCTCCACCCGAAAATTCATAAACGTGAATTAATTATTCAACCCCCTTCTAGATTAATTCTAAATTAATTCGGACTTAACACATTTTAACAATAAAATTATATTGTTCATTGTTCCCGTCTCCCAACTTTGTAAGTAAGTTTTGAAAGTAAAAAACTTATAACAAGCTAATAACTATAGTTTTGTTCTTCTAGTATATAATTTTCTTGGTAAATGATACATTTTAGATATTTTAAATTTATAATAGTAAAAATCTATTAAATATATTTAAATCAATTTATTTCAGTTTATTAATATTAAAATAAAAGTGTTATCTCCTACTTTTTAGAAGTGAAATGATATATTTTTAAAATAATTTTCGTATGATAGTGGAAAGTATAAGGAATGTAACTTTTATTTATTTTTTTTGCTTATTATATAATATATAAGTTATTTGGATTCGAATTTCGGATACGGATCCGAATTCGGATATTCGCTATTCGCCGGATATATTTACGGTCGGATGTTAAACGAATACGAATATGCCTATATCCGTATTCATATCCGTTTATTTGCGGCTACCTTTAAACCGAATACGGATATATCCGTTTTTTTTCGAATACGAATAATATCCGTTTTTTTTCGAATACGAATGCGGAAGAATATAAATTTTTCGATTACCATTTACAGTCCTAGTGATATGTGGATTGCCTTATGTCTTAATATTGTCATATTTGTTATATCCGACGAAATCTTTCTCAGAATTCTGCAATTGTAATATATGTGGGCCCTTCTTTATTATATTAATATATAGTTAGTTTCTCAATACTAAAATACACTAAAATGAAATGAACTAAGTAACATTTACTTAGTTTTGCACTAATAAATAAAAAAATAATATGATATAATATAATATATCAAAATAATAAATAAATTAAAATTAAAAAAATCACATATACATCAAATGAAATAAATTTAAAATTTTAATTTAATTTAATTTAAGATAATACAATTTAAATAAATAAATAAATAAATTAAATAAAAATAAAATAAAAAAATTGATTTAATTTAACTTAAGATAATACAATTAAAATAAAATATAATAAATTATATTAAATAGTATAATATATATAATATAATATGATATAATATAATATAATATAATATAATATAATATAATACAAATTAAATTAAACTAAATATAAAATAAAATTAAATAAAATAAAAAATTGATTTAATTCAATTTAAGATGATACAATTTAAATAAATTAAATCATATTATATAATATAATATAATATAATAAAATTAAATTAAATTTAAAATAAAATAAAATAAAACAAAAAATTTGATTTAATTTAATACAATTAAATTTAAATTAATTAAATTTAATTAATTTAAATAATATAATATAATATAATATAATAGGGTCCTCTTAATATGTGCTCTAAGGGCACATGCTAAGCACACACTTTAAGAGAATATTTTCTTGAACTGTGTGCATATTCCTTTGATTTCTGTATTTATACCAAGTCCAAGGGAATATGCAGACAATTCAAGAGAATAATCCCTTGAACTGTGTGCTTAGCATGTGCCCTAAGGGCACATATTAAGAAATTCCAATATAATATAATCAAAATAAATAATAAATAAATTAAAATAATTAAAATAATATAATATAATAAAAAATAAATTAAAATTATATTATATTAAATTGAATACAGTATAATATAATAATATATATATAATATCTATATAATAAAACAAAACCCATTTTGAATATTTCATTTGAGAAAGCACAACAACATTTAAGATTTCTTAAATTTTAATCTAATGGCTCACAAATCATCTCTCACACACACAAATCCCGCCCAAATCAACACTCCATTTCACACACAGTAACCATTACAAACCCAAAGAAAGAGTAAGAGAGAAAGTCGGTTTAAATTTCCTTCACTAGAGATAGAAACTAGAGCACAATGAACCAGAACAACCTCACACTTCCACTGCAGATCTACTCACTTGGTCGAAAATCCTTCCGCCGATCTACTCACAAACCTCTTTCTCTATCCCTCTTCCCCCTTTCTTTCATCAAAGGAGAGAGAAAGCTCTAAACACTCCCTCCTGCCCCATTCATCCCTATATTTTCGGCGTATCTAATTCGCTGATTCTGTGTTGTGTTACTTGATCGGACGGTGGAGATTTGCAGTGAGAGAATTGAGAGGTATGCAGTAATTTTTCTCCCTATTCTCTCTCCCGTCTCTTTTTTCCCCAATTTTCACAAACTAATCTTGGCAGTCTGTTTTGCTCCTCCCGTCGGCGATCAGCTCAAACCATCTCCGGACTCCTTAAAGGTATATATTATATATATACACCCATATGAATAGGAGGATGTAAAATTGCCTAAAATATATGATTGTGTTTTTATTTTGGGAATAAATTCAGTCAAGATTTGTTAGTTATGATGACTTTTTATGTGAAATATGTTCATACGGAATTTGGGTGAACATTAACAGTGTTTTTGATGTTTTCTGTTAAATGGAATTTCTTTTTGGAAAGATGTAGCCTTTTTGGGGGGACTGTGGAAGGATAGGTTAAATCAATTGATTTGGATTACTAATTTTTTCTTTTTTTGTGCTTTTTTTTGTTGGGTGTGTTCGTATGTGATGAAATAATAGAGGCTTTCTCTTCAAAACCAAAAGTTATAAGTTCCTTTGGCATTAGCTCCAAATCTCAGTATTAACTAACCAAATTCTATATATTTACGTAAGCAACACTGACGTACGTAAGCATTGTCGGAGTTTGGCTTTTCTGCCTGTGAAGTGTAACTGTTTAATGAAATTCTTCAATGAAGGGTGATTAGGATCAGGGTAAGCATGGAATTAGTTTAATTAGTTTCTTCACTCCCATTATAACTTTTTGTAGATGTTATTTAGAAAACTTTTTTTTGATATATATGTCTATATGTACTTGCCTTTAATTAAACAAAAACTAATTACAAATCCCGTTTATATTATCAAATTGTATATCTTCACAAACATAACCACACAGAGTGAGTCAAAGATAGAAAGAGGCAAAACTCTTTGCTATCTGTTATCTTCTTTATGTTCCTTTATCAAATTAAAGTCAACTTCCCCAAATGTAGCCATTAGCTGACTTTTTGTCACCACGGTCTTTCTGTGTTTAATTTTTTTTTTTTGTGTTTTGTTTTCACTAAAGAATTTGATAAATAAATTGCAGCGGAATCGGGAATCCCTTCATCATCGAAGTCTCTTCCCCAGTCATCGCCCATCGCTTCCTTGCTGAATTCTATGGATCATTCGGGAATTCTGTTCGTGATCGGTGAATTCGAGAAGCTAGAGAAAGTAGGGGAGGGAACTTACAGGAAGATTTACAGATCGAGAGAAAGGGCTGCCGGCAATATTTTAGCCCTCAAGAAGATGATGAGGCTTCATGAGGATGATGAAGGTGTCCCTCCCAGAACTCTCCGTGAGGTCTCTTTGTTGCGTATACTGCCTCATATTAATGTGAAGGCATTGTCAAAACTATCAACTGAGGTATTCCTATTTTAATTGTGTTTGCTTGGGTGTATTGTGGTGTTTAGTATTTAGATATTCTCTCCTTCTCATCTCCCAATATGCAAAGCTAGTCGTATGTGTTTATTATAGTGAAAATTAGGATCCAAAAGATTACTTCTCCAAAATCTTGATGATTAAATTGAATCTTTTCTTTATTGTTGCATAAGACATAACATATAACAAGAAACAGTTTCAGCAATGATCATTGGACCTTTTTCAGTGCCCCAACAATTCATATTGGAGAGGAAAGTTAAAAAATAAATATAACAAACAAGTGTTCTACTAATAGTGAAAGTATAAGCACATGAACCTAATGATAATGAGATTGCTTTTATGTTACTAACTAAATTTTAATTCTGCACTTGCTCCATATAACTATATAAATCAAGTTTAACTGTTTAAAGTCTTAATATACTACCATTCCTTTCCAGAGGGGTCAAGTCCTTGGAGTTATCAGTTTTATGTTGTTTCTAACAGTGGAGCTTGAGTTGATTGTTGTAAAACTCAAAGTTATTTGACACCAGTTCATCTGTTTTTACACTTCGATGAGAATTACTATAGTTATGCATGCTTTTTGACCTTTTTCCTTTAAATACTGAATTAACTTTTGTGGTGATCTTTTTTTTTTCGTTGAGTCGGTTTTGTGACATTTTTAAGTCGGGGAATTTTAAGGTACCTATCTAACTTTAGGCCATTTACTTAGGCAACTCCAACGAGCGCATCTTCCTGGCAATGATAGTGAGTTGGATGAACTTGAAGCACCTACCGGACTAAGTGGGAATATGTTTCCTGTGAAAATCCAGGATCAAGGTTGCCTCATTAATGTGAAGGCATTGTCAAAATTATCAACTGAGGTATTCCTATTTTAATTGTGCTTGCTTGGGTGTATTGGGGTGTTTAGTATTTAGATATTCTAGCCTTCTCATCTCCCAATATGCAAAGCTAGCCATACGTGTTTATTATAGTGGAAATCAGGGAACAAGAAGATTTCTGCTCCAAAATCTTGATGATTAAATTGATGCTTTTCTTTGTTGTTGTTTTTTTTAATTGATTTATTATGGGAACTGAAATTTCTTACTCAAATTAGGATTGTCTCGCACATTATATATTAGTTTATCAATGGAAATAAATTAAAATAATATAATATAATATAATAAAAATAAATTAAAATTAAATTAAATTAAATTGAATATACTATAATAGCATATAATATAATATAAGAGAAAATAAAATAAACTAAAATGATTTGAATTAATTAACATAAATAATTCAAATAAATTAACCAAAATTAAATTAAATTACTTAGTTTATCATTAGAAAAATAAATTAAGTAGCATTTGCTTAGTTTTCCACAATTTAAAGCCGTGTATCATTTACTGAGTAGCATTTTCTCATAAACTGAGTAGCACTTACTTAGTTTATCATTGAAAATATAAACGAAGTAGCATTTGCTTAGTTTTCCACAATTTAAAGCTGAGTATCATTTACTGAGTGGCATTTTCTCATAAACTGAGTAGCACTTACTTAGTTTATCATTGGAAATATAAACTAAGTAGCATTTGCTTAGTTTTCCACAATTATAGTAAATTAACTGCATATATACTTGTGCATGTAGTATTAATAGAAGCTTAGAAACCCATTTGACATTCACTTAGTAGGAGTGAATGTCGAATAGTCCCCAATTTGGGACTGTTACTGGATGTTGTCTCTTATTAGGTCGGTGCCAATTCACAGGGCACGTTTTTATAAACTTTTGAGGATTTTTCAGCTAGGTGTCTCTACATGTTCTCCGAGTGCATACTTAGACTTAGTTTTCTTGGTCTATTTCATGTACTTGGACACCATGGGGAGGTGCTGCTGAAATTTTCTTAAAATAGAAGAAACGTTCTCAAGATTAGGCAATAGTGAGGAGACGCATCCAGGAACGGGATAGAAGCCTAACCCCTGTAGAGTGGAGATATACACTAGGTAAACTAAATTAATGCATGGACCACATTCATGATTATTCTTGATCTAATTGGGTATTTTTTCAATTAAAGATGTCAGCAGACCGGAGTTAGATGTATCGTAGGATACAGATTGATGGGAGGGGATTAGTTGATGCGTACCGTGATGGGATGTCCAATTTTATGAACAAAGCAATATAACATGCTGATGATCCTAGCGGAAAGATGAGATGCCCGTGTCTCAAGTGTAAGAACATGATACGGAAGACTGCTGATGAAGTTAAATTTGACATTTATTCACTTAGGTTTGTGGATTGGTATTCGATATGGATTCATCACGGGGAATCAGCTGAATTTAGAGAATGGACAGATAGTACTGCAGACCAATCGGTTCATGGGGATTCGCAATCAGATAACTATGATGTCGTGCAGATGTTGGTTGATGCATATGGCCCTACCAATATTGACTGGGCTAAAAACAAGCATGCGTCAAGCATTGATCAGCAAAAGTCAAATGATTCAGCAACTGCCTTCTACAAGTTGCTATCTAAATCGGGTGTCCCATTGTATCCTGGAAATGACAAGCACACCAGGCTTTCTGCAGTTACGAAGCTTTTACATTTCAAGAATGAACATGACTGCAGTGAGAGAGGATTCAATGATTTTCTTGATATTTTCAGCGAGTTCTTACCTAGGAATAATACTCTGCTCGCGAATTACTATGAAGTGAAGAAGATGGTTAAGGGAATGAATCTCAGGTATGAGAAGATCGATGCTTGTGAGCAGGAATTGCATGTTATACTATGGGGAGGACAAAGATAAGGTGTAGTGTGATATCTGTAACTCGCCTCGGTACAAGATCATAAAATGTGGGGGGAAGGAGAAACATGTTCCAAAGAATATTTTACGGTACTTTCCTCTTGCGTCGAGGTTGTAGCAGCTATTTATGTCTGCGCATACTGCTCAGCATATGAGTTGGCATAGAAGAAGGGATGTCGTGCCTGGTCAGCTGACTCACCCAGCAGATGGAGATGAATGGAAGAATTTTGATGCCAATTTTCCATAATTTGCCGATGAAGTTAGGAATGTCAGGCTTGGCATGGCTACAGATGGCTTCTGTCCATTTAATAATTTTAGTTAGCCTTACTCTGTTTGGCCAGTGATTATGGTAGCTTACAATCTTCTACCGTCAATGTGCATGAGGGATCCGTATCTTTTCTTGACTTTACTTATACTTTGGGATAAGAGTTCTATAAAAGACATCAACGTGTACCTTAGGCCGTTAGTCGATGAACTTAAGATGCTGTGGGAAACAGGTGTTCAGACTTTTGCTAAATCTGTCGGGTAGAATTTTGTGATGAAGGCAGCCTTGTTGTGGACTATCACTGACTTTTCCGGCACTTGGGATGATTAGTGGTTGGTCGACTCATGGTAAGTTGTCATGTCCAGTCTGTATGGGGGATGTGCAAAGCACTCAACTACGTCATGGGCGGAAAACTAGTTTATTTGGAAATGCTCGTAGATTCTTGCTTGTTGAGCACAATTATAGAAATATGTCTACACAGTTCAACATAAAGACAGAGAAGAAGGGGGTTATTGGTAGCTCATCGGCCAGCGACCTATTGGGTTGGCTAAATGATCTGACATTTCCACCGCCTGGGAAGAAGCATTATAAGTTGAGAGCAATAGGATACGGGAAAAGTCATAACTAGACACTCGCCGATTTGGTTTGAGTTGCCATACTGGGTCACACTAGCACTTCGTCATGGTATAGATGTTATCCATACAGAAAAGAATGTATTTGAGAACTTGTTCTACATCGTACAAGATACGAGTGGTAAAACAAAAGACAATGATAAAGCACGTAAAGACTTGGAGGAAATGAATATTAGGCGGGAATTGTGGCTCCGACCTAACAACTCAAAACCAAAAGCTCCATTTTATCTTACCAAGCAACATGTTGAAAACATTTGCAAGTGGCTTAGTGTATTGAAGCTCGTAGATGGATATGCTTATAACATATCTCGTTGTACTAAGGTTGAGCAGTTGAAAATTACTGGATTCAAAAGTCACGAATGTCATGTATTCATGCAGAAGTTGATGCCAATTGCATTACAGTGAGGTGTTACCGAGGAATATTAATGATATCTTTACCGCACTTTCAAATTTGTTTCGGGATATTTGCTCAACAGTTATAAGGTATAGTGATGTAGAGCAGATGGAGAAAAACATAGTGTTGATAATGTGCAAGCTTGAAATGATCTTACCACCGGGGTTCTTTGACAGCATGAAGCATTTGCCTATTCATCTGCCATATGAACTTAAGCTTGGAGGATCGGTGCAATATCGATGGATGTATCCTTTTGAGAGGTAATATCACCTACATTGTGCAATATTCGTCATCTTTATAATTAATTTATTCGATACTGTCATATTTCATGTATATGTGTCGATTAAAGCAAAAAATTAAAAACAAAGCTCGTGCAGAGGGTTCTATTGCTGAACGCTATACGGAGGAAGAGCTTGTCAACTTCTGCTCGTTGTATTTTGATGATGTAGTCGCAACGAAGCACAACCACTTAAGTCGGAATGAGGTCGTCGATCCGTCTGGTCGTGCTGATGAGTTGGTTGTATTCACTTATCTGGCTAAACCATTTAGACATGATACAAAGACTTACCTAACCGATAAATATTTAAAGATTGTATCTACATACGTGCTTTTAAATATTCCTGAAGTTTCGTCGTACATCAAGTATGTATTATTATAAGTTGAAGCCTTAATATCTAACCTTAATCAACAATTAAATAATATTATATTATTGTATGCAGTTCATTTGAAGCGGAAGCGCATGCTTCTAACCCGGGGTTGACTACATCACAGATGGAAGCATTCACTAATGAAAATTTCCAACAGCGGTTTAAGAGAAGGGTTGAAGAAGAAAACGCTTCTGAGCGTTTTAGAGATGTCATTTTAGGCCCATACAAACTTATTAGTTCATTTCTAGGCTACATCGTTAATGGGTATAGATTCAAGGTTGATGACTTGAATGAACTGACATCAGTCAACTCTGGCAGTTGTCGTGTTGGGAAGTTGTTACGGGGATTCTGAGTCCTAATTACTATGGACGATTAGAGGAAGTTGTGCTCAATTATTCTGGGGGTAAAAAGGTCGTTACATTTAAGTGTCTCTAGGTTTGATACTGCAAAGGGTGTTAAAGTTGATCGTAATAGAATCGTCACAGTAGATATAAAGTCTAAGTTACAGTCTAATGATGTATTTGTGTTAGCCAGCTAAGCAACTCAAGTGTACTACGCCCCTAATGTCATAAATTATAGACCCCCTGGTATATAATTGTCACAATGAAGACTCGGGCATTTGATGGTACTAATTTGTTTGGAACGGATGACTCGTTGCAAGAACAAGTTAGCAATCCTAGCCACGTATTGCTATATGATGACGATGTGGTGAGGGTTGATGTTGTTAACATACCCGATGTTGACGAAGTGGCGGAAGATGTGGTTGTCAGTCCGTATGTGGTCGTAGAAGATGATAGTGAGGAAGAAATAGATACACAAGAGGAAGAGAACAGAATCAGAGGATGAAAATAATTTTGATTTTGACGGGTTTCACGACGTACTACTTCTTAACTTATTCAAGTTTTGTAAATAAATTACTACTAAAATCAATCATTAGAATAAATTAAATGAAATTTAATGTCATTTATGTCTGTTATTTCAGTAGTACAAGCTATGCCTAGATATAGCGGTGGAGGTGGCCGTGGTGGCGGCTGTACATGATCGGGTGACGGCTCCCAGGGCGGGTCGTCTTCATCAGGTAGTGAGTTAATTTCAGTTTTGGCCTAATAACACTTATTTTCATAATTTTTTTTAATAAAAAACTGTTCATTTACTATTTTTTGACAATGTCATAACTATATTATTCATACAGATGCTAGACATCGGCGTTAGCGAGGGCCTAACCTCAGGTCTATTATGTCGTCCGCTGGCAGTTACTGACACGGTTCATGTTGATGTCGGCTTGTCGGTGTAGGTTTCAACTATAATATATTATGTTCAATTAAAATGATATTATTATGTGATTAATAGATTAAAATAATCCATTAAAATTTTTATTCTAGTATTATGGATGCGGTCGCTAAGATGACCGTACACGCCATATGCTTGCATTATCTCCCGACTGGCTGCATGAGATTTAGCCACTACGCGCGGTACGATGCCGACTTTATGGTGACAGTGTTGCGTGAGTTTCATGTAAGTCATCGAATTACATATATTAAATCAAAAATTTGGTCATAGTAATTTACATATTGTTCAAATAATTATTGATACGTACGTTATGTCCGTGTAGTAGAGGTATTATAGATATAAGGCCAGCATCACTGACGCGGACGGAGACGCTGTTATTATCGCACACTATTTCGAAGAACTATGCCGGTGGACTGTATGATATGCGACAGAAGGCAGCCCGGGCAGTTGAAGAATCGCTCGGGACTACTATACAGGATCATCAGCCACCGACAGTATCAGATGCAGCATGGGCTGCCATGTGTACGTACTGGGATGATGCTGCCTTCAAGACCAAGTCAGAGAAGATGAAGAAGAATCGAGGACAGCTACGGATTGTACATACTTCTGGCTCGCAGTCGTTTCAGGAGGTTAAGTCAGTATGTATTTATATTTAGTTTAGTTTAATATTAAACTGCATCTATAGTAAAGTAAGGTGATATTAATTAATGAATGATTTAGGCCATGCGGAGCAGCTTGGGCCGATGTCCTACTATGATGGAGTTTTGGGATAGAGTCCATACGCCCAAGGATTCGACTTCGGGGTCGACAGATGTCTCCAGCAATATTAGCTATATGGGTACTACATTTACTACAATGATTATAATTTAGGATCTTATTATGTAATTAATATGATGATACCGACTTAACTCACATGTACATATATTAAATTACAGGACCAGTTTGAGAAGCTCCGGGCCACGTGTGTAGCTGAGTTGCAGGTTGCTAGGGGAAATCCCGAGACGTTAGATTTTATTATCCCTTCGCCTGAGATTAGTTTATCTTAGGATGAGGAGATGGCTCTTTGGATAGCGTCTCAAGATGCTCCTAGTAGCACTACCAGTCGATATCGAGTGCTGGGGTTGCCGAGGATACCAGCCTATACACTACCTGGAGGTATAATATTTTAGTATAGATTTCTCGTTCATGAATTTCGACAGATTTTGATTATTATTGATATTATATTTATTTTTGTAGGCATTAGCCAGTGTCTGTGTCCGAGAGCCCACGTGGGACCATCACATACGGGCGCTGACTTAGACGACACTATGTTCTAGAGGGTTATAACGGCGGTGTCGGAGCGGTATGGTACGGATCCTTTATTCCATATCAGGACCTCCCCAGTCCGTGCTCGTCTCCGCCAGCTAGCTCAGGACATCGCATCTGGTGCCACCGTTGAGAGTACGGGTATCCCTCCGGAGCAGTTCACCGCGATACGCGACGAGGTGGTCCGGATGGTGGTTACCTTACTCTTAGACTGCTTTTAGGCCGCTGTTGAGTCAGCCCTCGACTACTCAGGTATACTATTCATTTTAATTTTTTGTATTCTGCATGTTATTTAATTTTCATTTATTTGTATCTTTAATTGTATTATATATATGAACTAATGAGTTATATTTTTAATTGTATAAACAGGAGGCTCATTCTGATCACGAGCGGAGGGACGACGTCGATGACGATTTTCATACGCCAGAGCAGCAGCGTCGACGTTCGCCCGATGATCCTCTTCACACCGACGGTAGTACTACTGGCTTGACGTAGTTTAGTTGATATTTGACATTTTTGGAGTTTATGTATATAATTCATTTTTGTATATATTATGGATTATTGTACGTAGTTCAAGAGTATTTTTGTATATCTTACGGAGAATATAACATATTGTAGTTAATATACAGTATGAAAATGTTTTTGTTGGACTTGTATGCATGTGAACAAAATTTATATATGTTGGACTTGTATGCATGTGATTGGAAGGTTATTATTATGTTGACTGTACTGTTGGAAATATAAACAGGTTTACAGGTATAAAAATGTGGGTTAAAACCCTGGATGTTGCCAACACAGAGCAGATATTTAAAAAAAACTCCTTATCCTCGACGGAATAAGGTAAACTCGACAGAATTTTGTCAGGAATAAGCCCTATTACATTTTACAGGATGTACCATGTGGCAGCTTAATATCGATCGAATAAGATCGACTGAAGATATTCTGTCGAGGATTACCTAAAATCGACGAAATTTTCGGTCAACAGTATGTTGACTCGTGGCGTCCTAAATACCGACCAAATACTCTCGACGGATGTTATTCGGTCGAGGATAGACTAAAATCGACGGAATATTCAGTCGATCATATGTCCGTCGGAATTACTAATCCTCGATTGAAATCTCGACGGACTTAATTTCGACGTGCTTAAACCCGACCAAATCCCCGACTGAATATTCTGACGGGATTAAGGTATCCTCGACGGAATATCCTTAACCTCGACGGAACATTCCATCAAAAATAAGCCCTTTTCTTGTAGTGCGTTCTACTAGCTCAGTATTATATTCACTCAATTCATGCGCTTTCAGGATATTACATTCACCCATTCTTCTAAGAATTTTGTCCCTGAAATCAACTTTACAAGTTACTATCCTATTTTCTTTCCTAAAGATAATTCTGAAATCATTACATTCTTTACACCTTTCTCTCTAAGAATTTTGCATTTTCCATTGATAACTTCATCCCTCTCTTCTCGGAATTTCATCTCTTTACCTTGGAATTTCATCCCATTCTCGGGATTATTATTGTTTGCTCAAATTACACATCAGTACATGTTTTCAAGCTAACATGTACACTTTCTTCTTTCAAGGATTCATTTAGAATTGTCGTATCCTACGACTTACTTCTTTCTAAGGAATATCTTCCTTTTCACATTCACCTTTCAGAATATTAGAAACTTCCACAATTGTTCAAGTAATTGGGAAGCGATATGAATATCTCTGGAAATTAAGAAGATCTCTGGAAATTAAGAAGATCCCTTTAAAACTTTCGATATAATGCTGAGGAGTCGTAGAGACTTTGAACCTTGTCCTAGGGCAACATATATTTCAACTGTAACCTTTAACAGTCAAAAACTATGGACAATCTATCATCGTATGGAAGGTGATCAGCCTTTTATACATATGTATTGTGCACATACATATTAACGCAGAAGCGTAGCTCGGAACTATAGCCTCCAATAGCATGTCCCCTATTACAGGGTTGGTTCACCTCAGGCTTAATACAAAATTTTGCACCAAAACAATCTAGTTTAGCATAAATTCTCAAAGAACTCATGAATTTCATAAGCATATCTCAACATTTGTTTAGCCGAATCAAATAGCTTAGACTTATCTCAATAGTTCAGACATCAATCGAAATATTTTAGCTAGCTCAACTACATACATTTTTAGAGTTTGAAAAAAAAACAAAAAATCCTTTTATGACGTTATGATACCGTACCGTCCTGATAGTACGTTGAGGTTTTCGTCATTTTATGACTTTGACATACTACATCATACCATAGTGGGCTGACGATTCTATGTTCACCTCCAACATTAGGTTAGTCTAGGATTGATGACCCCATCTTTTAAAATACATTTTAATAATTTTAAATCATATTTGTCTACCCGAAGAAATTAGCACATATATATGAATAATAGGACTTTTTAAAACTGATTGGTTTAATAATCTAATCCAATATTTTTCAAAAATATAAATATCAGTACGAAGTCAATAAATTTCAAAATCTATCATAGCTAGAAGATTTGGAATATCCATTTTTCCTTTATCAACTTCATTTTTCTCCATTAATTCACTACTTAATAATTCTATCAAATTCTAGTACCACTAATAAATTCACAACCTTAGTTCTCAACCCACAACCTTTCTATACCCCAATATAGTTTCTCAAACTTACCACGTGCTATGAGTTCAGAAACTTGCCACAATAATTTGAGTTTAGGAACTTGTCCTAGCCATATGTAGTCTATGAAAAATCAGGGACTGTCCATACGCTTAGGGGCTCAAAACATACATATGATTATGAGTCACAAACTTACTATAAGCATGAGTTTCAAGAACTAGCACCTAATCTTATTATTCTCTAACTATGAAATATAAATATGAGAAAAGAATCACTTTCTCACCATATGTATCTCGATAGCGCAATACTAACATTTCAACGATTATCAATGTGATAAACTAAGTGGTCGTTAAACCAAACACAAAACCCCTGCCCAAACAAAGGTTTGTACAACTCAACTATCACATGAGTCCTAAATTGAAATCCCCCAAAACCCTAATTTTCTCTTTGCTTAATACTACTTTTTTTAAATCTGTAAATCATCATTTATAACTCCTTTTGAGTTTACCTTGTACTATTTCTTAGTATATTTCATTTATAGCGGTAGACTATAACTTTTCAATCATTTAACAGATCATTTGTCATTTCATAACTCAATTCGATCACGTCGTGATCTTATCCTATAATTGTCTTACCTTATGATTATTTCCTATTTTATGATCATTTTATTTTTACTATCTTCTTTCTTTCCATCTCTAATAATGTTGTTTTATGATTGCTCAATTCAGGTGTTCCCTGATCCTTCGACTTTCAAAATTCTTCTTTGGACCCGCTCATATTATTTTAACTTGTTTTACTTGAATTCCTAAATTCATTTATTATCAACCAAATTCTATTTGAGTTTATTCTTATTATTTTTATCATTTTCATCTTATAGACATCGTCTATTTATCATCACTTTGCATCTTTATAACTGGAGTCAGGTAACTTCCGATTCTCATATTTTACATATCTTCAAGATTCTTCTTTGAATCTTCTTGTTTATATTTCAACTTTTACCTTATGAATTTTCTAGATTCATTAGCTATCAATTAAACTTTATTCGAGTTTATTCCTTATTATCTCCATCTTTCTTCTCTAAGGTTATAACATAAGGTACTTTTACCTAAGGTGTATAACCCATAGCTCTGATACCAACTGTAACAACCCCAAAATCAGGACCAACTTAACCTATAATCAGAACTAATATTCATCCCGATCTTGTGCGTTAAATACTAATTTGATTCAGCTTTACATCACAATTAAATAAAATACCAGCTGAAAATGCAGATAATTAAAATTTTTCTATCTTCTTTCTTTTATTCCCTCAATCACAACCTTTACGACTACATATTTCAGAAATCATATTTATTTATGATTAATTTGATCAGAGTGGATATAAGTTCGTACAACTCAATCTTCAATACAAATTCTTCGTAATTATTATTTTACAGCTTCTCATTACAAAACAATCATCATACCATAACCAGAACAAATATTCTTTATTTAATATTATAAAGATTTACATAACTATCAATTATACTCATCGATAACCGTCATCAAGGTTCCAAAATAATTTATAGTTAAAGGAAATTTATCGTCTTGCATGATCTCCTATCCTGTCATTTAGATGGTAAGAAATATCGCAGGGCATCCTTAACCTGCAAAAAGTTTATTTATGCAAGATTGAGCTCGACAACTCAACAAATTTAACAGTTTTCATGCTTCACATAGCACATAAGAACATGCTTAGTTCATACATCATAGGCCTTTCTACTATACATAACATACATGCTGCATTTCACATATCAAAAATAAAGATTGAGTTCCTTAACTCAATCAAATTAGTTATAGATTGACTTTTGCATTTCATAAACGCATCATATATTAAGTTCATATAGCGCATAGGAACTGGAAGACTTGTCTTAATAGTTGATTACCAACAATAGATTAACGGCTTATAACTATCTGCACTTCACCTATCCTAAACAACATATAATTACGCATATCAAGTATTAGCCATATAGTTTATGCAACTTAATTTACATTAACTTAATGATTTGTCTTTATCTCGTTCATTAGTTTTATTTAGAAATTTCTTATTCAATCTTCGCTTGACATAGTCATTATATGTTTGGACAGACTAGACACCTTGTGCCTCATATATTAAAGCTTTAGAGATTCCTACTCTCATGCCCCAAGGTCCAGATCATATTAGACTTATCTTGAATGCTTTGCAGCACGGCGGGACTGCATTGATTTTAAACCTTGGGAGTGGCGCGGCCGTGCTACTCCCTACTAAGCCCAGAATTGAGTTTTCTTGTTCTTCTCCTTCTCTTACCATGTTAAGGTATTCTAACTATCAACTTACAATGCTTTTATATTTCAAGGAACCAGGTTTAGAATCCCGTTCAAGTTTAGTTTATAAAATAAGTATGAACACCCTTTTATCGAACTATGCTCAACTAAGTTATTTTTTTTAACTCTGACCATCCCTTATCATGTTAAGGTCTTTTAATAACTAACGCAGCATACCCACACATGATTTAGAAAATTGTAAACCAATCTATATTCACTAAATGTTCAAAACATTTTAGTTTTTCGTTTGAATTTTCTTGACTAACCATGCTAAACTAAGTTAATCCTTTCATGGCGAGACTATACATCATATAAGACACTTAGTATAGCATAAGGGACTTTTAATACCCCTGCCCCAAAGCTAAGTACTCAAAGAAAACATTTTGGAATATTTGAAGACCAGCGCGGTCGCGCTGGTATTAGACCTTGGAAATGGAGTGGCCGCGCCACTTCGGAACAGCCTCTGGTTTGAGTTTTTTTTAATTGCAGAACACAAAATCAAACCATCTTATGCTTCCTACTGTACTTTTTGGCTTTCAAACTTGATCAAGGTTATAATTATAACAAAGACTAAGAATTACATCACCCAATACTTTTTAATTTCCCATAATTTTAAGATAACTACCTCTCTTAGGTCATTTGACAATCAACTTAAGGACAAGACTTAAAACTCAGTTTATTAAAGAGTTTTAACCTATACAAACCCAGATTTCTAACAGAAATCATTTACCAAAAATCTCTAATATTAAACATACCAATTCCAAACAGTTCTTACATATATTCTCATATATAGAATTTAAGTTTAAGATTACCTTTAGTGCTCAAATTCTTGCTCCCATAAGCAAATAGTTGCATTAAACTCTGTTTTTTATCTACACCTGGTGCTAATTTTCTTCCACTTCAGTTGCTCTCTTTCATCTCTAAAGAGTTTATATAGTTTCTTTTGTTTATGAAAAGAAGGTGTAGTACATTGGAGAGAAATATGGAATAGAACGGATGGGGAGAAGAGGGTGAGAATTGTAACTGCTGCGAATTGCTTAGCTTTTCTTATTCCATCAGTTATAGACCTAGTACATTCTCCTTAGGTTATTCAAAAGGCACTTCATGCTTAAAAGTTAATGACCCAGCACACCGCATTCTTATATATATACATATTACATTATTCATACTAAATTTCCAATACCCATATAAAATTAATTTATGCATTTTTTTATCTTTAATTACATATAACTCCAATATTAACCCAAAATTGGATATCATACACTTATAACCATTTATAAAACTATCCCCTAATTATGAAATTACCCCATAATTTAACACTTTTTGCATAACGAACAATACATTTAATAACAAAACGTAGTTAATTTATACAATTAATATTGTATAATTGATTTTTTTTTCTTTCTCCCACAAATTGTGTGACATCCTGGATTTTCGAAAAATATTAAAAATAAAAATTTAATATATAAAATTCTTATTGTGTGATGTAATGAATTTAAATGTATATATATATATATATATATATGTTATACATTTATTTATATGATTTATGTGGAAGATTTAATATATATATATATATATATATATAAGAATAAAATATAAACATAAGTGTGAAAATTAAGATTTTAATAGTGGAATTAATTGTTAAATTAGTGAGTTGGGTTAAATACGAAAAGGAATATGGTGGCAAAGGAAATTAATTGAATAATATTGGTTAATTTAAATTAAGTTAAAAATTATATTATGAAATAATATAATATTAAAACCTTGAATGACAAAGGTGTTATTGTGAATTAAATGAAAGGATTAATTCACTTAATTAAAATGGTGAGTTAATGTATGTTATATAAGGAAAATGATTATGTTAGTTAAATTTAGTATTCTTAATATATTACATATCAATGTAATACATGAAATGGTTTAATGTTTTAAATGGTGCCAATTGAATATAAATTGAGTATGAGATGAGATAATTAGTTTATTTTTTGAAAATGGGTGAATTTAAATATTTGTTTTGATTAATAAAATAGAGAAAAATACTTTCTTTTAATTATGAGAATTATGTAGTATATAGTGAGATAATAATTATGTTATATTTGTGGGACGTGAAATGAAATTATGGAAGAGGGACCAATATATATAAATGAATATTGGTGATTGAAGTAAATTAATATTTAACTTATGGTTAAATGTATTAATTTGATATGTTTAATATATATAGGTTATGGAATGAGAATTGGTTCTATAACGTATTGAGCAGGTAGACATGGTGTCTCTATAAAATAAATTCTCTGCCTTTTTATTTTAAGCTTTTCTTTATATAGACGTTTATCAAAAATTGGTTATTCCATAAGTTCAATTTGTAAGAGATTCAAGCTTTGTATTTTCGAAGTTCTACCAAAATTTTCGGTATAATTGAGATTGAAGAGGAAGAGAGAGTATATTGGGTTATTGTAATTGAAAGAAGGCTAATTGGAGAATTGATTTGAGGAGTCTAAGCAATGAATCTACTTAAGAGGTATTTCTTGATCACAGTTATATTTAAGAAATTTTTTTGTGTTCTAGAATTGGTATACTTAACATCTATGATTGCTTGAGAATGATTTCCATGTGAAATTTGGGTTGAAGAACGTTCAAAAGTCTATGTATTTGAAGCTTTGTAAGCATGACCCTAAGTTATTTGACAAAATGATCAAGTAAGGATGTTTTTCCAAAATCATTGGGGAATTAAGAGAATTTAATTAGTAAAGTTATACTTTGAAATGTGGAATGGATATATAATTTTGTTCTAGTTATTTGGAATTATGGATAGCAGCAAAATAACAAAATTAACATAATTATGTGGTTTAGTTTTGGTTCTGCTAATAGCAGATAAGAACAGAGTCAGTGCCGAAGTGGCGCGGTCGCCCCACTTCCAAGCCAAATGTCAGCGCGGCCGCGTCGTGCTACAGTCTTTGAAAAATATGTGGTTTGTTAAAGGGACTTGGTAATGTTGTATAGGAGCCTAACATACTTCAAAACACCTAGTTGATGGGTTTATGCGATGACTTAGGTATTGGGAGTCCTCTAGCGAGATAGAAGTGAAGAGGTGTATTAATATATTTTGAAATGAGAATTTAACACATGAGTAATGAGGTCTGACATGTCATTTTTGTCTAGCCGAAGCAATTAGCACATACATATGAATAATAGGACTTTTTAAAACTGATCAGTTCAATAATCTGATCCAATATTTTTTGAAAATATAAATATCAGCACAAAGTCAATAAATTTCAAAATCTAGCATAGTTAGAAGATTTAGAATATCCATTTCTCCTTTATCAACTTCACTTTTCTCCATTAATTCACTACTTAATAATTATATCTAATTCTAGTACCACTAATAAATTCACAACCTTAGATCTAAACCCACAACCTTTCTATACCCAGGTATAGTTCCTCAAACTTACCACATGCTATGAGTTCAGAAACTTGCCACAATAATATGAGTTTAAGATCTTGTCTTAGCCATAAGTAGTCTAAGAACAAATTAGAGACTGTCCATATTCTTAAGGGCTCAAAACATACATATGTGTAGTGTTATTGTACGATCCACAACCCACATCAATTCTCATCAGACTGGCCCAATAAGCATGTCGGACCACCTCCTTACTCAAAAGGTTAACCTATTGGGTTGAGGCTCCACCATACTTATTAACCCATCTACACTCTTGAATTTATCTGATATGGGATTCATGTGAACTATTCCAACAATCTCTACCTTTCACTTGAATACCCATCACAAGTATCATACTAGAATATTCACCATTAAGCACACCTTCTTTGAATCATTCAAGAGCTCCCCCGTTCGACTCTAACTACTCCAGCACGCCTAAGGGCACACGTGGGACCTGAGCAATTTTTTTTCTAGAGCCATCCCCGAGCCCGCTCCACCCGACTTAAACCATTGTGCTCCACCTGATCCAACTCTATCTCCACCTTGTAATAATTTAGGCCCATCGAACTATGAGCTCTGATACCATTTGTAGTGTTATTATACGATCCACAACCCAAATCAATTCTCATCAGATTGACCCAATAAGCATGTCAGACCACTTACTTACCTAAATATTAACATATTAGGTTGAGGCTCCACCATACTTATTAACCCATCTACACTCTTGAATTTATCCGATATGATATTCATATGAACTATCCCAACAATATGATTATGCGTCACAAACTTACCAAAAGCATGAGTTTCAAGAACTCGCATCTAATCTTATTATTCTCTAACTATCAAATATAAATATTAGAAAAGAATCACATTCTCACCATATGTATATCGATAGCGCAATACTAACATTTCAAAGATTATCAATGTAATAAACTAAGTGGTTGTTAAACCAAGCACAAAACCATTGCGCATACAAAGGTTTGTACAACTCAGCTATCATATGAGCCTACAATTGAAATCCCCCAAAACCCTAATTTTCTCTTTGCTCAATACGAATTTTCTTTAATCCGTAACTCATCATTTATAACTCCTCTTGAGTTTACCTCGTACTATTTCTTAATACATTTCCTTTATAGCGTCAGGCTATAACTTTTCAATCATTTAACATATCATTTGTCATTTCATAACTCAATTCGATAACGTCGTGATCTTATCCTATAATCGTCTTACCTTATGATTCTTTCCTATTTTATGATCGTTTTGTTTTTACTATCTTCTTTCTTTCCTCTCTAATCATGTTGTTTTATGACTGCTCAACTCAGGTTTCCTCTCATTTTGGTTGTGGGAAAATTGTGTGATGAAGTAATTGGATGAAGTCTGAAGTGATAAGGATATTTGTTATTTAAATTTGTGGCTAATCTATGCCCAAAAACTTGTGAATTTTTGAGTTTTAGGATATGCATGCATGATGTTTGAGAAAATGCCTAATAGAGGCTGGAGTATTTAAAATTGAGAATTTGTTGATATTTGGAACTAAATTGCATACATGTGTTATAAGATAACTCAAGTTATTTGGTACATCAAGAACAAGTTCAAAATGAGTTTTAGAGATTTGTTTACCAAATTGGTTTTAAAGACAAAAAAAAAGGGGCTAAACACAGATTTTTGAGTCTTTAGTTGTGTAGTATAAAGATGTCTGAAGAAACCAAACTTGAATGGATATTGTACCTTATTGTATGGTCTGGGAGTAGGATCAAATTCCAGGTCAATTGGACCTATGGAATGGAAGTTATGTGGTTGAGATGGTAGCTTGCAAGAAAGGTTGAAATCTACGGGAACAGAGCAACTGGGTAAAGATTAATCTAGGCGCGACCACGCTGAAATTTTTTTATTTTCATAAAGTAAAGTCATGAGTCATTATATGTATACTTCATACATTAGAGTATTGAATATGTTAAAGTTTGAATTAACTTAAATATGCAATGATGGAGCCTATTTGGGGGATTATTAGAAATTAGTAAACTAATCTATAACATATAAAATGATGAAATCTTAAAGTTAAGATTATAAAAGCATGGAGCTATGATCTAAGTTTTGATTTAGACTTATAGACATAGTTATATGTCGGATGGACGAACTTATATATATATATATATATATATATAAAGGAATGAACGTTTGAAATGGAATATTGAATATAGTATGTGTTTAATATACTAGTAAACCTACGAAAGATATAATATCCAGTAGGATAAAGTAACGATTAACAAGTTAATTTAGAAGTATTGTATGTCTCAAATGAGATTGCAATCCCGAATGGGATAGATGAGCATGTTATAACGGACTTGTAATGTATAGGTTGGGTGGCAATGAAGAGTAATGTTCGGAGAATGTTAACTAACAAATACAAGTTGAATCACAGATGTTCGATGGACGTATAGTGAATAATGCAAATCGAGGCAAGGTCTACAGTTTTATTTGAACTAGATGTGATATTGTTGATATACGTGAACTGAGTGCTCAGTTATGTGCAAAGTTGTTAATAATATGTGAAATACTTGTGAGCATGTTTACAGTATGGCCTTTGCGCCACTACATGTTATAATTGTTGGTGATCAATTAATGAACATGGCAAGCTATGGGTATTTAGCTGGCATGACGCATATATTACAAAGTGCATCACATGAGAAGTATGCCGCATTATAGATGCACCACATGAATTTATAATGCCTTAATAAAATACAACTATAATGTGAAACAGGAAATGTTTTAACTGTAGCATTTGCTGAGCCATCGCGCTCATACTTGCAAACAATCTTATTTGCAGATTAAAGATGAAATGCTCTAGTGATCATGGTGATAAGGAGTTGAGGCATGCTAAGAGGAAGAGTTATACTATATTTTTTTTCGTCGGATTTAGATCAAGTCAAAATGACTCTTGTAATGAATATAAGATACATTTATGTAAACTTGAATTAGATAATAAAGGATGTTTGTTTTAAAATTAAAATAAAGCTTTGCAGTTATTGTGTAAAATAAATTGATATGGAGATAACAATATATGAGTGATGATATATATCGAGAATCGAGTTTTATATATATATACTTACAACTAATGTGTGTGATGATCATATTATATGAAAGTTAATCATATGATTTTTTATGTTGAGAATCCAGAATTTTATATTTAATTACTGGATCATATAAGGCAAGTGTCGAAGGATTGAATGATTTAAAGATGATCAAGCTTTATATATACTCACAATTGATGTTTAAGATAAATCATTGTATATATGATTTTGAAGTAAGACATAGCATAAATGTTGCGATTCAGGAAATAGAAAAAGGTTATAAAAGTTTAAATTTATACGCATTTTTATCGATTATAATACTAATTGATAATGTAAAGCTAGAAGAAAAATGTTTATAACGCACAGGATCGGGAGTAGAAATAGTCCTGATTTTGAGGGCGTTACAACTGGAGTCCTTCACATGGAAACAACATCACATTGCATAACTTCTATTTTAGAATCCTCACCCTGTAGTTTAACTTTGGCTTTAGATCAGGAAAGTCATCATCACAGTCTTCATTGATCTTTACATTAGATAATGAACATTATTGCCATTACCAAAAAAGACAATTGTGTAGAATTTTGAGCGAGCTTGCACACACTTTGGTGTAAATCATCAAAGCCTATGATACAAACTTAACCAGTGCAACTTATTCTCAACTTAGAATGAATGAAAATTAATTCAAGGCAGAGTCACACCTTCTGCAATGTCTAGATGAACATGAACAATAAGAAATGCTTATAAAGAAGTTTATGCAGCCCGAGTAAGAAAGATGGCAATTTATAGTTGTTGGTGATATCATGTACTCCCCTCGTTCTAATTAGATATACTTTTTTTTTCTTTTTTTTTTCCACTAAAAAATGAGATACATTTTTATTTTAGAACTATAAAACAATATGGCTCTTTATTTGCCATTAGATTTTTAATTTCATTTCTAACATCACACACTATTGTTTAATTCTTTGTTACTATTAAAGGGTGCATTTTGGAACATATAATTATTTTAAAAGTTAAAAGACGTCAATTTAAAAATGTATTTTTAATTTTTAATTTTTAGTTTTGTGATCTATTAGTAATTTCTTTCATGACAATTAGGAAGAAAAATCATACCTTTGTCCACCACATCATTGCAAAAACAGATTAGAAGTGAGATAGAAAGATTAGTTATGCATTAAAATTTAAAATAAATTTCCACATAAATTAATTTATTTATTTGTGACATTTCTCCAAACAGATAGTGTGCATCTTATATACAAGGGAAACTGAACCAATTGCATTCGAGTTGCATTCGAGTTGCATTCATATTAATCAAACTTTAAATTTCCTATGTTATTATATTTGATGAAACTGATACAGGTGATATAAATTTCCTATGTACGAAGATGATCATCTTAATTACTTCTTCGCAATTCACTAATTAATAGTTTTGGGACGATTAGTGTTTTTCCCCAAGGTAAACACTGTAATTAAATTTCAAAATAATTTCCTTGATAGACCTCGACTGAAGAACAAATGTATAGGGGTTTCGTTAAAACTTACAGAATTTTAGGCTCGGTTCTTTATCCATCTTAATTGCTGCCACAAAGGTTGATTTTCTCCCTCCATTCCCTTCCTCTTTGTATCCCCGTCATTCTCTTGTTCCTTCCCTTTTCGTTTTCTTCTTCTTCTTCTTTTCTTCTCTTTAATTGCTTACATTTCTCATTGATAATTCAGTTTAGAATAAACTTCAATTCTCATTACTTAATGCTCATTTAAAATTCTTATTTCATTATTTGAAATTTCTGGTGTATTACAGATTCACACACACACACACACATACATACATACATATATATATATATATATATACGGTCAGTCTCTCCAGCGAATCATAGAAAGCGAACTAAAAACGAACCGGCTATAGCGACAGTTTTTTCCGTCGCTATAGCATAAAAAACTGATTTTCTATGTTATAGCGATGAAAAAAACCGTCGCTATAGCCGGTTCGCTTTTAGTTCGCTCCCTATGGTTCGCTGGAGAGACGGACCCTATATATATATATATATATATATATATATATATATATATATATATATATATATATATATATATATATATATATATAGGATAAGGCTCTGGAACGAACAGTTCGTTTACGAACATATGTAGGGCTCAGTGTTGAAGGTTGTTGATTGGATGAGAATATTTAACACTAATTACGAATATATGATGGTATATAATTGGGATCAACAACCTTCAATACTGGGCCATACATATGTTCGTAAACGAATTGTTCGTTCCAGAGCCTTATTCTATATATATATATATATATATATATATAACATATCTCTTAAATAACATATCCTTATTAAAACTACGTCGTTTTTAAAAATCTTTTAAAAAAACAAGTGGGACCCATGTGATATTTTTGTAAATAAAATAAAAATAAGTGGGATCACTTTCTTCTAATATTATTTTATTTTAAAAAAAAAATCTCTAAAACAACGTAGTTTTAATAAAGGTATACTATCTAAGAGGTATGCTTTAGATCCGTCTCTTAAATAGCAATCATTTATTAAAACTACGTCATTTTGGAGATTTTTTTTAAAAAACAAAATAATATTAAAATAGAGTGATCCAACTTGCTTTCTTTTTATTTACAAAAATTTCATGCTCGATCCCACTTATTTTTTTAAAAGAATATTCAAAACGACGTAATTTTAATAAATAATTGCTATTTAAAAGAAGTGCTTTAGATCCGTCAGATATATATATATATACAGTTTATTTCAAGGGCATATCCCTTTATTTTACATACCATACTCATCACCTTTAGCGACGGACCGGGCGACGGTTCGGTCCGTCGCTATAGAACATATAAAACGTTTATATGTTATAGCGACGGTGCGATGCATCGCTAAAAGCTAAGACGACGGTTCTCTGATATACGCGACGAACCGAACCGTCGTCCGGTCCGTCCGGCCCGTCAAAATGTTGATTTGAAGAAATAAGAAGAAAAGACTTGCCAAGTGTGCACTACTCTAGAGAAGAAATTCTCAGAGTACAAAGCATTGTGACCGATTCTGACCAACGAACTGCGGCTTCGGATCATCCAAGAATACCTTAAATCCTCCAAGCTGGGTGAGGAGATAGCACAGATGTTCGCCAAGGGATATGAAGCCTGCCGAAGTAAAGGCAAAGCTAAACTCGTTGAAGTCTCGGTGAACTCTTCTCTTCTTGACTCTTCAGACTCCGAACATGACAACGATGAAGACTCCCCGTCAGATTAGGAACTGTCTTGTAAACCCAAAATCTCTATGTACATGTTATATTTATCAATGAAAATATTTATCTTTCTCTATGTAACAGCTAGATAGAACAATTAAAAGAATTTCACAATAACATCCACAAAGATAAAAAATCTTAAACAGTTAAAATATTTTTAATAAATTGTTAACATAAAAATCTCGTTCGCTCCCAAGAGTTGAACAGATCCCACCGAACACCAAAAAATCTCGTTCGCTCCCAGGAGTTGAACAGATTCCATTGAACACCAAAAAAATCTCATTCGCTCCCAGGAGTCGAACAGATCCACGCAACACCAAAAAATCTCGTTCGCTCCCAGGAGTCGAACAAATTCCACCGAACGCCAAAAAATCTCGTTCGCTCCCAAGAGTTAAACAGATCCACCGAACACCAAAAAATCTCGTTCGCTCCCAGGAGTCGAACAGATTCCACTGAACACCAAAAAATCTCGTTCGCTCCCAGGAGTCGAATAGATCCACCGAACACCAAAAAAATCTCGTTCGCTCCTAGGAGTCGAATAGATTCCACCAAACACCAAACAATCTCATTCGCTCCCAGGAGTCGAACAGATCCACCTAACACCAAAAATTCTCGTTCGCTCCCAGGAGTCGAATAGATAATCAATCACATAGAACAACACTGTTTCGAAAAAATGCTTCTTTTATTGATAATATTTCGAAGAACTACAGACCAGAGACCCTGACTAATACCCTACTGAAAATATTTCAGAAGTCTGCCCGCATGCCATGTGTTCTTGATTTTTGTTCCATCCATTGCTCGTAGCTGATAGGTTCCCAGCTTTGGTACTTCAACAATCTTATAGGGTCCCAATTCGGCATCAACTTTCCCAGATTCTGAGGCATAAAAACTTCCACCTCCCGAAGAACTAGATCCCCTACTACGAACATTCTAAGCTTTACTCCTTTATTGTAATACTTGGCCACCCTACGTTGATATGATGTAACCTTTACCAAGGCTGCTTCCTGGACCTCATCTAATAAATCCAAGTTAGCCCGAAATCCATCTTCATTATATTCCTCCTGGAATTGACTGACCCGAAGAGAAGTAGAACCAATCTCCACCGGAACTAAAACATTCGTACTATAAGCCAATATGAATGGTGAGTCTTCTATGGTGGATCGTGGCGTGGTCTGATATGCCCATAACACACTGAGCAATTCTTCAAGCCACCTTTCTTTCGTCTCATCAAGTCTTCTCTTTATTCCATTCAACAGAGTCCTATTGGTTACTTCCACCTGACCATTTGACTGAGGATGAGCCACCAAAGTCTTCCGATGCTATATACCCAACTCTTTTAAAAATGCCTCAAACTTGGAGCCCACAAATTGCCATCCATTATCCGAAACCACCGCTATGGGAATGATAAACCAGAATACGCCGCATTCCTTTAAAAATTTCAATCAATCTTGCTCCGTAATTAGCCGAAGAGGTTTGGCCTCCACCCACTTGGTCATGTAGTCAATAGCAACTATAACACAACTAACTTGCCCCTTAGCTTTTGGCAACAGACCCAATATATCCACCCCCCAAACAGCAAAGGGAATTGGGGATAAAATTGAGTATAATTCCTCCGGCGGCTGATGAGTGATCGGACTATTCAACTGACATTTCAGACACTTATTCACATACTCAGTCGTCTCCATGAAAATCGTGGGTCAATAGTATCCCTGCCAAAGTACTTTATACGCTAAAGACTTTGTCGCCATGTGATCCCCACAAATTCCCTCATGAACTTCTCGAAGAGCGTATTCTGCTTCGGATGGAACCAAACACTTCAGCAACGGGGAAGATTAGGCCCTTCGATATAAATCCCCATCTATAAGTACAAAGTTCGAGCTCCAGTGTTGGAATTTCTTTGCTAATAACCTATTAAAAGGTAGAACGCCATCAACCAAATAATTTAGATAAGGGGTCATCCAACAACTTGACCGTTCGACACTCATCACCTCAGTGTGTTGAACACTTGGCTGATTTAAAACCTCCAAGTAAACCGATCCAATGAATGTACTTGCCTTGGTCGTGGCCAACCTTGCTAGTGCGTCGGCTATTGTATTATCCGATCTATCTATTCCTTGAAAATTATACGAATCAAAGCACTGCAGTCGATCCTTTACCTCGGCCAAATATTTCACCATTCTTGCCCCCCGAGCTTCATACTCTCCAGAAATTTTCTTGACGATCAGCTGAGAATCACTAAAAATAAACAACTTCGGTACCTCGAGGCTTTTTGCTAACCGCAACCCTGAAAATAATGCTTCATACTCGGCCTCATTGTTTGTTGCTTTGAACCCAAACCTGATCGCCTGCTGCACTTTGAATCCCTTTGGACTAGTTAAAATGATATTGGCGCCACTGACATCTGAAGTAGTTGACCCATCTGTATACAACGTCCATGAATTTTGTACCGGTTGAACTACTGTAACTGAACGCTCGGTCATCTCGGCCTAGTTCAAGCTGTCGTCTGCTTCAAAAAAGAGCATTCCACCACAAAGTCAGCCAACGCCTGCCCCTTAATAGCTGTCCGAGAGTGATACTCCAATATAAACTGTGATAATTCCATAGTCCATGCTGTAAGCCTTCCCGAAACTTCTGGCCTGCCCAAAACCTTTTTTAAAGGCTGATCCGTGTACACCACTATCAACCGACTTTGGAAATATTGTCGAAGCTTCTGAATAGCTATTACCAAAGCGTAAGCAAACTTCTCTAAGTTCGGATACCTTGTTTCTGCATCCCTAAGGGTATGGTTCACGTAGTAAATCGGGTGTTGCTTACCCCCAATTTCCCGCACCAGAACTTCTCCCACGGCTAATGAGCTTGCCGCCAAATACAAGTACAACGGCTCAGCAGGAGTTGGCTTCACCAACAAAGGCACCGAAGACAAATACCTTTTTATCCCCTGAAAGGCATCTTCACATTCTGAAGTTCGCTGGAAACTCTTCTCATTCTTTGGCCTTTTTAACATATCAAAGAACGACTAACATCTCTCTGTCGATTTGGACATGAATCTCCTTAAAGCGGCTATCCGACCCGTTAAACGCTGAACATCCTTATACGACTATGGGGACTTCATGTCCAGAATAGCTTGTATTTTATTTGGATTTGCCTCTATCCCCCTCTTGCCGATCAGATATCCTAGGAATTTTCCTGCCCCCAGTCCGAAGGTGCATTTGGTCGGATTCTACCTCAAGTTGTAGTGCCAAACGGTTTGGAAATAATCCTCTAAGTCGTCCAAATGACCTCGAACTGACATGCTTTTAACGATCATGTCATCCACATAAAATTCCATGCTCTTCGCCAACTATCTTGAAAACATATAATTCATCATCCTTTGATATAATTCATTATCCTTTGATATGTGGCCCCCGCGTTCAATAAGCCAAAAGTTATCTTCTTATAAGCATACACCGATCGATGCGTGATAAAGGCTATCTTCGGGTTGTCTTCTTTACACATCAAAATCTGATGGTACCCCGAGAAAGCATCCATAAAGCTAAGTAGAGCATACCCTGAAGTCGCATCAATAAGCTGATCGATGTGCGGTAGAGGGTAGAAGTCTTTTGGGCATACTTTGTTCAGATCAGTGTAATCTATACACACCCACCACTTCCCGCTCTGCTTCTGAACCAATACCATATTTGTCATCTACTCTGGATAATCAATCTCGAATATAAAGTCTGCAGCCAGAAGCTTTGCGATCTCCTCATCAATTATCATCTGTCTTTTTGGGGCAAAGATCCTCCTCTTTTTTAGAACCGGCTTCTTCGTTGGGTCCACATATAGCTTGTGCTCAACAACCTTCAAATCTACCCCAGGCATGTCATTGGGAACCCACTCGAAGATATCTGCGTAACTATGAAGTAACTCTACCAAGTTTTTTTAGAAAGGCTCTGGCAATCCTGATCCGATTCGTACGGTCTTATCCTTTTTTCTAGGGATCAGCTCTACCTCTTCGGTCTTCCCTGCAGGCATTACCAAAGGTTCTGTGCTGCTCCTTAAACAGGTTCGATCTCTCTCACCATGGTTTGCTTCTACTTGCTGACCCCTACTCCCAAAGTGATTAACAAATTCCGATAGCATCTTCTTGCCAAATCAAGGTCCCCAACTACTTCCCCAACTCCATGCGGCGTAGGGAAATTGATCATGAAGTTAGGGATCGACGTTACCTCTTGGAGGGCTGTCAGAGTAGGCCTTCCCAAGATCGTATTGTACGCTGAATCCAAATCTACACAAAGAATCTGCACATGATTTCCACCTACTGTGGAGCTATTTTGAAGATGACTGGCAGCTCAATGGTCCTGGAAACTTTAACTGGCCCATTGCTAAACCCATACAACGGAGACTCCTGTCCGATCTCTATCTTTTTCCCATCCAGGTTCATTCTCTTGTAGGCGTGTACCGAAGACCCGTTGTCTATCATTATCCCCTTCATATCCACTGATCCCACCTGTGCAGTAATTACCAATGCTCCCTCGTGTGGTTCGATCTGCTCCGCGGGGAAGTCTTCATCAATAAATGAGATCACCGAGCCAGGGTATGATCTCTGACGTCTTGCGGACTGATCGGCTACCCACATCACTGTATCCAAGTATCCACGTCGCTTTTTACTCCCAACTTTCCCCATAGTTTCGCTCGTGATTACATCCACCACCTGACGTACGACCTGAGTTTGATTTTGTTGCTGGGGTAGGTTGGTCTGGACGGGGGTATTATTCACTTGCTGTGTCCCCGGAGCTTCACGTCCTTCCACATACTGAATCAATGCTTCATTCTGTACATTCTTCTTTATTAGGTCTATTAGGCCCCAACATGCCTTCGTAGCATGCCCTGCTACCTAATGGTAGTCGTAGTATCTGCTCATGTTCCCAGTACCGGCCTTTATATTATCCTTGGGTGGCTCAAAGCAGGTTTGCTCTTTAATCTGTTCCAGGATGGTGGCCCGATCGGTATTGAGCTTTGTGTATACTCTGTTCACCTTCTGATTCAGGAAAGGCGGACGTCCTCCCCCCGAACCCTCGGTGTTGCTACTATACCTCTTCTGGTAGCCGTCTGTCCTATCGTTTCCATACCTCTTTTGGTTCCCATCCAATTTGTTCTTGTCTTTATACTTCAGTTTCTCTGTTGTGCCCTATTTCAAACTGTTTATGTCCTCTTCCACCACTATGAAGCCTTCAGCTTTCTCAAACGCCTCGGCCAAGCTCTTTGGGTGGTTAAACATCAACTTCTTCACCAGGTTTTTTGACTTTAACAAGTCCAACCTGTTCTGGAAGAGTCCTACTTCTTGGAGGTTGTTGAGATCTGTCACTTGACCTACCGCTTCCCTGAATCTCTTCACATAATGGACCAGTGTCTTATTGGAATATTGTCTGACCTGTGATAGTGATCCAGTTGGTTTCCCCCTCCTCTTGTTACTCCCGAACTAAATACGAAATTTGTCTCATAACTCTTCCCATGACAAGACTGAGTTTGGGGCCAAAGTTATCATCCACTGTCTGGCATCCTTCCTCAAAGTTATCATAAGGGTATTACACTTGGCCGCATCTGTGTAGTCATAGTAGTCCATCAATCTATCGTACGCCTTGCTATAGTCATACGGGTCGCCTGATCCATCATAGCTTTCCATAAAGGGGAGTTTCTTGTTGGGGTCTGCCTTCTCTTGAACGATCTCAATAGAGAATGGTGAAGCTTTTTTACCCGAACTCTCCTTTACTTGTCTGACTTCGGCCAGGTCTTTTTGAATCTCCTCTAAATTTCTAGTCAACAACTCTATTCCCTCCAGCATCGGAGGAACTTTTTTCCATGGAGAGCCTTTTCCCTTCAGTTCATCCGACCCTTACCATCCGTACTATCAGCCCTGGAAAGGCTTCGATGTCTTCTCCTGCTGTATCGAGGACTTTTTGGAAGATTATTCTTTAATTTTGTTATCAATAACTCTGCTGGCTCCGCTTTCGGATGTGTTTCTTTCTTGGGAGAAACCTTCTTTCCTTGGTCTACCTGACCGATTCCTTCCGAACTATCCGCCCTGGAATAGTTTCGGCGCTTGCTTTCGCTGTACCGGGGACTTTTAGGGCGGTGTACCCTAGATCAGTCCCTAGATTTGCGACCCCCAGAGCTGCTTCGATCACGAGAGCAGCTCCGAAGCCTACACTTGGATCTTCTTATACCCTCCTCATGTCGCGTTCTGGACTGTCTGTATGGGGACCTCCCCCGCCTTCAGGTCCGACTGTGACTGGAGGCCTCGTGTTCCTGTTCGGCCATCTGCACAATCTGTTTGGCAATATCTTCTTTCTGTAGCAGTAGTACTTTCAGCGCCTCCTCTGTCTCCTATGCTTTTTTGGCCAGAACAGACTTCTTTTCCTCCTGATCCTCAAGGAGTCGGGTTCGAGGCGGTGTGCCTTCTACCCTTCTCCGATCTTTAGTCTCCTTGTTAGCTGTCGAGAACAGCCTCCTCCAGATGTCTTTCCGATATCCTCCTTTGGATCCTACCGAAGTGCTTTGGGGACCGAGTCCCTCATGGATGCTCCTCGACGGTCCCAGTCTATCCTTCACGGACCCCTTTTTCTAGGAAGAACCTTCTGCCGTTGACTGTCCCACGCCTGAAACTGTTCTACTGTTCACCATGACTTCAGGCACGAGAAGTTGATAATTGTGATTGAATGTCCAACAACACTAGAAACCCCCTCCTTCTAGCGCCAATGTTAACGTCAAGATCCGTCCACACGCTCCAATCACCAAAGCGCGTCCAATCCTGCACAAAAATGGGTAAACACCAAAAGCCTGACGGCTTGGGCTGCCAGGGGATAGCTCCGGTGTGAGAATAAGTACAGGCTGATTAAGGTTAACAATGGAGGCGTAATGCTCTAGTGCTGGAACCTTGTATTTATAGTGTTCTCACCTTCTCTCTAGAATCCATTCCTATATCGGATTAGGGTTCCCTCATATATTATTCCATAATAGGATTGCACCAAATCTCCTAGAAATAAGGAAGTTAGTTCACACTCCAACTCCTCTTTCCATAATTAAAATTCGCATGGAATTAGTAATCTATAGAATATTCCTTCATCCTCCATACACTCCCTTATTCGGACCCAAGCCCACCTAATAAGGTCAAAGCCCAACCTATGTACCAGGCCCAATTATTCGGGACCCAACAAAATTGTTTAGTATTAGTATTTTGGACTATTGACTCTAGTGTCATAAAAATATTCTAAAGGCAATTAGTAAATTACAAAAAACCCTATATACTGAACAGGCACACGCCTTAACCATTCGGCCAAAGCGTCAACTAGATATGTGATAGCGTCTAGGAAGTAGGATCTATCTAGCTAAACAAGAACACAATTTCTTACCGATTCCAATTGTTTTGTTCTCTCTGCCTGCACAAACGAACAAGTTTGGTTTTGAACGTATATTATGAACTAAAAATATGGGTTAAACTAGTTTAACTAGTTTTGATCCATACTAATCAACACACGTGTTCTTACTACATATGGTTCACCTTGTGACAGAGTAGTCCTTATGGCAAGCTTTGCCACACTAGAACCAGCTCTAAACCATGCAGTGGATATGAACCAACTGAACGGCTAGCTACTAGTACTATTTTCTTTTTCTTTTTAAAACTTGAAAGAAATATAAAATGACTGAAGGTAATGGTTTATTATATTATTAAATAGATAAATATTAATTAGAATTTTGAGAAGATAATTATAATTATTAGATTATTAAATATTTATTTAAATAATAAATACTTAATTATATTTTATAGGTTACTTCAATCAGTTATTAAGCTAAACATTTGAATAGAGTGCCTTTTTATTTAGTAATGTTTTTGTGAAAAAATAATTATTTTAATTTTATTTAAGTTTAATAGAAGTCTATATTAATGTTTATATGGACAAAATTTACTTGAAATTCTAATCCGAATAGAATTGTGAAACTCAAGCTCTAAAAAGTTTTAACTTAGTTATGACAATTAGTTAGTAATGAATTCACTATAATTTTTCAACTAAATTTACGGTTATTATGTTTTAAGAAAAATTCACATATATTATTAGTACAATTAATCATGTGATTTGATATAATTTCAAGTTTTAATAAATTTATAAATTTAAATACTTTTGAAAACTTTAATTTACAAATTTGAATAATATATGTTAAATTATTATAAATTTGTATATTGCTTATATATACTAATGTAAGAATTTCTAATTTAATAGATTAAAAAAATGTTAACATTTTTATGAGGGAATTGAATAAAGTCGATTCTTTTGAACAAATTTCTGATGTGAACTCAATGAAATTAAGTTATGTGATTATTTCATTAGAAATAAATTAGCTACTTAGGTGGTGTTTAATAAAATTGAATATTAAGATCTGAACAATTTAGACATCTGAATAATTTAGAACCTTTATCCAGGATTGTGTCTGAATGAAAAAAATATTGTTTGATAACTAATTTTTCCAAAATATCTGAATAATAGTATTTTATCATTTTAACCATATGAACAGTTTAAGCAAAATCTATTTGATAATTAAAAAGGTCTTAATAGTATTTTAAATACATATTTATAATATTTTGACCACAATATGATAAAATAAAATGTATCATGTCCAATGAAAACATCAACATAGCATAATATTAATTCAACCATACAAATTAAATTAACTTCAAACAGTTGTTAAGAGTTGAAGTACAATTTGTTCACGTAGATTAACCATAAATTCTACGCCTTGATCACCTCATTGTGGTTCATCTTGTCCCTCTTCTTCGTTTTTTTCATTTTGCTCCGCTTCATCGTCAAACATGTTATCTCGATCATATTGAGCAAATAATTCATCCTCAATGTTATGCTTCCTTATGAATTTATGGATTGCGAAGCGATAACTATATCCCTTAGTATTGTAAAAGGGTAAGGAGCCATTCGTTTCAAAATTGGGAATCTTACTTTCAACACACCATAAGCACGCTCGATAACATTTTTGAGTTGTGTATGAGCATGGTTGAATTTTTCCTCTTTATTCAAAGTGCGTCTGCATCGAAAATCAGCTAACCAATACCTTGTATTGCGATATGGGGATAAAAATCCTTGAGTGTTTATGTATACAGCATCACAAAGATAATATTTATCTGTAATTGAGACAAAAATTAATTATTATTATTAATAACTTGAATGATGAAATTTTATGACAAAAATAAATATTAGTTAGAAATGGTAAAAGAAATTGTAATATATACTCGGGGGAGGAAATTTAAAACCAGAAGATGAATCAAATGCAACTTCTTTTAGCACTCGTGAGTCATGTTCAATCCCTTCCCATCCGGCCCAAAAAAATGTGAATATCATGTTAAAATCACATATTCCTAAAATATTTTGATAACATTCACCTCTTCCTCTTCCTTTATAACGCGTTTGTTGATTAGCAGGAACAACTGCATGTACAAGAATACCATCTAATGCACCTACTGCACCCTGCATTAAAAAATTTAAGATTCTCAAAGTATTTTATTGTATGGTATAAAAGAAAAAATAGAAAAGAATTTATATGGCACCTACCGAAAATATTTGTCGTAAATTTTTATGTTTCCCCTGAATATCAGGATTTGGATCAAATGATGTAAGCACTATAATTTCTTTTGAAAACTCAATCATTCCATTTAACACCTCATGAAAATATCTATGTATTGTTTTGGTAGAATGTTGAAATCTACGTTTTACAACTCTAAAGCGTTTATTATGGCCTATAATAGTTAAGAATATTGCTATCTTCTCCTCAACTGTTATGTGTCTACTATTGTGTACCCATTGTTTTTCCTTGAAGTGTTCACATAGATGTACATATGCATCACGAGAGAGGCGCATCAATTCTCGACACTGTGTATTTGATCTATTTAACAACTCTAATGTGTAAGCAAGTCCGCTCAATGCCGAAGTATTATCCATAATCCTTGGTATTCTCCTTGAAGATTGTCTTTTCAAATACAAATATCTAATCATCAAACATAAAATTTGATCCTCAATATCCATATTACCTATATTAAGCATAACAATTTTAAAATACTTTAACAATTAATAAAAGAAAAATTTCATTGGAATGGTTAGAAAAGATTAAATCATTAACATAGATAGGATGAATCTATCTTGACAAGCAAAGATTACATCCATAATTAGTAATAGCAAATATCACATCCATAATTACCAAATAAGCCTCAACATATACTAGAGTTTATATCCCAAAAATATCAAATTAGCTAGCCCCAAAGATAAGAAGTTTGTACCCAAAAATATCAAATTAGCTAGTCCCAAATATACCCACCAACATAATACCAAGTTTGTACTTAACTAATATCCAACAACTAAAAAATATATCCTAACTTGCGTGAAATCATCATAAACCAATTTTCAACCTCAATTTTCTTTTAAAATCATCCATACTTCTCTATAGCATGGTTTCTCACAAAATATTCCAAGAGCCATCTTGTGTAGTGGATTTTCTGCTCCCCAGCCAAGTTTTTCCAACTTATCTTTGCATTCTTTCACGGAAGGTCCATTATTCTTTTCAACAATGAGTTTCAAGGCCTTGGACATCTCTTCATCTAGGTTAGTGTTGTAGGTTTGTTTTGATGAACGCTTAGCTTTTTTCTTTGGTCTTTCTCCTTAAAGCTAAGAGCGGAAGTATGAAATTGCATACCGGGAGTTGATGAATTAGGAGATGGAATAGAAGACCCTTGACCTTGGGTGCTAGAAGGAATGTCCTTAAGACTAACAACCTCTAAGTACAACGGTGTATTTAGTCCTACCTCCTGCACAACTAGGACCCCAACTATTAAGTCCCGTTGCCGCGGTTCCATTAAACAATGCAATACAAAGACCGGGGAAGATTAGAGGTGAGGTCTTCAATGTTTCTACCATTTTATTTGCCTGTATTCAAACAGTAAGTTCAAAATGTTATAACATATTTTTAAGGACTATTAGTAATTAACTTAAAATATTAAAATATTAAAAAAACACATTTATCTCTTGTATCTATTCCTCATCAGAAAGGTTGAACCTATTCGTTGTGATGCTCCCAAATCCAGGTACTTTCAACCTACGGATATGGTGCTACACGGTGCTACTATCTACTCATACAATCTATTGAATACTTCAATGAAAAGCATAAGTTTAATAACTATTACATCATATTAATCACTTCCCAGGTTCTTTATAATCATTATATTCATTTTGTATCATAATATCATTCATTACAAAAATAATACTATATTATTACAAGGATAAACTATTTATTCATCTTTGTCTTGCCCTTGTCCTTACCGGATCATTCGGTCTGTTCGCTATTAGCTGAAATGATATAATTTTAAGCAAGAATGAGCATAATTAGCTCAGCAAGTTTAAACATTATAAAATGCACCCACAAAATCAAGAATCATATGATTTAATCTTCATTAACTGCATAATAATTATGAAGTATTACAAATAATCAAAATAGCGTTTTGATTCCTTTAAAACCATTCCCAAGGACTTATAGTCACTTAAGAATCTGAGTTGGTCAAAGACCATGAACATTCTCTTTAGTTTCATTCATGAAAAGAACAACCCGGCACTAAGACCGCATGTTCGATATAGCTTGCGAGCACATCTAGGTGATCAACCTATAGTGCTCTATGTTGATCAACATTCATTTATTAAACGTATTTATGTTTATGTTTCGGCAACCTCATGTGCCCATCGATTTAACGATGTTAAAACCTTTGTGTATTCATACTCAGGCTTACCTTTGAATCCGTACCAAAGCAATTGGCATAGGATAGCAACATTATAAATATTTTGAAAGATTTGCGGAAAAATCAACCAAAATACTTTAAATCTCAGTCTAGTCGAATCAAATGGCATTGACTATTTAGTAACAGTTTATGCATAGGAAATCATGCATATTGACAGCTTGTCCAACCTAAAGTGTAGACAAGAGTTTAGAAAACTTGCCTCAAGCGTCTTCAAACTTTCAAGTATACTTTACTTGGGGTCTTTACAGATTCTACATGATATAAAAACATAGCATACTAATTAGGTTACCATAATTGATACACATTGTGTAAACTATCTTCTCCTTCTTGCATAGCTTAGCTGAATTATTAAACTAATAACATCCGTTTAAGTTATTTAACATTTGTTACGGCATATTAACGTTCATATGTCATAAACCGACACCAATGACAAACGAAACCCTAATCGGTTAGCTAACTCGAACACATTTCTCCCGGATTATCGTTATCGGACTCCGTACAAAAAGTACATAAGTTTTATCTTCATTTCTTAGCATTCTCTTACTTCACACCTTTATTACATATCATATAACCTTAAGGCGCGCATTAAACTCGACTACGATTTACAGTTTACGTTTTTAAATTTTGAGTTTTAAATTTAAATACTTTTAATCAACGTTTAATTCCTAAAATCATCGTTAAAAATGTTGTTTAGGAATTCTCTCTTCATGTTTATTAAGTATATACTTGCCCTATAATTACCACGCAAAAATTTTGGTTAACAAATGTCCACATCGGAATTTTTTTAGTTAAGGGCGCTGCGGTGCTAATCTTAGTTATAAAAGCAGCGTTGCAGCGTTGGCTTGCAGTGAATGAACCTCGACCAGGCACTGCGGCACTGGAAATCAAGGTATGGGCGGCGCTGCGGCGCCTGCCCTGAGCCTTTGAATTTTTTTAAAGTTTTTCAAATTGTGAAATTACCGAGCTCATAACGCGATCGTTATAACTCGGAATTGGCTCATTACAAAGCCATTAGCTCATATATCTCATATACTACGATTTCATCCTGACAAAATTAGTTTCTGAATCCGTTAGCGATAAATTCACCGTTTAAAATTTTTGTTACGCGTTCGTTAAACGTTCGTGAACGTTCATAGCTCGTTTCTTCATTTTAAGTCGGAATTCAACCATTCTTGATTCCGCAACTCTTAAATACCAAATTCTATGATAAGCCTTCGAAAACCAAGATTTCTGAGTTAAACGACAACTTTTGACTATCATTCCAGGAATTCTACGATTTCGACGACTAACGTTTAATCTCGTAAAATTTGCCATAACTTTGTTAATTGAGATTTTTATGCTGAACCAAATGGAATCAATCCATTGGTTATACACCTATGATTCTAAGCACCAATAGTTATCTAAGTTTTGATGGTTTTACTTTATTAAATGCTTAACCATTCAATTATGGTTTCACTTGTTCTTGGTTATTAATGTTTTAAAGTCCACTAATATCCCCCTTATCACTTTGTACAATACATGCTCCACCCATTATCACTTCTCTATCAATTTAAGTATTGAAGGAAGATGAAGATTAAGGTTGAATGTTTATTCCTCTTGGTGTTCTTGAGTTCTTGAACTTTTGTTCTTGTCAAAAGTCTTAGATAGCTTCCTTTCTCCTTTAATTCTTGAATAACTCTTCTCTCTCTCAATATACTAGTTGTTCAAAGTTTATAAAACAACAAATGATCAACTAAGCTTCTCTTATATAGAATTGCAAGATGGAGGGCAAAAGGGTCATTAATCCCACCTCCTCTACTAGTCACACCTCCACAAACTTTATTCTCCACCAAGTAAAGGCCATGTGCCCACCATGTCTCCCACATGTGCCACCATGTGCCCCCATGGGGCCCCTCATGGGTTGTCCCATGGGTCTTGCCCACCCGATGACCCATCAGTTCGACCCACGGGTTCGGTTCTTGGTTTGGGCTTAAAGTTAATTCACATTGAACTTATTCTTGGACTTGATTTAAATTATCATTGGGCCTCGATATAAATCTCATTGGGCCTCATTCATCATCCAATTGGACTTGACAATTGTCTAAGTCCAATAGTTAAAGTCCATTAAGACTTATCGTATTCTTATCGTATAATTCTCGTATTCTCATTGTATACACTACGTATGTGTAAGACCCCAACTTTTATGAATAAAGATTTAGTTTTCTTTATATATTATTTCGAAATAGTAAGGTGTTGTTTTGATAAATATGAAAGTTATGGGTGAAATGTGCAAATATTTTTAAAATGAGCAAGTGGTTATAAAATATTCTTGTTGTCGGGGAATATTCGTTTGGTCGTGGAATATTCTTGTTGTCGGGGAATATTCGTACGACGGCGCAGCTATTTGTGGGCCCCCACAACGGAATAACTGTCGGATATAGAAAGCGACAGAAATAACTTTTTTACAAAATAACGGCGTGGTTGTTACCGTTAGTACTGTTGAAATACCCGGTGGTTAAAATACAGTGATACACGGTGTTGCATAGTAGCACACGGTATTGCACAGTATTTCGAATTATTGAGTCTTACGTGAGAAGCCATTACTCAATTATTGTTATAGTAATTACTGTTCAATATTTTATATTATTGACTCAATAATTGCTATGTTGATATTTTATATTATTGACTCAATAATTGCTGCATTGATATTTTATTGACTCAATAATTGCTACGTTGCCATTTTATATGATTGATTCAATAATGACTACAGTTGATATTTTGTAGTATTGATTCAATAATTGTTGTTGCACAGTATTTCACGTTATCAACTCAATAATTCATATTATTTGAATAATATTATTAGATAGCATTATTGACAATGTCTAAGGAAGTTCTGTCTAGGAGGGGTTATTTAATTGCGCGCCAGTAAGGAGAAGTCCTTATCGGAAGGCCCCCTCTGTCCTGGGAACAACCTGGTTGTTAATATTGTAGTTCTATAATATTATTTGTGAATAATTAATTATTGATTTATATGATAAGGAAATATTTATTTTGTGGATATTAAAGAAGGAATTGGCGCTGGTGAGTTTTTATCAATATTTTGGTGTGAGAAATCATCTGTTTTTGGATTTCGGATAATTTATGTTTGGAATTTGGAAAAACTTCCTTCTGCAAAGTTGTAGAGAATTAAATTTCCTATGAAAGGATATAGAATTTGTATTTTTCTGACGAAGGGGCTATTTGTTATGAATTATTGAAGTTTCGGAAAATATATATATTATAAAGGGTGGGACCCACTTTTGGTTGGAAAAAATGGCTGATGGCTTTTTGGTAGCAGCCGGCGGCTGGAGGTTTTAAAAAAATAATAATAATATTTTATTATTTTAGTCTCCTTTGGCATCCTAAGCTTTTCCTATAAATAGGGTGCTTAGGTTAGAATTGAAAATCACACCAGAATCAGAAGTTTTCTCTCTCTATAATATCGAGCGTATTTTTGTGAGTATTTCAATACTTTGAGTATTACTATTCAGTACAAGCTTTCGTCGGTATTATATCCGATATTCCAGTCAGAGATACTGTTCTTTTGAGGTAAGGGATGTTATTTGTTTCGTAAATGATGTTATTCTTCTCAATATCATTATACAAAAATATTGTCATGGATTTTATGTTGAAATTCTTACTTTTTCCGTCGGGGTTACTATTCACGTATACGGCACTATTCACGTATACGGCACTATTCACGGGAAAATTTATTTTTCTTCTATTTGTCCAAATTGTCTGTTAAGGTTACTATCTTTGATTGTATCCAAGTTTTGGGCTTTATTCTTGAATTTTGCTCCACAAAGTATTATTATGGATTATTCTTGAATTTGGATAAATTAAATGACGAATCCCTAATATTTGTCTTTTATCTCACTGGATTCGTTCTTTAAAATATTTTTCATCATCCTCAGTCCTAAAAGGTGATGTAACTGAATATCTTTGGCTTGTAGAGCAAAGATGAATGATTACTTGATGAATATCTTTGGCCTGTAGAGCAAAGATGAATGATTACCTGACGAATATCTTTGGCCTGTAGTGCAAAGATGACAGGTGTTGAGATGAATATGACCACTGATAATACAAATGAATATCTTTGGCCTGTAGTGCAAAGATGAATATTTGATTCGAGATGTATATTGATTGATGTTACAGGGATAAAATATTGATGATGGACTTTTAAATCATAGAAGATAGTAGACTTGATTCTCTGCTTAACTCTTCTAATGATTTGTTATTTCCGCTGCGAATATTGATCTAAAGTTGGTTGTCCATTATATTTTATCTTATTTGTTGAAGACTAACGATAATTTGTTTCCCATTATCTTAGTCATAATATTCTTTACTGAGCTAGTTGAGCTCACCCTTTTCATCTGTTGTCCTCTTCAGGAAATGAGAATGTTGCGGGGACTAGTCGGGGGACAGAGTGATGGTCCGAGTTAGAGCAGTAGTAGTCCTCACTATTTCTGATAAATAGTGTGATAATAATTGTAATGAGGACTTAGTTTGAATCTTAATATTTTCTACATATTTGTATTGAGACTCACAGTTGTGTGGTCGTATTTTGCACGACCGTATGATATAAAGTTTGTATTTGAATTCTGTACCATGTATTTGGCGACTCAGAATGGGTTGGGTTGAATGGACCTATTCTGGGGGCGTCACAGTATGATACTTGTATTATACAACGTATTAATCTTCGCATTATACTCGTATAACACTTAATATTATACTCGTATTCTTTCCATATAATAACATTGTTATTACACTTAATCTCGTATTCCTAAAATTTCACTTTCCCTTAGGGTTTTAAGTCCTTAGGCAAAAACTTCGTTTGCCACAACTGAAATATTATTAGATATTCCACCTCATCTTAAAATCCTATCATTACGCGTTTCTCGGAAATTCAAAAATAATTCTCGAGCAGAAATGGATGAATAGTGATTTTTCAAAAATTTATTGGAAAACTTTTATTTTCGTCTTTGAAATTTAAATCATTTAATTCTAGCACATAGCTAGAATCCTAACCATATTAGAACATTCTAGGTCATAGAATGACCTTTAAACAGCTTACTTAGTTTAATAAACATATATTCCAATTTTATTCCATAAACTCAAATAAAATGTATTTACATAAAAGTCCGATTTTCTCGGTCGTTACATTCTCCCCCCTTTATAAGAATTATGTCCCTAGAATTTTAATACAAGTTAGTCAAATAGTTAGGGATATGCTTTCTTAATCTTATCTTCGAGTTCCCACGTTGCTTCTTCGGCATTGTGGTTCCTCTATATCACCTTCACCAAAGGTATTACCTTGCTCCTTAAGACTTGGTCTTTCCTATGAATAATTTGAATCAGAACTTCCTTGTATGTTAAGTCCTTCTCAACTTGAATAGGTTCATAATCGATTATGTTCTTATAATCTGGCTTATAGGGACGCAATATGGATACGTGAAACACGTTGTGGATATGTCCCAACTCCGAAGGTAATGCTATTTCATAAGCTACCTTTCCTACCCTTCTCAAAATCATTAAAGGTCTTATAAACCTAGGGCTTAGCTTACCCTTCTTCCCGAAGCGTATCTTTCCTTTCCAAGGCGATACCTTCAGAAATATGTACGAACCAACTTCGAACTCTCTATTCTTTCGATGTGGATCTGAATACTTTTTCTGTCTATCTTGAGCTGCTACCAGCCGTGTTCGTATCAACTTGACCACCTCCGCCGTTTGCTATACCATTTCGGGTCCTAACATCTGACGTTCTCCTACCTCATCCCAGCACAGTGGAGTTCTGCACTTTCGTCCGTATAACACTTTGTAAGGCGACATGCCTATACTTGCGTGATAACTGTTGTTGTAGGAATACCCTACCAACGGTAGATAATCGTCCCAACTTCCTTTGAAATCCATAACACAAGACCGTAACATGTCTTCTAGCATTTGAATTATTCTCTCACTTTGTCCATCTGTCTGTGTGTGATGCGTTGTGCTCAACCTCAACTACGTTCCCATTTGCTCTTGCAAACTTTTTCAGAAATTCAAAGTGAATCATGGATCACGATCTAACATAATTAAAACTGGTACCCCATATCTTGAAACAATCTCCTTGACATAAAGCTTAGCTAATTGGTCTAAATTAAACCTGACTCTTATCGGCAAGAAATGAGCCGACTTCGTCAAACGATCCACTATTACCCAAATAGCGTCGTATCCTTTCTGTGTAGTCAGAAGTCCTACCACAAAATCCATTGTGATATGCTCCCACTTCCATTCTGGAATCTCCAATGATTGCAGCAAACCACTGGGTCGTTGATGTTCAGCCTTAACTTTCTGACAAGTTAAGCACCTACTTACATATTTTGCTGTTTCCCTCTTCATGTTTGGCCACCAAAAATTCTGCCGAAGGTCCTGATACATCTTGGTACTACCAGGATGAATCGAGTACCTCGAGTTATAAGCTTCATCCATTATCTCTTCCTTCAACTCCGTATCACACGAAACTCAAATTCGTCCTTCAAATCTTAACAACCCTTCGTTATCAAGACTATACTTATCTTCTGTACCATCTGCAATGTTCTTCTTCATCTGTTCACACTCATCCTCCCTAAGTTGCACTTCCTTCACCTTTTACACGATTGTAGGTTGACTCTCCGTTGTAAATAACTTCCTCACTGCCTCACTGGGTAATTTTACTTCTATTTCCATCCTTGCCATCTCTATTATCAACTCTTCTTGAGCCGTTAACATCGATAGTCTTTCATGACCCTTTCTACTTAAAGCGTCGGCCACTACATTCGCCTTCCCTGGGTGATACAGGATATCACAATCATAATCCTTTGTCAACTCCAACCATCTTTGTTGTTTCATATTCAACTCCTTCTGTGTGAAGATATACTTTAGACTTTTATGATCTGTGTATATCTCATATTTCTCCCCGTATAGGTAATGCCTCCAACTTTTTAAGGCGAAAACCACTGCTGCAAGTTCCAGGTCATGAGTAAGATAACCTTTCTTATACTCCTTTAACTACCGAGATGTATACGCAATGACCTTGCTATGCTGCATGAGCACACAACCCAGTCCTCTATGTGAAGCATCACTATAAACTACAAAATTCCCCGTATCATCTTGTAAAGATAACACAAGTGCCTCACTCAACTTTTTCTTCAGTTCTTGGAAACGGTCTTCGGCGCACTTCTCTGTCCATACATATTTCACTGTCTTCCTTGTCAAATTTGTCAACGGAGTAGCTATCTTAGAGAAGTTCTGAATGAACCTACTATAGAATTCCGTCAACCCTAGGAAACTCCACACCTCAGTCGGTGTTTTTGGTTGCTCCCAATTAATAACTGCTTCCACCTTCACTGGATCCACTGAAATCCCATTCTTGTCGATAACGTGCCCCAAAAACTGCACTCTCTCTAACAAAAATTCACACTTAGTGAATTTCGCATAAAACTTTTCCTTTCATAGTGCTTCCAACACTAATCTTAAATGTTAAGCGTGATCTTTGGGGGTCTTTGAATAGACTAGAATATCAACAATGAACACCATGACGAACTTGTACAAATACTGTTTGAACACCCTGTTCATCATATCCATGAATGCGGCTGGCACATTAGTTAACCTAAATGACATTACCAAGAACTCGTAATGACCATAACGAGTCCTGAATGTTGTCTTAGGTACATCTTCTACTCTAACCTTCAACTGGTGATACCCTGTTCGTAAATCTATCTTAGAAAATTACTTCGCCTTTTTCAACTGATCAAAAAGATCATCGATCCTGGGAAATGGGTATTTATTCTTTATCGTTAGTTTGTTCAACTCTCGATAGTCGATACAAAGCCTCAACGATCCATCCTTTTTCTTTAAAAACAATACCAGCGCTCCCTATGGAGAGACACTCGGTTGAATGTACTTCTTATCCAATATTTCATATAACTAAATCATTAACTCCTTCAATTCTATCGATGCCATACGATACGGTGCCTTCAAAACTGGTGTCGTCCCTGGTACAACATCTATAACGAATTTGATCTCCCTATCGGGTGGAAGACCTGGAAATTCGTTCGAAAATACGTCTGCAAATTCATTAACTATAGGTATTTGTTCTATTGTTACTCCCACTTGTTGGGTATCAACAACATGGCACAGATATCCTACACATCATTTCCTTAGCAACTTCCTGGCTTATGTCACGGTTAAACAATAAGAGCGCCCCGGTGATTGACTATCGTAGAACACTACCTTGGGTTTCTTAGAAGTCCAAAGGTTTACAATTTTCTTTTGGCAATCATTAATTGCCCCATGGTTAAACAACCAATCCATCCTGAGAATTACATCGAATTCTCCCAACTTTATCAGTATAAGATCGACAAGAATTATTTCTTCGTTTGCTACCTTAACGTTCAAAGGTATTACAAGTTTTTCAGGGAATAATCCTAACCGTTTAGCAAATTCACATGCTATAAAAGAACAAGTAGCACCCGAATCAAACAGTACATATGCATTTTTATTGTTGATTGGGATAATACCTGCTACTACATCGCTTGATGCAATCGCATCCTGGACCGTCATATGAAATGTACTGGTCGTCGGTCTACATTGTGGTGCAGAACCACTAATAGCTAGATTACCACTACCAGCTTCATTCCCACTGTCCGACCCCTTCCTCGGACAGTTTTTTACCATGTGGTTCGTTGACCCACACACAAAGCATCCATTATTTTTCTTAGGGTAATTAGGATAGTTAGGAGAGATGTGCCCTTCCTGCCCACAGTTGTAGCACACAGCTTTACCCTTGAGACAGACTCCAAGATGAGCCTTCCCACACGTCTTGCACGCCTCGATCCTCCTTTTGGGATCACCCTGCTTCACCCCAGTATTCCCTGAGTTGAAACCCTTCCGCTTCGGTGCACGCCCGCTACTGCTAGCTCCCTTTTTTTTGACTCCCTCGTCAAACTTATTCTTATTTTTCTTCTCTTTGTGGTACAGGCTCAAAGCCTCACTACTACCCTCTGCTATTATAGCTTTCTCCAACACGGTTCCAAAGATTTTACTCTGGAACACTGAGACCCTACTATAGAGCCAAGGTTTCAAACCTTGCTTAAATCTCCTCGCTTTCCTCACCTTCGTGTCCACCTGATGTGGCGCAAATCTCGCCAGCTCATTGAACTTGGCAGCATATTGGGGAACTGTCATGTGTCCCTATTTTAGCTCTAGGAATTTAACTTCCATCACACTCTGCATGCTCGTAGGGAAATAGTTTTCGAAGAAAATCTTCTTAAATTGTTCCCACGTAGCATTTTCTACTCCAGCCCTACTCTAGTTCGCCTCCCACCAGAAGTTGGCCTCTCCCTTCATCATGTAAATAGCAAAAGGAGTCTTTTGCTCCTCCTTGACATTTGTTATCACAAATGCCTTCTTTATCTTTTTTACCCAAGTTTGGGCTGCGATAGGATCCGTAGTTCTTTTGAACTCCGGCGAACCTACGCTCTTAAAATCCTTAAAAGTAGTAACACCTACTATCCCAGGATTAACTCTTACACGCCCTCCATTCCTATTAAAGGCTGCAGTTATTAAGTTAAAAAATTCATGCATAGGGTTATTCGAACCCCCTTGCTCCTCCACATTACAAGGCTATGCTTCTTGATTTCTCGGTCGTCTTCTTGGCGGCATTTTCTGTTACCGTACATACAGTTTCATTATTATTTACTTCTTTCAGTTGATTATTATTCACAGTTAATAATAATTCAAGCACATTGCCAAGCATTTCAATAAACTTCTTATATTAATATGCTTTCTTCTTATAGTATAATACTACAAATTAACGTTCGTCATTACATAACCTTAGCCATTTACAAGATTATCCCACAATTGCTTTTCAAAAATTGGGATTTACAAAAGACTACCCTTTGATTACAAAAGAGGGTTTTACATCATTACTTATATGACGCCCCCAAAATAGGTCCACACAACCCATTCTGAGTCGCCAAATACATGGTACAGAATTCAAATACAAATCTTCCTATTTCAACTATTAAAATATCGTACAAAATACGACCATACAAACTGTGAGCGTCAATACAGATATTATGTAGAAAATATAAACGCTCAAATTAAGTCCTCAATATAATTATTATCACACTATTTTACAAAATAGTGAGGACTACTATTGCACTATCTTGGACCGTCACTCCATTCCCCGACTAGTTCCCGCTATATTCTCATTTCCTGAAGAGAACAATGAAAGAAAAGGATGAGCTCAACTAGCCTAGTAAAGAATATTATGACTAAGATAATGAAGAATAAATTATCGTTACCCTTCAACAGTAATAAATCAGATAAAATATGATGGACAACAAGTTTTAGATCAACAACTGCAGCGAAAAATAACAATCCATTAGAAGAGTCAAGTAGAGTATGATGTCTACTATCTTCTATGATTTAAAAGTCCATCATCAATATTTTATCCCTATAACACCAATCAATAAATATTTCAAATCAATAATTTATCTTTGCACTACGGGCCAAAGATATTCATTTGTATCACCAGTGGTCATGATCATGCCAAACACCTGTCTATCTTTAGACTACGGGCCAAAGATATTCATCAATCAACTGTTCATTTTTGCATTACGGGCCAAAGATATTCATCAATCAATAGTTCATCTTTGCTCTACGGGCCAAAGATAACTTTCACCATAATTTAAGACTGAGGATGACGAAAAATGATATAAAGAACGAATCAAATGAGGTCAAGGACAAATATTAGAGAATTAAAATTCAATTTATCCAAGTTCACGAATGTTCAAATTTTCAACACGATAATCAATTGTGGAGTAAAATTCAAGAATAATATTCATCTATCAAAAATAATTTGGACAGAAAAAGAAATAATTTTTTTATCGTAAATAGTACCTCGTGAATAGTGTCGTATGAATAGTATCGTATGAATAGTATCATATGAATAGTACCGTACGTATGAATAATACCGTACGTATAAATATTACCGTATAAATAGTATCCCGATATGAAAATATTAAAATTTCAATAAGAAAGTTCAGACCAATATTTTAGAGAAATGATATTAGATGAACCACAAAACTCAAGGATATTCTACTAATTTCAGGGATTTTCCACCATTTAATAATAAGGTTATGGAAACAAACAATGATTTTGTACCATAAATGGAGAAATATGAAAGAAAACGATATCCCTTGACGAGTACAAAAGAAATGATATCCCAAACGAGTATGAAAGAATATATAAAACTGTAAATGGATTTTCACCTGTCATGCAGAAATCCGCGTAGACAGATCATTTCCACCACTCAATAAAGAATGAATATGAAGGGTTATTCACTATGCATGCGATAGTCCGCTTAGACAGGTTATTTCCACAAATTAATAAGGAATAGAATGACAACACTTAAGAGTATAAAAATAACATCCTTTACCTTAGAAGGAGGATAAATCTGACTGGTATAGCGAAGATATTCTTGACGAAATCTTTCACTAAAAGCTACACTAAAAGTATATTTATACTAGAAAGAAATACGCACAATATTATAGAAGAAGAATTCTCTGATTCTGGTGTGATTTGCATTTCTTAACTAAGCATCATATTTATAGGAGAATGACAGGGTACTATTTAAGAAAAATCACGGACCAACAGTAATCGAACGAATTCACGGACGAATTCATCTGATTTTTCTTATTTTTACTATACAACACTATGCAATAAAATATTCTAATAGAACAAAAACTTTATATATAATATAATATATTCTTTTTATAATCTAATAAAACAAACAACTTTATATATATATAATAAAAAGTATTCTGTTTTATATAAAAAGATTTCTATTTTATTACTATTATAATAATAGTAATAAAACAAAACTGATATCAATTTCTACCAACGGTTTGAATAATTTGGCACGTAGGGGTCCTAACAACAACTCCTCTATTTATAATAAAAATTGATTAAATATCCACCACAAATCACTTATCTTTAATTAACACAATCTTTCAACAATTAGTCATCATTAATATTATAACTCACAATATTGACAACCAGATTGTTCCTAGAAAAGAGGGGGCTTTCCGATAAGTATTTCTCCTTACTGGGGCGCAATTAAATAACCTAACCCCTTTTCTTGACAGAATTTTCTAGACATTGCCAATAATGCTAACTAATAATATTAAATAATATGAGTAACTGTGTCGTGACCATTATTGATTTAATAATATAAAATATTGTGCAGATGATACTGTGATAATAATTGAATCAATAATATGAGATACTATGCAGCAAGTACTGTGCCAATTATTGAATGAAATATTGAGTGACTTCTTACGTAAAAATCAATAATCTGAGATATTGTGCAATACCGTGTGCTACTGTGCAACAACGCGTATTACTGTACCTTTATCATCAGGTATTTCAACAGTTTAACGGTAAAAGTCTGGCCGTTATCTTTATAAAAAGATTATTTTTATCGCTTTTTATATCCTATAACTCCGTTGTGGGGTCCACCAATGATTGCGCCGTCGTACGAATATTTCTCAATAAAAAGAATATTCCCCGACCAAACGAATATTCCCCTACACAACGAATATTTTATGACAACTTGCTTACTTTGTAAAATTTGCACAAATAACCCATAACTATAACTTTATATCAAATCAACACCTTACTATTTAAAAATAATATATAAAGAAAATTAAATCTTTATTCATAAAAGTTGGGGTCTTACAACCTCCCCTCCTTATGAAATTTCGTCCTCAAAATTGATGTACGTACCTGGTATTTCGAAGAGATGAGGATACCTTACTTTCATTTCAGATTCTAACTCCCAGGTCATTTCCTCAATATCATGGTTTCTCCCAACGGAGTTTCAACAGATAAATCAAAGTCTAATTTCTCAGGGGTCAAAACGTTGAGCACAAGTAGGTGAAGTAAAAGAATGGGTAGAACCGGTTTCTAATAAGGTATAGACTTTGCAAGAGTTTATGATTAGCTTACCTATGATAACTTCGTTCGGGCTCCTCGCTTTTTTGGAAGTCACGACAAACGCTTTCCCTTGAACCACCGACTTTGACTTATTTGGGACAGACTTAGGTGTCACCATCCCAGCTGGGCTTGACTTCGCTATAGGGCACACTCTACCCTCAACTGCTTCGTCGTACTCCTGATCCATGATCTGAATCATTACTCTTTGATCCATATCGAATTGGGGTTGATCGCTCTGCACAGGGTAATTTCAAACTCGATGTTGGGTTCTCCCAATTACTGTCCAAAAAGCGAAATCCATATCATCTATTTTGGACTTCTTGGATCGGACGTCTCTTTCTACAATATCAACGCGTCGTGCGGCTTTTACCCATGCATATTCCATTCTCACTCATTCAGTTGTTTCTTCTTTCAGCTGATCTTTGACATTTGCATTCTCGGATTCCAGCTCTATTATCATATGCTCTGCCAGAGAGAGCTTCTGTTCAAGCTTCGCATATCGGGTAACAAAATCTTGAATTGCTGCATCCCTTTGTTCCACGACCGCCTTCCGTTCTTCACCCTGCTCTTCTAACTCACGATTACGATCTTGCAGTTCTACATTTCGATCGTAAAATTCTCCTAATAAATCTTCCTCAGGGTCCTCTTCTTCCTCAATCTCAGCTGCTACCTCTGCGACTAACTCTAGTGCAACTATTAATTCTTCACTCACTACATTGATATCTCTAATTTCTTCTTCGCCTGACATCCTACAATCAAGTTCAATAACTTAATTAGTACTCCCCAATAAAAATCTTTGTTATAACAAGGTATTATACTCCAATATTTATTCTTTAAATAAATCTCCTCAACTCATCACTTAAAACTCTATATGAGTTCATCTCTTAATTTTCAGATGTCATTCTCAAATACTTCCATAACACAAGGGTTAATTAAAGAAATTGACATGTCACATATTATCCCTATATTCCAACCGACCAATTAAATAACAAATAATCTTAGGTAGGACACACTATTAAAGGTTTTACTCGTCTCTCCTATCCTAGTTCTATTCCCAGATCTCCGCCAGAGATCATATCCCTAAGCTCTGATACCAACTGTAACTCACATCCCAACCTTGGATAGCACCTCACAGTGATACCTATCAGCTTGCCATCATTATTCACGGCGTCCCCTACGGAGAGTCTGGCTTCGGTGCATCCCACACAAGGGAGTCACCAGCGAGAGGCTTGGGGCTATTTACTTATAGCTCTGATACCAACTGTGACATCCCCAAAATAAGTTCACACAACCAATTCTAAGTCGCCAAATACATGGTACAAAATTTAAATACAAATCTTCCTATTTCAACTATTAAACTGTCGTACAAAATACGACCATACAAATTGTGAGCGTCAATACAGATATTATGTAGAAAATATGAATGCTCAAATTAAGTCCTCGATACAATTATTATCACACTATTTTACAAAATAGTGAGGACTACTATAGCATTATCTTGGACCATCACTCCTTTCTCCGACTAGTCCCCGCTATATTCTCATTTCCTGAAGAGAACAATGAAAGAAAAGGATGAGCTCAACTAGCCCAATAAAGAATATTATGACTAAGATAATGAAGAATAAATTATCGTTAGCCTTCAATAATAATAAATCAGATAAAATATGATGGACAACAAGTTTTAGATCAACAACTGTAGCGAAAAATAATAATCCATTAGAAGAGTCAAGTAGAGCATGATGTCTACTATCTTCTATGATTTAAAAGTCCATCATTTTATCCCTATAACACCAATCAATAAATATTTTAAATCAATAATTTATCTTTGCATTACGGGCCAAAGATATTCATTTGTATCACCAGTGATCATGATCATGCCGAACACCTATCCATCTTTGCACTACGAGCTAAAAATGTTCATCAATCAACAATTCATCTTTGCACTACGGGCCAAAGATATTCATCAATCAACTGTTCATCTTTGCTCTATGGGCCAAAGATAACTTTCACCACAATTTAAGACTAAGGATGATGAAAAATGATATAAAGAACGAATCAAGTGAGATCAAGGACAAATATTAGAGAATTAAAATTCAATTTATCCAAGTTCAAGAATGTTCAAATTGTCAACACGATAATCAATTGTGGAGAAAAGTTCAAGAATGATATTCATGTTGGGTTTGTACGTAACGCAATCAATGCAATCAAATCACATAAATAGGGCGGAAGCGTAAAAAACTAGGTTTTCAAAAATTTATACAAACCCATTACCATGATCATTCTTATGCATCAATTATTAGTGAATGAAGAAGGAGAAAAACAGAATTATACCTTTGAAGATTCAAGCTTCCTCAGGTACAAGTTCTACTCCTTTGATTCCTTTGATTCCTCTGTAGTGGCTCCTTCCCTTGATTAATGTCAGCCACCCAAATGTTTGGCCTCTAACAGTGATCCACCAAGGAAGATGAAGAACTCAGTAAGATGGGTTATTGGCTTAACCCTTGTTTCTATCTCTATAGAATATGTGTACTCCCAACTCTTGAAAAATTCACGTCCCTTATTTCTGATATAAGACTCTCTTATATAGATATTAGGTTAACCCTCCTAATCCAATTAGAATAGGGTTTTATTTAATTAATTAATTAATTACTTTTAATTATTTTATATCCTAATCTTTATTAGGATTGAGAGAGAGTACTGATATTATATTAATTCTAAACTCTTTTAGAATTAAAATAATAATAATAATAATAATAATATTAATAAGACTCCTCTTATTAATTTATATTTAATCTTTCTAAAATATTAAATAATAAATATTAAGCTATTTAATTTATTCTATCATCATAGATTAAATTAATTATACTTAATGCATTATTACTATCATGCCATTTTCTTCTTAAATAATTCTTCTTCCTTTTATGGTGTGACCCTTTAGGTTCTCCATATTAAACCGGTTGTGAATAAATCAATTAGAACAATTCTAATCTTATTTAAATAAATAAATTAAACTAATAATCTATTTAAATAAATAACATTTATTCTACAATAGGGATAAGCCTCCCTAGCGATCAACGACTTTCCAGATAATATAGATTTCAATATTAATCATAAAAGAACCTGTGAGTTAATAGTTACCGTACAATTCAATCCTTCCACCATACAATGTCCCAATTAAATATAAGACATGGATTTACTGTCAAGTCTTAATTTATTTAATCATATGTATTTTGATTAGAAAATGCACAACTCCAAATAATGCAAATTAGAAACCTCTTTCTAATTTCATTCTACCTTGGCCAAGGATTCCTGGGTTGTCATTTAACGAATCACATAGGACATATCTCCTCTTTTACTAGAGGTGGTAGATTCTTTATTGATCATTCATTATCTCCATATGTAACTCATTACACCCAAGCATACCCTATATATGCCTTAAAAGGCTTTAAGGAATTAGTCAAAGTCTAATTTGTTACATACAAGATACTATGATGATCTCAAGTCTAAGGATCACATGTACTACTATCACATTAGGAATTCCTATTGACAGGCGAGTAAAACTCCATTAGGTATTCCATAGCGAGTCACGTTCAGTGAACTTATTCTCCAATAAGCACCTACATACTTGCTTTAGTGTCTCCACACAAATGACCATGAGATCAGTCATCCTCATCCAATGAGCAAGCAACATATGTACCAATCTATCCGGATTTACTAATCCCCATTTTAGTAATCCCACAATTGGGAACTATTTAAGTTTTTAAGCTTTCTAAGAATTTAGATCTCATTATCATGATCTCATCATGATTCTAAAAGCATTGCTTAAAACTATGGGTTATTTACATATTATAAAAACAGCACCATGTAGATAATTATATGCCTTAAATGAATATTTTATTAATAAATAAATAAGATTATGTACAAAGTATGTGCTTTGTCATCATACATGATTGGCTTGTATGCACACTACTATCAATCTCCCACTTGCACTAAAGCCAATCGCCATGGTATCTCATACCCATCTTCTCTAAGTGACGATTTAAACTGCTGTTGTGTTAAAGCTTTAGTAAATGGATCTGCAATGTTATCTTGAGAGTCTACACTCTCCTCTTTCAATGATTTCTTTAATCAAAGTGCCGCGACACATGTTTAGATTCAAGATGAGACTTAGAAACTATTCCTAGTTCTGTAATGAACTTTTCATCCGAAACATCAACTTGCAGCTTCACTTACAGTTATATACTCTGCCTCTGTCACTGAATCAGCAACCGTTTGCTGCTTGGAACTCTTCCAACTCACTACACCTCCGTTCAAGGTAAACACATACCCTGAAACAGATTTACTGTCATCTTGGTCTGTTTGAAAACTTGAGTCCGTGAATCCCTCGAGTTTTAATTCAGACCCACTGTAGACAAGAAAAATATCTTTAGTCCTTCTCAAGTACTTTAGGATATTTTTCACTGCCTTCCAGTGCTCTTCTCCTGGATTCGGCTGGTATCTGCTTGTTACACTAAGTGCGTGAGCAACATCCGGTCTAGTACATATCATACCATACATGATAGATCCTATTGCAGAAGCATAAGGGATCTTACTCATACGGTCTCTCTCCTCAGGTGTCTTTGGGGCCTGTTTCTTGGAGAGATTTATTCCATGGCTCATCGGCATGAGACCTCTTTTGGAATCTTCCATGCTAAACCTCTTTAGCATCGTATCAATGTACGTTCCTTGGGATAAGCCAAGCATCCTTTTAGATCTATCTCTATAGATCTTTATCCCCAAAATATAGGATGCTTCACCCAAGTCCTTCATGGAGAAGTTTTTAGATAACCAGATTTTAATGGATTGTAACATAGGAATGTCATTCCCTATCAGTAATATATCATCAACATATAATACAAGGAATGATACTGCGCTCCCACTAACCTTCTTGTATACACATGGTTCATCCTCGTTTTTGATAAAATCAAACTCTTTGATTGTCTCATCAAAACGAATGTTCCATCTACGAGAAGCTTGCTTCAACCCATAAATGGATCGTTGTAGCTTACAGACTTGATTTGTTCCAACTTTTGAAATAAATCCCTCTGGCTGTGTCATATACACATCCTCCTCAAGTTTCCCATTGAGGAAGTCCGTTTTCACGTCCATCTGCCAGATCTCATAGTCGTTGTAAGCTGCAATCGCAAGCAAAATCCGAATGGACTTGAGCATGGCTACTGGTGAGAAGGTTTCATCATAGTCAACTCTTTGTCTTTGTTTGAAACCTTTTGCAACCAGTCGGGCCTTATAGGTCTCTACCTTTCCGTCTGCTCCAGTCTTTTTCTTAAAAACCCATTTACACCCAATAGGTTTAATACCTTCAGGTGGTGAAACCAAAGACCATACTTTGTTTTCATACATGGAGTCCATTTCGAATTTCATGGCTTCAAGCCATTTCCCTGAGTCTTTATTACTCATAGCCTGTTCGTAATTCAATGGATCATCATCATTCATGATGTGTACCTCATCGTCATCCTCTATAACGAATCCATACCTCTCAGGTATCTTCGGTACTCTTCCAGATTTACGAACAGGGTGTGGTACAGTAGGTTCTTCTACTTGGTTAGGTACCTGACTTTGGTCCGTGGTAACTTGTGGTTCTTGAACTTCTTCAAGATATATCTTGCTCCCACTGACCCCTTCATGGATAAACTCTTTCTCCAAGAAGGTAGCATGTTTCGCAACAAACACCTTTTGATCAGTTGGATGATAGAAATAATACCCTACGATTTCTTTAGGGTATCCCACAAATCTACACTTATCGGATTTAGTCTGTAGCTTATCATTTTCAAACTTTTTGACATAAGCTGGACAACCCCAAGTCTTAACATGCTTAAGATTTGGTTTCCTCCCTTTCCACATCTCATTTGGAGTCTTTGGGGCGGATTTGGTAGGTACCTTGTTAAGTAGGCATGCAGCCGTTTCTAGGGCATATCCCCAGAAGGAAATTGGAAGGTCGGTAAAACTCATCATGGATCGAACCATGTCCAACAGTGTTCGATTTCTCCTTTCAGATACTCCATTTAACTGTGGTGTACCTGGAGGAGTCCATTGTGAGATTATACCATTTTCTCTGAGACAATTGAGAAACTCACTGCTTAAGTATTCTCCACCTCGATCTGATCGAAGTATCTTAATACTCTTGCCCGTTTGTTTCTCTACTTCACTTCTGAACTCTTTGAACTTTTCAAATGATTCTGATTTGTATTTCATTAAATACACATATCCAAATCTTGAGTGATCATCAGTGAAAGTAATAAAATAAGAATACCCACCCCGGGAACTTGTTGTCATAGGTCCACAAACGTCTGTGTGAATCAATGCCAACAACTCTGTAACTCTCTCTCCTTTTCCACTAAAAGGAGATTTAGTCATTTTACCCATGAGACAAGATTCACAAGTTGGATATGATTCATAATCAGATAGCTCGAGGAGCCCATCTTTATGCAACTTGGATAATCTTGTTTCATTGATATGACCGAGTCTACAGTGCCGCATATAGGTATAATTAATATCATCTCATTTCCTTTTCTTAATTTATTCAATTTAAAATATATTTTCTTGTAAGTCAAGTGTATAAAGTCCATTTTGCAAATTTCCAATACCATATAAAACATCGTTTTTATAAATAGAGCAACCATTGTTCTTTATAATAACGTCAAAACCTTCCATATCCAATACAGAAATTGAAATAATATTTTTAATAATATTCGGAACATAATAACAATTATTAAGATAAATGGATTTGCCCGAAGGCATCGCTAAACAATAAGTTCCTACAGCTAATGCAGCAACTTTTGCTCTATTTCCCACTCGTAGGATCACCTCATCTTTGTTCAGCTTTCTACTTCTGACCAGTCCCTGCACAGTATTACATATGTGAGAACCACAGCCGGTATCCAATACCCAAGTAGAATTATGACTTTCAGAAAAATTAATTTCAATCATAAACAAACCTTGATTGGAAGTCGAAGCTTCTCTAAGCTTCTTCTCTGCTAGAAACTTCTTGCAGTTCCTCTTCCAATGTCCCGGCTCATTGCAATGAAAGCACATTCCTTTAGCTGGTTCAGGTTTCTTTTGCTCCTTTTCTTTCCCTTTTCCCTTAGCCTTCTTAGATTTCTTACTTTCAGAAGACACCTTGGGCCTCTTCCTTTTATTGGAAGAATCCACCATCAAGACATGGTTCTTCTTGGATGAGAAGTGACCTTCTGCAGTTTTCAGCATGTTAAGCAGCTCAGGTAAGCTGACATCTAGCTTATTCATGTGAAAATTAACCACAAACTGCGAGAAGGTCTCAAGGAGTGACTGCAAGACCAAGTCTTGACTCAACTCCCCATCCATGACGAACCCAAGCTGTCCAAGGTGTTCAATCAAATTGATTACCTTCAGAACATGAGTCTCGACGGCAGTGCCTTCGGTCATCCGAGATCGGAAGAGCTCCTTAGATATCTCATATCTAGCAGTCCTACTCTGTTCACCATATAACTCCTTGAGGTGAAGCAGCATAGCAGGGGCATCCATTTTTTCGTGCTGACGCTGAAGCTCGTTATTCATGGATGCGAGCATGATGCATTGAGCCACAGATGCATCATCTTGCCACTTATTGAAAGTGGCAATCTCTTCCTCAGAGGCTGTTTCTGAAACAGATTCAGGGATAGTGGAATTTAGGACATAAGAAATCTTTTCAGCAGTGAGAACAATTCTCAGATTTCTTAGTCAGTCCTCATAATTCGGGCCGGTAAGCTTATTTGCATCAAGTATGCTTCGTAGTGAGATTAGTTATTTTGACATTTTTAAAATTCTGCATGTGAAAAGACAACATTTTAGCAAACATTCATTTTATTAACTTTGCATACCAAAATAAATTTAGGTCTTTATTTTAAATTGGTATCTCCCACTATTTTCATCAAACTATATTACCCTCACTCATATAGTTCGACAACATCTAATTAAAGATTTTCTAGTGAGATTAAGGATCCCATTTCAAATGTATATAACCTTGTGGATAGCACAATAAGCGATATACAAATAAATAGGTAGACAACTCTTGTCAATTACATCACCATGTAACTCCTTTTATTTTGCCTCTTAAATCATAATGGTCATGTGTGTGCACATCCGAACTAAAATGATTTAAGTTAAGTCCAGCGTAGCACTTCCATAAATTCAAAAAAGAAAAATTTTCGTCCTTGTGGATAGCACAACAAGACTAGATCGTTCAATTTTCTTGATAAGCATCAAATGTGATTAATTAACATCTTAAATATTAAATACTCGCCTTGTGGATAGCACAACAAACTCGTATTCAATATTTAATACTCTATTAACTAATCATGCTAGAAGGCGACGTTCGATATTCCAAATATCATTTGAACGCTTCAGACTTAATATTATTTCTTTGAGGGGTTTGTTATTATTTGTCTCATCTTTTTAAGCGCGCATGCACATATATATATATATATATATATATATATATATATATATATATAAAATACGCGTCATTTTATTAAACATGCGAAGCATGTTTGTATAAAATATAATATATATAATATTTAGCATGCAATATAGAATACTATATTCTACCCGGATTGATTATGGACTTTTATTCTAGTTTGGTTCACTAGAGCCACCAAGTGAACCAAAAGGTCAAACCTAGGAGTGCAAGAATTTAAATTTAAATATAACTATTACATTTAAACCCTGGCTCCATACAAATGAGTCTTCACGCGTTCCTTGCTCTTTGGTCTCCAATTTCTTCAAAATAATTCTAACTATCTCTATTACATTAACTATTTAAAATTAAATAGAAACCTTGATCAGCAGTCAAGGGGAAGTACATAGAAAGGAGATAGAATTTACATCGAGAATAAAACTAGAGAAGATGAGGTACGCAGACCCTATTTTATAAAACCCATTCATTCAAGCATTCAACCAAAATAAAATTCAATCACATTGGTCATAGTCCATAATCAATCCCTTTTATTACCATACATATCATCATACGTATCAATAAAACTTATTCATCTCATAAAAATAAATTCAATCCATATATGTATTAATATCAGTTAATGGGCAAAAGTTTGCTAAACTTTGTTTTTGGAAAAATAAACTCCTTTATTTCATTCAAAAACAATTCCAAATTAAACTCTTTAATTTTAGCAATTCTGAAATCTCATTTCATATAAAATAAACATCTTTATTTTAAACCTTTATTAATTAAATAAACCATTCATTTAATTAAATAAAACAAAAAAAAATTCAGTTCATGTCCAGTGGCGCAGCTGCGCCAAGAATGTAAAGGGAACCGGCGCAGCATGAAAACCAGGAACAGCACCCGGCGCAGCTGCGCAGCTATATTGCCTTGTACCGGCGCAGCTTTGCAGAATCTGAAAAATTTTTGTTGCCCAGAACTCGATCCAATCGCATATCATACATGTATGGAATCACATAGACTGATAATTAGCACAAGATTGGCTCTGATACCACTGTTGGGTTTGTACGTAACGCAATCATGCAATCAAATCACATAAATAGGGCGGAAGCGTAAAAAATTAGGTTTTCAAAAATTTATACAAACCCATTACCATGATCATTCTTATGCATCAATTATTAGAGAATGAAGAAGGAGAAAAACAGAATTATACCTTTGAAGATTCAAGCTTCCTCATGTACAAGTTCTACTCCTTTGATTCCTTTGATTCCTCTGTAGTGGCTCCTTCCCTTGATCAATGTCAGCCACCCAAATGTTTGGCCTCTAATGGTGATCCACCAAGGAAGATGAAGAACTCAGTAAGATGGGTTATTGGCTTAACCCTTGTTTCTATCTCTATAGAATATGTGTACTCCCAACTCTTGAAAAATTCACGTCCCTTATTTCTGATATAAGACTCTCTTATATAGATATTAGGTTAACCCTCCTAATCCAATTAGAATAGGGTTTTATTTATTTAATTAATTAATTACTTTTAATTAATTTATATCCTAATCTTTATTAGGATTGAGAGAGAGTACTGATATTATATTAATTCCTAAACTCCTTTAGAATAATAATAATAATAATAATAATAATAATAATATTAATAAGACTCCTCTTATTAATTTATATTTAATCTTTCTAAAATATTAAATAATAAACATTAAGCTATTTAATTTATTCTATCATCATAGATTAAATTAATTATACTTAATGCATTATTACTATCATGCCATTTTCTTCTTAAATAATTCTTCTTTCTTTTATGGTGTGACCCTTTAAGTTCTCCATATTAAACCGGTTGTGAATAAATCAATTAGAACAATTCTAATCTTATTTAAATAAATAAATTAAACTAATAATCTATTTAAATAAATAACATTTATTCTACAATAGGGATAAGCCTCCCTAGCGATCAACGACTTTCCAGATAATATAGATTTCAATATTAATCATAAAAGAACCTGTGAGTTAATAGTTACCGTACAATTCAATCCTTCCACCATACAATGTCCCAATTAAATATAAGACATGGATTTACTGTCAAGTCTTAATTTATTTAATCATATGTATTTTGATTAGAAAATGCACAACTCCAAATAATGTAAATTAGAAACCTCTTTCTAATTTCATTCTACCTTGGCCAAGGATTCCTGGGTTGTCATTTAACGAATCACATAGGACATATCTCCTCTTTTACTAGAGGTGGTAGATTCTTTATTGATCATTCATTATCTCCATATGTAACTCATTACACCCAAGCATACCCTATATATGCCTTAAAAGGCCTTAAGGAATTAGTCAAAGTATAATTTGTTACATACAAGATACTATGATGATCTCAAGTCCAAGGATCACATGTACTACTATCACATTAGGAATTCCTATTGACAGGCGAGTAAAACTCCATTAGGTATTCCATAGCGAGTCACGTTCAGTGAACTTATTCTCCAATAAGCACCTACATACTTGCTTTAGTGTCTCCACACAAATGACCATGAGATCAGTCATCCTCATCCAATGAGCAAGCAACATATGTACCAATCTATCCGGATTTACTAATCTCCCATTTTAGTAATCCCACAATTGGGAACTATTTAAGTTTTTAAGCTTTCTAAGAATTTAGATCTCATTATCATGATCTCATCATGATTCTAAAAGCATTGCTTAAAACTATGGGTTATTTACATATTATAAAAACAGCACCATGTAGATAATTATATGCCTTAAATGAATATTTTTTTAATAAATAAATAAGATTGTTTACAAAGTATGTGCTTTGTCATCATACATGATTGGCTTGTATGCACACTACTATCAATTCATATATTAAAAATAATTTGGACAGAAAAAGAAATCATTTTTTTATCGTGATTAATACCCCGTCAATAGTGTAATATGAATAGTACTGTATGAATAGTATCGTACGTATGAATAGTACCGTACATATGAATAGTTCTGTACGTATGAATAGTACCGTACGTATGAATAATACTGTATGAATAGTACTCCGATATGAAAATAATAAAATTTCAATAAGAAAATTCAGACCAATATTTTAGAGAAATGATATCAGATGAAGCGCAAAACTCAAGGATGTTCTACTAATTTCAGGGATTTCCACCATTTAATAATAAGGTTATGGAAACAAACAATGATTTTGTACCATAAATGGAGAAATATGAAAGAAAACAATATCCCTTGACGAGTACAAAAGAAATGATATCCCAGACGAGTATGAAAGAATAAATGAAACTGCAAATGGATTTTCACCCGTCATGCGAAAATTCGCGTAGACAGATCTTTTCCACCACTCAATAAAGAATGAATACGAAGGGTTATTCACTATGCATGCGGTAGTCCGCGAAGACAGGTTATTCCCACAAATTAATAAGGAATAGAATGACAACCCTTAAGAGTATAAAAAAACATCATTTTCCTTAGAAGGAGGATAAATCTGACTGGTATAGCGAAGATATTCTTGACGAAATCTTTCACTAAAAGTTACACTAAAAGTATCTTTATACTAGAAAGAAATACGCACAATATTATAGAAGAAGAATTCTCTGATTCTGGTGTGATTTTTATTTCTTAACTAAGTATCCTATTTATAGGAGAATGACAGGGTACTATTTAAGAAAAATCACGGACCAACAATAATCGAACGAATTCACGGACGAATTCATCTGATTTTTCTGATTTTTATTATGCAACACTATGCAATAAAATATTATAATAGAACAAAAACTTTATATATAATATAATATATTCTTTTTATAATCTAATAAAACAAACATCTTTATATATATAATAAAAAGTTTTCTGTTTATATAAAAAAAAATCTGTTGTATTACTATTATAATAATAATAAAACAAAACTGATATCAATTTATACAAACGGTTTGAATAATTTGGCACGTAGGGGTCCTAACAACAACTCCTCTATTTATAACAAAAATTGAATAAATATCCACCACAAATAACTTATCTTTAATTAACACAATCTTTCAACAATTAATCATCATTAATATTATAACTCACAATATTGACAACCAGATTGTTCCCAAGAAAGAGGGGGCTTTCCGATAAGGATTTCTCCATACTGGGGCGCAATTAAATAACCTAACCCTTTTCCTTAACAGAATTTTCTAGACATTGCCAATAATGCTAACTAATAATATTAAATAATATGAGTAACTGTGTCGTGACCATTATTGATTTAATAATATAAAATATTACGTAGATGATATTATGACAATAATTGAATCAATAATATGAGATACTATGTGGCAAGTACTGTGCCAATTATTGAATGAAATATGGAGTGACTTCTTACGTAAGAATCAATAATCTGAGATATATTAAAATACCGTGTGCTATTGTATAACAACGCGTATTATTGTACCTTTATCACTGGGTATTTCAACAGTTTAACGGTAAAAGTCTGGTCGTTATCTTTATATAAAGGTTATTTTTATCGCTTTCTATATCCGACAACTCCATTGTGGGGTCCACCAATGATTGCGCTGTCGTACGAATATTCCCCAACAAAAAAAATATTTCCCGACCAAACGAATATTCTCCGACACAACGAATATTTTATGATAACTTGCTTACTTTGTAAAATTTGCACAAATCACTCATAACTATAACATTATATCAAATAATTTCCTTACTATTTAAAAATATTATATAAAAAATAAATAAATCTTTATTCATAAAAGTTGGGGTCTTACAACTTAGCTACACAATTATTTACATAGATAATTCTTCTCTATACACTAATTCGACTACATCTGCCTAACGGCATTAGTGTAATCTGTTAAGTTTGTAAAAAAATCATTGTGCAATCAAATTGCAAAAATATCAAAAGCATGGTAAAATCAGAGTTTAAAATTTTCTACAAACTAATTACGCAGATCATCCTTTATGCACATTATTAATTTAAAACGATAAATAAGAAGTTATGAAATCATACCTTTATAGAACTAAGCTTCCGTAGCTACGAGTTCAACTCCTTGTTCTTCGCGATCTCCTTGAATATCCGGGATTGATTCATTCATTTGATCAACGTTAGCCACCCATGTATTTGGCCTCTAGAGGTGATCCACCAAGGAAGAGGAATTTTTCAAAGAGAGTGGTTGACTAAACTCTAGTTTTCTATTCTCTATAGAAAAGGAGTACTCTACAACAATTAGAATTGTATCAACTGATATCTAACACAAGTTTCCTCTTATATAGATATGTAGTTAACCCTTCTAATCCAATTAGAAGTAGGTTTTTATTTAATTAATTAAACTCCTTTAATTAATTAGGCTTCCCAACACATTGGGAATAATTAATTAAACTCTTTTAATTAATTTGCCTCCTAATCTTATTAAGAATAAATGAGAGTACTAATATTAAATTAATTCCTAAACACTTTTCAAAATTAAAATAATAATAATTGTAATAATATTAATAAGACTCCTTTTATTAATTTATGTCTAATATTTTCAAAATATTAAATAATAAATATTAAGCTATTTAATTTATTCTATCACCATAAATTAAATTAATTATACTTAACATATTATTACGATTATGACATTAACTTCTTAAATAATTATTCTTCCTTTTATGGTATGACCCTTTGGGTTCTCCATATTAAACCGGTTGTGAATAAATCAATTAGAACAATTCTAATCTTATTTAAATAAATAAATAAAACTAATAATCTATTTAAATAAATAATATTTATTCTACAATATGGATAAGCCTCCCTAGCGATCAACGACTTTTCAGATAATATAAATTTCAGCATTAATCATAAAAGAACCCTTGAGTTAATAGTTACCGTACAATTCAATCCTTCCACCATACAATGTCCCAATTAAATATAAGAAATAGAATTACTGTCAAGTCTTATTTTATTTAATTATATATAGTTCGATCTGATAATGCACAACTCTAAATAATGCAAATTAGAAAATCCTTTCTAATTTTATTCCACCTTGGCCAAGGATTCTAAGTATTTTACATTATTACATCTAAATGCTATCAAAGCAACTAAAAATAAAACTAAAATAACCAATGGGTTGCCTCCCATCGAGCGCTTAATTTTAAGTCTTTAGCCTAACTCCTTCTGTGTTTCATTTTGGTTCGGCCAGATAGATCGTGGTTTCCTGGCGATCGACTTTTGCACCCCAGTAATGCTTTAACCGTTGACCGTTGACTTTAAATGTTTTGGTTGATTCATTAGTGAATAATTCAACGGCGCCATACGGGAATACCGTCTTTATTGTGAATGGACCTGACCTTCTAGATTTCAGCTTTCCAGAAAATAACTTCAACCGAGAGTTGAATAACAGTATTGATTGCCCCGGTTCAAATTGGTGGTGCATTATTTTTTGATCATGCCATTTTTTCATATTTTCCTTGTACAACTTTGAATTCTCATACGCCTGCAAACGAAATTCATCTAGTTCGTTGAGTTGTAACAACCGCTTCTCACCTGCCGCTGATAGATCGAAATTCAACTTTCTGATTGCCCAATAAGCTCTATGTTCGAGTTCTACTGGCAAGTGACATGTTTTCCCGTAGACGAGTTGATAAGGAGACATGCCTATCGGAGTCTTGTAGGCAGTCCGATATGCCCACAAACCGTCGTCTAACTTTACTGACCAATCCTTTCTATTTGGATTTACAACTTTCTCCAGAATTCTTTTGACGTCTCGGTTGGACACTTTCGCTTGTCCACCTGTTTGTGGGTGATAGGCTGTAGCAATCCGATGTTTGACCCCATACTTTGCCACGAGAGCTGTGAAGAATTTGTTACAAAAGTGGCTCCCTTCATCGCTGATAATTGCTCTTGGGGTTCCGAACCGAGTGAAAATATTCTTTTGTAAGAACTTTAACACCACTTTTGCATCGTTTGTCGGTAATGCCATCGCTTCAACCCATTTCGAGACGTAATCTACAGCCAAGAGGATGTACAGATTGTTGAATGAAGATGGAAAGGGTCCCATAAAATCGATCCCCTATACGTCGAAAACCTCGACTTCCAAGATCATGTTTAATGGCATTTCATTCCGTTTTGATATATCCCCCACTCTCTGATATCTATCATAATTCTTCATGCATTGATGTGTGTCCCTTAACAACGTGGGCCAGTAGAATATTGATTGAAGAACTTTTGCTGTTGTGCGATCAATCCCATAGTGTCCCCCATAAGGTGATGCGTGACATGCCTGTAGGATGCTCTCCACTTCACTTTTCGGTATACATTGCAGGATCATTTTATCAGCACATTGGCGGAACAAGTATGGTTCGTCCCACATGTACCACTTTACATCATGTAAGAATTTTCTCTTTTGGTGACAGGACAAGTCTGGTGGGAGGACGTTACTGACCACGTAATTAGCAAAGTCCGCATACCACGGAAACTAGCCGTTTATCGAATATAGTTGCTCGTCAGGAAATAACTCATTGATTACTAACTTGTCTGTTTCATCCTGCTTTGGGTTCTCAAACCGTGAGAGGTGATCGGCCACCTGGTTCTCCGTCCCCTTTCTATCCTTGATTTCCAAGTCAAATTCCTGTAGTAGCAACACCCAACGGATAAGCCTTGGTTTTGCGTCTTTCTTCTTAACTAAATACCTGATAGCTGAGTGGTCAGTGTACACCACCACCTTAGTTCCCACCAAGTACGAACGGAACTTGTCAAAGGCATAAACAACTGCAAGCAGTTCCTTTTCCTTGGTAGTGTAGTTTAACTGTGCATCCGTCAGAGTCTTGCTTGCATAGTAAATGGCATGAAAGATTTTCTCATGTCTTTGTCCCAATACTGCTCCAACTGCAAAATCACTTGCATCACACATGAGTTCGAATGGCTTTGTCCAATCAGGTGCTATGATTACTAGGGCCGTGGTCAACTTCTTCTTCAACTTCTCAAAAGCCACTCGACAGTCTTCATCAAATTTGAATGGGACATCTTTTTCCAATAGACTGCAGAGTGGTTTAGTGATTTTTGAGAAGTCCTTGATAAATCGTCGGTAGAATCCAGCATGACCGAGAAAACTCCGAATACCCTTTACCGATGTAGGCGATGGCAGATTTTTAATTATTTCCAGCTTTGCTCGGTCGACTTCCAACCCTTTTCCTGAGACTTTGTGGCCAAGAATTATCCCTTCTTGGACTATAAAGTGGCACTTCTCCCAGTTAAGCACTAAGTTCTTTTCCACACACCTCTTCAAAACCAATACCAAATTTTTGAGGCATCTATCAAATGACTCCCCAAATACAGAGAAGTTGTCCATAAAGACCTCAACACTTTGCTCCACCATATCTGAAAATATCGCCATCATGCACTGCTGAAATGTAGCCAATGCGTTGCACAGTCCGAATGACATCCTTCTAAAGGCAAAGGTGCCATAGGGACACGTGAACGTCATTTTCTTTTGATCCTCCGATGCGATGACGATCTGGTTGTATCCTGAATACCCGTCCAATAAGTAGTAATATTCATGTCCGGCTAATCTGTCCAACATCTGATCAATGAAAGGTAAGGGGAAATGGTCCTTTCTAGTTGCCTTATTCAATCTTCTATAGTCCATGCAGACTCTCCAGCCGGTCACTATTCTTGTCGATATCAACTCATTATTTTCGTTCTTTACCACTGTCATACCACCCTTTTTCGGCACACATTGGACCAGGCTCACCCATACACTATCTGAAATTGGGTAGATGATTCTTGCATCTAGCCATTTTAGTATCTCTTTCTTCACCACTTCTTTCATTATAGGATTGAGCCACCTCTGTTGTTCTACCGTGGGCTTGCTATCCTCCTCCATTAGGATTTTGTGCATACAAAATGATGGACTGATCCCTTTAATATCGGCGATTGTCCAGCCAATAGCAGATTTATATTCCCTCAGCACTCTCAACATCTTACTTTCCTGCATTGGGTTAAGTGCAGATGCAATAATAACAGGTAAAGTAGATGAATCTCCTAAAAACGCGTACCTGAGGTGATTAGGTAAGGGTTTTAGTTCAAGCTTAGGTGGTTCCTGGAGAGATGGCTTCATCTTTTCTGATAAGGTTCCTTCCATTTCCAAAGGCTCAACTGGTAATGTGAATCTATTCGCTCGCGGGTGAGCTTCTAACAACTGTATATACTCTATTATTTCGGTATCCCCCTCATCACAATCTTCCATCAATGCTAATTCTAGTGGGTCAGTATTCAGTATCCGAAGTTGTTCCTCCTCCACCATTGTGTCTATTATATCCACCCGGTAACACTCCTCATCTTCTTTGGGAAAGTTCATGGCCTTGAATACATTGAAGGTGACTTGTTGATCCTGGACCCTCATGGTCAACTCTCCTTTCTGTACGTCGATGAGTGTATTGCCAGTAGCCAAGAATGGTCGCCCAAGGATTATTGGGATTTCCTTATCTTCTTCGAAGTCGAGGATGATGAAATCTGCTGGGAAGAGTAATTTTTCCACTTTCACCAAAATATCTTCGACAATTCCCAGAGGATAAGTTACTGATCTGTCCGCTAACTGTAGAGAGATGTTGGTAGGTTTAGTTGCTGGTATCCTAACTGAGTGTACACTGATAAGGGCATGAGATTAATACTGGGACCTAAATCACAAAGGCATTTGTTGAAGGTTACACTCCCTATAGTGCATAGAATGGTGAAACTACCCGGATCCTTCAACTTTGAAGGAAGCTTCTTTTGTAGAATTGCACTACATTCTTCTGTCAGTGCCACAGTTTTGAAATCCTCTAGTCTCTTTTTCTTTGAAAGAATATCCTTCATAAACTTGGCATAACTGGGCATCTGTTCTAATGCCTCCGCAAAAGGTATATTTATATGCAGCTTCTTGAACACTTCCAGGAATGTTGTGAACTATTGCTGTAGTTTCTGTTTGTGGAGTCTTTGTGGAAATGGCGGTGGAGGGTAAACTACTAGTGTAACCACTTGTTCCTTTTCTGCTGGTTTTTCTCCTGCCTCTCTTTCCACTGTTTGTTCCTTACTGGTTTCAGCTTGCTCTTCGGCTACTGGCTTCTCCAAATCTAACTCCTCTAACTGTTTTCCATTCTTGAGTGTCATCGCTTGACATTGCTCATGTCCTCCATTCGGATTCTTCTCTGTGTCGCTAGGCAACGATCCCTGGGGCCGGTTATTCAGTGCACTTGCTATTTGTCCCATCTGAATCATTAGATTCTTCATGTCCACCACAAGAGCCTTCGTCTCTTTCCTCGCCACTTCATTTTCAGTTCTGACTCTGGCTATAGCTTCTTCCCAACCTAGCTTTTCATCCTGTTGTGGTGCTGCCTGTTGTTGTGAATTCTAAAAACCAGGAGGGTATGGTTGTCATGGGGCCTGCTGCTGGTTCTGTGTGTTGCTCCATGAGAAGTTCAGGTGGTTCCTGTTCCCTTGATTATATGTATTCTGGTATGTGTTGGCTGATCTGTTATAGTTACCCACATAATGAACTACAGTTAGGTTAATTGCACACTATTTAATCGGATGTTCTCCTGCACAAAGTTCGCATATGACTGCTACTTGCTGCATGTTTCCCTTTGTCATGGTCTCAATACTCTTTTGTAACGATGGCAGTTGTGATAATATAGCTGTCGAAGTATCCACTTGCAGAACACCTGCTACTGTGGGCTAAGTCAATCTTTCAGTTGGCCATTGGTACCCATTTGAAGCCATCGTTTCTATCAATGCCCATCCGTCCTCAAATTTCTTCATCAAAAATGCTCCTTGTGAAGTTGCATCTATGCTAGACCGTATCTGACTCGATACTCCATTGTAAAAATTACTCAGCTGCATCCAGGGTGGAAATCGGTGATGTGGGCACTTTCTCAACAACTCCTTGTACCTTTCCCATGCTTCATAAAGTGGCTCACCTTGGTATTGTGCAAACGAAGATATCTCCGTCCTTATCTTATGTGTCTTCGATGGTGGGAAGAACTTGGCCAAAAATTCCTGTGCTAGATTATTCCATTTCGTAATTGACCCCGGTAGTTCAGAATGTAGCCAAGCCTTCGCCTTGTCTCTGAGCGAGAAGGGAAATAACCTCAACTTGAGCGCATCGTCTGACACTCCATTGCACTTGAAAGTGTTGCAGATTTCTATGAAAGTGAAGATATGATCATTCGGATCATCATTCGAAAGACCCCCAAACTGACAAGTATTCTGCACCATTTGTATTGTTTCAGGCTTAATCTCAAAATTATTTGCATTGATTGCTGGCCTGGTTATACTTGAGTGGATTTCTGAGATCTTTGGTATATCATAGTCCTTCATTGGTTTGTCTTCCTGTTGCTGTTCCGCCATGTTTGTTCTGGGCATTTCAAATTCCTCTCGATTCTTTGCAAATCCACTCAGTTAACCCCCGAAACCTTTTGTTGATATCGTCCTCAAAGGGCAACAACTCTGGCTTCTTCGATCTAGTTTGCATGCACTAATCGAATGTACCTGAAATAACCAAACAAACACAAATAAGAATAAATATATATATGTTTAATTAAAACTGATCTATTTAAATCGATATTGTAAGTAATAAACGCAATTACTGTCCCCGACAGCAGTGCCAAAAACTTGTTGTGTATTTTCTACGCGCAACACGCAAGTGTACGTGGTTAACAAGTAATACAATGATAAATCAAAGATTGTACCCACAGAGACAATAATTACTGCTTAATCAAACAATTACCAATTTTATAGTATTTCAACTTTATCAAACTAACGATCATGTGACATTTTTATAACTAAATTATTACTTAGAACAATCGTACACTAAATCAAGAATTTAACAGATTTGAGAGAGTTAAGCCCACAACTTCACTTATGATTGCATTGCTGATAATTATCCTTTTCCCCAGTTTATTTCAGTTACCCCCAGATTATTAATCGAAAACACTAACGTAGATAAATCCACCTCACGATGCATAATATCCATACTCATTTGTATCCACATATGATATATTCAAGCAAGACATCTTACTTAACCAATTCACTATATTTCTATGTGAATTACAATTAACAAGAATTTATTATCAAGTTTTCTTTCAGATTACATATGTCGTAAAGGAATACATCTATCCTAAACACGAATCACAATTTCTATCTACGCAGAAATCACGAACATATGTCATTATGGTCAGTTCTAATCTACTATGTTCCTTCACAAGTTCATAAGAAAAAATAGAATAATCGTTGATCAGGCAATTATATACCTGAATCACACACATATCAAATAACCTGGGAATAACATTCATAAATTGAGTTTAAAAATACTTAGTCATCCATTACAATCAAAGATCCGTTGTAAGCTTAAAAAGGAATTAGTTCATTTTAAATGAATTAAAACCCATAATTCTCAACATAAGAAACATAATGATTACAAGATATAAAGAGAAAGAGATAATAAAATTCAGAATCGTATCACCAATCTCCGCTCCAACCCTGCATTCGTCACGTTCCCTTGATGATTCAATTCTCCGCTCTAAGTTAAGATCCAAGAAAATAGTGCTTCTTGTGGTGGCTAGGTATTATGTATTATATTATCTATATATATACTCCTTCTACTCAGCCCCTCCATGCGTCGTGTCTTAGTCCCCTTCTTTTGCAGCCCAAATTCATTTTGGGAACTAAAATCTGGTTCAGCCCTCACGCCCCCCCACCCCAGTGGGAGGCTCCTGGGACAATCACCCGCCCCGACGAAATTCTTTACTGCCTAGCTGCTTGAAAACTTGCAAGGACCGGATCAGCTGCTTCTTTCTTACACTTGTTGATTTCGTGAGTGGCCAATTCATTCGTGGCCCACATGTATATGAAGTACTAGGAGATTTAAGTGAGCTACTAATCCTTACACGTGTATGGCCCATAACACTCATCTTGCAAGATAATTTCGTGGCTGCCACATTGTCATAGTATTGCTTTTAATCCTTGAGCTACTTGACCTTCACCATATATATATATATATATATATATATATATATATATATATATTGCTAAAACATGAAGTGGCTACTAATTCAATAAAACCTTCTCAATTATTAAATGAGCTGCTCGTGCCCATCATATTACTATGCATGATCCCACTTAGCATATATACCGATTGCCTACTCCACTAAAGCTCCAAATTCATTTGCTTTTTTTTCTCAACATTCACAAGCGACTGCAATCCCGGGTCCTTATAAACTAAAAATGACCTGTTCGTGCTCCTTTTTAAATCTTTCGCTTCCTGCACACAATAACATAAATTCGAGTGAAATGATGATCAAAATACTTAAAAACACCAAAACTCGGGCTAAAATGAATACCGATTCGTAGGTATAACATCCTACTCATCACTTGCGAAGGAGGGGAGCTTAAAATTATTTGGCTGGACAGTGGGCATAACCGCTGGGGCAGGGAGGCGGACCTTGGCTGCATTATTTCCTTCATAGACTTGGACTCGGAATTAAGAAAAGGGAGCAGCACTAGGGCATATTGAAGGCTAGGTTTTGAAGATTATAAATAAGGGACAAAGTTAATGTATTAGAGGACTCCATATATCTTGTTTTCAATTAATAAAATAATTCTCTCTATTTCTTTGGTGATTTTCAATAGCCATGTGCGGCTAACTTTTGTTCTTGGATTAAGGAGACGGAAGCCTTGGATTTTGACACTGTGAGATCTAATTGATTTTAATTGTTCAATTAATATTGTGAGTATTGATTATTCTTCTGTGCTTGAATTATATGATTGATTTGTTTAATTACTAAGATGCATACTAGTTTATTATTCATTGAAATCTACTGCTAAATTAGATATCGAATCCGTAATAGTTTGGTCACTCTAATTTGCCAAGCAACTAAGATTAATAATTGACTGCAGATCACGAGATTATTATATCTTAGGGAGAATATTCAACTAAATTAAATGCAACCGCTTGTGCTTGTGTTGTTTAGCTTCATCGGTTTTTTTAATTCTTAAAACTTTTACTAGATTAAACTTTTAGCGCTTGTCTGAAGTTGTTTAGTAGTTAGGGTTATTTAGATCGTTTGTTTCTATCTAACTAAAATTAAGAAAAGACATGGAAGTGATTCTAACGATGAATATTCAAAGTATTGATTGTGTATGCTTGAGTCAATGATCAGTGTATTTTCTAAGGTGGAAGTTGACTTAACCCAAGGTTTGTCCTCCTGATTTAATTCATTACATTATTTTACTCATTAGTTTATTTTAATTAACAACACTAAAAAATTCCCCTCTTTTGGAATACAAAGTATATAAAAATAGATTAATCAGTCTCTGTGGGATCGACTCTTACTTGCACTATTACATTATTATCATTCGCAGTAAGGTTTTATTTTTGGTTGTCTGCGACAGCACACCAAATTTTGGCGCCGTTGCTGGGGACTGATTTTAATTTATTTTTATATTTTTGTTATCCTTAGTTTATGTTATTTTTGTTTTTAGTTTTTTTTTAGTAATTTGAATTCCCTTGATTTTTTATGCCTGAAACTCGATCTACTAATTAAGGTGATTTAAGGTTTGATCCAGAGAGAGAGAGGACTAGTCGCAGATTAAGGAAGGAAGCTCGGGAAAATCGTGCAGAACAGGAAGCCATGGAAGCAAATCGAACCCTAAAAGAGCTTTCGGCTACTGATTTGAACCAACAACCCTTATGCATAACTTTCCCTAATCTTGATACTAACACTAATCTTGAATTAAAATCTGGACTGATACACCTTCTACCTTCTTTTCATGGTTTGGCAGGTGAAGATCCCCACAAACACTTGAAGGAATTCTATGTGGTATGCACGAGTATGAAACCTACCGGAGTAACCGAGGAGCAGATCAAGCTAAGAACCTTCCTGTTTTCTCTAAAAGATTCAGCGAAGGATTGGCTTTACTATCTACCCTCCAGAAGTATCACCACATGAGAGGAGATCAAAAGACTCTTCTTAGAGAAATATTTTCCCGCCTCAAGAGCAGCCAACATTCGGAAGTCAGTTTATGGTGTGAGGCAGAACAACGGAGAATCCCTACATGAGTATTGGGAACGTTTCAAGAGATTATATGCCAGTTGCCCTCATCACCAAATTAGTGATCAGCTTCTCATCCAGTATTTTTATGAAGGATCTCAGTTGCACCGGAGAGAAGCATGATTGACGCTGCTAGTGGCGGAACGTTGGTGGATAAGACTCCCTAGGCTGCAAGAAACTTGATTGCGAATATGGCAGCCAACTCTCAATAATTTGGCACTAGACTTGATTTTCCACGGAGGAATACTAGTGAGGTACAAATTTCTTCTATTGAACAAAAAATCGCAAGCTTGACTTCTCTTGTTCGTCAACTGGGTGTAGGTAACACACAGCAGGTAAAAGCTTGCATAATTTGTGCGGTAGTAAGACATCCGACAGATGCATGCCTAACTCTTTAAGAGGATTCTGTTGAACATACAAATGCAGGAAGAGGATTTCCTGGCCAACCACAAAGGAATCATGATCCCTACTCTAATACATATAATCCTGGATGGAGGGATCATCCTAACTTTAGCTACGGAAATCCACAAGCAAGTCAACCCGAACCTCAAACTTTTCCAAATCAGCAGCAGTACAAACCATCGTATCCAAACAGACAACAACAGGGCCAATCTTCTCACCCTAGTATGTCATTAGAAGATATTGTTAAAACATTTGCCACTAACACTTTAAATTTTCAACAAGAAACGAGGGCAAGTATTCATAATTTGGGTACGCAAGTGGGACAAATGGCAACTGCAATCAGTCGATTGGAAGCGCAAAGCTCTGGAAAATTACCCTCTCAAATAGTGGTGAACTCAAAAGAAAACGTAAGTGCAATCACTTTAAGGAATGGTAAAGAGATAGATACTCCAGAAAAGACAATGCCGACACCACAAGATCAAGACAATGCAGATAAGGAAAAAGAAGCAGCAGACAGTAGTGTTATAAATGACAAGGATGAACCTAAGCGTAAATTTCCCCCTCTCTCTGAATATAAACCGATACCTCCTTTCCCTCTTGCTTTAATAGAAAACAGAAAATACGAGAAAAATTCAGATTTGTATAAAACTTTTCGTAAATGAGAGGTAAATATTTCATTGTTAGATGTTATTAAACAAGTACCTCGTTATGCTAAATTTTTGAAAGAACTGTGTACACACAAAAGGAAACAGGAAATGAAAAAATATGAAAAGGTAAGGGTAGGGGAAAATATTTCAGCAGTCATTCAACGAAAGCTACCTACTAAGTGCCAATATCTGGGTATGTTCACTATTCCGTGCACGATAGGTAGCACGAGAATTGAAAAAGTCATGTTAGATTTAGGAGCCTCGAAAAATGTCATGCCATATTCTATATATGCTAATCTATCACTTGAGCCTTTGAATAAAATTGTTATTGTAATACAACTGGCAGATAGATCTAATGTTTATCCCAGAGGGGTAGTTGAGGTTGTCCTTGTTCAAGTCAATAATTTGATCTTCCCTACTGATTTTTATGTGCTTGATATGGAAAACGGTGACCAAAATGCTCCTATTTTGTTAGGAAGACCATTTTTAAAGACATCAAAGACTAAAATAGATGTTCATAGTGGTACACTTTCAATGGAATTTGATGGCGAAAGTGTTAAATTTAATATTTATGATGCCATGCAATACCCCACTGATGATAAATCTGTTTATTCAATTGATGTGATTAACTCTTTAGCACAGGAAATTGGTGAACTTGATGGTAAGGATAAATTAGAAAGTGCACATTTGACATTGAGCACCGAGTTGCAAGCAACTGTAACAACTCTACATGACGATCCGAAATCAGGTAACAACTTTTATGCTAAATTGTCGAATTCTAACGAGAAGTCTTTACCCTCTGTTTTGCAGGCACCAATTTCGAATTTGAAGCCTCTTCCTAGTCGACTGCATATCTCTATGAGGGTTTTTGCGAGAAAAAAATGGAGAATGTGGACCTTGAAGGATCCGATCTACAAGAGTTCACTCAAAGGAAATGTTGGGTCGAGCCAACGACCATAAACAAAGGCGCTACATAGGAGGCAACCCATAGGGGAGTATCTCTCTACTTTTCTTTGAATTTTAGTTTACATTGGGGATAATGTAAGTTTTAAGTGTGGGGGGAAGAATTGGGATATTTTTCATTTTTTATTTATGAATTTTGTGGGTATATTCACTGCAAACCCTCACGAGACAAAACTCGTCCACTTAGGGTAACCTTGGGTTTAAAGGCTTGTTGCACATGCTAAGTGCAATCGTGTTTCCTACGAAAACAGGAGTAGTGTTAGGATGTCTCACTTGAGTAGTAAGTTAAATTGGAGTTTGATTCTTGACCAATGATAAAATCTTGAGTTCTTTGTGATAACTTCTTGAAAGACTGATAGACATCAGGTAATCTAAATTCAGGTTTTCTTTATTGATCACTACTTTATTTAAGACCCTTCACTATTAAGCACATATCCATTCGAACCAGTTTTGACTTTGAATGAATTTATCTGATTAAATGTCTAGGGAAGAAATTTTGAACTCTATCAGTTGTTTGATCATTACTTGAAGTTGATACGAGGTATTATTTAAAGAAAAGGGAAATGATTTAGGCAAAGTCTGTAAGCTTGAAACACAAAAATAAAAAAAAATCATTGATGATTCATGTGGTGGGCTGAGATGGAGCGTAAAACGCACTCACTTATAAACACGTGACATGCGAGATGGAGCGTAAAACGCACTCGCTGGTACGATAGAGTATAAAATGCACTTACCGAAGAAAAAATTAAGAAAGAAAGAAAAGCCTTTTGATCCTTTGATGTTATCTACTGGTGTTAACTAAGATTTGTGGGAGAACAAGTGGTTGAGTTTATCTTTCTCTTTTAAGGCTTCGATTTCATAAATTTTTCTGTAGTCTGATTGGGTTAATACAAGTGGATTCACACACGTACACGCACAAGGGGTTGAGAATAAAGTAAGATTGATAAGTAAAGTTGAGTTTCAGATGATAAATTGTTTTGAAGTTTCCCAAGAGTTATTATTTTGAATCTTTGAGGCCAAGGTCGAAGTTCATGTTAACTCGTGGCTCAAGTTTGGTATATGTAGTTAGTTGAAGTTTGTGTTATAGTTTATTTTTATTTTGCCCTAGGATGAGCAAGAGATAAGTGTGGGGGAATTTGATGAGAATGAAATATGTTATATTTTATTCCCTTAATACTTAATCTTTTATATCTCTTTTGTACCTAAATACATTCATTGTTCTTATATTTTTATTTTAGGTAAAATTGAACCAAATAAGCAAATGGAAGCTAAAAGGAGCAACTTATGCATACAAAGGAAGTAGACATTAAATTAGCAAGTTTGCAAAAGGAGTGGGAAGCAGCCTTGCAAAGGAATGGGCTTACGGTTAAGCAACTTGGAATAATGGAACAATTGAGCCATGCAATTAAAGGAATTAAAAAGAAGGAGCAGCCCACACGTCAGCAGCTTAAATTCAATATATGTGGGTCATGGTTTACCTTAATGTTAGTAGCTCACGTGCCGAGCTTATTAATTAAAAGGATGGAAAATAAAGGAAGCATGAATTCTAATCCATACAAATTAATGCTTCATCATGGGGGCCCACGGATTTGATAGAGAAAGGAACAAACAGCTACGGAATGGCATATAAAGGAATGGTAATATAACATGTGGGCCACGTTGACTTGGAGTGAAGCAGCTTGCGAAGGAGGGGAGCTTAAAATTATTTGGCTGGACAGTGGGCATAACCGCTGGGGCGGGGAGGCGGACCTTGGCTGCATTATTTCCTTTATAGACTTGGAGCGGAATTAAGAAAAGGGAGCAGCACTAGGGCATATTGAAGGCTAGGTTTTGAAGATTATAAATAAGGGACAAAGTTAATGTATTAGAGGATTCCATATATCTTGTTTTCAATTAATAAAATAATTCTCTCTATTTCTTTGGTGATTTTCAATAGCCATGTACGGCTAACTTTTGTTCTTGGATTAAGGAGACGGAAGCCTTGGATTTTGACACTGTGAGATCTAATTGATTTTAATTGTTCAATTAATATTGTGAGTATTGATTATTCTTCTGTGCTTGAATTATATGATTGATTTGTTTAATTACTAGGATGTATACTAGTTTATTATTCATTGAAATCTACTGCTAAATTAGATATCAAATCCGTAATTGTTTGGTCACTCTAATTTGCCAAGCAACTAAGATTAATAATTAACTGCAAATCACGAGATTATTATATCTTAGGGAGAATATTCAACTAAATTAAATGCAACCGCTTGTGCTTGTGTTGTTTAGCTTCATCGATTTTTCTAATTCTTAAAGCTTTTACTAAATTAAACTTTTAGCGCTTGTCTGAAGTTGTTTAGTAGTTAGAATTATTTAGATCGCTTGTTTTTATCTAACTAAAATTAAGGAAAGACATTAAAGTGATTCTAACGATGAATATTCAAAGTATTGATTGTGTATGCTTGAGTCAATGATTAGTGTATTTTCTAAGGTGGAAGTTGACTTAACCCAAGGTTTGTCCTCCTGATTTAATTCGTTACATTATTTTACTCATTAGTTTATTTTAATTAACAACACTAAAAAATCCCCCTCTTTTGGAATACAAAGTTTATAAAAATAGATTAATTAGTCTCTGTGGGATCGACTTTTATTTGCACTACTACATTATTATCGTTCGCAGTAAGGTTTTATTTTTAGTTGTCCGCGACAGCACACCAATAGTAGAGAAATATATTTTAATTCACTTCCTTTTTGGATATGTATTGTCATATTGCTGAGTGATTACCACTTTTTTTATGACTTGCTGTCTTGATGTGTCATGCGCTTTTCCTTGATGGATTGACATTGAGATGTTGGAGCGTACCTTCGAAGGGCCTTTTGATTAGGGAGGCTTGATAGTATTTGGGTTTTATAGGAATTTCAGTGTCTTGGGAATGGTTTTCAATAAGGTTTGTGTTTTTTCTTGAAGGTCAAACCGCACCATAAATGGCTGCATACGTACTACCGAGTTTGAGGGAGATCAGGACATTTGTAGTTTAGGCTTGGCAGTGAAAGGTTTGAGAAGAATTTATTTGGGTTTGAGCTTGGTTTGAGGGGTTTTGGGATTTTTTATTTGGTTTGTCCGCACCGTATATGGCTGCCTACGTACTCCCGAGTTTAGGGAGATCAAGTCATTCATAGTTTGGGCTTCTAGTGAAAACCTGAATTGATTTGATTTTTTTTCACAAGACCAGGATGATAGCTTGCAAGTGCGTCAGACACAATACCTCTTCACGGTGTTTGAATTGATGAGCTAGGGAATTGATGAGCTAGGGAAATTCTTTCCCATCTATTTCTTGTAATCTGATGGCTCCTCCTGTCAACACTTCTTTGACAATGAAAGGGCCTTCCCAATTTAGGGGTAAACTTTCCTCTGGCTTCATCTTGATTGGCAAGGACTTTTTTCAGTATCAAGTCATTTTCCTTGAATTTTCGGACTCAAACTTTCTTGTTGTATGACCGAGCAATTCTTTGGTGATATAATTGCCCGTGAAAGATGGTTGTAGCCCTTTTTTCATCTATCAGGAATAACTGGTGGTATCGCTCTTGTAACCATTGGTTTTCTTCCATCTGAGCATCCATTAACACCCTCAATGACTCCATTTCTACTTCTAGGGGGACTACTTTAATGCCACAGACTAAATAGTAGAAGTATGCATTGATGTTCTGTAAGCTAGTAGAGTCAGAGGCAATAAGTCAAGCCATCCTTTGTGATTGGAGGTCATTTTTTGCATGAACTTCTTGATATTTTTGTTGGCCGCTTTGACAGCACCATTCATCTTAGGACGATAGATGACAGAATTGAGATGCTTGATTTGAAACTTGCTGCATAATTCTCTCATCATCTGGTTGTTTAAATTCTTGGCATTGTCTGATACGATCACCTCCGGTTGTCCATATCAACAGATTACATTGGTTCGGATGAAACCAATGATTACCTCTTTGGTGACTTTGGGAAAAGGATGCAGCTTCATCCCACTTGGTGAAGTAATCGATCATGGTGAAGATGAATTGATGACCATTGCTGGCTTTGGGTTCTATTGGCCCAATCACGTCCATTCCCCACATAGAAAAGGGCCATTGGCAAACTCATATTGTGCAGTTCGTTCAGAGGAGCGTGGATGAGATTTCCATGGACTTGGCATTGGTAACATCTTCTGACGTGATTATCACAATCAGCTTTGAGAGAGATCCAGTAATGTCATGTTCTCAATATTTTCCTGGAAAGTAAAGGACCTCTCATGTGTGGACCACAGACTCCATCGTGGACTTCATCCATCAGTCTTTGTGCTTGATCCTTATCCAGGCATCTTAAAAGGCCTATTCCAGCATCCCTTTTATAGAGTGCGTCTTCGCTCAGATAGAATTTCATAGCCATCTTATGAATCCACTATCTTTTAGCTTGACTTGCCCCGGTAGGCGTAGATCCATCTCGCAGATATTCTATATTGGTATCAAGGCTGTTTGATTGGAGGTAGTTCATCTGATATTTCTCCAATGTAATTCCCATATGATGGGGCCTTTTGGCTTACAAATTTGATGTCAAGAATTCCCATCTTATCAGATATACAGATCAAGGAAGCCAACATTGTTAATGCATCAGCAAAGTTATTCCTACCTCGAGGGATGTGGATGAAGGTTATTTCCTCAAACTCCATGGATATCTTGATAACTTGCCATTGATAGGGCAGCAAATGCAATTCTTTGGTATGATATGCCCCAGTGGTTTGTTTGATAACCAACTTCAAATCCCCAAATACTAGTAAACGTTTGATACCCATGGATTGGGCCAGTTTCAACCCCATTATACAGCCTTCATACTCAGCTGTGTTGTTGGTGTTGACAAATTACAACTTGATGGCCATAGGATACTGTTCTTCTGTAAAAGAGACAAGAACTGCCCCAGCTCCAGCACCTTCCATGTTCACGGCTCCATCAAAATACATTTTCCAATATTGAACTGTACTTTCTTGAGGGATTTGTTGAATTGTCATTATCCCATCATCCGAGAAATAAGTTTCCAACAAAATCCCCTGACGAGGCTTCGGCCAATTGATTCGCAATTCCCTGACATTTGACAGGTTTCTAAGTCACGTAGACAATGTCAAACTATTGTAGGATCAACTGCCATTTGGACAATCGACAATTCAATATGGGTTTGCTAAATACATACTTCAGTGGATCCATGCGGGATATGAGATAGGTCGTGTGCCCATGTAGATGATGTTGTAACCTCATGGCGGCCCATGCTAATACATAGCAGGTCTTTTCAATCAAAGTGTACTTCTGCTCGCCGCTACTGAATCTTTTACTGAGGTAATAGATAGCTCTCTCCTTGCTTCTATCATCTTTCTGCCCTAGCATACAGCCCATTGCATTGTAATTGACTGACAAGTACATAAATAGGGGAACCTCATCCCTTGGGTTCTTCCTTAGCAGCTTAAAGATGTGTTCACAAGTTGCCATGAGTTGAGAGATGAACCTACTTATGAAATTGATTCTCCCCAGGAATCCCCATATTTCCTTTTCTGTTCAGGCCACGGGCATCTCGGTGATCGCTTTAATTTTGGTGGGATCCAGTTCAATGCCTATGTTTCTCACTAGAAATCCCAACAACTTGCCTAATTTGACACCAAAAGCACATTTGGCCAAATTCTGCTTTAGGTTGTATTTGTCCAACCTTTTGAAAAGCTTTTTGAGATGGTTGATTTAGGCATCCTCCTTCCAGGATTTACGATGATGTCGTCCACAAAGACCTCTATTTCTTTGTGCATCATATCATGAAAAAGGGCGATCATGGCTCGCTGATATGTGGCACCAGCATTGATAAGGTCGAAAGACAAACGTCTATAACAAAAGGTTCGCCAGGGAGTGATGAAGGCTATTTTCTCCCTGTCCTCCTCAGCAACCATGATTTGATGTTACCCGGCGAAACAGTCAACAAAAGAATACATGTCCATACTGCATCGTGTAGTCTATCAGTATGCGGATAAAAGGTACTGGGAAGTTGTCCTTGAGACAAGCTTTGTTCAAATTCGATAATCCACGCATACTCATAACTTCCCTCCGGGCTTAGGCACGAGAACTATGTTGGATAGCCACTCCGAGTAAGTTGATACTATGATGATGCCGGTTTTGAATTGCTTGACAATTTCTTCTTTGACTTTCAGACTCCACTCAGGTTTCAATCGCTAGAGCTTCTACTTGACTAGCTTGAATCCATCTTTAATGGGCAGTCGATGAATGACAATGTCAGTAGACAAACCAATCATGTCTTCATGTGACCATGCAAACACATCATGGAACTGAGTTAAGAGTTCAATCAGGTCGTTTCTTTGGTTATGGGTAAGGTCCATGACTACCTGGATTTCTTCATGGTTTTTTGAGGTGTCGATATTAACGGTGGTGGTTTGGTCGAGGTTTGGTTTGGGTTTATCTTTGACCCATTCTTTGATTTCCTCGGGCACCTCATAGTCATTTATCTCATCTTGATCAATCTCCATCAAGTCGAAGTCCAGTTCTACATTAAAGTTGTAGTCACTGTGAAAATTTGGCATCTCATCAGTAGGGCCAAACAAATCCAACTCTGGAGTCCTGAAAACAAAATGTTTTCACTTTAATATATGAAACTATTTGATCATACAAATCAAAAAGCATGACAAAAGTAACTGCTATTGTTGTGCAACAAAAATAAGTAGTAAATAAAAACCACGCTTTAGGGCAGATGGACTTTCTGCCCTTTTACCCTTTTCGATTGATGCACGGAGTCAAATCCTTATGAACAGGGAGGATAAAGGAGTTGTTGTTGTCTGTCTCCTCTTTGATGATGACTAAGACATCATTCATATCAGTTCTAGTTCTCTTCTTTAACCTGCTCTCCTTGTTCCTTTTAATGCGAGGGATCAAGACTTGATCTTCTGAATAGTCCTCATCTGGGATATTATTGTTCATACCCTCAATGTGCACCAGAAAATACATATTTGCAAACGGGTCTCGTCCCCCCAGCAGGAACTTTTCTTTGCCTATTTTGCTTTCCCCATCAAGCTTTGGGACTTTTCTTTCACTATCCGGCTTGACCTGAGGAATCAACATACTTGACACAGCAGCAGGAATCTTCCTCATTGGTTTACCCTGCATCATTGAGGTTTGGCAACAGAGTGGTGGAGGCGGGTTCTTGTGGTTTGATCCAAAGGAATAGCCTAATCCAGCCTTCCCTGTCTGCCTAGGGATTTGCACTGGACTTTTAATTCCTTGCTAATTTTTCCCTAACCCTTTTCCAAGGCAGAAACCCAAGGATACCATTTCCTAACAAACCGTCATCACCTCGAGGGAAACTTTTGGCTTTAAGGCTGGTGCCCCAATAGGTAAGAATTGAGTGTTGCTCACTTCTAAAGCTTGAAAACTAACAGGCTCAACCCCTTCACCGAGACTGATTACTGGCATATCGCTTTGTATGTAGACATGATATTCTAGCTCGGCATTTATAGTGATTAGATTGCCATCAATGATGTATTTGAGTTGTTGATGAAGTGTGGATGGAACTGCTCCTACCATATGTATCAACGGTCTTCCCAACAGTAAATTATATCCCGTGGTAATGTTTAGTACCTGGAAGGATATGTAGAACGTATGGGGACCAATCTCCAATGGAAGCTCAATCTCTCCCACAGCCTCTCGGCGAGATCCATCAAAAGCTTGAATGACTACATGACTAGTCCGAATTCAATTTGGATTAATCTTTATTCTCTCCAATGTGTCGTACGGACAGATATTCAGGGATGAACCTCCATCTATAAGCACACCTCCGATCACATATCCTGATGACATCACTGCTATGTATAATGACTTGCAATGAGAAGTCCCTTTTGCGGGTATATCATCGTCAGTGAAAGATATCATATTACTATTGAAAATGTGCTCTATCACGTGATGAAACTTCTCAGTATCGATCGTTTTCGACAGATGTGCTTCTTGCAGTGTTTTCACTAGAATTTTACCATGATCCTCCGAAGATAAGACCAAATCCAGAATGGATATCTATCGGGGTGCCTCTTTTAAGGTTTGCACCACTTTGACCTCATTATGCCCCATCTTGCTGAGGAATTCTTCAATTTTCTCCTTAAACACTCTTCCCTTGGCTTTAATGACTGAGTTGATGACTCGCTAAGGCAGGTACAACTAGTTTTCCTTTGATATAATAGCAATGTGGTTTGATGTTGATCTTTCATCTTTCCTATAGTTCTATGGGACTTTCTTCAAGCTGACTATAGGATATTGCGGTCTGAATGCCAATATTAGAGGCTCGGGCGCAGCCAACTTCACAGGATTCTTTCCTTCTTAGGCCCCTTTTCCCTGAAGTATCAAGGGTGTGCTGGCTAGATCCTTTTCACAAGAAATGATAGTCGTTACTTCTTTCAGATTCCATGCCATGGGAAGAAATATTGCTTCCTCACCAGGATAACCATAATCTTGTTTTGCCTTCAGCAGCTCACCGCTTTCAATTAGATTTTGAATCAAATGACGAAGTCCCCAACAATCCTCTGTGTCATGACCATGCGTGTTTGAATAATATTGACAGATCCTATTAGGTTTGAACTTCCTGGATCGAGGGTCCACTAGGGGTAACAATTCTGTGACTTTCCCCTTGTTGATCAATATTTGGAGAATTTTTTTCATTGGCTGATTCAAATGAGTGAAATTCCTTTTGAAGGCGAACTCCCTGATAGCTTGGAACTTCTCTTCCTTGGCAACCTTGTTTGCCCAGGGTTCATGCTCGTGGAACCGGTAATGATCCCTCATGGCAATGGGGATAATTTCAGGCGTAGGAAGATTTGCTTCCTGTTGGATGGCCTGATTTATCAATTGCCTCGTTATCTGATGTTGATAAACTACCAGCTCTGCCAGTTATCCAACCTGTTCCTTGATAGATTTGATTTCTTGATCTATTAGGAACTGCCTTTCTGAAAATTCCCAATTGTCTGGCCTATTGGTATTTTCTTGGGTTGACTCTCTGACATACTGGAGGTATTTGGATCCTTCTCCGTTTCCTATGTTAATCATATTGACACTCTCCTCGTTATGTTGAGTCAGAGGATTGTCTTGCACATTTAGTTGTTCTTGCGTTGTCACCACAATCTCCCCATTATCTATAAAATCTTGGATTTTATGTTTGAGAGACCAATAATCTTGTGTATCGTGGCTCGGTGCTCCAGAATGGTATGCACACTTCTTACTTGGGTCAAATTTTCGTTCGCTTGAATTGGCCGGCGGGAGGAGCTGAACAATCTTCTTTTGTGCTGTCAGAAGTTTCAGCACATTTTCTAGTAAATCCCCTAAGAGTGTGAACGTTCTTCGACGTCTAACTTCTTTGGCTTTTTGAAAGGGAGGATTCGAAGATGGTGCAGGAGCTTAAAAAGAGGAATAATTTCTCCTTTGAATGGGCAAACTTGGATTGCCTCTCTGATTCTGACCCTGAAGTATCAAGGACACATCCTATTCATTCTTCTTGTGGACTCTCCGACGATTACTCCCATAGCTTCCAGATTGAATATACTCGGCCACTGCCTCTAGAGCAGTAAGGTCTTTGATCTTCCCAGACTTCAGTCCCATTTCGGCCATTTTTCCATGTTTAATCATCTCCAAGATTGGTTTTCCTATACCTGCTAGGACCCTCTCATAATATGGAGCTTCCTAGATGTATATGAAAGTCATGACTATCTCAGTCTTTGTCAGAGGTGGGGTGACTTGTGTAGTCATTCGTCTTCATCTTTGGGCATACTCACGGAAAGACTCATTACTTTGCTTTTTGACCTTGGTCACTTGATATTGATCTGGAGCCATCTGAAACTGGAAGCTATATTGATTTAGGAAGGCATGTGCTAGCTCTTCTCAGCTGTGGATTTTAGAATTGTCGAGTCGGGCATATCAAGCTCTGACTTCCCCAGTCAGACTCTTTTGGAATAACTGCATTCTGAGTTTCTCATCCTCAGCATAGGATCCGAGTTCTCTAATGAACACTATTAAATTAGTGTACGGATCTCCTAACCCGTCATAATTTTCAAAATCCGGGACTTGAAATTTGGCTGGATATCGAGCCCCTGGGAATATACATAGATCTGAGTAGTTTACACTCCTAAATGCCCCAGTTCTTTTGATGGATCAGATTGTTTCTTCCATTTGTTGGACCTTTTTCCTAATATCACCAGTTTCGTGATCATCTCTGAGATTTGTGATTTTAGGGGTTTTGTTGGTCAAATCTTTGTTTTGAGGCTCAGGTATCTGAGTATCCTTCGTCTTGTCGGTATCCTGGCTGCCACCTTGTGTGGATGATTTTGTTTGAACGGGTATTTGTTAACCCTGCAGACTTTTGCTTTGTTCTTTAAGGAAAATAGCCAATTCAGCTATTTGGTTCTTTAGTCCTTCAAACTCTTCCCGAGAAACCGGGGTGGATTCAGGTTGGGCACTTGAAGCCATGCCTAGAGATGGGCTTAGTGCCTTTTTAGACTTTGATCTGGTAACGGGACCAATTTGTTCCTACAATAAAAGTAGGTATGTTAATTTTGATGTGTATATTAATATGATGCATGTTATGCAATGCTTTATGATCTTTTGAAGGTTTTTAATCTTTTCCTGTAAAACAAAGGTCAGTTGTTTTGATGACAGGATAAAATTTACAGGATTAAAAAATTAACAGGGAATGGAATGTATATTTTTGATATTTACATGGAATCTAAAATTTAAATTGAATTGAAAGGGGAAGGCATGATGAGACTCCCCTTCGAATTTGGTTTATTAGAGGCTGACATATCTTAGGCTACTCTCGCGACTTTTCGGCATGAAGGTCCCTAGATCATCATAATCTACTAGAGGGGAAATTAATCCGTTCTTTCAATTGGAGCGGATCTAAGTTGTGTCTTTCCTGAGCCTCGCAGGATTAGTCTCCTTTGAGTCCAATAATCAATCACCTACGGGTTCACCTCTTTGTGGAGGAATCACACAACATACATTTACATATAACGTGTCTCACTGTATGAAATGATGACATTGTGAGAAGCACTAATATAAAGTGTAGTAAGACATTTATTTACATCCAATCAATGTATACACAACATCCACACACACGCAGATAAAAGGGAAATTTTGAAAAGATTAAAATGCGGCTTAAGCCCTCTACTGTCCCCATCAGAGTAGCCACCTGTCGACGTCGAAAAAAATCTTTAGCAGATCTTCCTTTCCCTAATGTGTTTTCTAACCTTGTTTGTCTTATCTGTTTGATCTGAAGGGTGAATTTTTAGGAAAAGTCCAACATATATAATGTCGACGATTTGAAAGGCTTGATTTTACAGAGTTGTCAGTTGGTATTTTTGAAATGATTGTACCAACTCAGAGTTTTGTTTGAAATATTTGCAAGTAGGCCCAATTACTGAACTCTATCTAAACTTGGCCTTGGAAACCGAGATTCATAGAGTTTGGGGGCTTGATTAAGCAGGGGAAGGTGTTAGGCACCCCCCGACTTCCGTGAAACACGGTTATCGCGTCTTTTCAATTTCTCTATTTTATTTGCAACGTGTGTGTGTGTGTGTGTATACTTGCAGTAATTGAGCTTACGTGCTTGATTTGGAAGTAGTGTTGTGCTTCATTGGACCTATATACGAAGGGTTTGATTTAATAAAAAGTCCAATTTTATACAAGATATGAAAGTGATGTTTTGGAAGATGATTTTCAAACCCTTTTACTCACATAGGAATTGAAGCCTTTTGATACTTCTATTTTTTATTTTGCCTTCGGCTGGTTTTGATTTTATTGTCGAAATGCTAAGCATCCTCGACCAAAGAATGCATATACAAGTGTCGGGCCCCTTATGAGCATGGAAGCCATCGAAGTGACCCGAGCAATACAAACCACAATTTACTATGCTAAGACATTAAATTCGGAGAACCGTTTTAAGGTCCTTTTGATTTACATTATACAAAAGGACATGCAAGATGTATTTACAGTACAAAGTAGTCCATCGTGGGAATCGGATCTAGATTCATATAATTAATCAAAGATCCCGTGATTCCTAGGCTCACAGAATATTATCAAAAAGCCTGCACATCAAAGATATTGACAGAAAATGCAAATTGAAATCTAGACGTCGCAAGACAAAAGATTCATCAGTTAAATCCTTGCATGCGCGTAGCCAAAGCATCCCGTTTCCTCTAGATATAGATCTAGGGTCGCATAGCCTCTTTAATATTTACAAAACTAGAAAGAAAGCTAGATTTAAATAAATTGTAGTCATCCTAGCTTAACGGTTCTAGTTTAACAGCTTTTGAAGTCGAAATGGGCAGAGTTTTCTTTCTTTTCTTCTATTTTCTTTTTTTTCTCTAGGTGGGGCGGTCTTATTTATAAAATAGATGGCCATAGGGTCTACTCGCAACAACCGCAAGTCTAGTTGCGGCTCCTCGAGTGGGCCCCGATCCCGTGGGTCCCGTTATCTCGAAGTACATGCACTCTAACCAACGCGCTGTCTGCTTCAAACCTTCATAACCTTCAATCCGGGAGTCCGATTGAGGTGTGCTATACCTTTTTAGAAAGCCCTTTTCGAGAGCTACACAATAACATGTGATTTGACCTTTTATGAGTCCGGGAAGATGGGTCCATAACCAGATCTTCGAGTCTTTGCAGTCCGTCCGTTGAGCTGTCTTGTTCTATTTTCACTCGGGATTGATATTATGGTTCTGCATGACCTTCCTGGCATTGATTTGGCTTGATTTTAACTTGATTTGATTCCAAGTTGGTTTAACCCTTCCGGGGGTTGTCTCTAGGATTGACAAGGTTTTCGACTGTTTCTTAAGGTTGTCTCCATAGTTTGATCCTAACCGATTCAGTTCTTCCTCAAGGTCGTCTCTAAGGTTGACTCGATGTCCTAGGGTTGTCTCTAGGGATGATTTAATGCTTTGGGATTGTCTTCGAAGGTTGGCTTGGCCTCCCGGGATTGCCGCCGGGGTTACTGTACCTCCCAGGGTTATCGTCGGGGTTTAACTTGATCTCCTGGTGTTGTCGTCGGGGCTGACTTTGGTCTCCTGGTGTTGTTGTTGGGGTGACGGTACCACCCGAAGTTGTCGCTGGGGTTTGACTTGATCTTCCGGTGTTGTCGTCGGGGCTGACTTTGGTCCCCTGATGTTGTTGTCGGGGTGACCGTACCTCCCGGGGTTGTCGTCGGTGTTTGAATTAATCTCCCGGTGTTATCGTCGGGCTAACTTTGGTCTCCCTGTGTTGTTGCTGGGATGACTATACCTTCCGGGGTTGTCACCGAGGTTTAACTTGATCTCTCGGTGTTATTGTCGGGGTTACTATACCTCCTGGGGTTGTCTCTGGGGTTTGACTTGATCTCCGGTGTTGTCACAGGGGCTGACTTTGATGATTTGGACTTCCAGGATTGTCTCTGGAAGGTAAAAGATGATTTTGCCGTTCTGTAGGGTTAGTAACAAGAATGCAAAATTTTGAGTGTCAACAACAAGGTTTGAAATATGAGATTCATCAACATCTTATTTCTTATAAACTTTGTTTATATTCAGATATATTGGATAAAGCTCAATTGGTAGAACGAGAGAAAGAAGCAGTGCAACCATAAGACAACAATCGACAGCACAATAATAGTCGTACCAGTGACAACAATTATCGAAACAATGATAACTAGCGTACAGAAAATTATCATGCCAAAAATGGTAACCACTTCGGTGGTAATCCTGACTAAGATAATAGGAGAAGTGAGTCTAGTGGAAACAACTTCAAGAAGAGGAGATTCAACAATGACCTTGGAAAGACACTAACAACAACACCACCACCAGCACCAGTTTCTAGGGGAGGAGAACGACCACCAGTCAGATGTTACAAATGTGAACAGGAGGGACACATCAGTCCAAACTGTACACAGCAGCCCAAAGTGTGTTACAGTTATGGAAAGGAAGGTCACATAGCTCGAATGTGCCTTATAGCAAAATCAAGTCCAGCTGTAATGGTGACACCAAAGGTTGTTACGGACAAATCAAATTTGGTGGTCCAGGGGAGAGCTTTTGTTGTAACTTTCCAAAAAGCGAGAACCTAAACGAAGTTATCATGGATAAGCTAGTAATAAACTCTTGCGAAGTCTATGCCTTATTAGATATTGGTTCTACCCACTCTTTTATTTCACCTGCTTGTGCTCAACGTTTGAACTTGAATCCTGAGAAATTAGACTTTGACTTATCTGTTGAAACTCCGTTAGGAGAAACCTTCATTACATCCACAGTTTATAAATCTTATTTGATTCAAATCGATACCATCACATTACCTGTTGATCTCATCTCTTTGAAAATACTTGAATTTGATGTGATTTTAGGAATCGATTGGTTAACTACCCATCATACTAAAATTGACTACTTTCGTAAGGTCGTTAGTTTTTATATTCCTAATTAACCTGTTATGCGAATTCAAGCAACCAAACCAATCACTGTCATCTCTAACCATAATGTCATTCGTTTATTAAAAAATGGATGTCAAGCTTTTTTAGCCCATGTCACCGATTTAAACAAAAATACGTCAAATTTGAATGATATTTCTGTTGTTAATAAATTTTTTGATGTATTTCCTGAAGAATTTCCAAGCCTGCCCCCAGAACGTGAAATTGAATTTTGTATTGACCTTGAACCCGTACAAAACCCATTTCCAAAGCCCCATATCGAATGGCTCCTATTGAACTTCAGGAGTTAAAAGTCTAACTACAAGAGTTGTTAGGCATCGGCTTCATATGTCCTAGTACATCTCTTTGGGGTGCTCCTGTTTTATTCGTAAAGAAGAAAGACGGGAGTATAAGACTCTGCATTGAATATCAGAATATCAACCATGTCATCATTAAAAACAGGTATCCGTTACCTCGCATTGATGACCTGTTTGACCAATTGCAAGGAGCTTAATTCTTTTTAAAGATCGATCTTCGTTCTGGATATCATCAGTTAAAGATTAAAACTGATGACATTCAAAAGACTGCCTTCAGAACTCGGTACAGGTATTAAGAATTCATAGTCATGTCTTTCGGATTGACTAATGCTCCTGCTGCCTTCATGGATATTATGAACCGAATATTCAAGGAATATTTGGATCATTTTGTGGTTGTCTTTATTGATGACATTCTCATTTACTCCAAAAGCCGTGAAGATCATGAGCAACAATTGAGGTTGATACTTCAAAAGCTTCGTGAAAATAAGCTATATGCTAAGTTGAAGAAATGCGAGTTCTGGCTTGAGGAAGTAGCATTCCTTGGGCACGTGAAATCAAAACATGGAATATCAATTGACCCATCAAAGATTGAAGCAATACAAAGTTGGGGGAAACCTAAGACAGTAACCGAAATACGTAGCTTTCTGGGCCTAGCTGGTTATTAGCGAAGATTCGTAGAAGGATTTTCTCGAATCGCCACTCCATTAACTCAGCTGACTTGAAAAGATAAAAAATTTGAATGGACCGAGGAATATGAGAAGAGCTTCCAAGAACTTAAAAGGAGACTCATTTCAGCACCTGTTCTGACCATACCATCAGGTTCGGAGGGATTTGTCATCTACAGCGATGCTTCAGGAAAAAGGTTTAAGTTACGTTCTCATGCAACATGAAAACTTCATAGCATATGCCTCTCGACAAATCAAAGAATATGAGTGGAATTATCCTACTCATGATCTAGAGTTGTCAGCATTCATTTTTGCATTAAAGATCTGGAGACACTACTTGTATGGGGAGAAAGTGGAGATCAATACAGATCATAAAAGCCTCAAATATTTCTTTATTCAAAAGGAACTCAACATGCGACAACGACGTTGGCTTGAACTATTGAAAGATTACGACCATACCATCCAATACCATCTTGGAAAAACGAACGTTGTAGCTGCCGTGTTGAGTAGAAGATCATATGTTGGTACGAGTGCGATATTGGAAACACAAAGGCCCATTTTATATGACTTACAAAAGATGGAGATAGAGTTAAAGACTCCAGGGACCTACATAAAGATAGAACATGTACGAGTAGAACCGGATTTAATCGACAAAGTTAAAGCTGCTCAAGCTACAACCCCAAAGTTGATAAATATGAAGAAGAAAGTACAAGAAGGTGTTATTCTAGAAGCAAGAATCGACGAGGAAGTGATACTTCGAGTCAACTCTAGACTTTGTGTTCCTAACGACCCTGATTTGAAATATAAAATCATGATGGAGGCACACGACACACCGTTTGCAATCCACCCTAGAAGTACCAAAATATATCGTGATCTTCGACATACATTTTGGTGGAGCAATATGAAGAGAGAGATCGCGGAGTTTATCTTACCGTGTCTAACTTGTCAACGTGTCAAGGCAGAGCATCAAGTGCCAAATGGTCCGTTGCAACCACTTGAGAGTCCAGAATGGAAGTGGGAACACATCAACATGGATTTCGTGACGGGTCTTCCCAAGGTTTCTCAAGGCTTGGACGCGATTTGGGTCATTGTAGATAGATTAATTAAGTCTGCTCATTTCTTGCCTATACAAGAAACTTATTCACTTGAGCGTCTAGCTGGTATGTACATAAACGAGATTGTAAGATTGCATGACAAGCCAGTATCCATAGTTTATGATCGAGACCCTAGATTCACTTCACTATTTTGGGTCAACTTATAGAAAGCTATGGGCACTGAGTTACGATTCAGTTCTGCATACCATCCCCAAATGGATGGGCAAACAGAAAGGACTATTCAAATTCTTAAATATTTATTAAGACTCAGTGTACTAGACTTCAAAGGGAGTTGGGACAAGTACTTACCATTGGTGGAATTCTCTTACAACAACAGTTATCAAGCAAGTATAGTCATGGCTCCATTCGAGACACTGTATGGGAGAAAGTGTCGTTCTTCAGTATGTTGGGATAAAGTGGGCAAGGTAAAATTGTTGGGACTAGAGTTAGTATACATGACTACGAAAAAGATTTAAATGATCCGGCAATGTATATAAACAGCATAAGATCGACAAAAGAGTTATGTTGATCTTCATCGAAGGGACATGTAATTTAATGTCGGAGATCATGTATTATTACGTGTTGCTCCATGGAAAGGATTTACGAGATTCGAAAAGAGAGGAAAGGTAAACCCTCAATTTATTGGTCCATTTAAAATCTTGGACCGAGTAGGAACTGTGGCCTATAGACTCATCTTACCGCCAAGCATGTCTCGTGTTCATAACATTTTTAACATATCTATGCTATGTAAATATGTCAAAGTCCTGAACCACATTATTGAACTAGAACCAGGTGAGATAGCGGAAGATTTAACGTATGAGGAGGTACCTGTCAAGATCTTGGATAAGAAGGATCAGATTCTACCCTCAAAGGTTATACCTCAAGTCAAAGTTTTATGGAGAAACCATAATATTGAGGAAATGGCGTGGTAGTTAGAATCTGAAATGAGAGCAAGGTATCCTCACCTCTTCGAAATGTCAAGTACGTACGCTAATTTCGGGGACAAAATTTCATAAGGAGGGGAGGTTGTAAGACCCCAACTTTTTATGAATAAGATTTAATTTTCTTTATATATTATTTTAAATAGTAAGGTGTTAGTTTGATATGAAGATGAAGTTATGGGTTATATATGCAAATTATAGAAAATAAATAGTGTGTCGGAGAATATTCATTTTGTCGGAGAATATTCGTTTTGTCAGAGAATATTCATTTTGTTGGGAAATATTCCTTCTGTCGGAGAATATTATATTCGATAAAGTACGACGGCGGCGCCGAATTAACCAATCATTGGTGGATCCCCACAACGGAATAAATATCCGGTATAGAAAGCTACAGAAATAACCTTTTTAAAATTAACAGCACAATTTTTACTTAAACTGTTGAAATACCCTGTGATAAAAGTATAGTAATACGCGTTATTACACAGCAATTCACGGTATTGCACAATATTTTTTTGTTATTGATTCAATAATTTTTACAGTAACATCTGCACAATATTTTATATTATTATATAATTATCATGACATAGTAACTCATATTATTGAAATGATATTATTGAGTAGCATTATCGATAATGTCTAAAAATTTCTGTCGAGGAAAGGGCTTAGGTTATCTAATTGCGCGCCAGTAAGGAAAAATCCTTATCGAAAAGTCCCATATTTCTTGGGAATGATCTAGTTGTCAATATTGTGAATCTATAATATTAATGGTGAATAATTGTTGAAAGATTAAAAATGTGTTGATAGAAGATAAGTGATTTGTGGTAGATATTTATTTAATTTTTAATATAAATAGAGAGGTTGTCATGAGATGTTTGTTGTAAGTTTGGCTTTTTATTCCATGAACCCCCACATGCCAATTTGTCAAATCATCGGCAATAATTTATTTCAGTTTTGTTTTTTTATTATTATAATAGTAATAAAACAGAATACTTTTTATATAAAACATAATTTTTTTATAATATATATATAAAGTTATTTGTTTTATTAGAATATATTATATTATATATAAAATTATTTGTTTTATTCGAATATTATATTATTTTAAGAAAATCAGAGGAACGATTCTTCGTCCGTGAACCTTCAACTATTTCATCCGTGATTATTTTTAAACAGTGGTACACTGTCATTTTCCTATAAATAAGTTGCTTAGTTGAAGTATGAAACTTACACCAGAATCACAAAATTCTTCTTTTATAATATTGTGCGTATTTCTTTTGAGTATAAGGATACTTTGAGTAGCTAATAGTGCAACATTTTCTCAAGATAATCTCTATGATATCAGTCAGATCTAGTCTCCTACTAAGGTAAAAGATGTTATTTTCTTTCAATACTCGTAAATGATAGTATTCCCTTCCATACTCGTAAAGGTTATCATTTTCTTTCATACTCCATATTATGTAAGTGATGTTATTTCATTTCATATTCCGAAATATAAAATTACTATGATAAGTATTGATTCTATAATTCCTAAAATGATTAGAAAATATTTGAGATTTGCGCTTCATCTAATATCATTTCACTTGAATATTTGTCTGAACTTTCTTATTAAATTTTAATCTTTTCATGTCAGAGTATAATTCATCCGGAGTACTAGTCATCATAGAGTACTATTCATTTAGGGTACTATTCATAACAAACTATTCACGACAAAATTTAAATTTTTTTTGTCAAAATTATCTTTGAAATATGAATCTTAAATATCATTCTTGAATTTTACTCCACAATTGGTTATCATGTTGAAAATTTGAACATTTTTGAACTCTGGATACATTAAATTACAAATCTCTAATATTTATCTTTGATCTCACTTTTATTCATCCTTTATATCATTGTCATCATCATCATGCTTAAATTTGTTATGGAAAGTTATCTTTAGCACATAGTGCAAAGATGGACTGTTGATTGGTATGGTTATGACCAGGAACTGTGTATTGTTATAATCATGACCTTTAATGATACAGAAAAATGCTTGTGGTGAAAGTTCTCTTTGGCCCGTAGTGTAGAGATGGACAGGTGTTTGACATGATCATGACCATTGGTGATACAAATGAATATCTTTAGCCCGTAGTGCAAAGATAAATTGTTGATTTGAAATAATTATTGATTGGTGTTACAGGGATAAAATATTGATGATGGGCTTTTAAATCATAAAAGATAGTAGACATTATGCTCTACTTGACTCTTCTAATAGATTGTTATTTCTGTTGTAGTTGTTGATTTAAAACTTGTTGTCTATTATATTCTATCCGATTTTTCACTATCGAGGACTAAGAATAAGTTATTTTTCATTATCTTAGTCATAATATTATTTACTGGACTAGTTGAGTTCACCTTCTTCTTTCATTGTTCTCCTCAAGAAATGAGAGTATAGCTGAAACTAGTCGAGAAATGCAGTAATGGTTCGAGATAGTCACTATAGCAATCTTTACTATGTTATAAAATAGTGTGACAATAATTTTAATGAAGACTTAATTTTGAGTCTGGATATTGTCGTATCAAATATGATACAATATTTGTATTGAAACTCACATGCTGTGTGTTATCGTATTTTGCACTACAGTTAATAGTTGTAAATAGGAAAATTTGTATTTGGGTTTTATAATATGTATTTGGCGACTCAAAATGGGTTGTATGGACCTATTTTGGGGGCGTCACAACTGCCCCCTCCTATCTATTTATAGGAGGGATTAGTGACCCTTCAGAAGGGACGTAACCCCTTGAAAAGGTACTATTTAGCCAAAACAACGTAGTTTTAATGCTTAACAGAAAGGGCGCGTCTGTTCGGACAACAAAACGACGTAATTTTAGTCTTATAAGAACAAAAATGACGCAGTTTTAGTGTTAACAGAAAAGGTGCGTCCGTTCAGATAAAAACGATGTAGTTTTGGGGCGTCCGTTCAAACTGATAGTCTTTCCTAAAACGATGCAGTATTGACGTGTCCGTTCAGCAAATAACACTTCCCTAAACGACGTAGTATAATAATAAATACTGTTTATCAAATCGATACAGTTTTGATAATAGAACTAAATAAAATAAAATTTAAATAATTTTTTATTAAAAATTTAAATAAATTTTGTGACACCCCCAAATCCGGGTACTTCGTTACCACATGATTTGGTGTTCACTTTCTAAATAGAACATACATCTACCCATAATAAGGAATATAAAATAAATTACAACCTTGAATAAATAATAAAATCTTCCTTAAAAAGGAATTACAACCTTATTCAAAATCATCCCAGGGTTTATCTAACCTTAACATAAATAATAATGCGAAAATAAAAACATAACATAAAGTCTTATTACAATCAAAATCAAAAGATAACAAGTCTTCACTTGTTCATCTTGCCTTTCCCTTTACTTGTTGACGGTACGTCAACGTTCTCGGCTTTAACTGCAAGAGATTATTAAATATGCAAGAGTGAGCAAACAAATGCTCACTAGAATACAACAATAATAAGGATATAATTGAATAGTTTCAATATATCTGAATAACTTTACTTTCAACAACCATAAAGAATTGAATAATAATTCTTTCATTAATAACTAGAATTTCGAATATTGAAATCATCTGAGGGTCATAAGACCTTGAGCTTTTTTCCTAGGTTATAAACATTTCTATTTAAAACCTTTAACAATCATTTAGACTATGGACCTTAACTCGTACTTAGAGGGATCAGTCCTTCGTACCATGTATTGTGTACAATCATCTTAATGCTTTCGCATAGTAACATCCCCTAATAAATAGGGTTGTTCATCTCAGTATTTGAGTACAAGTCCGCACCAAAGAAAATTTGGTTTGGATCAGCTTAAAGGATAATTTAGGATTCAACGTTCATCAACTAAGGAATAGTTGAGTCGACTTACAATAATCAAGAATAATTCAATAATAACAATTATGAAATACTTATGCTCTAATATTTAACTTAAAGCATACGAAAGATAAGATAGACCTTACTTGAACAATAAGTCAAAGTCACTTTAAGTAAATCATGAATTTTCAATACATACTTGTCCAGTGCAGAAATAAAAGGACAATCTAGAACACAATAAATATTTAAATTTAAAATACTTTTATAACAATAACAAGTTTGAGTTTAGAAACTTGCACAATATAAGAATTAAAGAACTTGTATATAATTGACGAGTTTAAGGATAGAAAACTTGCCTCAAGCGCAAGCAACTATTAAAATCACATTTTTTAACACTTCCTACACACATATATTTAATCACAATAATCTAAATTAGTTAACACATAACTAATTCACATAATTGGTTAACCCATATAGGTTAACTCTTTCTAATTTAATTAATAAGTTAATAATTAACCGTCACATAATTAATTACACCACATAGGAATGCTCACATAATTAAATCAATAATAATTATGTGTTTCATATTAATTAAATTATAATTAAATAAATTATATATCAATCAATCACTTGATTTCTCTATTATATATCTCGATTTGATAATTTCAATAACTCGTATTCATGTATATGTAAGCAATTGTATTATATCATTATTAATTAATGTCAAATTGTCATTGCATCATGATTAATGACTTGATTTTTGTGATTTATGACATGGTTTATAATCTACTAAATTATTAGGGATGTAAATTATAATAATCCAACAATCATTGTTAAAATTCTTATGAAAATATTAAAATTATTTTAATTAAATAAGAAGTGAAGAAGTGGACATTCTTATTTATTAATTATTTAATAAAAATATTTACTTATAATCAATTATTAAAAACAAAAAAAAAATTTAATCAATAAAAAAATAAAATTAGTACAAATTTAACCATTATTGAGACAAACATTAGAATTTAATATGAAATAAGTAAATAGCATATTATTTATATGTAGAATTTTAGAAACAATTTAAAGTTTAAAGTGAACATATAAGAAATCGAACGAGTCGAACCACTCTCGAACTCGAACAGTCGAACATCACTCGAACAAGCAAACCACAATCGAACTCGAACCGAAAAATCGAACCGAACCTATACTCGAACATTCGAACCGAACTCGAACTCGAACTCTTCGAGTCGAACCGAACTGTTCACGAACAAATGCAAACCGAACTACATGTTTCGCGAACAAGTTCGGTCGAACAATCGAACGAGACCTCTTGTACGAACTCGACTCGCTTTGATGCTCTACTCGAACTCGAACCGAACCGAACCGGTTCGCGAACGGTTCAGTTCGTTTGCAGCTCTAATTCTCTCTAACTTTTCTCTATTCTTTCTTTCTTTGTTTTCTTAAACTAATGTACTATTGTATATACTGCTATACATATAATTATATAGAATATATAACTGCTATATATTAATTACATATACTAACTACTAGTTAATACATAGGTTACAAAATTTTGAATTTGAAAAGCCATAAGGCTTGTTTGGCAAAAATTGTTTATTTTTAAAAACTAACTTTTTTGAGCTTAAGGCCCTGTTTGGTAAAATATGATTAAAACAAAAGTAAGGGCCTTGTTTGGTAAAACTTTTTAAAATCATTTTCTTTATTTTAATAAATTCCTTTTAACACATACTTTAAATGTTACACTTTAATTAATTAAATCTTTAACATTCTTATTTAATTAATTAAAATCTAACCTCAATTAATCACATAAAAAAATTATCATATAACAATTATAATTACTCGCTAATTATAATTCATGTAACATTTATCACATAACTCATCTAATTTAATTATCTCAATTAAATTAGAACTATACTATAAAATCAATACATATTAATTAAATTAAATATTAAATATTCACTTAATTAATATACAACTCTTAATTAAATCACTCCACAAATTCACATAATTTATTTATTCAACTCAATAAATATTAAAATTTAATATATAAAATCTCAATCGTTATAAGCTTCCCTCCTTAAAAGGATTCTGTCCCCAGAATCACACATAAAAAAAATATCTCGTCTATTATATTCTTACCCCCTTAAAAGAATTCTGTCCCCAGAATCAGTACATAAGGGTTTCACAAAACTAAGCAAATAATTGCGGATAAGATTTCATCATAACATCTTCGAGTTCCCACGTAGCTTCTTCAGTACTGTGGTTCCTCCATATTACCTTAACAGAAGGTATCACTTTATTTCTAAGTACTTGTTCTTTTCTATCAACTATTTGAACAAACACTTCTTCATATGTTAAGTCTTTATCGAATTATTAAGGTTCGTATTCTATTACATGTTTGTAGTAGTGCTTGTAAGGTCTCAACACAGAAATGTGGAAGACGTTATGTATATTCTCTAGCTCCGGATGTAACGCCACCTCGTAAGCTACCTCGCCCACCTTTCGTAGTACCTCGAAAGGTCCAATAAATCGGGAACTCAGCTTCCCCTTCTTGCCAAATCTAATCTTCCCCTTCCAGGGAGATACTTTCAGGAAAACAAAACTTTCTGGTAAAAATTCTCAGTTCTGTCGATGTTGATCGACATATTTCTTCTGTCTGTCTTGAGCAGCAACCAATCTTGTTCTGATCAGCTTCACGATTTTGGCAATTTGTTGTACCAGTTCCGGCCCCAACAGTTGACGTTCACCGACTTCATCCCAGTACAAGGGAGTTCTGCATTTTCTGTCGTATAACGCTTCATAAGGCGGCATGCCGATACTTGCGTGGTAACTATTGTTGTAGGCGAACTCCACCAATGGTAGATGATCATCCCAGCTTCCCTTGAAGTCCATTACGCAAGCTCTCAGCATGTCCTCAAGTGTCTGAATCGTTCTCTCGCTCTGGCCATCAGTCTGAGGATGGTATGCCGTACTCATTCGCAATTGTGTTCCCAGACACTCTTGCAAACATTTTCAAAAGTTTGACATAAAATGCGGATCTCTATCGGACACAATCGACACTTGAACACCGTGTCGAGAGATAATTTTCTTAACGTATAATTTCGCTAATTGATCCAAGTTATACTTAATCCTGATCGGTAGAAAGTGGGCTGACTTCGTCAGTCGATCCACTATAACCTATATCGCATCAAATCCCTTCTGAGTCGCTGGAAGACCAACCACGAAATCCATCGTGATGTGCTCCCACTTCCACTCTGGAATTTTTAACGGTTGCAGCAGTCCACTTGGTCTCTGTTGTTCTGCTTTAAATTTCTGGAACGTTAGACATTTTGCAACGCATTCAGTAACGTCCCTCTTCATGTTCGGCCACCAGAAAGGGTGCCTGAGATCTTGGTACATCTTCGTACTCCCAAGGTGAATCGAATATCTAGAACTGTGAGATTCGCTCAAAATCTCCTCTTTGACTTCTGGTACTAGCGGTACCCAGATTCTCCCTTCAAATCGTAACAGTCCTTCGTTATCGATCTTGAACTTGAACTCTTTGCCGTCGACTATTCTCTTCTGAATCTTCTCGCATTCTTGGTCATTAAGTTGTGCTTCTTTCACTTTGTCTACCAGAGTAGAACCAGCAGTTACTTGAAACAACTTCTCATCCGATTCTTTTTTAAACTTCACTTCCAGTTCTAATCTAGCCATCTGTTCTATCAACTGATCTTGATCAGTCAACATGTTCAGCTTCTCCCGACCTTTTCTGCTCAAAGCGTGGGCGACGACGTTAGCTTTACCCATATGGTAAAGTATCTCGCATTCGTAGTCCTTGATCAGTTCCAATCATCTCCTTTGGCATATGTTTAAATCCTTTTGAGTGAAGATATACTTCAGACTCTTATGATCTGTATATATCTTACACTTTTCTCCATATAATTAGTGTCTCCAAATCTTAAGAGCAAACACTACTGCTGTCAATTCTAAGTCGTGGGTCGGATACCCCTTCTCATAATCCTTCAGCTGACGTGACGCATAGGCAATGACTTTACCGTTCTGCATCAGCACACAGCCTAATCCCTTATGTGACGCATCACTGTATACTACGAAATTTGCCGTACTATCCGGCAAAGACAACACAGGCGCAATACTCAACCAGTTTTTTAGTTCTTGAAAACTTTCCTCACACTTTTCCATCCAAATAAATTTAACTATTTTGCGAGTCAAATTTGTCAACGAAGTTGCGGTCTTCAAAAATCTTGGATAAATCTCCTGTAATAACCTGCCAATCCCAAGAAACTCCTCACTTCAGACGGCAGTCTTTCGGTTGATCCCAATTCATCGCGGCTTCAACCTTCGACGGATCTACCAAAATCCCATCCTTATCGATCACGTGGCCCAGAAATTGCACACGTTCTAACCAGAATTCGTATTTTGAGAACTTTTGTATAGTTTTTCCCGTCTCAGCGATTCCAACGTCAGCCTTAAATGTTCGGTGTGTTCCTCCTCGGTCTTAGAATAAACCAAGATGTCATCTATGAACACCACTACGAACTTATCTAGGAACGGCTTGAACACCCTATTCATTAAGTCCATAAATGCAGCTGGGGCATTCATTAGACCAAATGACATCACTAAGAACTCGTAATGTCCATACCTAGTTTTGAAAGCCATTTTCGGTATATCTTCCCTTCTCACCTTCAATTGATGATACCCGCTTCTCAAATCAATTTTCGAGAAGTGTTTAGCACCCTTCAGTTGATCGAATAAGTCATCGATCCTAGGTAAAGGATACCTATTCTTGATCGTAACTTTGTTCAATTCCCTATAATCAATGCAAAGCCGCATCGATCCATCCTTCTTCTTCACGAATAAAACTGGCGCTCCCCACGGCGAAACGCTCGGCTGAATATACTTCTTTTCCAGCAATTCTTGCAGTTGAACCATCAGTTCCTTCATCTCGATTGGAGCCATTTGGTACGGAGCTTTTAAAATTGGAGCAGTTCCCGGTGCTAAGTCGATCACGAACTCTATCTCCCTATCTGGCGGAAGTCCTGGTAAGTCGCTCGGAAATACGTCCACAAACTTCCTAACCACTGATATCTCTTCTATCTTCGGGCTCTCCTTACGCGTATCTACTATGTAGGCTAGATATCCTACACAACCTTACGTCAAACGTTTCTTGGCTTGCATAACTGTCAGACAACTCGCTTGTCCAGGCGATTTACTACCATAGAACACTACTTTCGAAGGAGTCGTAAGGTTTACCGACTTCTTCTGACAGTCGATTACCGCCCCATGGTTGAACAACCAGTCCATCCCCAATATGACGTCGAATTCCCCAAGTTTTATCGGAATCAAATCTACCCTCAGCCCCTTAATGTCCAATCTACAGTTCTTGTATACAAACCTAACAGGAATAACTTCCCTATTCGTAATTTCTATGTTCAAGGGGTAAACGAACTCCTCTCTAGGTAAATCTAGGGTCTTAGCAAAATCATCAGATATGAATGAACAAGTAGCAGCCGAATCAAATAATATATATGCATTTATACTATTGACCGAAATAATAACTGACACCACATCTTTTGATTGCACAGCATCCTGCACCGTTATGTTGAATGTCAGGGCAGTGGGTCGAACAGCCTACAATGGTGCAACGATAGTCAAGGTACTGCCGCTCCCATTTCCTCCGCTCCCTGCTGACCCTCTAGCTATCTTCTTAGGGAAACTACGATCCATGTGATCCTTGGATCCACATGTGTAGCAAGCTCCCTTCTTTAGGTTTAGGCAATTTGGCGCAATGTGGCCTTCCTGACCACAGTTGAAGCACACCCGCTTGCCCTTCATGCACACTCTAGTGTGATTCTTCCCGCACATAGCACATACTTCAAACTTCATCTTTGGCTGGCTTCCCTGCTGACTCCCAGCAGAGGTGTTGTCGTTCTATTTCCTTTTCTGGTTGATAGCCCCGCTACCACCAGCCTTGGTTTCCGTCTCATTCTTCTTCTTCGTATCCTGATTGAATTTTGTTACCACGTCGCTTCCTCCCTTAGTGAGTATAGCCTTTTCCAGCACAGCTGCGAACGTGTTCAGCTGGAACATAGAGACCTTACTGTAGAGCCAGGGCTTCAGTCCCCGCTCAAACCTCCTCGCCTTCCTAGCGTTGGTACTGACCTGGTATGTAGCGAACCTGGCCAGCTCGTTGAATTTTACGGCATACCCTAACACCGTCATCCCTCCCTATTTAAGCTCTAGAAACTAGGCCTCCATTTGGTCCTGCGAGCTCACGAGAAAATACATTTCAAAGAACATCTCTTTGAAACGCTCCCACGGTATCACTCCTTCACCCTCTCTGGTCTTGTTGGCTTGCCACCAGAAACTAGCATCCAACTTCAAAATAAAAGTCGCAAATGTCGTCTTCTGGTCTTCGCTAACTTTAGCCACATCGAAGACTTCCTCCATCTCCATCACCCACGTCTGGGCATCTATAGGGTTTACCGATCCCTTGAATTTAGACGGTCCTACTGCCTTAAATTCCTTGAAAGTCGTGCCCTGCACTTGCAGCTAATTCGCAAGCACTCCCGTCAGTAGGTTCACCAACTGTTGAACCGTATTGGGATTCGACCCATCGTTATTGTTGTTTGTCAAACCCTCGGGGTTTTGACGTGTAGGTCTTCTTCTAAGAGGCATTTTCTGTTAAGAAAATATTATTATTAGATCCTTTATTCAATTCTTATGTAATCAAATTCATACTTAACCATTTTAAGTAATTCAATTCATATATGAGCACATAGCAGATCAATAACTTCTTTTATTCATTACTCGTAATAAAACATCAAATAGATAGCATTTCTGCTATTCACATCATCTTTCCTGAACTGAAAGAGTTACAGGATTACATTATTAACTCATCCCATTCTTATCTCAAATTATGGGATTTGCATTTATTTATTACAAAAAGAAACACATAATTAAAGACTCTATTGTCTAGGCATGTTAAGACGTCGCACAACCTCTCTACGTTCTTCCTCTATCACCGAAACACCGTTCTTCGGTCCACCACGTACCATGGTAAACCTTGGAACTGAGCTGGGTAATAGAAGACACGATCCTGTGCTCTATCTATAGCAGTATGGAAGGGGTATTCCGTTTCCCTCAGCTTGGCCTTCTTGGCTTCAGCCTCATATTCAGCTCGGTCGGCTCGTTGAATAGCCCTCAAGCTTATTTCCTCAGCTCTGGCACACTTCGTCGACTCCTCTTTAATGTCTTGCTTCAGATTTGCTAGCTCGGCCCATGCCTCGTCTCTATCATTTTCTACGTGGATTAGCTTCCACTGCACGTTTCCTAGCTCACTATCTATCTCCTCGATAGTCTCGTCCCGCTGCTAGATGGTAGTCCGACTCTCGTCCACCAGCTCCTGAAGCTCCACATTACGGTCGTAGATCGCCTCATACATCTTAGCACTAGTAGAGTGAGGTGGGAATTCCTCTTCATCCTCATCCTCTTCCTCTGGAATAGGTGTCAGCTCATGCTCCTGACCAGCCACGGTGATCACTGGAGATGGCTCTCTCCTAACCAACTGCTCTCAGACAACATGGATGTCTCGGGGCTCCTCCTCTCTAAGCACCTGAGGTAACTCCTCTCTAGCCTGACTAGATTCTCCAACGTTCGTCATCCTAATAAAAGAATTTTAAAGTTTATTATTATGTGATATCGAGTTGTCACTCTTCGAATACTTAAACGTAAACGCATAGCACATAAGGTAGTTTATTATCTTTACCTATCACCACTATCTTTTCGATTTTCCTATAAGGCTACTACCTAAGGTTTTTCCCCCCACCTAATGTTCATAACCAACTGCTCTAATACCAACCTGTGACACCCCAAAATTTTGGTACTTCGTTTCCACATGATTTGGTGTTCACTTTCTAAATAGAACATACATCTACCCATAATAAAGAATGTAAAATAAATTACAACCTTGAATAAATAATAAAATCTTCCTTAAAAAGGAATTACAACCTTATTCAAAATCATCCCAGGATTTATCTAACCTTAACATAAATAATAATGCAAAAATAAAAATATAACATAAAGTCTTATTACAATTAAAATCAAAAGATAACAAGTCTTCACTTTTTCATCTTGCCTTTCCCTTTACTCGTAGACGGTACGTCAACGTTCTCGGCTTTAACTGCAAGAGATTATTAAATATGCAAGAGTGAGCAAGCAAATGCTCACTACAATATAACAATAATAAGGATATAATTAAATAGTTTCAATAGATCTGGATAACTTTACTTTCATCAACCATAAATAATTGAATAATAATTCTTTCATTAATAACTAGAATTTCGAATAGTGAAATCATCTGAGGGTCATAAAACCTTCAACTTTTATCCTAGGTTATAAACATTTCTATTTAAAACCTTTAACAGTCATTTAGACTATGGACCTTAACTCGTACTTAGGGGGATCAGCCCTTCGTACCATGTATTGTGCACAACCATCTTAACGCTTTTATATAGTAACCTCCCATAATAAATAGGGTTGTTTATCTCAGTATTTGAGTACAAGTCCGCACCAAAAAAAGTTTGGTTTAGATAAGCTTAAAGGATAATTTAGGATTCAACGTTCATCAACTAAGGAATAGTTGAGTCGACTTACAATAATCAAGAATAATTCAATAATAATAATTATGAAATACTTATGCTTTAGAATTTAACTTAAAGCATACGAAAGATAAGATAGACCTTGCTTGAACAATAAGTCAAAGTCACTTTAAGTAAATCATGAATTTTAAATACATACTTGTCCAGTGCAGAAATAAAAGGACAATCTCGAACACAATAAATATTTGAATTTAAAACACTTTTATAACAATAACAAGTTTGAGTTTAGAAACTTGCACAATATAAGAATTAAAGAACTTGTATATAATTGACGAGTTTAAGGATAGAAAACTTGCCTCAAGCGCAAGCAACTATTAAAATCACGTTTTTTAACACTTCCTACACACATATATTTAATCACAATAATCTAAATTAGTTAACACATAACTAATTCACATAATTGGTTAACCCATATAGGTTAACTCTTTCTAGTTTAATTAATAAGTTAATAATTAACTGTCACATAATTAATTACACCACATAGGCATGCTCACATAATTAAATCAATAATAATTATGTGTTTCATATTAATTAAATTATAATTTAAATATTTAATCTAATTATAATTACTTAAATTATAATCACATCTTATATTAATTAAATTATAAACAAATTATAATTTATAATTAATTAAACTACATTATGCATTTAGTAAATTATAATTACACAAATTATAATTTATAATTAATCATGCAAATATTGAATTATAATACACAAATTATAATCTATAATTAATCATGCATTTATTAAATTATAATTAACATTTACTTGATTAAAATAAATTAACTAATATTAATTATAATTTAACAAAATTATAATTTAAATTATACATTTTCTCTAATTATAATTATTCAAAATTATAACCACAAATTATATTTTATTAATATAATTTGTTAATATTCATTTAGCATTTTAATGTAAGTCTAACATGCTATCACATATTCACATTATGTTAACTTTCATGACCTAAATAAAATGCACAAAAAAATAAAGCATCGTTACTTTCTGCATACCCCCCGTCGGGGCGAGGTTTTACTCTTGACAGGCCCGCCGGGGCAGGTCTCCTGCAGGGTCGGCAGACATGCTCACGAATCGTGCAGAGAAAAAGTCAATTTGGCTTATTTCTCCACACCAAATTCCAATTCTAGTTCATACAATTCATATCAATTCTTAGAAAATATAAACTTAGAGGTTCAACATGATTCTAACATACATAAACATTATAACACATAATAAAATCACAATTTTCATGATTTTTGAAGAAAACACAATATCAAGCGTTCTTGACGAAAATTGCTATTGTGAATTCGTGTTTAAATCGATTCATGAAATTCCAATTGTACTAACTCTATTCTTTAACATATTAACATAATCCATGATCAATTCAAACAACAATTGATAAACACATAACAATTTTGATGATTTAAAGATTATTTTCAGAAAACCAATTCTCTGTAACTACTTGATGAACATGAATCCCTCATGTTCATCATTGATACATAAATTAACAACTAAACCAAGCATACAATCATACATGGACATGATATAAACAAATTATACATATAGAAACCATTATCATGAAATTATCATAAGAATTCAATTAATAGAGAACTTAAATTTTATAAAGAACACAATTTCTAACAACTAAAAGATGAGAGTTATACCCTTATGCTTAGTGGATTGAAAGGAGAGGATGATGATGAAAATCTCAAAGATTTTCTTCTTTTTCTTCTTCCTTTCTCTTCTTTTCTCTCTAGACTACTTTGTATTCTCTCTAACTTTTTTCTGTTCTTTTTTTCTTTGTTTTCTTAAACTAACGTACTATTGTATATACTGATATACATATAATACATATAATTATATAGAATATATAACTGCTATATATTAATTACATATACTAACTACTAGTTAATACATAGGTTACAAAATTTTGAATTTGAAAAGCCATAAAGCTTGTTTGGCAAAAACTGTTTATTTTTAAAAACTAACTTTTTTAAGCTCAAGGCCCTGTTTGGTAAAATATGATTAAAACAAAAGTAATGGCCTTGTTTGGTAAAACTTTTTAAAATCCTTTTCTTTATTTTAATAAATTCTTTTAACACATACTTTAAATATTACACTTTAATTAATTAAATCTTTAACATTCTTATTTAATTAATTAAAATCTAACATCAATTAATCACATAAAAAAAATTGTCAAATAACAATTATAATTAGTCGCTAATTATAATTCATGTAACACTCATCACATAACTCATCTAATTTAATTATCTCAATTAAATTAGAACTATAATATAAAATCAATACATATTAATTAAATTAAATATTAAATATTCACTTAATTAATATACAACTCTTAATAAAATCACTCCACAAATTCACATAATTTATTTATTCAACTCAATAAATATTAAAATTTAATATATAAAATCTCAATCGTTACAAATTTTATCCAAAAAAGTATATATATAAGGACCCAAACCTACGAACCACGAACCACGTGCCACGTGCCACGTGCCATGAGCCCGAGCCCAAGCCAGGCCAGGCCGACCGGTTGGTCAGCAGGGACGGCGCGTGCGTGGGTTTAAACCAAGTCTTGGATAAGTCCTCTTCCTTCCACAAAAGTAGGGCGCCCTTTGAGGCCCAAACTCAAGAGCAACTTTAATGATATATAAACCTAATAATTCTTTAGTTCTTAACCGATTTGGGACTTGACTTTCAACATGTATTTATTATCATTTATTATTTTCAAGGGTGATCTTTGGGAGATAATATCTCATTCATTACTCCATGGATTTGAGCTTCTAAATACTTAATTTAATCTATTCATGGAGTAGAATACATTGATATGTGGATTTACTTTAAATAATTATTAAAATTACTTTAATTTTTGGCTCAAATTCTAACAATCTCCCACATGAATGATATTGACTGCCAGCCTTATGCAAATGTTATGCAAACTCTAAGAGAGAGAGACAGACAGAATTAGAAAGCATCTATATCGAGAGTGGTAGCTTTTGGCTTTGAACCTTCCCTTGTGAAAGATTATCGGTTTTACTGGTTGTCTAGTGAACATCATGTCTGGAACTGTCCAATCGTTTGTGTAACTCTAGACAATAGTAATTCACACAGAATCTTTCCAGACATTATTTGGTTCTCATAATTTTGTTCATTTCGGCCCCGAACAATCCCGAATTTATGAGTGCTTTAGAGAAGTATAGCCTTATCATTCTCATAGAATTGACTCAGTTCACACTCACATAGGTGATTCTTAATAAGAGTATCTTGCCATACCCCACTTGTTTAACAAGGTTGAAGAATCATTAAAAGCATAGCTTATCATGTAACCGCTGCATGTATCACTATTTCTTATCATAGGAATGAGCAGAAGAAATTAATTTCTTCATAGTGATTTGGTTGGATCGTTTACAATTTAGTTGTCACTTTGAACCTAGATTTTGGGATCTCCAGTCAACTAGGTTGGGTTTCCATCATGACGATCCTTGCTTATATGCTTTAAACCCAATCCCCTCGAAGTTATTTTTACTTGCTCTATAGTCAAACCTTTAGTCAACGGATCAGCTATATTTTATTTCGACTTTATGTATAAATAGACATAATGCCGTTAGAGAGCAATTGTTTCATGGTATTATGTCTACGACGAATATGTCTAGACTTACCATTATATATGTGACTTTGTGCCCTTCCAATTGTTGATTGACTATCACAATGGATACAAATAGGTGGCACAAGTTTAGGCCACATAAGAATATCTTCTAAAAAATGACGAAGCCACTTAGCTTCTTCTCCAGCCTTATCAAATGCAATAAATTTAGAGTCCACCGTTGATCGAGCAATTCATGTTTGTTTAGAAGATTTCTATGATACTGCTCCTCCACTTAGTGTAAAAACAACTTGTGGATTTAGAGTCTTTTGTATCCGATATCCAGTTGGCATCACAGTGTCCTTCAAGTACTGCTGGATATCTTGAGTAGTGCAATCCAAAATTTTGAGTATATTTTAAATACCTTAAAACTCTTATAATCTCTTTTCAGTGATCTTTTCCTAGATTGCTTATAAACCTACTTAATTTATTGACAGCATTTGCTATGTCAGGACGTGCACAATTCATTACGTACATAAGGCTTCCAATTATTTATGCATATTCAGATTGTGATATGCTCTCTCCTTTATTTTTAGACAAGTTTAGATTTATATATACCAGTGTTTCCACAGGATTGCAATCGTATTGATTGAATTTCCTGAGTATTTTCTCAATATAGTGTGATTGCGATAACACTAATCCATCCGATATTTTAGAAATTTTAATTCCTAATATTACATTGGCAACACCCATGTCTTTCATGTCAAACATATTATTTAATATTCTTTTAGTAGTTTTAATGATTTTATTATTACTATCCATAAAGAGCATATCATCTACATAAAGACAAATAATGACATACCCTTTCTCGGTGTCCTTAACATACACATATTTGTCACACTCATTTATTTTGAAATCATTTGACAACATTGCACTGTCAAATTTTTCATAATATTCTTTAGGTACTTGTTTTAATCCATAAAGGGACTTCACAAGCCGACAAACTTTATTTTCTTGTCCTGGAATAATATACTCTTCTAATTGTTCCATGTAGATTTCTTCTTTTAAATATCCATTCAAGAAAGCTGTTTTCACATCCATTTAATATATCTCTAAATTATATATAACTGCAATGACTATTAACATCCTAATTGAGGATATTCTTGTCACACGAGAATAAGTATCAAAGTAATCCAAACCCTCCTTTTGCCTATATCCTTTGATTACAAGTCTTGCTTTATATTTATCTATAGATCCATCTGCTTTCATTTTCTTCTTGAATATCCACTTATATCCAAGAGGTTTAGAGCCTGGTGAGAGATCTACTAATTTCCACGCATGATTATGCAGAATGGATTCTACTTCACTATTTATAGTCTCTTTTCAATATGGAGCTTCGGGACTCAACACTACTTTTCTATAAGTTTGAGGCTCATTTTCTAACAAATAAGTTAAAAAATTTGGACCATAAGATTTTGATGTTCTAGCACGTTTACTACGTCTAGGTTCATCAATATCTTCTAATCTGTGATCACTATCATTAACAGTGTCATAAGTTCTTTTGTTTAAACTTGTTTCTTGTTCATTAGAACTTGACTCTTGTTCCTTTTTATTAGGAAATATTGTTTCAAAGAATTCAGCATCTTTTGACTCAATAATACTATTATCATGTATTTTCTCTATTTTTAATTTATTAACCAAAAATCTATATGCACTGCTATTATTAGCATAACCAATGACTATACAATCTATTGTTTTTGTCCTATTTTCACCTTTTTGGGTGGAGGAACCATTAGTTTTGCTAACCCTCCCCCCCCCCCCCCCACACACACACTTTTAAGTGTTTATAAGACGACTTACGTCCTTTTCATAATTCATAAGGTGAAGCATTAGACTTCTTTTGAGGTATTCGGTTGAGAATATAATTTGCTGAAAGAAATGCTCCCCCCCCCCCCCCCCCCACAAATTCTGAGGTAGCCCAGAACTTAATAATAATGCATTCATCATTTCTTTCAAAGTTCTATTCTTTCTTTCTGTAACACCATTTTGTTGTGGTGAATAAGGTGCAATTGTTTGGTGTATGATACCATGTTGTGAACAAATTTTAACAAAGGAAATTCATATTCCCCACCTCTATCACTTCTAACTATATTGATCTTTTTATCAAGTTGGTTCTCTACCTCATTTTTGTAATGTATAAACATTTCCAAAGCCTCATTTTTACTTCTCAATAAGTAAACATAACAATATCTTGTACAATCATCTATAAAAGTGATAAAGTATTTCTTACCTCCTCTTATTTTTATATACTTTAAATCACAAATATCAGTATGTAACTCAAGAGGTTCTGTACTTCTTTCAATAGATTTAAAAGAAAATTTTTAAAGTTTTGGTTCAACACAAACTTCACATTTATGATTAGAGTTAATCTCATATTTTAGCAAACATTCCATATTAATTAATCTACGTATAGTATTATAATTAACATGTCCTAATCTACCATGCCATAAATTAGATGACTCAATCATATAAGCAGAAGATGTAATTTTCTTAATATTAGAAGGTACAATTGTCATTACATTCATTTTGAAGAGCCCATTGCTCATATAACCCTTCCCCACATACATCCCATTTTTCGTTGGGACAAACTTGTCCGATACAAAGACCAATTTAAATCCCTTTTAACTAAGAAAGGATCCTAACACTAAATTCTTCTTAATAGCAGGCACATAGAGCACGTTGTTGAGGATGAGTTCTTTTCCATATGTCATCTTCAGAACCACCTTTTCTTGTCCAAAAATCTTGGATGAAGAAGAGTTTTCCATGTATAATTATTCTCCATTCTTAATTTCTTATTATGTGGAGAACATCTTCATGTCAGAACACACATGGCGGGTTACTCCAGTATCTACCCACCATTCCTTGGGATTCTTAACCAGATTTACTTCAGAAACGATCGCTGAAAGGTTCATTTCAAAAACATCTTGAAGAATACCATCCACTTCCGTTACATTGGCTTGTGCGGACTTCTTATTCTGATATTTGTGTTAACGACAATCTTTTGTCCTATGTCCGGGCTTGTCACAAATGTAGTATTTGCCTTAAAACTTTTTATTTGCTCCCTATTGAGGCCCATTGCCGGAGTACTTTCTCTTTTTAGACTATGGACCTTGTTCCACCACGTTGGCTTTATATTCCACAAAAGTCCTTGATTTCTTCTCAGAAGCACGATTGTCCTCTTCTATCCTTAATCTTACGATTAAGTCTTCAAGTTTCATCTCTTTGCGTTTATGCTTGAGATAATTCTTAAAATCATTCCACATTGGAGGTAATTTTTCAATAATAGCATCAACTTGGAAAGATTCACTTAAGGGAATATCTTATGCATGTATTTCATGCAGGATTACTTGTAATTCTTGGACTTGATTGATGACTGCCTTGGAATCCACCATCTTTTAGTCCAAAAACCTGCCAACTACAAACTTCTTCGTGCCAGCATCTTCTGTTTTATACTTTTTATCCAAAGAATCCCATTATTCTCTTGCTGTTTTGAGAGAACTATACACATTGTATAATGTGTTGTCCAATCCATTAAGGATGTAATTTCGGCACAAAAAATCTTCATGTTTCCATGCATTTATTGCGACAACAACATGCCTATCTGTTTCATCTTCTTTGAGCACATGGGGATCTTCGTGAAGAAACATTGCCAAGTTCAGAGTAGTAAGATAAAACAACATCTTTTGTTGCCACCTTTTGAATTTTTTTCCATTGAACTTTTCTGGTTTTTCACCATGGTTCACAAGAACGTTTGGTATCACAGGTGTAGAAGAAGAAGAATCGATTTTGGTAGCCATATTGATTTCAAATATATATATATATATATATATATATATATATATATATTTTAATTGTCTTAAGATTGTTAGTAAAACAGAATGGATACTATATATATATATATATTAACTTATCTCAAAAATTGCAAAAACGAATTTGTCAAGGCTAGTACTTTGTACTATGTCCTTAAGACAATTATATCCTCCTTATAGTGCTTAGAGTTGATAGCACTTGTCTCCCAAGATACAATGACAATCGTATACTTTAGTAGCACTCCAAATAGCATACACAACGAACCAAAAGAAATGCTCTAGACTTTCTCTCAATTAAACTATGAACTGCTTAATAAATAATAAAGAGATGAACACTTAGAATGCTTAATGTTTCGATGATTTGAAATAATGAAATGGTTGCCCCCTCATATTTATTTATAAGAGGGATTAGTGACCCTTCAGAAGGGACATAACCCCTTGAAAAGGTACTATTTAGCCAAAATGACGTAGTTTTAAGGCTTAACAAAAAAAGCACGTTTGTTAGGACCACAAAACGACGTAGTTTTAGTCTTATCAGAACAAAAATGACGTAGTTTTAGTGTTAGCAGAAAAGGCGCATCCGTTCAGACAAAAACGACGTAGTTTTGGGGGGTCCGTTCAGATTGATAGGCTTTCCCAAAACGGCGCAGTATTGACGCGTTTGTTCTGCAGATAGCGCTTTCCAAAATGACATAATATAATAATAAATAATGTTTATCAAAACGATAAAGTTTTGATAATAGAAATAAATAAAAAAAATTAAATAAATTTTTTAATAAAAATTTAAATAAATTTTATCCAAAAATATATATACAAGGACTAAGACCCACAAGCCCGAGCCAGGACTGCCAATCGGTCGGCGACGGCGGCGCTCTTGTGTGGGTTTGAACTAAGCCTTGGCTAGGTCCTCTCCTTTTCACAAAAGTGGGGTGCCCATTGGGGCCCAAACCCAAAAGCAAATTTAATGTATATAAACCTATTAATTATTCAGTTCTTAACCGATGTGGGACTTGGCTTCCCATATGTATTTATTATTATTTATTATTTCTAAAAGTGATCTTTGGGAGTTAACATTTCATTCATTACTCCATGGATTTGAGCGTCTAAATACTTAATTTAATCTACTCATGGAGTAGAATACATTGATATGTGGATTTACTTTAAATAATTATTAAAAATCATTTTAATTTTTGGCTCAAATTCTAACATTAAATACAATAAAGAACTCCATGTTCAAATAAAGCTTTCCACTGCGATGGACACCTATGTTGGATTTATATGTTATGCATATATGCAATTAAATTACACAATTAAGGGCGGAAGCGCGATAAATAAGATTTTAAAAATTTTATACAAACCCCCACCATGATCATATTTTGTGCTCAATTATCAATAACAGAAAAGTAAGGATAAATTAGAATCATACCCTTGTAGAATCTAGTTTTCACAGGTACGAGTTCAACTCCTTGCTCTCCTTGATCTCCTTGAATCTCCTGTATTGGCTCCTTCTTTTGATCAACGTTAGCCACCCAAGTGTTTGGCCTCTAGAGGTGATCCAACAAGGAAAAGGAATTGCTCAAGAAGATGGGTGATTAGCTAAACCCTTGTTTTATGTTCTCTGTAGAAAAACTAGTACTCTCCAACTCTTGAAATTACGTATATCTCATATCTGATATAAGACCCCTCTTATATAGATATTGGTTAACCATACTAATATAATTAGAATAGGGTTTCATTTAATTAATTAATTAAACTATTTTAATTAATTAGGCTTCCCAACATATTGGGATTAATTAATTAAACTCCTTTAAATAATTTGCCTCCTAATCTCATTAGGAATAAGTGAGAGTACTAATATTAAATTAATTTCTAAACTCTTTTAGAATTAAAATAATAATAATTATAATAATATTAATAAGACTCCTCTTATTAATTTATATTTAATATTTTCAAAATATTAAATAATAAATATTAAGTTATTTAATTTATTCTATCACTATAAATTCAATTAATTACACTTAATGCATTATTACTATTATGTCATTATCTTCTTAAATAATTATTCTTCCTTTTATGGTGTGACCCTTTAGGTTCTCCATATTAAATCGGTTGTGAATAAATCAATTATAACAATTCTATTATTATTTAAATAAATAAATTAAACTAATAATTTATTTAAATAAATAACATTTATTCAATAATAAGGATAAGCCTCCCTAGCGATCAACGACTTTCCAGATAATATAGATTTCAATATTAACCATAAAAGAACATGTGAGTTAATAGTTACCGTACAATTCAATCCTTCCACCAATTTAATGTCCCAATTAAATATAAGACATGGATTTACTGTCAATTCTTATTTTATTTAATTATATGTATTTCGATTAGAAAATGCACAACTCCAAATAATGCAAATTAGAAACTCCTTTCTAATTTTATTCCACCTTGGCTAAGGATTACTGGGTTGTCATTTAACGAATCACATAGGACATATCTCTTCATTTACTAGAAGTGATAGATTCTTTATTAATCATTTATTATCTTATTATCTCTATCTGTAACTCTTTATACCCAAGCATACCCTTTTATATACCCTAAGGGTCTTAAGGAATAAGTAAAAGTATAATTCATTACACACAAGATACTATGATGATCTCAAGTCCAAGGATCATTTGTACTACATCACATTAGGAATTCCTAGTGACAGACTAGTAAAACTCCATTAGGTATTCTATAGCGAGTCACGTTTAGTGAATTTATTCTCCAATAAGTACCTACATACTTGCTTTAGTGTCTCCACACAAATGATCATGAGATCAATCATCCTCATTCAATGAGCAAGCAATATATGTACCAATCTATCCTGAATTACTAATTCCCTTTTTAGTAATCCCACGATTGGGAACTATTTTAGTTTTTAAGATTTCTAAGAATTTAGATCTCATTAGCGTGATCAACATCATGATTCTAAAAGCATTGCTTAAAAATATGTGTTATTTACATATTATAAAAACAGCATCATGTAGATAATTTTAATGCCTTTAATAAATTAATACTTTTATTAATAAATAAATAAGATCGTTTACAAAGTATTTGCTTTATCATCATACGTGATTGGCTTGTATGCATACTACTTTAAATTCCCACTTGCACTAAAGTCAATCGCCATGGTATCTCATACCCATCTTCTCTAAGTGACGATCAAACTGATGTTGTGTTAAAGTTTTAGTAAATGGATCTGCAATGTTGTCTTGAGAGTCTACACGCTCCAAGGTGACGTCTCCTCTTTCAATGATCTCCTTGATCAAGTGAAATTACCGCAACACGTGTTTGGATTTTTGATAAGACCTGGGTTCCTTAGCCTGTGCAACCGCTTCGGTGTTATCACAATATAAGGGGACTGCTCCTCCAATGCTAGGAACCACACTAAGTTCTGTTATGAACTTCTTCATCCAAACAGCTTCCTTTGCAGCTTCACTTGCAGCTATATACTCTGCCTCTGTTATTGAATCAGCAACTGTTTGCTGCTTGGAACTCTTCCAACTCACTGCGCCTCCGTTTAAGGTAAATACATTCCCCGAAACAGATTTACTGTCATCTTGGTCCTTTTGAAAACTTGAGTCTGTGAAGCCCTCGAGACCCACCATAGACAAGAAATACATCCTTAGTCCTTCGTAAGTACTTTAGGATATTTTTCACTGCCTTCCAGTGCTCTTCTCCTAGATTCGACTGATATCTGCTCGTTACACTAAGTGTGTGAGCGACATCCAGTCTAGTACATATCATACCGTACATGATAGATCCTATTGCTGAAGCATAAGGGATCTTATTCATACGGTCTCTCTCCTCAGGTGTCTTTGGGGCCTGTTTCTTTGAGAGATTTATTCCATGACTCATCGGAATGAGACCTCTTTTGAAATCTTCCATTCTAAACCTCTTTAACATGGTATCAATGTACGTTCTTTGGGATAAGCCAAACATCCTTTTAGATCTATCTTTATAGATCTTTATCCCCAAAATATAGGATGCTTCTCCCAAGTCCTTCATGGAGAAGTATTTAGGTAACCAGATTTTAATCGACTGTAGCATAGGAATATCATTCCTTATCAGTAATATATCATCAACATATAATACAATGAATGAAACAGCACTCCCACTAACCTTCTTGTACACACATGGTTCATCCTCATTTTTGATAAAACTAAACTCTTTGATTGTCTCATCAAAACGAATGTTCCATCTACGAGAAGCTTGCTTCAATCCATAAATGGATCGTTGCAGCTTACAGACTTGATTTGTTTTAACCTTTGAAACAAATCCCTCTAACTGTGTTATATACACATCCTCCTTAAGTTTCCCATTGAGGAAGGCCATTTTCACGTCCATCTGCCAGATCTCATAGTCATAATAAGCTGCAATTGTAAGCAAAATCCGAATGGACTTGAGAATAGCTACTGGTGAGAAGGTTTCATCATAGTCAACTACTTGTCTTTGTTTGAAACCTTTTGCAATCATTCGGGGCTTATAGGTCTCTACCTTGTCGTCTGCTCCAGTCTTTCTTTTAAAGACCCATTGACACCCAATAAGTTTAATGCCTTCAAGCGGTGAAACCAAAGTCCATACTTGGTTTTCATCCATGGAATCCATCTCGAATTTCATGGCTTCAAGTCATTTCCTTTAGTCTTTTTACTCATATCATGTTCGTAATTCAATGGATCATCATCATTCATGACGTGTACCTCATCGTCATCCTATATGACGAATCCATACCTATCAGGTATCTTCGACACTCTTCCAGATTTACGAACAGGGTGTTGTATAGAAGGTGTCTCTACTTGGACAGGTTCATCCACTTGATCTGTAGTGGTTTGTGGTTCTTGAATTTCTTCAAGATCTATTTTCCTCCCACTAGCCCCTTCAAGAATAAATTCATTTTTCAATAAGGAAACGTGTTTCGTAACAAACACTTTTTGCTCAGTACGATTGTAGAAATAGTATCCCAAACTTTCTTTAGGATATCCCACAAACGTACACTTATCAGATCTTATCCCAAGCTTATCATTTTGAAACTTTTTCACATAAGTTGGACATTCCCAAATCTTAACATGCTTAAGACCAGGTTTCCTCCCTGTCCACATCTCATATGGAGTCTTGGGGACGGATTTTGAGGGGAGCTTATTTAGTAGATATGCAGCCGCTTTTAGGGCATAACCCCGGAATGATACTGGATGATCGGTAAAACTCATCATGGATAGAACCATGTCCAACAATGTTCGATTTCTCCTTTCAGATACTCCATTTAACTGTGGTGTACCTGGTGGAGTCCATTGTGAGATTATACCATTTTCTTTGAGACAATCAAGAAACTCGCCGCTTAAGTATTCACCACCTCGATATGACCGAAGAATCTTAATACTTTTGACAGTTTGCTTCTCTACTACACTTCTAAACTCTTTAAACTTTTCAAACGATTCAGATTTGTATTTCATTAAATACACATATCCATATCTTGAGTGATCATCAGTGAAAGTAATAAAATAAGAATACCCTCCCCGTGCATTCGTTGTCATAGGTTCACAAACGTCTGTGTGAACCAACGCTAACAACTCTGTAACTTTTTCTCCTTTTTCACTAAAAGGAGATTTTGTCATTTTTTCCATGAGACAAGATTCACAAGTTGGATATGATTCAAAATCAGATAGCTCTAAGAGTCCATCCTTATGCAACTTGGATAATCTTGTTTCATTGATATGACCGAGTCTACAGTGCCATATATAGGTATAATTAACATTATCTCTTTTCCTTTTCTTAGTTTGTTCTATTTGAAATATATTTTCATGCAAGTCAAGTATATAAAGTCCATTTCGCAGATTACCAACACCATATAAAACATTGTCTTTATAAATAGAATAACTGTTGTTCTTTATTATAATGTCAAATCATTCCATATATAATACGAAAATAGAAATAATGTTTCTAATAATATTCAGAACAAAATAACAGTTATTTAAATAAATGGACTTGCCCATAGGCATTGCTAAACAATAAGTGCCTACAGCTAATGCAGCAACCTTTGCTCCATTTACCACTCGTAGAACAACCACATCCTTGTTCAGCTTTCTACTTCTGCCCAGTCCCTGCACAGTATTATATATGTGAGAACCACAACCGGTATCCAATACCCAAGTAGAATTATGAGTTTCAAAAAAATTAATTTCAATCATGAACAAACCTTGATTGGAAGTCGAAGCTTTACCAAGCTTCTTCTCTGCCAGAAATTTCTTGCAGTTCCTCTTCCAGTGACCTAGCTCGTTGCAATGGAAGCACATTTCTTTGCTAGCTGGATCAGGTTTCTTTTGTTCCTTCAAGTTCACCTTGCCCATAGCCTTCTTAGATTTCTTCTTTTAAGAAGATACCTTGGGTCTCTTCCTTTTCTTGGAAGAATCCACCATTAAGAGACATGGTTCTTCTTGGATGGGAAGTGACCTTTTGCAGTTTTCAACATGTTAAGTAATTCAGGCAAGCTGACATCTAACTTATTCATGTGGAAATTAATGACGAACTGAGAGAAGGTCTCAGGGAGTGACTGCAAGACCAAGTCTTGACTCAACTCCCCATCCATGACGAACCCAAGCTATCCGAGGCATTCAATCAGATTGATCATCCTAAGGACATGAGTCTCAACGGTTGTGCCCCCGGTCATCCGAGATCGAAAGAGCTCCTTAGATATCTCATATCTTGCAGTCCTACTTTGTTCACCATACAAGGAGACATAGTAGGAGCATCCATGTTTTTATGCTGACGCTGCAGCTCGTTATTCATGGATGCAAGCATGATGCATTGAGCCATAGATGCATCATCTTGTCACTTTACAATAGTGGCAATCTCTTCATCAGAGGCTGTTTCTGGAACAGTTCTAGGGACAGGTGAATTTAGGATATAAGAAATCTTTTCAGCAGTGAGGACTATTCTCAAATTCCTTAACCAGTCCGTGTAATTCGGCCAGGTTAGTTTATTAGCATCAAGTATGCTTCATAGTGAAATAAGCAATTTTGACATTTTTAAAATTCTGCATGTGAAAAGACAATATTTTAGCAAACATTCATTTAATTAATCTTATATACCAAAATAAATTTAGGTCTTATTTTAGATTGGTATCTCCTACTATTTTCTTCAAACTATATTATCCTTACTTATATAGTTCGGCAACATCTAATTAAAGATTTGCTAGTGAGATTAAGGATCCCATTTTAAATGTATATAATCTTGTGTGTGCACAACAAACGCTATATAAATAAATAGGTAGACAACTCTTGTCAATCACATCAACATGTGACTCCTTGTATTTTGCCTCTTAAATCATAATAGTCAAGTGTGTGCACATCTGAACTAAAATGATTTAAGTTAAGTCCAACCTAGCACTCCATATATTCAAAAAGGAAAAATATTGTTCTTGTGTGTGCACAACAAAACAGTATTGTTTAATTAACTTTATAAGCATCAAATGTGATTAAATTAATATCTTAAATACGCAATACTCGCCTTGTGTGTGCACAACAAACTTGTATTAAATATTTAATACTCTATTAATTTATCATGCTAGAAGACGACGTTCGATATTCCAAATATCGTTGAATGCTTTAGACTTAATATAATTTCTTTGAGAGGTTTGTTATTATTTATCTCATCTTGTTTAGCGCGCATGCACATATATATATAAAATATGTGTTATTTTATTAAACATGCGAAGCATGTTTGCATAAAATATAATATATATAATACTTAGCATGCACATATAGAATACTATATTCTACCCAGATTGATTATGGACTTTTATTCTAGTTTGGTTCGCTAGAGCCACCAAGTGAAATAAAAGGTCAAACCTAGGAGTTCAAGACTTTAAATTTAAACGTAACTATTACATTTAAACCCGGGCTTCATACAAACTTCACGCGCTTCTCGCTTCTTAGTCTCCAATTTCTTCAAGAAAATTCTAACTATTTCTATTACAAAAATTATTTCAATAAATAGAAACCTTGATCTCAGTCAAGGGGAAGTACATAGGAAGGAGATAGAATTTACATCGAGAAAAAATTAGAGAAGACGAGGTACGCAGACCCCATTTAATAAAACTCATTCATTCAGGCATTCAACTAAAATAAAATCCAATCACATTAGTCAATAGTCCATAATCAACCCCATTTATATTCATACACATCAACATTTACATCAATAAATAATCATTCATCACATAAATAATAAAACCATTTCATATATAGATCGATGTCAATTAATGGACAAAAGTTTTGCTAAGTTTTAGTTTTGAAACAAAATATAACCTTTTATTTTAATCAAAAACCAAATCCAAATTAAACTCCTTTAATTTTTAGCAATTTGAAATCATATTTCAGATAAACTAAAAAAATTTATTTTAAACTTTATCAATTAAAATAAACTATTTACTAAATTGAGGAAAAAATAAGTTTTTCAGAATCTGCAAGACGGCTCGCCCGCGCCCAGAATAAAATGGGATGCGGCACGGCCGCGCTGTGCATGGATCTGTTAGCAGCCTAGCGCCCGCGCCCAAATTGAACTAGGACGCAGCTCAGCCGCGCTGTGCACTGGCTCCTGTTTTGCAAACGGCGCGTGCCTAGAATGAAATGGGACGCGGCGCAACTGCGCTGTTTATCACAAAATCTGTAGATTTTAATTTTTGTCCAAAAAATTCGATCCAATCTTACATCAATTCATACATGGAATCATAAAATTGATAATTAGCACAAAGTTAGGCTCTGATACCACTTTTGGGTTTGTATGTTACGCATATATGCAATCAAATTACACAATTAATGGCGGAAGCGCGATAAATAAGGTTTTAAAAATTTTATACAAACCCCCACCATGATCATGCTATGTGCTCAATCAGAATCATACCCTTGTAGAATCTAGTTTTCACAAGTACGAGTTCAACTCCTTGCTCTCCTTGATCTCCTTGAATCTCTTGTATTGGCTCCTTCTTTTGATCAACGTTAGCCACCCAAGTGTTTGGCCTCTAGAGGTGATCCACAAAGGAAGAGAAATTGCTCAAGAAGATGAGTGGTTAGCTAAACCCTTATTTTTTATTCTCTGTAGAAAAACTAGTACTCACCAACTCTTGGAAATACGTATATCTCATAACTGATATAAGACTCCTCTTAAATAGATATTGGTTAACCATACTAATCTAATTAGAATAGGGTTTCATTTAATTAATTAATTAAACTCTTTTAATTAATTAGGCTTCCCAACATATTAGAATTAATTAATTAAACTCCTTTAATTAATTTGCCTCCTAATCTCATTAGGAATGAGTGAGAGTACTAATATTAAATTAATTTCTAAACTCTTTTAGAATTAAAATAATAATAATTGTAATAATATTAATAAGACTCCTCTTATTAATTTATATTTAATATTTCTAAAATATTAAATATTAAATATTAAGCTATTTAATTTATTCTATCACCATATATTAAATTAATTACACTTAATGCATTATTACTATTATGTCATTATCTTCTTAAATAATTATTCTTCCTTTTATGGTGTGACCCTTTAGGCTCTCTATATTAAACCGGTTGTGAATAAATCAATTAGAACAATTTTAATCTTATTTAAATAAATAATTAAACTAATAATTCATTGAAATAAATAAAATTTATTCTACAATAGGGATAAGTCTCCCTAGCAATCAACGACTTTCTAGATAATATAGATTTCAACATTAATCATAAAAGAACCTGTGAGTTAATAGTTATCGTACAATTTAATCATTCCACCATACAATGTCTCAATTAAATATAAGGCATTGATTTACTGTCAAGTCCTATTTTATTTAATTATATATATTTCGATTAAAAAATGCACAACTCCAAATAATGCAAATTAGAAACTCCTTTCTAATTTTATTCTGCCTTGGCCAAGGACTACTGAGTTGTCATTTAACGAATCACATTGGACATATCTCTTCTTTTACTAGAAGTGGCAGATTTTGTATTGATCATTCATTAGCTCCATATGTAACTCATTATACCCAAGCATACCCTTTTATATACCCTAAGGGTCTTAAGGAATAAGTCAAAGTATAATTCATTACATACAAGATACTATGATGATCTCAAGTCCAAGGATCATTTGTACTACTATCACATTAGGACTTCCTATTGACAGGCGAGTAAAACTCCATTAGGTATTCCATAGCGAGTCACGTTCAGTGAACTTTTTCTCCAGTAAGCACTTACATACTTGTTTTAGTGTCTCCACACAAATGATTATGAGATCAATAATTCTCATTCAATGAGCAAGCAACATATGTGCCAATCTATCTGGATTTACTAATCTCCTTTTTAGTAATCCCACGATTGGGAACTATTTTAGTTTTTAAGCTTTCTAAGAATTTAGATCTCATTAGCATGATCAACATAATGATTCTAAAAGCATTGCTTAAAACTATGGGTTATTTACATATTATAAAAACAGCATCATATAGATAATTAAATGTCTTTAATAAATGAATACTTTTATTAATAAATAAATAAGATCGTTTACAAAGTATATGCTTTATCATCATACATGATTGGCTTGTATGCATACTACTTTCAACCTATGCCCCCTTTTGCACCTCTGCAACCTTTCCCACCACTAAGACCTTTGCACCTTTGCAACCTTGAAAACTCTCTTTGAACAAACCTTTTCCATTATTGGATCAATCAAGCCTAAAGGTGTTTGAATTCAGAATACAAAGAATTTTGAAAACAATGTGTTGTGATTTTCAAACCACTAAAGAATTAACAATATAATACTAACTTGCTGGAAATAATCTATACTAACACTCTATTGAAATATCTCTGTAAATAGCTTTTGAATTTTCTGAATTGATATATCTTTCAAGTGTAAGTGTACCTATTTTAGCCGAGAGGAAAAAGTATATATAATGAAAGGACTAAATGCTATATAAGATTTTTTAGCATAAAAATCTCCACAGTTGGTATAACTCATGTTTTCAGCAGCTAATTGATAGCAACGGATATAAGAAAAAATGTTAGCATAAAAGATTTAATCCTGTTGGAGATACATATGATTCTAGCAAATTGAATAATACAACGAAAAAGAGATATACTCCTCAACAGCTATATGGAATCCAAAGCAAACTAAATAGCATGATATAAGGAGAGACATGGTCTAAGTGATATACTCGACAAGTTGCCCAACCAAGTTGATTTTGCTTAAAAGGCTCCTCTTTAAATAATATATTTAAATTTTGATTCTCAACAGGATATATTAAGGATACTTTCAGCAATAACAATTATCTTTTTATCAACTAATAGACTGCTAATTAAATTTGGGCCCACAAAGAAATTAACATATAATAAAATAAATCAGCCAAAACAATTTTAACCAAATCCATTAAACTGAATATAAACCCAAAAATATAATTAATCCAGACCAATAATTTAAGTTCACACTTAATAATATCCAATATCAGATCAGCATAAATCATAACTCATGCACTCCATGCAAAAACATATTAAATCATCATATACTAAACTAGTTATAAATCATCATGACAAGTTGTTAGACTTGTTGGGTCGTTGTGCTCAATCTTGCTTAATTTGCAAGTTAAAGTTATGATGCGATATTTTGTGATCAAAGGCGCATGAAAGGAATGTTAGTTTTATTAGTTGAGCTGTATTGAATTATGATAATAATGTTTGTATATGTAAACAACAGATGTGTTAATCTTTAAAATGTTCAAAAGATGAGGATTATTTGTTCTGATGTGGAAAGGTATTATGGAGATTATTTGGTATGTAAAGATTTCATAGATGAAACATCATTAGAAAAGATGTTATGTATTGAGACTTGAAAGTTCCTAATACATTTACTTTGGTTAAATAATTCATGTAATAAATATGATTTCAGTATAAGGATTTCGTAAAGGTTACGATTCAGGGAATGAAGGAAAAACAGTTATAAAAGAAAGAAAGTAGAAAATTTTAAATTGTCCTATATTTCAGTTATTTAAATCATTTAATAATGATGAAAACTAATGCAAGATGGATTCTAACGTATAAGATCGGGTTTGAAGAATAATCCTGATTTTGGGTCGTTGAAACTTTAGCTGGCACTTCTTCTTTCTTATCCTCTCCAAAGTGTAGATCCATGTATGGATCACTCTCTATTAGCGCAACCGATTCCGACTCAGGTACTAGCTCAAGTGGAGCGATCAGCTCCTCGCTAACTACGAGAACATCTTTAACTTCATTAGTTCCTGACATCTACAATAAAATATATTATATTGATTAGCACATACCAACAAAAAATATTTAATATAACAATTAATAATTTATTTTATGTTATCGTTATTTTTTATTTAACTTCTTTTGATGAATTCCCGTAATTCATCTCCTACAAACTCGTTCTGATTTTATGTTCTTACTATATTCTCTACTGCTTTAATTCCTCCAAGTTTATAGCCTAAGGTGTTCTCACCTAAGGTTTCTAATCTATAGCTCTGATACCAATTTGTGACGCTCCCAAACCCGAGTACATTTAAACCCCGGATATGGTGCTCCATGGTACTTCTTGTTTAACATAATAATAATGACATAAAGTAAATACTAATTATTATAATATGTCTAACTCTAAATCCCAGGATCTCAGACCTTTAAGTACTCTTCAACACATGATAAAGTATTATTACAATACATCTAATTATTACAAATTGTTCCTTCTACATTCTACTCGCCCATCTTTCTTTTCCTTTGTCCTTACTGTGACCTTCAGTCTGCTCTAGCTTAGCTGAAAATTTTTATTTAAAGCAGGGATGATCTACGAAGCTCAACAAGTATAAACAATTGAACAAACAATAAAATAAAGAATCATGTTACTATTTCTACAATTGAATAATAGTTGTGAAAGCATTCCGAATAAATAGGAATAATAATAAATTCCTTTTTATCTAACATTTTTGAAACGATGTACTAAGTGGTCAAAAGACCTTGAACTTTTTATTTTTGTAAAGGTTCAATAGTAATTTAACTATGAACCGTCTGGCTTACAGGCACGTTGGGTGATCAGCCCAGTGTACCCTATATTGTACAACATTCTAGCTAAACGATACTCCATCTTTATATTTATCCTCGAGCAATACTTCGTTCCCTTCAATCGATCAAAGAAAAATTTCTTGATCCCTACATTTTATTTGAACAAAAACATCCATTAAATCATTTACCACGGTTATCTACCCTATTGTTTCCTCCATTCTTTGGATATCTATAACGTAACCTCAATAATCTTCACATTTCTTTCTTGACAGCCTTTCTGGCTTACCTCATCTTCTTCAAGCAACGAGAATATCTAGATAATTTGTTATCACCATGTATTATCTTATACTATTTCACAATCTTAAGGTTCAATTAGCTTCTTCTAGAAATACTTCATTGCTCTATGGTCAATTAATCAAATCATTCGTAGAATTTCATCAAATCTTTAACAGTAAATCGGGATTAATCCCATCATCACTTCATGCTCTCCTATCTCAGCACAATATTTTTTATTACTATACTCATCAAGGACTATACCATTACTCACTTATTCTCATAAAAACTTTCTAGATTTTCTAGAATCAAAATTAATCATCGAAAAATTCATACAATATGAATCACAAAAGGTCTTACCCAAATAAAATAATATGTAAGCATTTATATTTTTAGTTAAAATAATACTTGAAACTACATTTCTGCCTGCATCAGCATCTTGGGCCATCATATTGACGGTTCTTGTGGTCGGTCTACTTGGTGGAGCTGGACCAGTTATGGCCAGCTAACAACTGTTATTCCCTTTGTTGTCGCTTCCCCCGTTAACTCCTTTATTTGGGAAATTTGCCATATGATATGTGATTCCGCAGATAAAACACCTGCAATTCTTCTTTGGGTTGGGGCAGTTAGGAGAGATATGTCCCTCCTGTCCGCAGTTATAACATACTGACTTTCCCTTTAAACACACCCTTGAGTGATTTCTCCCACAGTTATTGCATTGATCGACCCTCTTTTTCGGGTCTCCCTGCTTATTTCCGGTATTCCTGGAATTATTCCATTTTTTCTTCTAGTTTCCATCATTTCCTCCATTACCCTCTACCTTAATTCCTCCTTCACTTATCTTCTTCTTATTCTTCTTCTCCTGGTTAAACTTAGTCAACATCTTACTTTCCCCTTCGGCTATGACAACCTTCTCCAAGATTGATCCAAAAGAATCAATCTGCAACACAACAACTTTGTTGCAGAGTCAGGGTTTCAAGCCCTACTCAAACCTCCTTTTTTTTCCTCTCTTAAGTGTCCACTTGGTGTGGCGCAAACCTAGCCAATTCATTGAACTTAACGACGTATTGGGGAACTAACATGTCCCCCTATTTCAATTCTAGAAACTGCATCTCCATGCTGCTCTGCATACTATAAGGGAAATAATTTTTGAAGAACAACTTCTTGAATCTTTCGCACGCAACTGCTCCCTCTCCGGCCCTATTCTAGTTGGCTTCCCACCAGAAATTGGCCTCACCCTTCAACATGTAGGTAGAAAAAGTGGGAACAAGGATTGCTTGAAGACCCGTCTGTAATGGAGCTCGGGATTAAATGTAATAGTTGTGACGCCACCAAAATAGGTTCACACAACCCATTCTGAGTCGTCAGAAATACACACAACAAAATCCAAATACAAACTAAATATTACTCTGTCATGCAAAATACAACCACACATAAACTGTGAGTTTCAATACAAATATTATAACAACAGTAATCACCCTCCAAACCAATAATATTTTACATAAAGGTACAGTCAATAACTGTTTTAGAAATTAAAATCTTTGAAAAATACTCAAGGAAACCTTCGTACATGGGAGGCTATGCTTCTAAGTTATAATAGATATCATAGGACTTTAAAATTAACCTTGGTTGACCCAATAGACCCCAAAGAAGAACGAGAAGATTACTATCCTGTTCATTCCAATAGTGGGTATCTTCTTGCCATATAATTATCTCCATTGTCTCAAACTGAGGATTATATTCCAACCATACTCCAAGATTATATAGGTAGTGCTCATAGATATAATCAGCAAGTGGATGTGCACAATCATATCTTATGATAACACTGATTTGTATGTAGTTAGACATCTTGTATGATAGTGGCAACACACTCTTTCAATTGTGACTCATATCCTAACCTTGGATAGCACATCATTATGGCACCTATCAGTTTGTCATCCTATCTTATAATTTGATGTGAAAAACCACTAACTTGAAATATTATGGTTACTAACTCGGATCATTACTTCACTCCCCGACTAGTCTCAGCTTCACTCTCATTTTCTGAGAAGAACAATGGAACCAAAAGAAAAAGGGTGACCTCAACTAGCCTAGTAAAGAATATCATGACTAAGATAATAAATAATGAATTATCCTTAGTCTTCAACAGTGAAATTCTAATAGAATATAATAGACAATAAATTTTAGATCAACAACTACAGCGGAAATAGCAATCCATTAGAAGAATCGAGTAGAGCATGATATCTACTATCCTCTCCATGTTAAAAGTCCACCAATAATATTTTATCCCTGTAAAATCAATCAACATTTCCTGCCCACAATCATGTAAATAGTTCATGATCATAATTATATTGATTAATTCCTCTTTGCACCCAGCATAGATAATTTTCATCACCTGTCTTTAATTACCTGTAACACCAAAGATTATGGTTATATTAATTCATAATTCATGTTCATAATCATGTAAATCAACAGATTCTATTTGCCACAAAGGCTTAATAGAACTTTCACTCAATGTCCTTGTCATAAAGGCTAAAGACACTTAATAATCATATCGTCTTTACACCCTACACCAACAACATTCAAACGTAACAATCATAGTTATGATCATACCAATCAATTATCTATCTTTTCACTACAAGCCAAAGATATTCATTTATATCATCAGTAGTCATGATCATGTCGTACACTTATCCATCTTTGCACTACGGGCCAAAAATGTAAATCAACAATTCATCTTTGCACTACGGGCCAAAGATATCAATCAATAGTTTATCTTTGCACTAAGGGCCAAAGATATCAATCAACAGTTCATCTTTGCAGTACGGGCCAAAGATATCAATCAATAGTTTATCTTTGCACTACTAGCTAAAGATAACTTTCACTATAATTTAAGTCTGAGGATTATGACAATGATATAAAAAATGAATCCAGTGAGATTAAGGACAAATATTAGAGATTTATAATTTAATTTATATATAGTTCAAGAATGTCCAAATTGTCAACATGAAGATCAAAACATAGATCCAATTTCAAGAATAAGATTCATAAAATATAACTTGGACAAAGAAAATTTAATTTCATTGTGAATAGTACTCATGAATAGTACCGTATGAATAGTGTCGTATGAATAGTACCGTATGAATAGTACTCCGACAGAAAAAGATTAAAATTTCATAAGTAAGTTCAGACCAATATTACAGTGAAATGATATTAGATGAAGCGCAAACCTTAAGGAGTTTCTAATCATTTCGTAAATTATAGAAGCAATACTTACTATAGTAAGTTAAATTTAGAAATATGAAACGAAATAATATTACTTACATACTATAGAGTATGGAAGAAAATAATATTCCTTACGAATATTCCACACGCGCGCGTCGCCGTAGCCGGCCGGCCTGGCTCTGGCTCTAGCTCGAGGCTCGTGGTTCGTGGGTCTAGGTCATTGTATATATCTTTTTAGACAAAATTTATTTAAATTTTTTAATTAAAATTTTATTTTATTTCGATTATCAAAACTATGTCGTTTTGATAAATATTATTTATTATTATTATCAAAACTGTGTCGTTTTGAGAAGCGGTATCTACTGAAAGGGTATCAGTCTGAACGAAAATCCCAAAACTACGTCGTTTTGTAGCGCTTTTTTACTAAGCTTAAAACTGCGTAGTTTTGATTTCACAAAGACTAAAACTACGTCGTTTACAGTTCCAAAAAGACGCGTTCATTTTATAAAGAATCAAAACTACGTCGTTTTGACATGCGGATGTCATTGCATGCCCCGTCTCTTAAATTTATTCCTAAATCAAAGTATCAAACTCTCTGCATTTCTCTCCATCCCTAAATCTCTCGTACCTAGCCCTAAATCTCATACCCAACCCCTAATGAACGAAATCATCGTACCCCATCCCTTAAATTTTAGGGCTCAAACAGAGCGAGATAGATTACTTGAACGAAACCTACACGATCTTCTAATTAACATTCAATCTCTGATCAAATTATCGTCGATTAACCGGCGGCGGATCGACGTCTATGCGTTGCGCAATTATTACTACTATGAGATATTACTTTTCGTCCTTCAGGGAGAAAAAGAGATACGTTCGGTCCAATTCAAGTACCAGCTGACGAGTTCGTCATCTCTATTTTTCCTAAAATTACCTTTTGATGATTCTTTAATCAATTGTAGATATATAAAGCACAGAGATTTTGTGTTTTCACATGTATTTTTTTTGTGTTTAATTTGTAACCTTTCAGTTTTCCTTGTATGTTGGAATTTGGTTCGTGATAAGAATTAAGGATGCAGGTGTTATATTAAAAGAATTAATGCAGTTTCTTTTTGGCATTGTTATTGAATTTCTTGGCACCATGGAATGTTGTTGAAGTTTTAAGTAGAGTGTAATACTGATTACTGACTGTAAGAGAATTTAATTACATTTACACCTGAGTAGACCATGTTAGATTAACATATTGGGAGAAGTTGGTGTATCTTTTACACATACATATATAATCAATATTTGTCCCTCTTGTCGCAAAAAAAAAATAAAAAAAAAAGTAAGGATTTGCCCCTTCTGCATTTGGAAAGGAAAAAGAACTTGGAAATAATTATTAGACTGATCCTCCTATAGGGAATAAAAAACAAGGACAATTTTGTCTTTTATGTTGTCTAATCTGACAAAGGATTTCTTAAAATCTTTCTCTCCTTAATGAAATGTCTTTGCTCTGCTCTTGCATCTTGATGGATTTGATGCACTGTAGCCAGATAAAAGAAGTTTTCTACTTAAATTACAAATAGCATGTGATTCCATATTATTGCCCACCTTTAAGTTTAGTATTGCCCAAAAAAGTATACAACCTACGGGCTAACATATACCTTCATGTTATTATTGGTATCAATTTTGACCTCTAGGTACTAGTGTATGTGCCATTCTTCATGAAGACAGGTGCATGAAGTAATTTTTTACGAAAAGTCACACGACATGTCTTTTTATTTTGAGAAGGGTGATCATCTTATTATTGGACTTAGACGGTGTGCTACTTCAGTTTCACAAACACTGTATTTTGAAGAACATCTCATACTAACCGACATGTTTAAAGACAATGGAAAGGAAAAAAAATTGAAGTACAACCTAAATATTATGCCTTTTCAATGCATATTCTGTCTCTGAATGTCCATTTTAACCTAGATCCTTAATGTCTAATTATTGCATCCGAAGTCTGCAGTTGATTACGCACAGAAGACTATTATTGGCATCTAACAGTTTACAAGTTAGAGTACAATAAAGAATAAAAAGAATATGCTTCAAGTTTTGCTCTTTAATAATCTGTTCTCAATTATTTATTCATATACATAACCAGAGCTGATAATTGGCTTCATTTTTAAATCACTAAGAAATTTAATTTCCATACTTTAATCTCTTCTTTTTGATATGTAGAGGGCAGTGAGTATCACACCAGCAATGGCACATCAACTGATTCAGGTACTCATATCTACATAGTTTTAATATAAGCTTGTCATTGACTAATTATTTTTCACTAGCTGACCACAAAAGCCTTGAATGTATCTCTAGGAAACGTACCTTGCTTTGTCTTTCACGGTGTTTTGCTTTTAAGATTGTTTGGCATGTCTCTTTCCATGTATTGTTTTCTATGCCTGCTAATATGTTTGTACTAACTAGAGTATTACCTTGATGCTCTCCTTTAGAATGAAAGAACCAATTATCATAAATAAAACTATTGCCAGTTTTCAGATTCGTGGTGTTTAGATTTTTAAATTGACCTTTAAATAACTCAAAAATATTTACTGCCTAATTTTTTTTAATCTTGAGGTTTTCCTTCACAAATTTGCGGTTTGCCACTCCTTAAACTCCATGTCAAACCCATATCATTTGTAGTTTGTAGTTTTTGGGAACGATTGCAAAAACTTTACATCTGGTCACCTCATTTCCGCGAGCTCTTCATTTCCATAAGCTCTTCTCTGGTTCTAGACACTGCAATTCAGGCTCTTAGAAATCTAAATATTGGAATATTTTGTCTGTTAGAACCATGCAATTCTTTGTCTGACGGTCATATTTTTGCTTGCAGGACTTTAGTGATGAGAAGCCTCTAGCATGGAGTCACTTCAATGCTGAAGGTGATGTCGAGTTCAAGGATGTACTTTTGTACCTCCCAAGGCTCCTCATGATTTGTACGAGAGTTACTATTGGCGTTTACACATTGTATTTCATAATTTACAAGTATATGTGATTCATCATAAATATTTTAGAATTACACAGTCTGAATAATCAGGCCAATCAACTATAAGACACTAACTCTTGAACATATATTGTGCATGAATGATATCATGAATTGCATGCTTTGGACAGATTTGAACAAGATTACCGAAGGAAGCTAAAGGAAGTGGAATCTTTACATCTTCCTCTAAGAGGTTAGACATGGACATCTTTTTTCTTTTTCCTCAAGTCCTCTCAATATAGTTAAAAGAAATTCTTTTTGGAAGACCAATATGATCCAATGATTTTGTTTGTCATCTATATGACTTCTAGTGCTTCTGGATATAATTTTTATTGGAAGGCCTTTTCTTCTCTCTTTTAAATTTAAAATCGTTTGGCTTCAAGTGTCTCCACTGGATGCTTTATAACTGGAAGTTTATTTTCACCAAACATTATATATATTACTAATTTAGTTCGTGATAATCTGATTTGTCTTTTCATCTTTTACTTTGGACTTTAAATTGACTTGCTATATAGAATTTTTGATTTTTCATAACAGTTGAACTAGTTCTACATATTGCTGATGTATGTTATAACAATTTGAACATCATGTTAGACTGAGCACCTTCTGTCCTATATAACTTGGCAGGATTGCTCTTTAGATTTTGCAACATACAGAACCTAAGTTTGACAAATAAGAATGTGTATCCATGGTGTCTCTGCCAGATGTGATCCAATAACATGTAATGGGTGAACAATTTTGAAAATAATGTTGGAAGAATGTGCTCAATTTCATTTGTGTTTGTTTCAATTTAATATGTAGCGGAGTTTACGGCTAAGATTCTTAGAGTTCACGGCTGAGATTCTTACACAAGCAGTACCTCTTAGTTGTGTATTAGATTAGCTAGCTTTTGGAGTAAATTAGCTGCAACTTTTAACAGTACAATTTCCTCAGCCTTTTGCCTTTTCAGTTTCTTTGACCGTGAACTTATCTTTGTTGTTTCTCTATTCTGGTAAGTGATTTTATAAGGACACACTTTATTAATTTTATCCTTATTTCTACATTGCAGATCACAAAACTTTTGTGCATCAGCTTGTATGAAACCGTTCTATGTCAGGGCGCTGCTGCAGAAATTAGATGTATATATTCAGCTCAGCAGTTGCTTATTGTGGGAGTTTATTTACTATTCATTCAGTTTGCTTATGTTATTTAATAAATTTTTTAGGTACTATGATCCTTGAGAGACCAAGATACAATAACACATTTTGTAGTTATTGTGACTCAAGCATTATCTATTTATATGTGAAATATTGATTTTATTAGTTATTTATGCATTAGCTTATCAATTAGTTTGAAACAAGTATGACAATATTTATATTTACTTGAAAAATAAATTTAATATTTTTTTGTAGAGATTAATAATAATAATAATAAATATGAATTCACTGATTTGAAAATCAATTATAATTTTCAATGAATTTTGATTATTTAGCAATTAATTTTTTATTTACAAATTTATAATTTGTGAATGAATTTTTCCCTCACTTAATTGAAGATACATTCTCGATTTATAATTAGTGAAGAAAAATATTCTCTCGTTAAATAAATTTATTTTTCACAATATATTATTTGTGAGGGAATAAAGTTATTAACTTATTTCTAATAGTCCTTCTTAAAATATTATTTGTGAAGGAAATTATTTTTTACTAAATAACAATATTTCATTATCAAATATAATTTGTGAATAAAAAGTTATTCACAATATCATTCACAAAAAATATTTAGTCAGTACTTAGCGAAGGATAGTCAATTGCGAGGAGGTCTTATGCGAGCACTAGTGTGAAGAAAATATTTCTTCGCAATAAATTTATTGTCAGTGATATATTATACCTTGTGAAGAATTTGTCCTTCACTAGAGACTATTTTTGTGTAGTAAGGGTCACCAACCCATCCTATAAATAGATAGGAGGGGACAGCCTTATCATTCATTCATTTCACAAGCAAATAAGCTTTATAATTCATTCTAGTCTTAGTTTTTCATCAGTTTTATAGAGTTCTTTTTGAGAGAGTTAGAGCATTTAGTTTGGTTCAGTAGAGTATACTTTTTGTAGTGCTGCTAAAGTATACGTTGTCATTATATCCTGGGAGATAAGTGCTATCAACTCTAAGCACCATACGGAGGGCATAATTGTCTTAAGGACATAGTACCAAGTACTAGCCTTGACAAATTTAATTTTGAGATAAATTAATATATATATATATATATATATATAGTTTCCTTTTTATTTTCAGGATACTAATAATCTTAAGATAATTATCTTATTTCTATATATATATTTGAGATATGGCTACCGATACTCTATCTATGATCGGTTCTTCTTCTTCTACACGTTCTATTCCAAATGTTCCTGTGAGCCATGGTAAAAAACCAAAAAAGTTCAATGGAACAGAGTTTAAAAGATGGCAACAAAAGATGTTCTATCTTACTACTTTAAACTTGGCAAGGTTTCTTCGTGAAGATCCCCCTGTTCTCAAGGAAGATGAAATAGATAGACAAGTAGTTGCTACAGTTGATGCATGGAAACATGCAAACTTTCTATATTAAAATTACATCCTTAATGAATTGGACAACACGTTATACAATGTGTACAGTTCTCTCAAAACTGCAAGAGAATTATGGAATTTCTTGGACAAGAAATATAAAACTGAAGATGCTGGCATGAAGAAGTTTGTAGTTGGCAGTTTTTGGACTATAAGATGGTGGATTCCAAGGCTGTCATCAACCAAGTTCAAGAACTACAGGTAATCCTGCATGAAATACATGTAGAAGGTATGTCCTTAAGTGAGTCTTTCCAAGTTGCTGTAATAATTAAAAAATTACCCCCAATGTGGAAAAATTTTAGAAATTATCTCAAGCATAAATGCAAAGAGATGAAATTTGAAGACTTAATCGTAAGATTAAGGATAGAAGAGGTTAACCGTGCTTCTGAGAAGAAAACAGAAAGGACCTTTGTGGAATATAAAGCCAACGTGGTGGAACAAGGTCCGAAGTCTAAAAAGAGGGAGTTTTTCAGCAATGGACCTCAACAGGGAGCAAATAAAAATTTCTAAGGCAAATGCTTCATTTGTGACAAGCTCGGACATAGTGCAAAGGATTATCGAAAACGTAAAGACCAGAATAAGAAGTCTGCACAAGCCAATGTAGCGAAAGTTGATGGACTTCTTCAAGATGTTTCTGAAATGAATCTTTCAGCGGTTGTTTCAGAAGTAAACATGGTTGAGAATCCAAGGGAATGGTTGGTAGATACTGGAGCAACCCGTCATGTGTGTTCTGACAAAAAGATATTCTCCACATATCAAGAAATTGAGAATGGAGAACAATTATACATGGAAAACTCTTCATCATCCAAGGTTGCTGGACAAGGCAAGGTGGTTCTGAAGATGACATCTAGTAATGAACTCACCCTCAACAACGTGCTCCATGTGCCTGATATTAGGAATAATTTAGTGTCAGGATCACTTCTTAGTCAAAAGGGATTTAAATTAGTATTTGTATCGGACAAGTTTGTCCTAACTAAAAATGAGATGTATGTGGGGAAGAGATACATGAGCAATGAGCTCTTCAAAATGAATGTAATGACTATTGTACCTTCTAATATTAATAAAATTACATCTTCTTCTTATATTATTGAGTCATCTAACTTATGGTATGGTAGATTATAACATGTTAATTATAATATCATTCGTATACTAATTAATATGGAATGTTTGCCAAAATGTGTGATTAACTTTAATCATAAATGTGAAATTTGCATTGAGGTAAAACTTCGAAAATCTTCTTTTAAATCAATTAAAAGAAGTACTGAACCTCTTGAATTGATACATACTGATATTTGTGATTTAAAGTATATACAAACAATAGGAGGAAAGAAATATTTTATTACTTTTATAGATGATTGTACAAGATATTGTTATGTTTACTTATTGAGAAGTAAAGATGAGAGTTTGGAAATGTTTATACATTACAAAAATAAGGTTGAGAACCAACTTGATAAAAAGATCAGGATGGTTATAAGTGATAGAGGAGGAGAATATGAATTTTCTTTTGTTGAAATTTGTTCACAACATGGTATAATAAACCAAACAACTTTACCTTATTCTCCACAACAAAATGGTATTGCAGAAAGAAAGAATAGAACTTTGAAAGAAATGATGAATGCATTATTATTAAGTTCTGGGCTACCTCAGAATTTGTGGAGGGAAGTAATTCTTTCAGCAAATTATATTCTCAATCGAATACCTCAAAAGAAGTCTAATGCTTCACCCTATAAATTATAGAAAGGACTTAAGCCGTCTTATAAACACTTAAAAGTGTGGGGGTGTTTAACAAAAATAATGGTTCCTTTACCCAAAAAAGTGAAAATAGGACCGAAAATAATAGATTGTATATTCATTGGTTATGCTAATAATAGCAGTGCGTATAGATTTTTGGTTAATAAATCAAAAATAGAGGATATACATGAAAATATTATTATTAAGTCAAAAGATGCTGAATTCTTTGAAACAATATTTCTTAATAAAAAGGAAAAAGAGCCAAGTTCTAATGAACAAGAAACGAGTTCAAATAAAAGAACTTATGACGCTATTAATGACGGTGATTATGGATTAGAAGATATTGATGAACTTAGACGTAGTAAACGTGCTAAAACATCAAAATCTTATGGTCCCGATTTTCTAAATGTTAGAAAATGAGCCTCAAACTTATAAACAAGCAGTATCGAGTCCAGAAGCTCCATATTGGAAAGAGGCTATAAATAGTGAAGTAGAATCCATTCTGCACAATCATACGTGGAAATTAGTATATCTCCCACCGGGCTCTAAACCTCTTGGATATAAGTGGATATTCAAGAAGAAAATGAAAGCACATGGATCTATTGATAAATATAAAGCAAGACTTGTAATCAAAGGATACAGGCAAAATGAGGGTTTGGATTATTTTGATACTTATTCTCCTGTGACAAGAATATCCTCAATTAGGATGCTAATAGCCATTGAAGCTATATATAATTTAGAGATACATCAAATGGATGTAAAAATAGCTTTCTTGAATGGAGATTTAGAAGAAGAAATCTACATGGAACAACTAGAAGGATTTATTGTTCCAGGACAAAAAAAGAAAGTTTTTCGGCTTGTGAAGTCTCTTTATGGATTAAAACAAGCACCTAAACAATGGCATGAAAAATTTGACAATGCAATGTTGTCAAATAGTTTCAAAATAAATGAGTGTGACAAATGTGTGTATGTCAAGAACACTGAAAAAGGGTATGTTATTATTTGTCTTTATGTAGATGATATGCTCATTATGTGTAGTAATAATAAAATCATTAAAACTACTAAAAGAATGTTAAATAATACATTTGACATGAAAGACATGGGTTTTGCCGATGTAATATTAGAAATTAAAATTTTTAAAACATCAGATGAATTAGTATTATCCCAATCACACTATATTGAGAAAATACTCAGGAAATTCAATTAATATGATTGCAATCCTGCGGGAACACCAGTAGATATAAATCTACACTTGTCTAAAAATAAAGGACAGAGCATATCACAATCTTAGTATGCATAAATAATTGGAAGCCTAATGTACTTAATGAATTGTAAACGTCCTGACATAGCACAAACTGTCAATAAATTGAGTAAATTTACAAGCAATCCAGGACAAAATCACTAGACAGCGATTATAAGAGTTTTAAGGTATTTAAAATACACTCAGAACTTTGGATTGCACTACTCAAGATATCCAGCAGTACTTGAAGGATACTGTGATGCGAATTGAATATCGGATACAAAAGACTCTACATCCACAAGTGGTTTTGTGTTTACACTAGGTGGAGGAGCAGTATCCTGGAAATCTTCTAAACAAACATGTATTGCTCGATCAACGATGGAATATAAGTTTATTGCATTGGATAAGGCTGGAGAAGAAGCTGAATGGCTTTGTCACTTTTTAGAAGATATTTCTATGTGGCCTAAACCTGTGCCACCTATTTGTATCCATTGTGATAGTCAATCAGCAATTAGAAGGGCACAGAGTCACATGTATAATGGTAAGTTTAGACATATTCGTCGTAGACACAATACCATAAAACAATTGCTCTTTAACGGCATTATGACTATTGAGTACATAAAGTCGAAAGAAAATATAGCGGATCCGTTGACTAAAGGTTTGACTAGAGAGCAAGTAAAAATAACTTCGAGGAGAATGGGGTTGAAGCCTATAAATAAGGATCGTCATGATGGAAACCCAACCTAGTTGACTGGAGATCCTAAGATCTAGGTTCAAAGGGACAACTAAATTGTGAATGATTCAACAAAATCACTATGAAGAAATTAATTTCTTCTGCTCATTCCTATGATACGAAATAGTGATACCTGCAATGGTTACAGGATAAGCTATGCTTTTAATGATTCTTAAATCTTGATAAACAAGTGGAGTATAACAGGATACTCTTATTAAAAAATCACCTATGTGAGTGTGAACTGGGCCAATTCTATGAGAAGGATAAGGCTATACTTCTCTAAAGCACTCATAAATCCGGGATTGTTCGGGGCCAAAATGAATAAAATCATGAGAACCAGATAATGTCTGGAAAGATTATGTGTGAATTACTATTGTCTTGATTTACACAAATGATTGGACAGTTCAAGACATCATGTTCATTGGACAACCAGTAAACCCGATAGTCTTTCATAAGGGAAGGTTCAAAGCCAAAAGCTACCTCTCTTGATACAGATGATTTCTAATTCTGTCTCTCTCTCAGAGTCTGCATAACATTTGCAAATATAAGGCTAGCAGTTAATATCATTCATGTGGGGGATTGTTAGAATTTGAGCCAAATTTAATATGGGTATCATTAATTATTTTTAATGATTTCAAATATTAATGTGTTCTACTCCATGAGTAGATTAAATTAAGTATTTGAAAGCTCAAATCTATGGAGTAATGAATGAGATATTAACTCCCAAAGATCACACTTGAAAATGATAAATGATAATAAATACATGTGAAAAAAATGCAAGTCGCACATAGGTTAAGAACTAAACATTTAATATGTTTATATACAAGAAAATTGCTCTTAGGTTTGGGCCCTAAGGGGCACCCCACTTTTGTGGAAGAGAGAGGACCTAGCCAAGACTTGGTTCGAACCCACACGCGCGCGCCGCCGCTGCCGACTGACCGACTGGCCTGATTTGGCTCTGGCTCTGGCTCGAGGCTCGTGGTTCGTGGGTCTTGGTCCTTGTATATGTCTTTTTAGATAAAATTTATTAAAATTTAATTTTATTTCGATTATCAAAACTGTGTCGTTTTGATAAATGTTATTTATTATTATTATCAAAACTGTGTCGTTTTGAGAAGCGGTATCTGTTGAAAGGGTATCAGTCTGAACGGACATCCCCAAATTACGTCGTTTTGTAACGCCTTTTCTACTAAGCTTAAAACTGCGTAGTTTTGATTCCGCGAAAACTAAATCTACGTCGGTAACAGTTTTAAAAAGACGCGCCCATTCTGCAAAGGATCAAAACTACGTCGTTTTGACCTAAAGATGCCATTGCATGCCTTTTTAAAGGCATCCCATGCCTTTTCAAGGGCTAAGTGCCCATCCGAAGGGTCACCAACCCATCCTATAAATAGATAAGAGGGGGCAGCCTTATCATTCATTCATTTCACAAGCAAATAAGCTTTATAATTCATTCTAGTCTTAGTTTTTCAGTCAGTTTATAGAGTTCTTTTTAAGAGAGAGTTAGAGCATTTAGTTTGGTTCGTAGAGTATACTTTTTGTAGTGCTGCTAAAGTATACGTTGTCATTGTATTCTGGGAGACAAGTGCTATTAACTCTAAGTACCATACGGAGGGCATAATTATCTTAAGGACATAATACCAAGTACTAGCCTTGACAAATTTAATTTTGAGATAAGTTAATATATATATATATATATATATATATATATATATATATAGTTTCCTTTTTATTTTCAGGTTACTACCAATTTTATCGTAGTAAGTTCATATAATTTTAATTGCATTGTTTATAGAAAATGTTGCATTAGTACAAACGCAATAAAAAGTTATAAAACTTATAAATAAAACATTTTTTATAAATCATGCAATAAAAAGCTATAGAATTTACTACGACAACTTCACTCTAATCGAATTCATAATTTGGACAGTCAAGCTATATATTCCGCATGCATTTTCCCCTTTTGACAAATTCTTCTATGTTTCTTTACAATTATTATAATCGCGAGATTATAATCTATGTGATTATAATCCCAAAGCTATTAATACTAGGATTAAATAGTCTAAGCTCATATTATGTTTATTTTTTCCAGGATTAATTAAATGATTGAATAAAAAAATAACGTTTGGACTGTTATACCATTACCAATAATAACATATTTTAAACTTGTTTATACATCAACAAATGATGAATAATAAATTGTTTACCAATAAGCTGTTTAAATAAGTTTTGAGAGACAAAAAACAAATATTTAAATATGACTAGAACAAATAAGTTGTTTAAATAATAAGTTATTTTCAAATAAGCTGTTTAAATAATAAACAGTTTAAATAATAAGTTGTTTATCTATAGGTTGTTTAAATAATAAGCTGTTTACCAATAAGATTTTTAAATAATAAACTGTTTAAATAATAAGTTGATTAAATAATAAGTTGTTTACCAATAAGTTATTTAAATAATAAGTTAGTTACCGATAATAAAGACTAATAAGATGTTTAAATAAGCTTTGACAAACAAAAAGTCAATATTTAAATATTTAAATCAATTCATAATGTAAATGATGTGGTTGTTTACTAATAAGTTGTTTAAATAATCTTTGACAAACAAGGCGTTCCTGAACATTTATCTATGATATATATGTCCCCAACATTTCACAAAATTTGTTCTTGGATTCTTCATTATGTTGATGTACATGATATTTGCATTGTAATAACATGAAGTTGCGTATATTCAGATTCATAAATGGATATAATAAGATATTATGGTCATTTTTTTTAAAAAAGTTGAGTATAATTTTGTTTAGAAATTTTTAATCCCAATTGGTGGGAATCATAATACCTGGTTGAATATAGTATTAAATAATCCCCTATATTAAATCATTTTATAATATCTGAACTAATAGTCTCAAGTCTAAATTAAAAAATAAACAAGACACTTATAATTAATAATTCTATTCAAAATATAATTCATAGAAACAAACATATCACTTAGAGCATTCACTAGATTACCTATCATAAATGGGGAAAGTTAAGACAACTTCAAGTAAACGATTAAATTTAGAGCACGTTCAGCATATATATTTTTGATGTATTTTAATTAAAATTTTGATCACAATTAATGACCGAGGACTATACAAATCATATTGGCATAGAACATTGTCATTATCATAGTAGGGTAAATGATCAAGTACATTATTATTACTTCATTCGTTTTAGGATAAAAATTTTGGCCGATTTTTTACGCATATTAGTTAAAAAAGATAGTTAAATGACAAAATTGTTTATATTTAAATTCTCATTAAATTACATAGTTTTCATGACTAGTGATCATGCTCTATAAATATGAATAGAGAATAGAAATGTGACATTAATACTAAAGGTATTATAGGAAAATTATTATAAAAAATAAATTATTTAAGATAAATAAACATTTAACTTGAGACTAACTAAAATAGTAATAATGACTTTTATCTTGAAACGGATGGAGTACTCCCTCCGTCCTTTAAAATAAGTTATTTTAGAGAAGTGTTTTTGTCACTTAATATAAGTCATTTGAGAATTTCAAGTAAACATTAATTGTTTAGTTTTCAATATTACCTTAAGTATTAAATATAACTTTGGTTTTTCTACTATTTTTCGCCTAATAAATAATACTCTTTTTTTTAATACAAGGACAATATAGACAATTGTTATTATATTTAATGATATTCAATCATTTTCTTGTTACTTGTATTAATGGACGGAAGGAGTATTATGGAGTATTACTATTTTTAATTTTTTGATTAATGATAAACCAACTACTCCCTCCATCTTTTAATATAAATTGTTTTAGAGTTGTGCACAAGTATATTAAGGAAATGATTGTATAGCATTAAATATAATATCAATTATATGTATTACCATTGTATTGAAAAAATAGAGTGTTATTTATTGGGCAAAAAATAATGAGAGGATTAAAATTATATTTATTATTTGGGGTAATATTGAAAACTCAGCAATTAATATTTACTTGAAATTTTCGAACGACTTATATTAAGAGACAAAAAATATTTCTTTAAAACGATTTATATTAAAGAACGGATGAAGTACTAACAAACCTGATCAACGTCCAGAAAATGGTAAATAATGATTATTAAGTCAAAACTCAGTTGTTTTCCAACTAAAAAAGAATCATATCACGCAAAAAGGACTAGTCCTGAAATCATGGTCCATATGGTGTAAAACTTGATCAGACCATTACTATTACATATACTCTCTCCGTCCCATAATAAGTGATATTTTAGGTGATTTTATTTATTCTAAATTATTTAATATTTTAGAAAATCTAGGAGCATTAATTACAATATTTCCAAAATAACCCCTCATTACTCCTACTTCAATATCCAGATGCTTTTAACTCTCTCTCTCTCCTTATTAATACAAAAGGTATTATAGACAAATGATATTATATTTAATGTTATATAATCATTTCCTTAATAGTTGTGCCCAACTCTAAAACATCACTTATTATGGTACGGATGGACTATTAATTTTGACATAGTTCTTCAAATTAGATTTTTGTAGAATTAAAGATACTTAATGATAATGCTGTATTTTGTCAGGTTCAACCACCGAATCCATAAATGCTCCAAAAGACCTGAAAAGAATGACATACTATCTTCTGCATTGTCCAAGTTTCAAACGTAGCATTAAAAAATGACATACTATCTTTTGGTACCTAATGCAGTCTAAAATGTACCCAACAATCTTTCATCTACTTAAGATATTCCTTTCTCCTTGCGCCGGAGTATTAACTATTATAAGTTGATTAATTTATGGAGATATATAAAAGTTAAACTCATATATAATTTTTTCAGTTTCTATTGGATGGCAGTAGTTAAGAGTTGGTGCATGGGTAAGTATAATTTTAATCCTCAAATAATTACCTTGCAGCCTAGCTATACGCAAAATAAGAATGATAAATTAACAACATAAGTAATTAAGTAAAGCTATTTGGGGGATAATATATATAGTTGTTAAGTAGTAATTAATTAAAATGCTTTTGACATCTACAAATGTTAGCTCAAGCGGTTGCTTATACCAATTACCAACAAGCATCACTAGTTCACTGCTTTACGTAATATTGGTCAATGAGAAGATAAAAGAAGGTAAGATATGCTGGAAAATTTTCCTACATTCTTACATCATTTCCTTCATTACCAATTAACTCTATAATTTATTATGTAGAAATTACTAATATAATAGTGGCAAAAAGTTGAAAATATGAAGAAGTCATAGACTAATTAAAGTCCAAATGTTTTGGTTGGCTTATTAGTTATAACATGGTATCAAGTTCAAACTTTGTTTCCTCAAATGAAAACTTGCATGGGAATGCTAGTTGACGAAGATTATACTTCAAAGTAACGTCCTAAACTCAACTTTTGAAGTAAAAGCAGCTTATGAATTATATGAAAGTAAAATATATTATTTAAGCAATTTCGATCGTTAGAAATTTATATAATAAGTTAGGGGTAGATCAACAGTTCCAACCAAATATTGATGTTGAGTATGGCGTCTTAACTAATTTAAAAGGGTTAATTGCATATTATCCGAAGTATACACCTTCTTTCCATTCGTATTTCGATGTTTAAACGCTCTCATCCCACTGCCCAAAATACCGTTAAATAACCATAACTGACCCTTTTGTAATTTCCGGCTAAAAAGTGGCCAGAACTGCCACGTGTTCCGATGGTCTATGTATCATACGAATTTGACCACATTTTTATATAGTTGACTGTATAAAACCTTTGTTAACTTGATTAACTAGATTACGTAATACATTAATATGTAATAATACAATAAATTACTCCCTCCAACATCAATTCCCTCCAATATCAGTTCTCTCCAACCCCTGTGCTCATTTCTTGCCAAATCATATGTATGTATATATATATATATATATATATTCTTGTTGTTTAATACCTGAAAAATAAATAAATAAATAAATAATTTTTTTTTGTTTTAAATATTTTAATTGAGCTTTTCTTGTGATTGAGTCAAATAGTTATTTAATTTATGTGGACTATATCAAATAAGGAATTTTATTAATTTGAACCTTAAATCAATTGGGTTTAATTTATATTTGTGGGTAATACTAAATCCTTTTATAGTTAGGATAATTAATAAAACATGTTAATAACAACTAAAACCTAATATTCCTGGCATATCTGATACAAATCGAGGGGAAGAGAGGAAAACGGAGGAAGCAAGAAAAGGGAAGCGAACTAAGTCAAGTAAGGTATGTAAATTTGTTTCTGTATATTAAATGGAATTGATTGTTTTGGTCAGAGGGGATCACATACGTGGTGGAAGCCATTTGAGACTTGGTAGAGTATTATTGTATATGTCTATTATTTTATTATAGAATAGCTTGATGGATCAGTTTATGACATCAAAGTTGGTCCAGGAGATGATATAAATCTATAAGATGATTTCTTATATTTTAATAATTATAGTTGATATTGCCATCTTAATTCACATGTACATATCAGGATGGTGGATTTCGTTATACATGTAAAAAAAGGGAATCATGGAACTTATGAATGAATCTGAAGCTATGTAATACATATATTATAATATATATGTATTTTAATTATTAGATAAAATAAAATTGTGGGAACTTAAATTTTTTATATAATATGTTTTCTGAAAATTGTTATCATGAGCAGTGGGTTACTATGTATAATACATGCATAAAATAAATGATAATAATAATAATAATAATAATAATAATAATAATAATAATAATAATAATAATAATAATAATAATAATAAATAAAATGAGTTTATTAATGGGTTAAGGATGAAAGAATATTTTTACAAGTGTACTTATAATTATTATTATCTTGTTTAATTAGTTCGAATGGAAGGAATTTAAGGAGTTACATTTGGAATATAATTTCGGGTATTACATTGCTTAATCCAGGTACGGATTCCGTACTCTTTTAGCGATACTCTTGTTAAATTTGATTTATTCGTTTTGTTCCGTATTTCGAATTTCGTTATTATTTCACATAATTATTTCTCGTGAAATTCATATAATAGTTTCATTTTGGAGTTGATTCATATGACTCGAAATTGTACTCTTTGAATTAAGTTATCATGTTTAATATTTATTTTGATAATTGTAGAGCGGTACATGTTGTTACTTTCTTTTTGAGACATTGAAATTATGATTTGATTTGGTTTAACATGTACATATAGAACCCTTTTGTTGATATTATGTCGCATGTGTTGTGATATGGTATTTTTGTTAGAATATACCGTAGGGTATACCTGAGCTATAACCACCTGTGGGGGTACCACAGGCATGTCCTCTTGGCACCGAGGCATGACACCTTCCATGGCGGTATGATCAGTCCACAGTGTCTCTGTTTTGTGCTCCGGTGGGAGTTGGCCATTTGGTGTTTTGTTGTGGGAGGTGTATGGGTTGACCCTAGTTTTCTTTTCTGTTCTGTTCTGCGGAGTGGCGATGTTTGTGCCAAACACGCCTTCCGATTTTACATGCATTTGGATTCGCAGTCCAATGTGTGTGACTTGCCTATGTGGCATTATTTGACTTGCCTGTGTGGCAAGGTATGTTTCTGTTTTGTTTTGAGCTCGGTATGACATAACACCCAGCCATTTGATTCAGCCTAGTATTTCGTTGTAATAGTTTTGTTCGTTACAGTTCAGTTCATTTATTGAGTTAGTTATCTCAGTTCTTTATTCTTGTATTCTATATTCGTACTGGGCAATTGGCTCATGCTGTGTTTTTCTTCCGACAGGTAATCAGGGGGATCAAGGGCAAGTGTGATGAGAGCTCCCTTCTATCCAATGGCTTTGATATATTTTGTTAGGCTATGATACATTGATTAATTTGGAGTTGTAATAGTTATTTCAGATTGTGGTTTAGGCCAGTTTGGCGTTTATTCTGATTTGACCTTTTGATATTTATTGGTTAAATACTTTTCTTTCGTGGCATAAAGCTTTCGTTCAGTTTTGTTGTGTTTTGAGTAACCTATCTTTCTATTTCGGAAAGGGGGTGTTACAAAGTTGGTATCAAAGCTTAGGTTCTTTCTTGTAGAAAACCTATTTAGGTTTGATCTATGAGTTATGGGTAGACTTCTGGGTTAGGTTTTGTTTAGTTTGATTTTTTGTTCAGCTATATTCGAATCTGTCTCTAATCTGTTTTGCTTATATTCGTTGTTGTCTTTCTTAGATGGCTCGTAGATCCTCTAGAGTTACTGGGAGGCGAGGTAACAATAGGGGAAGAGGTGATGGTCAGCCCAATGAGCAACCTAATGACCAGATTAATGCTCAGTTGGTTACCTTAGTGAATCAGGCGGTTAATCAGGCTTTACCGCAGTTGGTGGCACAGGTAGTACATGCAATGCAGCAGCCGCCAAAAATTCCTGAGCAGGGAAACTCGATAAATAATGGTCCATAGGCAAACGAAGAGGAAGGGAATGCGGATGGTCTTGATCAGCAGGTGGTTCCAATGTACGTATGGTTGGAGAGGTTTCAGAAGTAGAAGCCACAGTCATTCAGTTCTGCTCCGACTCCAATTGATGCGAAGAATTAGATTGCACACCTAGAGAAGATTTTTGATGTGTTGGGGTGCTCAGATAATCAGAGAGTGTTGCTTGCTACTTACAAGCTAGAGGGGGATGCACAGAGGTGGTGGAAAGCGATGAAGACAACAAAGGATGATGGGTACGTGGAGACACTTAGCTGGGTAGAGTTTTGTGAGTTCTATTATCAGCAGTACTTTCCAGCTGCTGATAAAGAGGCCTATGCTAGAGAGTATCTGTCTATTAGGCAGAAAGATGATGTGTCCATCACAGATTTTATGACGAGGTTCACCAGGTTGGCAGGTTTTGCGAAAACCTCTGCAGGGACTGGAGCGGAGCAGGCATAAAAGTTCATTCATTATAGGTATCGCCAACATCTCATTAACACCAAGTTTGTAGATGTGTCAGTTGTGGCTAATGCGGCCAAGAACATTGAGATGGAGCGACAGGACATTCGGTCTTCTAAACTGGAAGGGAGTCGAAAGAGGGACAAAGATGACCAATAGGATCAAGCTTCGAGTTAGCATGGGAGAAATCAAGGTGGTCAGTGGAACAGAAATTGTGGTGTTCAACAGGGGCAGTGGTGTGCCCAGAATCAGAACAAGGGTAATCAGCAGATGCCTCAGCAGGGGCAGAATCGTCAGCTTTAGCTACCTTGGTATGGTCAAAATCGCCAGCAAGGGTAGAATCGTCAGCCGGGGCAGAATCAGGGTTGTTATCCGGGACCAGCTAGTGGGGGTAACCCAAATCTTATTTCGATAGCTTCTTGTGCTATGTGTGGGGCAAATCATCCCGGGAGACAGTGTCATAGAGTTACCGGTGCATGCTTCTTGTGTGGATAGATGGGTCATATGACTAGAGATTATATCGGGCCACGTGGTAATGGTGGAGGCGATGATCATGGTGGTAATGGAGGTTAGCGTAAAGGTGGTTGAGTGTTTGCCTTGACACATAATCAGGAGGCAGGTGCGCCAGGTACTGTTTCTTGCACTCTTTTAGTTGGCAATCGTGAGGCTTCTATTTTATTTAATACGGGTTCTACTCATTCTGTTGTTGCTCAGTATTTTGTTCAGTACCTAGGTATGCCATCTCAGTCTTTAGATTCTATTATATCTATTGCTACCCCGATGGGGACTTCTGTTATTATTTCTGATTTATATCGAGGTTGTGCGATCAGTTTTGGGGATAAGATTCGTAGTGCTAATCTTCTTCGATGGTATGCACGATTTCAACGTCATTCTCGAGATAGACTAGTTGGATAAGCACCATGCCACTATCGACTGTCAGGCGAGGAAGGTTATATTTAGAGATGTGAAGTTTCCAAAATTCGTGTTTCAGGGTTCACAGCCGAGTAGAGTGGTGAAGTTGATTTCAGCTTTGAAGGCTGGGAAGTTAGTGGCAAAGGGTTGTGAGGGGTATTTGGCATTTGTGAAGGATACCTCCAAGGGTGAGTCTCGTATTGAGGATATTTCTGTGGTTCATGACTTTTTTGATGTGTTTCCTGAGGAGTTGTCAGGGTTGCCACCGCAGCGAGAAGTTGAGTTTACTATTGAGCTTGTTCCTGGTGCGGGGCCTATCTCTAAGGCGCCGTATCGGATGGCACCATTGGAGTTGCAGGATTTAAAGGAGCAGTTGCAAAAGCTGTTAGATCGTGGTGTGATTCGGCCGAGTGTTTCGCCGTGGGCTGCTCCGATTTTATTTATAAAGAAGAAAGATGGGTCTATGAGGTTGTGCATAGACTACAAAGAGTTGAACAAGATTACTATCAGGAATCGGTATCCATTGCCGAGGATTGAAGACTTGTTTGACCAACTTCAGGGGGCGAAGTATTTTTCAAAGATAGACTTGAGGTCGTGTTACCATTAATTGAGGGTGAGAGATGAGGATGTCTCTAAGACAGCTTTTCGTACTCGCTATGGGCATTACGAGTTTCTGGTGATGCCATTTGGATTGACTAACGCTCCGGCGGTGTTTATAGATTTGATGAATCCGGTGTTCAAGGAGTACTTGGGCCAATATGTTATTGTCTTTATTGATGACATTTTGGTTTACTCCAAGTCTAGGGAGGAGCATGAGGAGCATCTTCGAACAGTGTTGGGAATTTTGCAGAAAGAGAAATTGTATGCTAAATTCTCTAAATGCGAGTTTTGGTTGGAACAGGTTGCATTTTTGGGCCACGTTATTTTTGCTGAAGGCATTAAGGTGGATCCTGCAAAGGTTGAGGCTATCATTAAATGGCCGAGACCTACTACTGTGACAGAGATTATGAGTTTCTTGGGTTTAGCAGGATATTATAGGAGATTTGTGGAAGGATTCTCTTTGCTTGCTTTGCCATTAACTCAGTTGATGAAAAAAAGGGCACGAAGTTTGTGTGGAATGAGGAGCGCGAGAAGAGTTTCGAGGAGTTGAAGAAACGGCTTGTGACAGCTCCTATACTTGCATTTCCGTTAAGGACTGGAGGTTACCAGATTTATAGTGATGCTTCTAAGAAGGGCTTGGGGTGTGTTTTGATGCAACACGGTAAGGTGATTGCTTATGCTTCTAGACAGCTTAAGCCTTACGAGGTGAACTACCCCACTCATGATTTGGAGTTGGCAGCGGTGATCTTTGCCCTAAAGATTTGGAGGCACTATTTGTATAGAGAGACTTGTGATATCTTCACTGATCACAAAAGTCTTAAATATATTTTCACTCAAAAGGAGCTTAACATGAGGCAGAGGCGTTGGTTGGAGCTTCTAAAAGATGATGATGCGAGAATTCAGTATCACCCGGGGAAGGCAAATGTGGTTGCAGATGCTCTTAGCCGAAAGAGTCTAGGAAGTGTAGCAGCTCTTATTACATAAACTCAGCTTATTTCGGATATGGAGGGCTAGAGTGGAGCCTTTTCTTATTTCGAGGGTTAAAGAAGCTCAAAAGGAAGATGGAGTATGGCGTAGAATCTGGAGGAGGGCAAGCAGCCCGACTTTCGTATTGATGACCATGGTGTGATTTGGTTAGGTGAGCGGTTGTGTGTGTCGTCGGATCCAATCATTCGGGAGGCTGTGTTGGCGGAAGCTCATAGTTCGCCATTTTCTATTCATCCAGGTTCTATAAAGATGAACAGGGATTCGAAGGAATTTTTTTGGTGGAATGGGATGAAGTGGGATGTGGCTGAATATGTTGGGAAGTGCCTCACTTGTCAACAAGTGAAGATAGAACATCAATGAGCTAGTGGGTTGTTGGAACAGTTAGACATTCCACTGTGGAAGTGTGAGGATATCACGATGGATTTTGTGACTGGTTTGCCGAAGACTTTCAGGAAGAATGATGCCATTTGGGTTGTGTGGTGGATCGATTGACCAAATCGGCACATTTCTTGGCTATCCATGAGGGTTACTCGGTGGATAGGTTGGCACAGATCTTTCAGCAGGAGATTGTTAGACTTCATGGTACTCCGGTGTCGATTATTTTAGATCGGGACCCATGATTCACTTCATGGTTTTGGAAAGGGTTTCAATGAGCTTGGGATACTCGGCTCAACTTTAGTACTTCTTTCCATCCGCAGACCGATGGGCAGTCCGAGCGGACTATTCAAACATTGGAGGACATGTTGAGGTCTTGTGCACTTGAGTGGTCAGGTAATTGGGATGATTATTTGAGCCTAGTTGAGTTTGCGTATAACAACAGTTGGCATACAAGTATTGGGATGGCTCCGTTTAAGGCGTTGTATGGTAGGAAGTGTCGGGCACCAACTTGCTGGGAAGAGGTTGGCGAGAGAGTCATAGAAGGGCCTGAGTTAGTTCAAATCACTAAGGAGAAGGTAGCAGTGGCTAAGGAGAAATTAAAGTCGGCTCGATCACGGCAGAAGAGTTATGCTGATAAGTATAGGAGAACTTTAGAGTTTGAACCTGGTGAGCATGTGTTTCTAAAAGTTTCTCCTTGGAAGGGTATTTGGCGATTTGGTCTGAAAGGAAAACTTTGTTCGCGTTATATTGGCCCATTCGAGATTTTGGAAAGGGTTGGTGAGGTTGCATATCGGTTAGCTTTGCCTCCATAGCTAGCTTATGTGCACAATATGTTCCATGTGTCGGTGTTGAGGAGTTATAAATATCATCCGTTACATGTGGTGCAATATTCGTTCGATAAGATTCGGGAGGATCTTACTTGTGAGGAGAAAGCTGAGACAATTTTGGATCGTCAAGAGCAGGTTATGAGGAGAAAGACAATTCCGTTTGTTAAGGTTTTATGGAGAAACCATTCGGAGCGAGAAGCTACATGGGAGATGGAGGAGTCTATTCGAGCGGAGTATCCGTATCTTTTTGATAATTAGGTTCGTTATTTTCTTTTGATTCCGGGGACGGAATCCTTTTTAAGGGGTAGGTGATGTAATACCCGAAAAATAAATAATTTTTTTAAAATATTTTAATTAGGCTTTTCTTGTGATTGAGTCAAATAGTTATTTAATTTATGTGGACTATAACAAATAAAGAATTTCATTATTTTGGGCCTTAAATCAATTGAGTTTAATTTATATTTGTGGGTAATACTAAATCCTTTTATAGTTAGGAGAATTAATAAAACATGTTAATAACAACTAAAACCTAATATTCCTGGCATATCTGATACAAACCGAGGGGAAGAGAGGAAAACGGGGGAAACAAGAAAAGGGAAGCGAACTAGAGCGAGAAAGTTTATAAATGACCAAAATCAAGAGTAAATTTTGTAACGATTGAGATTTTATATATTAAATATTAATATTTATTGAGTGAATAAATATTTTATGTGATTTATTTACTGAGTAAAATAAATAAATTATGTAATTTTTTGGAATGATTTAATTAAGACTTATATATTAATTAAGTGAATATTTAATATTTAATTTAATTAATATGTATTGATTTTATAGTATAGTTCTAATTTAATTGAGATAATTAAATTAGATGAGTTATGTGATGAGTGTTACATGAATTATAATTAGCGAGTAATTATAATTATTATGTGATTAATTGATGTTAGATTTTAATTAATTAAAAAGAATGTTAAAAATTTAATTAATTAAAAGTGTAACATTAAAATATATGTTAAAAGGATTTATTAAAATAAACAAAAGAATTTTAAAAGATTTTACCAAACAGGGCCTTAAGCTGAAAAAGTTAGTTTTTTAAAAAATAAACAGTTTTTGCCAAACAAGCCTTATGGCTTTTCAAATTCAAATAAGTGTAACCTATATAATAATGGGTAATTAGTATATGATATAATTATAGGTATTAATTATTTGTAAGTTACGTATATTATATTATTAGATGTATAATATATGTATATCAGCTATGTAAATAGTTTTTACGTTAAAACAAAGTTAGAGCAAAGAAAGAGCAGAGAAGAGAGAATACAGAGAAGTTAGAGAGAAAGAAAGAAGAAAAAGAAGGAGAAAGAATTGGTAGAACTCAAGCTCCTCATCATCATCTTCTTCTTCAATCATCAAAACAAAAAAGGTATAATTACTATCTTATAGTTTTAAAAATTTATTTGATTGTTCTTCCTTGTTTTGAGTTCTATGTGAATATGAAAATTTCATGAGATTATGTAAACATGAATTGTATATATATATATATTGTGTTTATATACTATTTATAATTAAATTGTATGCTATAAACGATTTTCAGAAATTCAATTGGTTGTAAAAACAAGTTTTAATAGAGAATTTGTGTTCTTATGAATTTTCATATTTTTGGTTGAGTTAGAATGAAAGATTGATGTAAACAAAAAATTTATGTGTAATATGTGTTATATCATATTTATATATGAGTTATATAGTTGTCTTAGCGATTCAATCCACGAAATTAAGATGAACATGAAGAAATCATGTTCATAGTAATTATTGTGAACTAATTTTGAAAGAATAACCTTTGAACTATCAAATTGGTGTTTGATTATGGATTATTGTTTAAATTGATCATGAGTTATGTTAATATGTTAAGAATTAGAGTTATTGCAATTGGAATAACATGAATTGATTGAAAAACGAATTCGTAATAGCAAATTTTGTCAAGAACGCTTGATATTATAGTTTTCTTCAAAAAAATCATGAAAACTTGGTTTTGATTATGTGTTGTAAGGATTTTATATGTTATAATCATGTTAAAGAGCCCAAAATTTTGTTGTTATCAAGTTTCATGTTCATCATGTTGAGAAAAATTGGACTTTGGTGTGGAGAAATAAGCCAAATTGGCTTATTTCTCTGCCGTTCGCGAGCTGGGGGGTTCCCACAGTAGTGGGCACTGCCCCAGCGGGGCTTGAACCCATGGAGGACCCGCCCCAGCGGGGCATCATGCTGTCCGGGGAATTTGTTTTCGCTTCGTTGAGTTTTCATGCCGCGTTTGTTTAGCTAACTTATTTTCATGACTTGTTAAGTGTAATAGGTAATGAGATAACATACTTTTGATGTGTTTAAGATAACTTGAAGTTTTATATGAATGTATTACATGTGTATGGGTGTATTACTTTCATAAGGTACACATAATGATTTAAAGCGTTATAAGCTTGTGAAATGTATTTCGTGAGTATAGACTCACATATGTGGTTAGTTAGCAACGTATGTTGCAAACAACGATGTGAGTTGGACTTGAGTATGAATTTCGACGGTTTAAACATTATAGTTAAGTACTAATAGACGTTTTAAACGTAATATAATGTATAGGATAATTGTGAAAGTAATTGTAATTATTAAAGTGTAGCTTGCGCTTGAGGACTCCTTATCTTTTGCTTGAGCAAGTTTTCTAATCCTTATTCTTCTACGTTACACAAGTTTATTTTCGATTCTTAACTTGTTATGTATTGTACAAGTTATATTGTATTTTAATGTTCATAATGCGTTATTGTCATAATGTTGTGATCTTGACTAAATTGTTCAAGCAAGATCCACCAATCTTTTGAATGCTTTAAGTTATTCCAAAGCATGTCCAGTTATTATGAAATCTATTGTTGTATCATACATTTGGTTCATGATTATTAAATTATCAAACTGTTAAAGTAATGTGAGTCTATTCAACTACTCCTTAGTTGATGATAGTTGAAACTCCAAAGTTCATTTTTCTATCCAAACCAAACTTTCTTTGGTACGAACTTGTATTCAAATACTGAGAATGAATAACCCTATTTATTAGGGGACATTTATGCGAAAGCGTTAAGATGGTTGTGCACAATACATGGTACGAAGAGCTGATCCTCCTAAGTACGAGTTAAAGGTCCATAGTCTCAATAATTGTTAAAGGTTTAAATAAAAATATTTATAACCTAAGACATAGTTCAAGGTCATATGACCCTCAGATAAATTCTATATTCGAATTTTAAATATGATTAAAGAATTATTATTCAATTATTTATTTTGATGGAAGTGAAGTTATTCAAACTCTCTTGAAGATATTCAGTCATGGTATCATTGTATATTTCAAGTGAGCTTTTGTTTGCTCACTCTTGCGTATTTTTATAACCCTTGCAGTTAAAGCCGAGAATGTTGACGTACCGTCAACATGTAAAGGAAAAGGAAAGATGAGCAAGTGAAGGCTTGCTGTTTTCAATCTTTATTGTAATAAGACTTAGTTGATGATGTTTTATTTCCACATTTATTTATTTGATGTCAAGGTTTAGTTAACCCTGGGATTTTATTTGGGACAAGTTGTAATCCTTTGTCAAGGAAGATTTTATTTAAGTATTTATAAAGGTTGTAATTTATTTTGCAATTCTTTATTTTTGGGTAGTTGTATGATTTATTTAGAAAGTGAACACCAAATCTTGTGAAAACGAAGTACCCGAATTTGGGGGTGTCACAGGTTGGTATCAAAGCAGTAGGTTATGAACCTTAGGTGGGGGGAAAAACCTTAGGTAGTAGCCTTATAGGAAGATCGAAAAGAGAGTGGTGATAGGTAAAGATAATAAACTACCTTATGTGCTATGTGTTTACGTTTAAGTATTCGGAGAGTGACGACTCGATATCACGTAATAATAAACTTTAAAATTCTTTTTGTCAGGATGACAAACGTTGGAGAGTCCAGTCAGGCTAGAAAGGAGTTACCTCAGGTGCCTAGGGAGGAGGAGCCCCGAGACATCCATGTTGTCTGGGAGCAGCTGGTTAGGAGAGAGCCATCTCCAGTGATCACCGTAGCTGGTCGAGAGCATGAGCTGACACCTATTCCAGAGGAGGAGGACGAGGATGAGTCAGAGGAGGAAGAAGATCCCGAAGAGGAATTCCCACCTCACTTTACTAGTGCTGAGATGTACGTGGCAGTCTACGACAGTAACGTGGAGCTTCAAGAATTGTTGGACCAGAGTCGGACTACCATCCAGCAGCGGGACGAGACTATCGAAGAGATGGATAGTGAGCTAGGAGAAGCGCAGTGGAAGCTAATTCGCTTAGAGAATGATAGAGATGAGGCCCTAGCCCAGCTAGCGAAGCTGAAGCATGACATCTAGGAGGAGTCAACGAAGCATGCTAGAGCGGAGGAAATAAGCTTGAGGGCTATTCAACGAGCCGATCGAGCTGAAGACGAGGCTGAAGCCAAGAGGGCTAAGCTGAGGGAAATAGAATACGCATTCCATACGGCCATAGATAGGGTCCAGGATCGTGTCTTCTATTACTCAGCTCAGTTCTAAGGTTTACCATAGTATGTGGTGGACCGAAGAACAGTGTTTAGGGTGATGGAGGAAGAACGCAGAGAGGCTGTGCGACGTTTTAATATGCCTAGACATTAGAGCTTTTAAATTATGTGTTTCTTTATGTAATAAATAAATGTAAATTCTATAATTTGAGATAAGAATGGGATGAGATAATAATGTGATCCTGCAACTTGTTCCAGTTCAAGAAAGATGATGTAAATAGCAGAGATGCTATCTATTCTATGTTTTTCAAAAAACTACGAGTAATGAATAAAAGAAGTTATTGATGTGCTATGTGTTCAGATACGAACTAAGTTATTTAAATGTTTAGAGTTGAACTTGGATACTTAAGAATTTAGTAGAGGAGCTAATAGTAATATTTTTTAATAGAAAATGCCTCCTAGAAGAAGACCTACACGTTAAAACCCTAAGGGTTCGACGAACAACAACAACAATAATGATGGGACAAATCCCAACTCGGTTCAACAGTTGGTGAACCTATTGACAGGAGCACTTGTCAATCAGCCGCAAGTGCAGGGCACGACGTTTAAAGAATCTAAGGCAGTAGGACCGCCGAAGTTCAAGCGATCGGTAAACCCGATAGATGCCCAAACGTGGGTAATGGAGATGGAGAAGGTCTTCGATGTGGCTAGGGTTAGCGAAGACCAGAAGTCGGCATTCGCGACTTTCACGTTGAAGTCGGATGCTAGCTTCTGGTGGCAGGCCAACAAGACCAGAGAGGGTGAAGGAGTGATACTGTGGGAACGTTTTAAAGAGATGTTATTTGAAATGTACTTTCTCGTTAGCTCGCAGGACCAGATGGAGGTCCAATTTCTAGAGCTGAAGCAGGGAGGGATGACGGTGTCGAAATACGCCGCAAAGTTTAACGAGTTGGCCAGGTTCGCTACTTACCAGGTCAGCACTGATGCTAGGAAGGCGAGGAGGTTTGAGCGGGGACTGAAACCCTGGCTCTATAGCAAGGTCTCCATGTTCCAGCTGAACACGTTTGTAGTCGTGCTGAAAAAGGCCATTCTTGATGAAGGAGGGAGTGACGCCGTGACTAAATTCAATCAGGACAAGAAGAAGAAGAATGAAACAAAAAACAAGGTTGGTGGTAGCGGGGCTATCAACCAGAAAAGGAAATGGAACGACAACACCTTTGCTGGGAGTCGGCAGGGAGGCTAGCAGAAGAGAAAGCTCGAAGCATGTGCTACATGCGAGAAGACTCACACTGGAGTGAGCATAAAAGGGAAACGGGTGTGCTACAACTATGGTCAGGAAGGCCACATCGTGCCGAATTGCCCAAACCCGAAGAAGGGAGCTTGCTATACATGTGGATCCAAGGATCACATGGCTAGTAATTGCCCGAAAAAGCTAGCGGCAGGGTCAACAGGGAATGGAGGAAATGGCAGCGGCAGCACTCTGACTCTCGCTGGACAACTGCAAGCTATTCGACCCACTGCCCGCACATTCAACATGACGGTGCAGGATGCTGTGCAATCAAAGGATATGGTGGCATGTATTATTCTGATCAATAGTATAAATGCATATGTATTATTTAATTCGGGTGCTACTTGTTCATTCATATCTGATGATTTTGCTAAGACCCTAGACTTACCTAAAGAGGATTTAGTTTACCCCTTAAACATAGAAATTGCGAATAGGGAGGTTATTCATGTTAGGTTTGTTTACAAGAACTGTAGATTGGACATTAAGGGTCAGGAATTAAGGGTATATTTGATTCCGATAAAACATGGGGAATTCGATGTCATACTCGGCATGGACTGGTTGTTCAACCATGGGGCAGTAATCGACTGTCAGAAAAAGTCGGTAAACCTTACGACTCCGTCGAAGGTAGTGTTCTATGGTAGTAAATTTCCTAGATAAGCGAGTTGTCTGACGGTTATGCAAGCCAAGAAACTTTTGATGCAAGGCTGTGTGGGATATCTAGCCTACATAGTAGATACGCGTAAGGAGAGCCTGAAGTTAGAAGAGATATTGGTGGTTAGGGAGTTTGTGGATTTGTTTTCGGACGATTTGTCAGGACTTCCGCCGGATAGGGAGATAGAGTTCGTGATCGACTTATCACAGGGGACAACTTCGATTTCAAAAGCTTTGTACCGAATAGCTCTAGTCGAGATGAAGGAACTGATGGTTCAACTACAAGAACTGCTGGATGTTGGTCGTTTTACCGATTAATATATTCCTGCAAGTATACACGGTCAACAAGTAATAAAGTGTAAGTACAGATATCGTTCCCAAGAGGAATTAACAAATAAAAGGTCGCCAAACCACTAGCCTATAATCATCTCAGTCTTATTTAAACGAGCGGTAAAGAGAATGAATTTATAGTAAGTTAACTAGGCAAGAAATTAAACTTCAACTACTTAATTCTAGAGTAAAATTAGATAATGAAGGCATGAGATTTCAATTTCCCCTAATGATTCAGCTAAGCCGATTTACTCCCCATTTAGGTCAAATTAATCATCTAATGTGTTAGCTGAGAACACTAAAGTGAGAGAAGGCCATCCTTCGATGCACTTACCCCATACCACGTGCAATCCCCAGATGATAGAACACACGTGGGCACCCACATTATCTAAACCCCTATATATCTATGGTGTTTACAAGTAATTAGGGTTTACAGTCAAGTTCTCTATTGACTACGAGCAACGCTTCGGTATATGTCTATCCTAAGCACAAATCATACATCCAACGTCATATGAACGTACAATCGCTCGCTACCGCAATTAGATCTAAACCTACACTTCGTCTTTTAATCCCACATAGGTTATCATAGTAATTGGTAGCTAATAAATTAAGAAATTAAAGCACATATCGCCATAGACAGTCATACAATAATCAATGAGATCAATCATGAAGAGAAATCGAATTAAACTACTCATTAGGTTCTATTGAAATCTCAAAATATAATTTAAGTCATAGAAAACTCAAATATACCATCCACAATATGAATATACATCATGAGATTGCAAAATAGAAAGCAAAGAGAGTTTAGAGATAGGGAATGCAAATCTGAGTCTCCAAGCATCCAATATTGAATCTTCAATAACATCCAATTATTTCAACCATCAAGTCTAAGAAAACCCTAGAACATTAACTACTTTCACTAATCTAAATCTCTACTCCTAATCTATACAAAGAAAAATGAAAAGAAAAGAGAAAAGAAAATGGTAAGTTAGGGCTAGAACTCCCCAGGGGAGTATATCTTTTATTCTGCTCTCGAGCCCCCATTTAAAACCTCTCCCGTTCAGTCAATCAAAAAGTCAAAGAATTTTCTGCTGGGGACTGGTGCGGCCGCGCGCGCCTCAAGCCTATTCCAGGAGCGACCGCGCGACACTGAATTCTGCAATGAATGCTGCTGGTTCAAGGCTGGCACAGGCTGGCTTCTTGTTGCTTTCCTTTGCCCTTTTTACCTCCTTGCTTATCTGTTAGCCTCGTAGCATTGCATCTAGTTCCTTCATGCTGCTCGACTTCATTCCATGAACATGCCATCACACCTTTTAGCTAAATTTTGGCAACATATCATCCTTTTACTCTCAATAAAAGCCAAGAGAGTTCCTGAACCTGAAAAACACAAAACAAAGGAAAAACATATTAAACTCACAGGATTACTTAAGTTTAAGCAACCGAATAAGTTGGAAAATATCTGAATAAGTGGTTCTAAAACCACTTATCAAATACCCCCAAACTTAAACGTTGTTTGCCTTCAAGCAACCAAAATAAAACTAAACGACATATGCAATGCACTATATATAATGTATGCAAACTACTCTACTATGAATGCAAATCCAGATCCCAGTTAGTATTGAACTTTCAAAGCAATGCCTCAGAGAACCACGAGATAGTCGAACAGATAAGCTACCCAAAACAAGACCATAAGGCATATTTTGCAAATCCAAAACTGTCAGCACTGATGTATTGTGCGTTGTGTGCCTAGCAACCATTAGATATGCATTCAGATAAATAACTCACATACTATGCTTCTTAAGGGAAAAACAAGCTTTAACTTAAGAAAAACAGTAAATCATATAAGTTCTAACTAAAACCATGTATTACTAGAGTTAAGAGTCAACAGGGGATTTTCATTAAGCTTCTATTACTCATGAGGGCGTATTCGCACTTTTCCGTGTACACATTCGACTGTGCAATGCCTAGTTCTCTTAGGCTTTTCAATAATATCCATATAGCGAGCTTTCGACCAACGACTCCCAGACCAGACGACCTTAGGGCGCTGGGTGTAGAGACACCCCTAGGGCTTACTTACTCGAATATCAAAGGCCACAGAACTCGACGTAGCCGAAGTGTTTATTCTATTTTTTTCTTTTTCTTAATCTTTTCTTTTGTTTTCTTTTTCTTTTTCTTTTTCTGCAAGGGAGTGCGTCTTACTCTCCATCTCCCCGCATAAATCATGCATGTCCCCTGTTTCCCCCAAACTTAAGCTTTTAATAGTCTAGTTATTATTATATGCGAACTGAAACTCTTTTATTAAAATATAGTTTTTCCACCAGAAGACAAATATGTAAACATTTAAACTTAGCATATCATGGTGTTTACTCTATCGTGCTTACTGGTTACACAGTATTTGACAGGTAAGGATTTACATATATGACCATGAAATCAGGCTTAAGTCTCCAATCAGTTCAACAATAAAGTGATTTCAGTTTCTTCACAGGCAACATACATAACTAACCAACTGAAAATTGGATTCATGCAGTATGCTCTAACACAGAATGCAAAAACAAAAGAAATTTTTTAAAATTTTCACAAATTTTAACTATTTACAACCTACATGCACTAAATAAACAAACACAATATGCAATATGAATGCAACTACCCTATATGCAAAATAAAGCAAATACCCCCAAACTTAAACTATTCAATGTCCTCATTGAAGGCAAAGATAAAAAGAAACTCCCCTATTTGGCTTCTGATGCTGCATGAAATGAAGTGGCATCCTCTCAGAAATTTCCCCGTCTCTCTCTGCTCTTGGTAAAATAAACCCCGCTCAACACTATACTCAATGAACCAACCCAACTCTATATCAATCTTGCTTTGCTAGAGATCCCACACTTAATATCTCAATTGATCAAGTTGAAAGGATGAGGTGGATGAGAATTGGTACTTTAGATTGAGGAGGTAGGAGGTTTTCAAAACTAAGGCTTGTAGTGGAGGGGATTTCATGAAATGGAAGAGATGGGGAATTGCATGAAGGAACTTGAGGGTTTGGGATAAGAGGCTTGTGTGCTGCTGATAATTTACATGAAGCGATGCCCCCCCAAAATTAGCAAGATTTTCCTTAAGTCAGGCCCTTCTTGTGCTAGGCGCGGCCGCGCGCGGATGCAGGCTTAAATGGCCGCGGCCGCGCGGCCTGCTGTTTTCTGTTTCTGCAGCCTTTGCTCTATACACTTGATTGGCCCTTGAGCTTTGCTTCTTGCAACATGGATTGACCCTGAGAACGACATATAACATTTATTAAGCCCTCATACATTATCAAAAGTATATTATCTATTTACATCAAGAGAATTAACCATGGAAAGATATTTGCATTAAATTCCCAAAAATTCTCTAAAGGTGCGTATAAGCAATGCAAGTGCATCAAAAGTATGCTATAAGCTTTATGTTCCCAAAAATTATACGCATTCATGCCTAAAACCAAAAATGTAGGCATGAGCTCCTAAATCTACGAGCATTCAAAAATTTTAAACTCAATACTAAACTAATAAGAATTAAACAAGGGGGAGGGAAGTATGATAGAAAGCAGGAAATGGAGAATTAAACAAGGAGGGAGAAAGAGAAATGACGGGGTGCCTCCCATCGAGCGCTTGATTTATAGTCCTCTAGCTGGACTGTGTCTGACCACTACTATCTGACTCCCCGACGATATTGGAGAACCCCTCCATCCATCAGAATTGCTATATGCTTTTGGAGACTTCCCAATAGAGGAGGATCGAATTTAAACTACCTAGCATCGGATGTGTATATGAATTCCCCGGACAAAAGGTCGGGGAGCTAGGCATGGGTTCCGTTGTGTAGGTGAAATGATCGGGGCATGGAGGTATAGACCACACAACGGACTCTTCTTCTATTTTCTTCTCTTCTGACCACCATGGTTTGAAGCTCACGGACTCTCTCATGTCATAGAGATCCGTATCTGTAATGTAGCTACCAAGGGGGCAAGGGTGTGCAAACTTGACTGGCTTGTTCCACTCAGGCGGAGGAGGCTCTTAGGGGATTGTCACTGTTGGTTCACATTCATACTCCACAGCCCCAATTGGCTCCTCGATATCCATTACCTTTCGCTCATCCAGTTCCAAGTGCACCTCAGGCTCTTCATCAGTATCTGCATCCATCTCATAGCACCAATCTTTTTGAGGGTCATAACTCACGGCTTCAGTCATTGGAGGCACAAAATCTTGCACTGTTGTCTTTTGTTCACATACATCTTCCTTCCTTAATGCCGTGCTAATCTTCTCCACCCAAATATGAAGATCCTCAATCGATTGCTCTTGCTCAATTATGGTCTCCTCTGTCGATGCTATGGAATTCCCCCACATAATTTCCAATCCTTCCTTTTCTGTTTCAGCCTCGGGCTCCATGTACTGATGCTCATTGGTAGGAGTGTTGTGGATTAGGGCCATCTGATTCTGGAAGTTCTGGCTTGATTGCTCTTGGTTCCTAAGCCTCTCCTCTTGGCTTTCTAAGCTCCTATACATGAATTCCATTGGAGACTGTTCTCCTTGTAAACATGGGGATTGATATGGGGGTTCTGGTGCATAAGTTGAACTTGGCTCATATTGTTCTTGATAGCTCACAGTATGGTTTTGCATCCCTTGTTCATCCCCTATCATCAAGGCCTTGCTAATCTGCTCTGCCCAGTTCTGAATACTCTTGAATGACTTCTGTTGCTCATTCAAGATGTCCTTTAGTGATTCTATGCCACTTCCTTCCTCCAAGCTTGCATTTTCTGTGTCACCCTCAAAATTGTGTTGAGGCTCGTAAACTGGAGTCTGGAAGGTGCATTCTGGGGCATATGCGGGATTTGGATCCCAGTATTGGTCTTGATAGTAGTCTGACGAAGGGTTTGGGTGATACCCCCAATCTTGTTGATAAGTGGGATATGGTTCGGTGTAGGAATAACCACCCCCATACTGCTCCTGTCCATAACTGATAGGCTCCTGATGGCTGGCGTAGCTCCCAGCACCGTAGTCATAGGTCACTGTCGTCTCTCGATTCTGCTGAGCTGAGACAGTATCCAGCTTCCTCGAGAGAACCTCTAGCTGTGCTGAAAGTGTTGCAATTGGGTTGACGCCATCAGTGTATGCTTCCCTTGGTTGCTCTTGCCTTGTACCATTCCATGGATAGAAATTTAAGTCCATTGTACCTGAAAAGAGAATATGAGAAGAGAATTAAACAAAAATAAAAATAAAATGTTTAAAGTAAGACTAATTTGATTTAAACTAATGTTGGCAAACAGTTATCCAAATAATTCCCCTGCAACGGCGCCAAAAACTTGTTGGTCGTTTTACCGATCAATATATTCGTGCAAGTATACACGGTCAACAAGTAATAAAGTGTAAGTACAGTTATCGTTCCCACTAGGAATTAACAGAAAAAAGGTCGCCAAACCACTAGCCTATAATCATCTCAGTCTTATTTAAACGAGCAGTAAAGGGAATGAATTTAAACTAAGTTAACTAGGCAAGAAATTAAACTCAAACTAATTAATTCTAGAGTAGAATTAGATAATGAAGGCATGAGATTCCAATTTTCCCTAATGATTCATCTAAGCCGATTTACTCCCCATTTAGGTTAAATTAATCATCTAATGTGTTAGCTGAGAACACTAAAGTGAGAGAAGGCCATCCTTCGATGTACCTACCCCATACCACTTGCAATCCCCAGATGATAGAACACACGTGGGCACCCACATTATCTAAACTCCCATATGTCTATGGTGTTTATAAATAATTAGGGTTTACGGTCAAGTTCTCTATTGACTACGAGCAGCGCTTCGGTATATGTCTATCCTAAGCACAAATCATACATCCAACGTCATATGAACGTACAATCGCCCGCTACCGCAATTAGATCTAAACCTACACTTCTTCTTTCAATCCCACATAGGTTATCATAGTAATTGGTAGCTAATCAATTAAGCAATTAAAGCACATATCGCCATAGACAGTCATACAATAATCAATGAGATCAATCATGAAGAGAAATCGAATTAAACTACTCATTAGGTTCTATTGAAATCTCAAAATATAATTTAAGTCATAGAAAACTCAAATATACCATCCACAATATGAATATACATCATGAGATTGCAAAATAGAAAGCAAAGAGAGTTTAGAGATAGGGAATGCAAATCTGAGTCTCCAAGCATCCAATATTGAATCTTCAATAACATCCAATTGTTTTAACCATCAAGTCTAAGAAAACCCTAGAACATTAACTACTTTCACTAATCTAAATCTCTACTCCTAATCTATATAAAGAAAAATGAAAAGAAAAGAGAAGAGAAAATGGTAAGTTGGGGCTAGAACTCCCCAGGGGAGTATATCTTTTATGCTGCTCTCGAGCCCCCATTTAAAACCTCTCCCGTTCAGTCAATCAAAAAGTCAAAAAATTTTCTACAGGGGACAAGCGCGGCCGTGCGCGCCCCAAGCCTATTCCAGGCGCGGCCGCGTGGCACTGAATTCTGCAATGATTGCTGCTGGTTCAAGGCTGGCACAGGCTGGCTTCTTGTTGCTTTCCTTTGCCCTTCTTACCTCCTTGACTATCTGTTAGCCTCGTAGCATTGCATCCAGTTCCTTCATGCTGCTCGACTCCATTCCATGAACATGCCATCACACCTTTTAGCTAAATTTTGGCAACACATCATCCTTTTACGCTCAATAAAAGCCAAGAGAGTTCCTGAACCTGAAAAACACAAAACAAAGGACAAACATATTAAACTCACAGGATTACTTAAGTTTAAGCAACCGAATGAGTTGGAAAATATCTGAATAAGTGGTTCTAAAACCACTTATCACTGGATAAGAAGTATAGTCAACCGAGCATTTCGCCGCAGGGGGCGCCAGTTTTATTCGTGAAGAAGAAGGATGGATCGATGCGGCTTTGCATTGATTATAGAGAATTAAACAAAGTTACGATCAAGAATAGGTATCCTTTACCTAGGATCGATGACTTGTTCGATCAACTGAAGGGTTCTAGATACTTCTCGAAAATTGATTTGAGAAGCGGGTATCATCAGTTGAAGGTGAGGGAAGAAGATATACCGAAAATGGCTTTCAGAACTCGGTATGGACATTACGAGTTCTTAGTGATGTCATTTGGTCTAACGAATGCCCCAGCTTCATTTATGGACTTAATGAATAGGATGTTCAAGCCGTTCCTAGATAAGTTCATAGTGGTGTTCATAGATGACATCCTGATTTATTCTAAGACCGATGCGGAACACACAGAACATTTAAGGCTAACGTTGGAATCGCTGAGGCAAGAGAAGCTTTATGCAAAATTTTTGAAATGCGAATTTTGGTCGGAATGTGTGCAATTTCTTGGCCACGTGATCGGCAAGGATGGTATTTTGGTGGATCCATCGAAGGTTGAAGCGGTAATGAATTGGGATCAACCAAAGATGCCGTCTGAAGTGAGGAGTTTCTTGGGATTGACAGGTTATTACCGGAGAATTATCCAAGACTTTTCTAGAATCGCAACTCCATTGACGAATTTGACTCGTAAAACAGTTAAGTTTGTTTGGACAAAAAAATGTGAGGAAAGCTTCCAGGAGCTGAAGAAGAGGTTGAGTACTGCACCTGTGTTGTCCTTGCGGGGTAGTACGGGGAATTTCGTGATATATAGTGATGCCTCACATAAAGGGTTAGGCTGTGTGCTGATGTAGAATGGTAAGGTCATTGCCTACGCATCACGTCAGCTGAAGGATTATGAGAAGGGGTATCCGACCCATGACTTAGAATTGGCGGCAGTAGTGTTTGCTCTTAAGATATGGAGACACTACTTATATGGAGAGAAGTGTGAAATATACAAAGATCATAAGAGTCTGAAGTATATCTTCACCCAAAAGGATTTGAACATGCGCCAGAGAAGATGGTTGGAACTGATCAAAGACTACAACTGCGAGATACTTTACCATCCGGGTAAAGCTAACATCGTCGCCGACGCTTTGAGCAGAAAAGGTCGGGAGAAGCTGAACATGTTAACTGATCAGGATCAGTTGATAGAACAGATGGCTAGATTAGAGCTGGAAGTGAAGTTTTCGAAGGAGTCGAATAAGAAGTTGTTTCAAGTAACTACTGGTTCTACTCTAGTAGACAAGGTGAAAGAAACACAACTTCACGACGAAGAATGCGAGACGATTCGAAAGAGAATAGCCGATGGGAAAGGGTTCAAGTTTAAGATCGATAATGAAGGTCTGCTATGATTTGAAGGAAGAATCTGGGTACCGCTAGTACCAGAAGTCAAAGACGAGATCTTGAGCGAATCTCACAGCTCGAGATATTCTATTCACCCTGGGAGTACGAAGATGTACCGGGATCTCAGGCACCATTTCTGGTGGCTGAATATGAAGAGGGATGTTGCTGAATGCGTTGCAAAATGCTTAACGTGCCAGAAAGTTAAAGCAGAACACCAGAGACCTAGCGGATTGCTACAACCGTTGGAAATTCCAAAGTGAAAGTGGGAGCATATAATGATGGATTTTTTGGTTGGTTTTCCAGCAACTCAGAAGGGTTTTGATGAGATTTGGGTGATAGTGGATCGACTGACGAAGTCAGCCCACTTTCTACCAATCAGAATTAAATACAACCTTGACCAGTTGGCAAAGCTATACGTCAAGGAGATTATATCTCGGCACGGTGTGCCAGTGTCAATTAGTGTCCGACAGAGATCCGCATTTTATGTCGAATTTCTGGAAACGGTTGCAAGAGTGTCTGGGAACACAATTTCAAATGAGTACATCGTACCATCCTCAGACTGATGGCCAGAGCGAGAGAATGATGCAGGCGCTAGAGGATATGCTCAGAGCTTGCGTGATAGACTTCAAGGGAAGCTGGGATGATCATCTACCATTGGTGGAGTTTGCCTAGAACAATAGTTACCACGCGAGTATCGACATGCCGCCTTACGAAGCGTTATACGACAGAAAATGCAGAACTCCCTTGTGCTGGGATGAAGTCGGTGAACGTTAGCTGTTGGGACCGAAATTGGTGCCACAACTTGCTAAAATTGTGAAGCTAATCAGAACAAGATTGGTTGCTGCTCAAGACAGACAAAAGAAATATGCCGATCAACATCGACAGAATCGAGAATTCTTACCAGGAAGCTTCTTTTTCCTGAAGGTATCTCCCTGGAAGGAGAAGATTGGATTTGGCAAGAAGGGAAAGCTGAGTCCCCGATTTATTGGGCCTTTCGAGGTACTACGAAAGGTGGGTGAAGTAGCTTACGAGGTGGCATTTCCTCCGGAGCTGGACAATATACACAACATTTTTCATATTTCCGTGTTACGACCAGATAAACACGACTACAAACACGTAATATAATACGAGCCTTTACAGTTTGATAAAGACTTAACTTATGAAATAAAGTGAACATGTACTTAAAAATAAAGTGATACCTTCTGTTTAGGTAATATGGAGGAACCACAGTACTGAAGAAGCTACGTGGGAACTCGAAGATATTATGATGAAATCTTATCCGCAATTATTTGTTTAGTTTAGTGAAACCCCTTATGTACCGATTTAGGGGACAGAATCCTTTTAAGGGGGAAAGAATGTAATAGACGAGATTTTTTTTTACGTATGATTCTGGGGACAGAATCCTTTTAAGGAGGGAAGATTGTAACGATTGAAATTTTATATATTAAATTTTAATATTTATTGAGTGAATAAATATTTTATGTGATTTATTTACTGAGTAAAATAAATAAATTATGTGATTTTTTGGAATGATTTAATTAAGAGTTATATATTAATTAAGTGAATATTTAATATTTAATTTAATTAATATGTATTGATTATATAGTATAGTTCTAATTTAATTGAGATAATTAAATTAGATGAGTTATGTGATGAGTGTTATATGAATTATAATTAACGAGTAATTATAATTGTTATGTGATAATTTTTTATGTGATTAATTGATGTTAGATTTTAATTACTTAAATAAGAATGTTAAAGATTTAATTAATTAAAAGTCTAACAATAAAATATGTGTTAAAAGTATTTATTAAAATAAATAAAAAGATTTTACCAAATAGGGCCTCAAGCTCAAAAAGTTAGTTTTTAAAAAATAAACAATTTTTGCCAAACAAGCCTTATGGCTTTTCAAATTCAAATAAGTGTAACATATATAATAATGGATAATTAGTATATGATATAATTATAGGTATTAATTATTTGTAAGTTACATATATTATATTATTAGATGTATAATATATGTATATCAGCTATGTAAATAGTTTTTACGTTAAAACAAAGTTAGAGCAAAGAAAGAGCAGAGAAGAGAAAATACAGAGAAGTTAGAGAGAAAGAAAGAAGAAAAAGAAGGAGAGAGAATTGGTAGAACTCAAGCTCCTCATCATCATCTTCTTCTTCAATCATCAAAACAAAAAGGGTATAATTACTATTTTATAGTTTTAAAAATTTAATTGATTGTTCTTCCTTGTTTTGAGTTCTATGTGAATATGAAAATTTCATGAGATTGTGTAAACATGAATTGTATATATATATATTGTGTTTATATACTATTTATAATTGAATTGTATGCTATAAACGATTTTCAGAAATTCAATTGGTTGTAAAAACAAGTTTTAATGGAGAATTTGTGTTCTTATGAATTTTCATATTTTTGGTTGAGTTAGAATGAAAGATTGATGTAAACACGAAATTTATGTGTAATATGTGTTATAGCATATTTATATATGAGTTATATAGTTGTCTTAGCGATTCAATCCACGTAATTAAGATGAACATGATGAAATTATGTTCATAGTAATTTACTGTGAACTAATTTTGAAAGAATAGCCTTTGAACTATCAAATTGGTGTTTGATTATGGATTATTGTTTAAATTGATCATGGATTATGTTAATATGTTAATAATTAGAGTTATTGCAATTGGAATAACATGAATTGATTGAAAAAAGAATTTGTAATAGCAAATTTTGTCAAGAACGCTTGATATTGTAGTTTTTTTCAAACAAATCATGAAAACATGGTTTTGATTATGTGTTGTAATGATTTTATATGTTGTAATCATGTTAAAGAGTCCAAAATTTTTTTGTTATCAAGTTTCATGTTCATCATATTGAGAAAAGTCGGACTTTGGTGTGGAGAATTAAGCCAAATTAGCATATTTCTCTACTGTTCGCGAGCTGGGGGGTTCCCACAGCAGTGAGCCCCACCCCAGCAAGGCTTTAACCTATGGAGGACCCGCCCCAACGGGGCATCATGCTGTCCGGGAAATTTGTTTTCGCTTCGTTGAGTTTTCATGCCGCGTTTGTTTAGCTAACTTATTTTCATGACTTGTTAAGTGTAATAGGTAATGAGATAACATACTTTTGATGTTTTTAAGATAACTTGAAGTCTTATATGAATGTATTACATGTGTATGGGTGTATTACTTTCATAAGGTACACATAATGATTTAAAGAGTTATAAGCTTGTGAAATGTATGTCGTGAGTATAGACTCACGTATGTGGTTAGTTAGCAACCTATGTTGCAAACAACGTTGTGAGTTGGACTTGAGTATCAAGTTCGACGGTTTAAACATTATAGTTAAGTACTAATAGATGTTTTAAACGTAATTTAATGTGTAGAGTAATTGTGAAGTGATTGTAATTATTAAAGTGTAGCTTGCGCCTGAGGCAAGTTCTCTACTCCTTATCTTTTACTTGAGCAAGTTTTCTAATCTTTATTTTTCTACGTTACGCATGTTTATTTTCGATCCATCAATCTTTCGAATGCTTTAAGTTATTCCAAAGCATGTCTAGTTATTATGAAATCTATTGTTGTATCATACATTTGGTTCATGATTATTATTTTATCAAACTGTTAAAGTAATGTTAGTCGATTCAACTACTCCTTAGTTGATGATAGTTGAAACTCCAAAATTTATTTTTCTATCCAAACCAAACTTTCTTTGGTACGGACTTGTATTCAGATACTGAGAATGAACAACCCTATTTATTAGGGGACATTTATGCGAAAGCGTTAAGATGGTTGTGCACAATACATGGTACGAAGGGCTGATCACCCTAAGTATGAGTTAAAGGTCCATAGTCTCAATGACTGTTAAAGGTTTAAATAGAAATATTTATAACCTAGGACATAGTTCAAGGTCATATGACCCTCAGATAAATTCTTTATTTGAATTTTAAATATGATTAAAGAATTATTATTCAATTCTTTATTTTGATGGAAGTGAAGTTTTTCAAACTCTCTTGAAGATATTCAGTCATGGCATATCATTGTATATTTCAAGTGAGCTTTTGTTTGCTCACTTTTGTGTATTTTTATAACCCTTGCAGTTAAAGCCGAGAATATTGACGTACCGTCAACAAGTAAAGGAAAAAGAAAGATGAGCAAGTGAAGGCTTGTTGTTTTCAATCTTGATTGTAATAAGACTTAGTTGATGATGTTTTATTTCCGCATTTATGTATTTGATGTCAAGGTTTAATTAACCTTGGGATTTTATTTGGAACAAGTTGTAATCCTTTGTCAAGGAAGATTTTATTTAAGTATTTACAAAGGTTGTAATTTATTTTGCAATTCTTTATTTTTGGATAGATACATGATTTATTTAAAAGTGAACACCAAATCTTGTGGAAACGAAGTACCCGAATTTGGGGGTGTCACAGATTTTGTCCTGAATTTTGGGACCGTTGCAGTTGGTATCAGAGTTGTAGGTTATAAGTATTAGGTAAAAGTACCTTAGGCTATTACCATAAATAAGGAAGATGAAAATGATAAAAATAAACTCAAATAGAGTTTAATTGATGGTAAATGAATTTAGTAAATTCATAAAGTAAAATTTGAAATATAAACAAGAAGATTCAAAGAAGAATCTTGAAGAGTTATAAAAGATAAGAATCATGAGTAACCTGACTTTAGTAATAAGATGAAAAGCATAAAAAATCATAATATAATATGATTAAAGAGAAGTTTAAAGAAGATCGTAGGATGAAACGATCGTAGGGTAAAGAGAGAATCCTAATGTAAAACGATGGTAAAATAAGATCACGACGTGATAAAATGGAAATATGAAAGGACATATGAATTATTAATAAATGAAAAGTTATAGCCTTATGCTATAAAAAGAAGGTACTAGGAAATAGTACAAGGTAAATTCAAGAGGAGTTTCGATGAGAAGATACAGATTAAAAACATTCATTTTGAGTAAAAAGAACACTAGGATTTTTGGGATGTAGAGAGGTCATGGATTCAGAACTAAGAATTTTTTAGGTAAGATGAGTATTAGTGATGTTGGAAATAGATAAAATTACTAAATAGTGAAGCAATAGAGAAAATCAGAGTTGGTGAAGGAAAAATGGATATTCCAAATCTTCTAGTTATGTTATATTTTGAAATTTATTGAAATCGTGTTGATATTTACATTTTTGCAAAGTATTGGATCAGATTATTGAACCAATAAATTTTAAAAATCCTATTATTCATGTCTATGCTAATTGCTTTGGCTAGACAAAAATAATTTCAAATTTTCAAAATGTATTTTATTAAATCATCTACATCATGGAAAAAGGGTGTAGAAATGATAAACGATGGAGTCATCAATGCAATCTAACCTGGCGTTGGATGTGTTCAATAAGATCGTCAGCCCACTATGATATGTTGTAGTATGACAAAGCCATAAAATAATTTTTAGTATTTTGAACTATTTAAAGAAAATATGCCTGTTGAGTTGGCTAAAATATTTTGATTGATGTCTGAATTGTTGATGTTAGTCTAAGTTATTTGATTCGGCTAAACAAATAATGAGATATGTTCATGAAATTTAAGCATTCTTTGAGAATTATGCCAAACCAGATTGTTCTGGTGAGGAATGTTGTAGTACGTCTGAGGTGAACCAACCCTGTAATTGGGGATATACTATTAGAGGCTATAGTTCCGAACTATGTTGATGCGTTAATACGTTGTGCACGACGTAGAGTACAAAAAGTTGATCACCAGGCGTACGATGGAATTTGTCCATAGCCTTATGACTGTTAAAGGTTACAGTAGAAATACTTATTAACCTAGGACAATGTTCAAAGTCTTTACGACTCCTTAGCATAATATCAAAAAGGGATATTTCTAAATTCTTAGTTGTTTTTTTGCTTCACAATTATTGAACGAGTGTTGAAGATTCCTGTTATTCTGGGAACTGAATGAGGGAAGGATGATTTTCCTTAAAATAGAAGTAGTCGTAGAACGCAAAAATTTTAAATGCATTCTTAATAGAGCAAAGTGTAAAGGTTAGTTTGAAGAAATGAAATTCTTAGAGAGAAGGTTGAGTAGAATGAGCAAAGATGAATGTGTTGTAATTTTGAGGATGAAATTCTTAGAAAAATGGGTGAATGTAATATCCCGAATATTTAGAAGTTAGTAAATCATGATATTAAATTATGATGACAATTGTTGCATACAATGATCCTTATAAAAGGAAATAGATGGGTTAAAAAAATATATAATACTCGATATAATCGAGTTCAAATAAGGGTTATAAAGTAAAACCTATAAGAATTGTTGAGGAAAATGAATGGAATAGGTAATATAAAACTTATATTAAAGTAATACGTTAAAATTATTCAACGATAAAATTGAGGAAGAAATTCAATGAAAACTTAGTAAGAGAGGTTCGGTATTTAAGATTCCGAGAACGGAATCCTTATAAGAGTGGAAGAATGTAACAACCAGAATTTTTCGAAAATAAATTTCTAATAAGAAATCAAAAATAAAATTCTTATTATGAGTCGTGTCGGGTTGAATGTATAAATATATACATATATCGGAAAAGTTATATTTAATAGTTAATTAAACTATTAAATTAGTCACTTTGAGTTAGTTTTTTTAACGATTGTAAGTAAAGCTTAATCTTGTACTAAGGATTACTAATATTTATCTAATAAGGATAAATAATTTGATATAAATTGTTATGAAAATAATTTATTTGGTGTAAATATGTTATCCAAATATATGTGAGTTACATTGTCAATTTAAGTACATGAATATGGTAAGTTAATTGGTTAGTAAATAGCTAATCCAATTTAATGAGTTCAATAAGGAACTAAATTAGTGGACTAATAAATGTATAGATGAGTTTCTAGTTTAATTCATAAAGTCCAAATGTGGGATATTAAGTAGCACAAACATGTGTTAATTAGTTCCCCCAAATTAATTCTAAACTAAGCCCAAAGTGAAGCCCAAATTTATTTCAATTTGAAAAGTCAAAATTGGTCAAATGGGTGGGTGAAAGAGATAAAAATCAACATTTAGTAATGAATGGGAGGAGCCTACGGAAGGAGAAAATTAAGTGGGAAGAAATTGTTTACTAAGGAATGGAATAAGTGGGCATTAAATATCCAATCAACCAATTAAGGAAAGAATGCATGGGAATGGAACACATCATTTTGCATTGAAAATTAGGGTGTTACGGAAGAAGAAAGGAGGGGACATTAAGTTTTTTAGTATTATAATGAAAGCAATATATGAAGATTAAATGGAGGGGATAAACCAACATCTCTTAGCCAATGAGAATTAAACATAAAAATATTGGACCAATTAGAAGAAGGAAAGGAGGGAGTGTTAGGACAAAATTTCCTTGAGCAACCAATTTTCGTAAATTGATACATGAAATTTCTAATTTGGCAACATCTTCCTCAATTATAGGCATAGAATAACTCATTTATCTCCAACTCATTCATTTTCATCCGTTCCAATTCCTTTGCTTAAAAGTTCAGTTTCCCTCATTTCCCATTTGCAAGCAAGAAGTGCAGAGAGAGTAGAGAAGAGAAATTTCAGATGTCTTGAACAAGATAGAAGCATCTGAACACCAAATCAAAACCTCTATAACCAACCATCTTCATCTTCTCCACCAAAATCATCATATTTTCTAGGGATAGAAAAAAATGGATGGAAGGATAAAGCTTGGATTAAGCTATGGGAGGATTCCAAGGGGAAGAGAAAAATATTCTAACAAGATCTAGCAAATCATTTAACATCCAAGAGGAAGGAATCAAAGAAGTATAAGTTCAAGAAACCCTAAACTCTCATTTATATTGTTAAGTTTCATATCTTGTTAGATCTTGTGGTTATTTTGAGTTATGGGTTGAGGAACATCATAAGGATGATGTTCAGAAGTTATATTAACCATTAAAAGAATCCAAGTGGAACCAAAATGAAAGAAATCCGAACCTATGCATAATGGATGGAAGGATATGAAAAGAACTATATATAGATAGTTTATGGACAGAGTTTGAGAATTTTTGGGCCTATGTTTCATCTCTAAAAATTTAGTTTGAAGATAGTATGTTGTACTCCTATGGGTTATGAAGATATCCCAATTAGAAAGAAGCAAAAAGAAGTTAAAATGAATTTATAGTGAATGTTTTAGTGAAACATGTTGAAAAAAAATTTGTGGACTGTTGATCCTATGGACAAATTCGGGGAAAGCTATATTTTCTAGAAAATTTTGGGTTTCAAGGATAATATATTACACTGAATAAGGATTTCATAGCCTCCAGAATGAACCCATTCCGAGTTCGGACGACCGAGTTATGACGTTCCAAAGTAAACACATCAAAACTGTCCAATCTGGAAAATCATATTCGGGACTTGTCTCTGTATGAATTTTCTGTACTTGTGTGTTTAGAATTTGAAAATGGTTAAAGCATTAAAGTTGTAGCCCCATGACTTATCTTTGCGTGGGCGCAAGATTCGCTTAAAAATGTTTTGAAACGAACTATTTATGACTATTTTAGCGAGGGAGGGTAAGGTTGGAAAAAATTGAATAACTCAACTGTCCAAATATTTGTGTGGCTATTTTCGACAGTTAACATGTACCAAAAATTTGGGCATTTTGTGTGATGGAAGTACACAGTACCAAGAAGTCCCAGTCCAAAAATGGGCTCAATCCGACTTTCGAGGGGAGAGTGATGAGGTAATGAAATTTTAAGAATTAAAATTTTAAACTAATAAATATAAAGCTAGACAACTCAGAAAATTATGAAATTTTTACTAGAAGTGTGGATTGATATTAATAAGTGTTTCGTGTAAATTTCAACATATTTGGATAAAAACTCAATTTATTAAAAATGCAGCAATTTTGGGCATTATGGCCTTTTTAGAAAATTGTAAATAAAGCTTAAAAAGTAAGGGAAAAAAAATTTGCATGTAAAATATTTTTACCTAAATATGTCCAGAAGGGATTAAAATAATAAGGTAACTAAGTGTCTTTGAAAAATATATTGTGGTCAAGAAAGTAAGAAAGAATTAATTAAAGGCTGATTAAAATGTTACAAAATATAATTTTTCGATTTAATTGCAATAGAAATGTATGAACAAGACTAAGGGAGGGTAATATGGTCATTCCTATATTAATATTATAATTAATTTAATAATATATATAGAATATGCAATGAAGAATGATGTATGAGAAATGTTAAACGATGAAAGAGGTTACGCAAAGACCATTTGATGAACGTTTTGGGATAAACAAAAATAGAGGCAAGTTCTTTTACTAACTTGTTGCATTATTTGAATATGTCTATATACATGACTTGATTGCTCAATTATGTGTCAATCTTTCACTGTTATGTGAATTACTCGTGATCATGATTAATGTGTGCACGTTGTGCAACTATGTGATTATAATGTGCTATATGGAGTTTGAAATTCTGTAAATATACAGTATAAAATATGTGGAGAATAGTAAAATGCATACAAATGATATGTAGACGCATTGCATAAGATTTAGGATGCATGTATAAAATACATAGTATGAGAAATATTATGCATAAATAAAATACAATTATGTATGCTATGTGAAGTATGAAATGTGAAAACTGTTAGCCTTGTTGTGTCATCGTGCTCAACCTTGCAAATAATTTGCAGATGAACATTGATTTATCAAATAAGTATAGCAATGAAAATTCAGAACGCGACGTGTTTATAAAAGGTGTTTTGCTTTACTAATTTAGTTCGTACCGAGCCTGTGCTATTTGTTGATATATAATTTGATTGAGTTGTACAAGTTTTGAATCGCTCCATAAATAGAGGGGGAATAAAAGTATTCGTTTCGAATACAAAATGTAACTTTCTAATGATTTTGTAAAGTAGATAAATATAATGATAATGATGTATAGTGAATATAAGTATAAGATGATAAAGGTTGCAAATTCGGTAATTAAGAAAAGGTTGAAATAACTAAGTTTTAATATCTATATCGATATTGACTGTTATATACAGTAAGAATAAAGTTGGATTGTGTTTCAGATTCAAGGTATACAAGAAAGTTATAAAAAGTTTAAATTTATTCCCAATTTTTTTATCAATTATAATATTGATTAATGTTATAAAGTTAGAGCGAGAATGTTTGTTAACGACCAAAGTCAGGAGTGGATTTTGTCTTGAATTTTGGAAACGTTATAGTTGGTATCAGAGTTGTAGGTTATAAGCATTAGATAAGAGTATCTTAGGCTATAACCATTAATAAGGAAGATCAAAATGATAAGAATAAACTCAAATAGAGTTTAATTGATAGTAAATGAATTTAGAAAATTCATAAAGTAAAATTTAAAATATAAACGAGAAGATTCAAAGAAGAATCTTGAAGGGTTATAAAAGATATGAATCATGAGTTACCTGACTTCAGTAATAAGATGAAAAGTGATGATAAATAGACGATGTCTATAAGATGAAAATCATAATATAATATGATTAAATAGAAGAGTAAAGAAGAGCGTACGATGAAACGATCGTAGGGTAAAGTGAGAATCGTAATGTAAAACGATGGTAAAATAAGATCACGATGTGATCAAATGGAAATATAAAAGGACATATGAGTTGTTAATAAATGAAAAGTTATAGCCTTATGCTATAAAAAGAAGGTACTAGGAAATAGTAATTGGTAAATTCAAGAGGAGTTTCGATGAGAAGATACGGATTAATAACATTTGTTTTGAGTAAAGAGAACACTATGATTTTTGGGATATAGAGAGGTCGTGAATTTAGAACTAACAATTTTTTAGGTAAGATGAGTATTAGTGATGTTCGAAATAGATAGAATTACTAAATAGTGAAGCAATAGAGAAAATCAGAGTTGGTAAAGGAAAAATGGATATTCCAAATCTTCTAATTATGCACTACTAAAAAAATAGTCATTTGTGATGGCCAAAATCCATCACAAAAACTAAAAAAACCATCACGAAAGGTTTACGTGATGGCTTTAAGCATCACAATGGCCGTCTTGTATACGCCCATCATGAAAGGTTTTACATGATGATTTTGACAATCACGCAAACGCTTAGTGCTTTTGTGATGATTAATACAATCACATTAACACGTAATCTATTGAGATTGTCAAAGTCATCATAAAAAATACGATTTTAGGGATCAAAGGTAAGAACGTGAATTTCTATTTATGGACAATTTATTTCACTATAATAATTGTATCAAATGATATTTGTAGGATTCGAACCCACCCCCCATTTACAAACTAAATAACGAGTATTACCACTACACCAAAGCCCATATCATGATTATAATTTTAAAACAAAATATAAAAGAAAACATATGTGAGTTGACTTACTAAACAAAATTACTTCCACATAAGATTTGGTGATTGCAATGACAGTTACAAATACGTTATAATGATGGTAAAATTAGTCATCACTGAGAGTCATCATATATTTTATTGTTTTGTGATGACTTGAAAAACCCATCACAAAATAGCTTCTTTTTGTAATTGCAAATAAAAGTCGTCACAAAAATCTATCTTTTTAATGATTGTCATGGCCGTCATAAAATATTATTTTGATTATTTCTTACATTAAAATATTAGTGATAGCTTAAATGCAATCACAAAAAGAATATATTTATAAGTGATGTCTTAGTGCGTCACAAAAAAGAAAATTTATTTTACGTGAAAAATTTGGTTATTGACATGACCATCACAATTATAATACAGTGATGGCAAAATTAGTCATCACTAAGAGCCATCATATATACTATTATTTTGTGATTGCTTAAAAAGTCAATCACAAATTACTATCTTTTGTGATTGTTTTTAAAAACTGTCACAAAATTCCGTCACGTATTCTTGTTTTTCTAGTAGTGATGCTAGATTTCGAAATTTATTGATATTGTGTTTATATTTACATTTTTGCATAGTATTGGATCAGATTATTGAACCAATAAATTTTAAAAGTCCTATTCTTCATATGTCTATGCTAATTGCTCCGGCTAGACAAAAATGATATGAAAATATCAAAATTTATTTTATTCAATCAATTGCATTATAGAAAAAGAGTGTAGAAATGATAAACGATGGAGTCATCAATGCAATCTAACCTTGTGTTGGATGTGTTCAATAAGATCGTCAGCCCACTATGGTATGTTGTAGTAAAGTCATAATATTTTTTTTAGTATTTTGAACTATTTAAAGAAAATATGCTAGTTGAGTTGGCTAAAATATTTTGATTGATGTCCGAATTTTTGATGTTAGTCTAAGCTATTTGATTCGGATAGATAAATGACGAGATATGTTCATGAAGTTCAAGCATTCTTTGAGAATTATGCCAAACCAGATTATTCTGGTGCGGAATGTTATAGTACGTCCGAGGTGAACCAACCTTATAATTGGGGACATGCTATCGGAGGCTATAGTTCCGAACTACGCTGATGAGTTAATACGTTATGCATGACATAGAGTACAAAAGGTTGATCACCTGGCGTACGATGGAATTTGTCCATAGCCTTATGACTGCTAAAGGTTACAGTAAAAATACTTATTAACCTAGGACAAGATTTAAAGTCTTTACGACTTCTCAGCATAATATCAAAAAGAGATATTTCTAAATTCTTTGTTGTTTATTTTACTTCAGAATTATTGAAGGATTGTTGAAGATTCTTGTTATTCTAGGAACTGAATGAGGGAAGGATGATTTTCCTTAAAAGAGAAGCAATCGTAGAACGTGAAAATTCTAAATGCATTCTTCATATAGGAAAGTGTAAAGGTTAATTTGAAAAAAAATGAAATTCTTAGAGTGAAGGATGAGTAGAATGAGCAAAGATGAATATGTTGTAATTTCAAGGACGAAATTCTTAGAAGAATGGGTGAATGTCATATCCCGAATGTTTATAAGTTAGTAAATTATGGAATTAAATTATGATGACGATTGTGGCATACAATGATCCTTAGAAAAGGAAATGGATGGGTTAAAGAATATATAATACTCGATATAATCGAGTTCAAATAAAGTTTATAAAGTAAAACCTACAAGAATTGTTGAGAAAAATGAATGGAATAGGTAATATAAAACTTATATTAAAGTAATACGTTGAAATTATTTAACGATAAAATTGAGGAAGAAATTCGATGAAAACCGAGTAAGAGACGTTAGATATTTAAGATTTCGAGAATGGAATCCTTATAAGAGTGGAAGATTGTAACAACCCGAATTTTTCAGAAATAAATTTCAAATAAGAATTTAAAAATAAAATTCTTATTATGAGACGTGTCGGGTTGAGAGTATAAATATATACATATATTGAAAAAGTTGTATTTAAGAGTGAATTAAACTATTAAATTAGTCACTTTGAGTTAATTTTTTTAACGATTGTAAGTAAAGCTTAATCTTGTACTAAGGATTAATTACTAATATTTATCGAATAAGAATAAATATTTTGATAGAAGTTATTATGAAAATAACTTATTTGGTGTAAATATGTTAACAAAATATATGTGAGTTACATTGTACATTTAAGTGCATGAATATGATAAGTTAATTGGTTAGTAAATAGCTAATCCAATTTAATGAGTTCAATAAGGAACTAAATTAGTGGATTAATAAATGTATAGATGAATTTGTAGTTTAATTCATAAAGTCCAAATGTGGGATATTAAGTAGCACAAACTTGTGTTAATTAGTTCGCCCAAACTAATTCTAAAGTAAGCCCAAAGTTAAGCCCAAATTTAATCCAATTTGAGAAGTAAAAATTGGTCAAATGGGTGGGTGAAAGAGATAAAAATCAACATTTAGTAATGAATGGGAGGAGCCTACGGAAAGCGAAAATTAAGTGCGAAGAAATTGTTTACTAACTAAGGAATGGATTAAGTGGGCATTAAATATTCAATCAACCAATTAAGGAAAAAATGCATGGGAATGGAACACATCATTTTGCATGGAAAATTAGGCGGTTACGGAAGAAGAAAGGAGGGGACATTAAGTTTCTTAGTATTATAATGAAAGCAATATATGAGAATTAAGTGGATGGGATAAACTAACATCTCATAGCCAATGAGAATTAAGCATAAAAATATTGGACCAATAAGAAGAAGGAAAGGAGGGAGTGTTAGAACAAAATATCCTGGAGCAACCAATTTTCGTAAATTGATACATGAAATTTCTAATTTGGCAACATCTTCCTCAATTATAGGCATAGAATAACTCATTTATCTCCAACTCATTCATTTTCATCCGTTCCAATTCCTTTGCTCCACAGTTCAGTTTCTCTCATTTCCCATTTGCAAGCAAGAAGTGCAGAGAGAGTAGAGAAGAGAAATTTCAGATGTCTTGAACAAGATAGAAGCATCTAAACACCAAATCAAAACCTCCATAACCAACCATCTTCATCTTCTCCACAAAAATCATCATATTTTCTAGGGAGAGAAAAAAATGGTTGGAAGGATAAAACTTGGATTAAGCTATGGGAGGATTCCAAGAGGAAGAGAAAAAGATTCTAAAAAAGATCTAGCAAATCATTTAACATTCAAGTGTTGGGAAAAGTACGCCTAAAATAATCTCAATCACAGGAATTACTTTTCCGACTTTGTGCAATTAAATAGGAAATCAACAAAACCAATTATGAGTACAAAAATAACAAATAACCATCCACAAGCAAGAGACCAAATTTAACGTGGAAAACCCTTAAAGGGAAAAACCACAGGCCGAACTCCGAATCTCCGCTACATCACTAATAATGGGCTTACAATAATCCTCCCAAGTTTTATGTCCTAAAACTTGAGGTTACACAATAAATCAAGAGAATACAAATTTACCTTTAATTAGGTTGAGAAACCTAATTAACTTCACCACCCAAAAATACTCCAAACAATAAAGTCTTCAAGCTTTTTATTGAATGGAGATGGTGCCGGATACCCACGAACAACAAACTGTAATTCTCTCTCTTTATTCTTTTGATACTTTCTTGCTACCAAGCTTCTCTCATGTATAAAATAAGACTCCACCATAGCCTTATTTATAGTACTCTTTCTAATCCATTCCTATTATGGATTAGAAATAATTTATTCTCCTAATCAAATTAGGGATCACATCTCCTTATCAAATCCTTTTTCAACTTGGATTCCTTTCATGAAATCTCCAATTCCAATATTACTTCCATTAACCCAATTTCTAATTGGATTAATATCAAATAAACCCACTTACTTGCTCATAAAGAAAATCAATTCTTTTTTATCTTGAATTTTATCTCATGGGTGAGGACCCACAACCAACAATCTCTCCCTCCGAACCCATGAGAGGAGGGATCACCAACCACAACTCCTTACTCGGAGTTAAATTCAACGAAGTCTTGGCTCAACTCAAGCTTCTTGGAATTTTCAACTATCTTTATGACCGACTTTGTCTCATCGGCATGGTTCTTCTCGATGGGAGGATCTAACTCAAGCTTGATAAATTTTTGCTTGCTAAATTCATTCACAACCGCTTTGTACCCTGGCTGCGAGCTATCATTTTCCTTCATCACTTTTGGTACCCATTTAAAGCGAAGAGCTTTCCTATCGTGGTTCTCATGCAAGGCTTTTCTCCCATCTCGCACGGCTTTGTACCACACCTTTTTTCACATAATTCTCCCATCTTTAACACCTCTCACATGCGCTCGCATCGCGTAAAAAGCGTTTACATTCTTACTTCTAGTCACCACTAGAGACCCTTTAGTGAGCTTCCACTGACCTTCACCAAAGTAACTTTTGTAACCATTCTCATCAAGCTTACCAGTAGAGATCAAATTAAGACGTATATCCGAAACATGTCTGACTGCTTTCAGCATCAACCTGCAACCACTGTTAGTTTCTAAACAAATATCTTCAATGCCTATAATCATGGATGCACTTCCGTTTTCCATCCGCACATAGCCAAAATCACCACTAGTGTAGGATGTGAAGATTTCACAAGAGAAGTAGCATGGAACGAAGCACCCGAATCAAAAATCCAATCATTAACATGGCACCTAGGTTTATCATCACAAACAATGGCTACATCAACATCGGATAGATACACAATCGAATCTTTATCCTCATTTTTTTTCTTAGACTGTTCCTTCTTCAAAAATTTGCACTTTCGCCATATGTGACCCGGTTTCTGGCAGTAAAAACAAATTATCTCTTTTCGATCTCTAGACCTTCCCTTGAATTTGTCATCTTCAGGTGAGTTTTCCTTTCTGTTTCTGCCCCTACTCTGCGTGACAAAAACTTGTGACTCAGTACTAGTCACTACGGTATCTCTTCGCCTCTGTTCCTCATTGAACAAACTATCCTTGACTGTATCCATAGTCAGCGTACCATTGGGAGCAGAGTTACTCAGTGATACTACCAGCGTCACCCAACTATCAGGTAAAGAGCTCAACAACAACAAAGTCTACATCTCAACGTCAATGACCATCTTCATCGTACTCAACTGATTTATCAAACTCTGAAAATCACTTAAGTGTTCTGCAACGGAGTTTTCATCCTTGAACTTAGAATTCACAAGCTTCCTAATAAAAAAAGCTTTAGTTTGCGACGTCTTCCTTTCATACATGGACTCCAATTTCTACCAGAGTGCATAGGCTTTAGTTTTCGTGGCAACATGATGAAACACACATTGATCAATCCACGATCTAATTAGACCAATAGTCTTCCTGTTCATCTTGTTTTACTGCGTGTCACTCTTGTTTGTGGGCTTAACTCCATCGTTCTCAAGTGGCTCGTACAAATCCTTGCCATAAAGCAAATCCTCCATTCTTGGCTTCCAAATTATATAATTTGCAGCCTTGAGATTAATCATGCAACCTGCTGTCCAATCCTCCATTTAATTCGCGCATGAAAACCACAAAAATAACCAAGCTCTGATACCACTGTTGGGAAAAGTACGCCTAAAATAATCTCAATTACAGGAATTACTTTTCCGTCTTTGTGCAATTAAATAGAAAATCAACAAAACCAATTATGAGAACAAAAATAACAAATAACCATTCACAAGCAAAAGACCAAATTTAACGTGAAAAACCCTTAAATGAAAAAACTATAGGCCGAACTCCGAATCTCCACTATATCACTAATAATGGGCTTACAATAATCCTCCCAAGTTTTATGCCTTAAAACTTGAGGTTACACAATAAATCAAGATAATACAAATTTACCTTTAATTAGGTTGAGAAACTTAATTAACTTCACCACCCAAAAACACTCCAAACAATAAAGTCTTCAAACTTTCTATTGAATGGAGATGGTGCCGGATACCCACGAACAACAAACTGTAATTCTCTCTCTTTATTCATTTGATACTTTCTTGCTACCAATCTTCTCTCATGTATAAAATAAGACTCCCCCATAGCCTTATTTATAGTACTCTTTCTAATCCATTCCTATTATGGATTAGAAATAATTTATTCTCCTAATCAAATTAGGGATCACATCTCCTTATCAAATCCTTTTTCAACTTGGATTCCTTTCATGAAATCTCCAATTCCAATATTGCTTCCATTAACCCAATTTCTAATTGGATTAATATTAAGTAAACCCACTTACTTGCTCACAAAGAAAATCAATTCTTTTCTATCTTGGATTCTATCTCATGGGTGAGGACTCACACCCAACACCAAGAGAATGGAATCAAAGAAGTATAAGTTCAAGAAACCCTAAACTCTCATTTATATGTTTAAGTTTCATTTCTTGTTAGATCTTGTGGTTATTTTGAGTTATGGGTTGAGGAACATCATAAGGATGATGTTCAGAAGTTATATTAACCATTAAAAGTATCCAAGTGGAACCAAAAAGAAAGAAATCCAAACCTATTCATAATGGATGGAATGATATGAAAAGAATTAAATATAAACAATTTATGGACTGAGTTTGAGGATTTTTGGTCCTATGTTTCATATCTGAAAATTTAGTTTGAAGATAGTATGTTGTACTTCTATGGGTTATGAAGATATCCCAATTGGAACGAAGAAAAAAGAAGTTAAAACGAATTTATAGTGAATGTTTTAGTGAAACATGTTGAAAACTAAAAATTTGTGGACTGCTGACCCTAAGGACATATTCGGAGCTAGCTAGAGTTTCCAAATTTTTTTTGGGTTTCTAGGATAATATATTAAACTGAATAAGGATTCCATAGCCTCCGGAATGAACCCATTCCGAGTTCGCTCGACCGAGTTATGGCGTTCCAAAGTAAACCCATCAAAACTGTCCAATCTAGAAAATCATATTCGTACTTGTCTCTTGTATAAATTTTCTGTACTTGTGTGTTCAAAATTTGAAAATGGTTAAAGCGTGAAAGTTTTAGCCCTGGATGCTAGCTTTGCATGGGCTTAAGAATCGCTTAAAATGTTTTGAAATGAATTAGTTATGGCTGTTTTAGTGAGAGGGGGTAAAGTTGAAAAAAAATGAATAACTCAACTGTCCAAATAATTGTGTGCCTATTTTAGGTCAGTTAACATGTACCAAAAATTAGGGCCTTTTGTGTGCTAGAGGTAAACAGTACTAGGAAGTTTCAGTCCAAAAATGGGCTCAATCTGACTTCCGAGGTGAGAGTTATGACCAAATGAAATTTTAAGAATTAAAACTTGAAACTAATAAATATAAAGCTACAAAACCTAGAAAGTTATGAAATTTTTACTGAAAGTGTGTATTGATATTAAGAAGGTTCCATGTATATTTCAGGATGTTTGAATAAAAACTCAATTTATTAAAAATGCTGTAATTTTGATCATTAATGGCCTTTTTAAAAACTAGTAAATAAAGCTAAAAAATTAAGTGAAAAATATTTTGCAATAAAATAATTTTACCTAAGTATGGCCAGAAGGGATTAAAATAATAAGGTATCGAAGTGCCTTTGATAAATATGTTGTGGTTAAAAAAGTAAGAAAGAATTAATCAAAGGTTGATTAAAAAGTTACAAAATGTAATTTTTCAACTTAATTGCAATAGAAATGAATGAACAATACTAAGGGAGCTAGGGTAATATGGTCATTCCTATATTAATATTATAATTTGATAATATAAATAGGATATGTAATGAATAATGATGTACGAGTAATGTTAAAAGATGAAAGAAGTTACGCAAAGACCGTTTGATGAACGTTTTGGGATAAGCAAAAACAGAGGCAAGTTCTTTCAGTAACTTGTTGAATTATTTGAATATGTCAATATACATGACTTGATTGCTCAATTATGTGTCAATCTTTCACTATTATGTGAATTACATGTGAGCATGATTAAAGTCTGCACGTTGTGCAACTATGTGATTATAATGTGCTATGTGGAGCTTGAAATTCTATAAATAGACCGTATGAAATATATGGAGAATATTAAAATGCATACCATGAGATGTATGAAGCATATGTAGATGCATTGCATAAGATTTATGATGCATGCATAAAATATATAATATGAGAAATATGATGCATAAATAAAATGCAATTATGTATGCTATGTGAAGTATGAAATGTGTAAACTGTTGGACTTGTTGGGCCATCGTACTTAACCTTGCAAATAATTTGCAGATGAACATTGATTTATCAAACGAGTATAGCAGTGAAGATTCAGAACGCGACGTGGTTATAAAAGGCGTATTGCCTTACTAAATTTAGTTCGTACTGAGCCTGTGCCATTTGTTGATATATAATTTGATTGAGTTGTACAAGTTTTGAATCGCTCTATAAATAGAGGAGGAATAAAAGTATTCATTTTGAATACAAGATGTAACTTTATAATGATTTTGTAAACTAGATAAACATAATGGTAATGATGTATAGTGAATATAAGTATAAGATGATAAAGGTTACGAATTCGGAAATTGAGAAAAGGTTGAAATAACTAAGTTTTAATATCTATATTGATATTGACTGTTATATACAGTAAAAATAAAGTTGGATCGTGTTTCAGATTCAAGTTATGAAAGAAAGTTATAAAAAGTTTAAATTTATCCGAATTTTTTTATCAATTATAATATTGATTACTGTTATAAAGCTAGAGCGTGAATGTTTGTTAACGATCAAAGTCAGGAGTGGATTTTGTCCTGAATTTTGGGGTCATTACAGATATTCCAAATCTTCTAGCTATGCTAGATTTTGAAATTTATTGACATCGTGCTGATGTTTACATTTTAAAAAAATTGGATCAAATTATTAAACCAATGAATTTTAAAAAGTCCGATTATTTATATGTCTATGCTAATTATTTTGGCTAAGACAAAAATGATTTGAAATTATCAAAATGTATTTTATATATCATTTGCATCATTGATCATGATGTTGAAATGATAAACGATGAATTCATCAATGCAGAGTCATTTAGTGTTCGATGTGGTCATAGAATCATCAGCCCACTATTGTATGCTATAGTATGACAAAGTCATAAAATGACAGAATCCTCAACGTATTATCAAAACAGTATGGTATTATGACGTCGTAAAAGGATTTTGGTTTTCCTTAAGTTGAGAAAAAGTATGTCAATTGAATTGGCTAAATTATTTCGATTGATGTTTGAACTGTTGGTGTAAGTCTACGTTATTTGATTCGCCTAGACGAATGTTGAAATATATTTATAAGATTCAAGCGTTCTTTGAGAAAGTATGCCAAACCAAATTATTTTGGTGCGAAATTTTGTTCTAAGTCTGAGGTGAACCAATCCAGTAATGGGGGTACAGGTTATCGGAGACTAGAGTTCCGAATTGTGTTTAGGCACTAATACGTTGTACACTACGTAGAGTACAAAAGGCTGATCACCTGGCGTACGTTATTTGGTGTTCGTAGTCTCTTGACTACTAAAGGTTACAGTAAAAATACTTGTTAACCTAGGACAAGGTTCAAAGTCTTTATGACTCCTCAATATAATATCAAAAGGAATATTTTTAATTCCTAGTTGTTTATCTTGCTTCGCAATTATTGAACAATTATTTAAGATTCCTGTTATTTTAGAAACTGAATGAGGGAATGGTGATTTTCCCTAAAGAGAAGTAGTCGTAGAACGCGAAAATTTAAAATACATACTTGAAGGAGGAAAGTATAAAAGTGTGTTTGATGAAGTGAAGTTCTTAGAGAGAACGATGAGAAGAATGAGCAAAGATGAATATGTTATAATTTCGAGGACGAAATTCTTAGAAGAATGAGTGAATGTGATATCTCGAATATTTATGAGTTTAGTAAATCATGATGTTAAACTATTACAACAATTATGACATACAATGATCCTTAGAAAAGGAAATTGATGGACTAAAGAATATATAATACTCGAAATACTATCGAGTACAAATAAAGGTTATAAAAAAACCTACAAGAGTTCGTTGAGGAAATGAATGGAATAGGTAATATAAAATCTATATTACGGTAATGCGATTCAATGATAAAATTTCAAAAGAAATTAGATGAAAATCGAGTAAGGGAGTTTTCGGTGATTCCGAGGAGGGAATCTTTATAAGGGGGGAAGGGGAAGGGGAAGGGGGGGGGGTGGGGGGAGAATGTGACAACCCATATTTTTCGCAAAATTATTAAACATAAGAATTTAATAAATAAAATTCTTATTATTAGACGTAGTGAGTTGAAATGTATATGATATGTTATATATATTTATGTGATTTATGTGATGGATTTAATATGTATATATACGTGTGAAATATATACATATATCGAAAAAGTTATATTTAATAGCTAATTAAACTATTAAATGAGTCGCTTTGAATTAATTTATGTAATGATTGTAAGCGAAGCTTAACTTTGTACTAAGGATTAATAATATTTATCGAATAAAATAAATATTTGATGGAAATTATTATCAAAATAATTTACTTGGTGTAAATATGTTGACCAAGAATATGTGGCATGTACATTTAGGTGCATTATTATGGTAAGTTAATGGGTTAGGAAAAATGGCTAATCTAATTGAATAAACCCATTAAAGAATTAAATTAGTGGGATAATAAATGGCTAAATGAAATTCTAAATTTTGTTTATAAATTCCTAGAGTAAGGAATTAAATAGCTAAATAAATGCTAGAATTTATTTCTAGAATAAACTCAATTTTTTAATACAATTTAAGAAGTTAAAATTTGTCAAATGGGTGGATAAATGGAGAAGAAATACGCATTTTTCGAATGAGATTTTGGAGTTGACGGATAAATATATACAAATGGAGCATTTTATTCGGACAAAACCGAAGCAATAATGGAAAAGTAGAGAACCGACTAATTTAATTTAGCAGACAAGTCAACAGGTTGCACTAATGGGAATTAAGCTAGTAATTTTTGAACCAAAAAGGATGGAGAGAGAGAGAAAGAGAGAGAAGTTTCAAGCAGCAATTCTTGAGCGATGCAATTTCTCAAACTCAATGTATTGAGATTTGTATTCTCTCCAACCACTCCGACTCATTCAGCTACTCGAGGAAAAGAAAACCAAATACAATTCTTTTATCCTCATTTCCATTGACTTTGCTATCATTCATCCCATATGTTCTGTTATTTCCAAATGAGAAGTTTAGTAGAGAGAAAGAGAGCTAACAGAGGAGAAATGAAAATGAGCCGATCATGGCTTGAGAGGAAAGAAGCAACCAAGTAGCAAATCAAACTCCATACCTCTCCATCTTCATCTTCTCCACCAAAATCTCCATTAAACCCATTTGTAGATAAAGAAAGTGAAATGGTTCTAAGATGAAAGTTTGAAGAAAGTGTTCGAAAGAACAAGGACGAAGAAAAAGGAGCTTGAGCAAGCATTTTTCACCATCTAACTAAGCAAAAGAGGACCCAAGAGATAAGAAAGAAACCCTAAAGCTTTCAAGCTTCATTTCTTAAGTTTTACATTTTTAGTTGTTGTTTTGGTTGAATGTGTAACAACCCCAAAATTCTTACAATATAATTCTCATTCTCGATCGTTACAATACAGCTTTATTGTAACTTTATATCATGATTCGATATTACAATCACTAAAAATACAGAATAATTAAAACTTTTATATATAATCTTTCTTTGTCGTCCTGAATCACAACTTTTACATAATATATCTTTGATTCAATTCTATTACATGAATCACTTTTTTTAAGCTACTATACAAAGTCTTACATTACAATTATTATCCATATACATCGGATAACTCAACTTTACAACTTTAAAATAAATATTACAATCAAAACATTAAATGCATTTCTCATTTACATAAGTAAGCTTATTGAATTACTATTGAACTCTAATATTCAACTAGCACGTATTATTACCTTGCATCCTTGACCTGTAAAAATGGTTATTTGCAAGAGTGAGCTCGACAGCTCAGCAAGATCTAACAGTTTTCATGCATCACATAGCACATAAATAACATGCTCAACATACATCTCATAATCGTTAGAGTAACATAGCATACATGCTTTAATTCACATAACAAATATAAAGATTGAGTTCCTTACTCAATCAACATTATTTAACCAAAACAATGTAGTCATAAATTGACTTTAACATTTTATGATTACAACATATATAACATATCATGCAATTTAAAACAGTTCATCAAGTTCACATAGAAAATAGGAACCGAAAGACTTGCCTAGCTCGTAGATTACTAATTACCGAAAACAGCTTATAATTATCTGCTTCATGAATCCTACATAACGTATTACCATACACATCAATTATTAGTCACTTAGCGATGCTTAGCAAACGCTTAAGTAAATTCTACTTTATACTTTCTAATTCTCTTCTATTTACTCGTTTGACACTCACTGTCAAATTATATGTATAATTAACAATATCAATTAATTATCACATAGCTAATCCTCATCGTTAGTTAACCAATCTAGGTTAACTCGTTCCTCATTAACTATTAATTTAATAGTTAATTAACGCATAATTAAAATTCATCATATAATCACATTATATTTTCACATAATTAATCAACTAATAATTATATACTCATATTAAATTATAATTAAAAAAATTATAATTTAAACATCCACTTTATTTATAATTAATCAACTATAATTACATAACTTATAATTTAATATAAACCATTACTCTAATTAATCAAATTATAATTTAATAAATTATAATTTATAATTAATCAAACTACATCATGCATTAAACTATAATTAAATCAATTAAAATTTAAATTAAATAATTACTTAGATTATAAATAATTAGTTTCAATTCATGCACTCCTTAAATTATAATTAAATAAATTATAATTTAAATTACACATTTAGCTTAATTATAATTATTCTAAATTATAATCACATATTAATTTATAACTAAATAAATTATACTTCAAATTAAACATTTACTTTTATTATAATAATCAAACTATATTCATTACTCCCTCCGTCCCAAAATAACTGCTCATTTTGACTTTTTTTTAGTCAAATTGACTATTTTTAAAATTAATAATTAAGCATGTGTAAATATATATTTAACATTATAAAAATTAGTATTAGTAGTAAATTGTATATACTTTTTTTTGTTATAGCCTCTGCATCTATATTATGGCAAAATGGTACAAAAAATAGTTTTAAAAAATAGTCAATTTGACTTTAAAAAGTCAAAACTAAGCAGTTATTTTGGGACGGAGGGAGTATAATTTAACAAATTAAATTAAATTTTACTATAATTATAATTATTTCATATTATAATTACATATTATATTTTATCAATATAATATGAAAGTCCAATAATAATCTAGAAGGGGGGGTTGAATAGATTATTACCGTTTAAAAATTATCTTTGGCCTTTTTGAATTTTAGTGATTTAATTTTATCAAATTAATAGACAGTTTAAAATTCAATCACATAATGCACAAATATTTATCTGGTTCACAACATACAGCCCGGGTATGTTGTTACGTCCAGTCTCAAGCTCCCCTCCAGGACTTGAGATCCTATTACTTTTCTGTAATAAATACTCCTTCAATAGGCGGAGAAACCTGTACAAAGTTTTAAAGATAAACTTACAACTATCCTCAACTAACTTTCTCGGACAGCGAACTCCCAGCTCCTTCCTCAAGCTTAGTTGAATCTTCTTTTGAGCTTAGTACTATTTTATACTTTGGTCTTGAAACAACAATCTCTTCCTCACCTCACAAGTGCACTAGAGACTCAACTCCCAGCTTGTGACGCCCCCAGAATAGGTCCATTCAACCCAACCCATTCTGAGTCGCCAAATACATGGTACAGAATTCAAATACAAACTTTATATCATACGGTCGTGCAAAATACGACCACACAACTGTGAGTCTCAGTACAAATATGTAGAAAATATTAAGATTCAAACTAAGTCCTCATTATAATTATTATCACACTATTTATCAGAAATAGTGAGGACTACTACTGCTCTAACTCGGACCATCACTCTGTCCCCCGACTAGTCCCCGCAACATTCTCATTTCCTGAAGAGGACAACAGATGAAAAGGGTGAGCTCAACTAGCTCAGTAAAGAATATTATGACTAAGATAATGGGAAACAAACTATCGTTAGCCTTCAACAGTTCAGATAAAATATTATTGATAACATGTTTTAGATCAATATTCGCAGCGGAAATAACCGTTCATCATCAATATTTTATCCCTGTAACATCAATCAATATCCATCTCATCAAATATTCATCTTTGCACTACAGGCCAAAGATATTCATTTGTATCATCAGTGGTCATGTTCATCTCAACACCTGTCATCTTTGCACTACAGGCCAAAGATATTCATCAGGTAATCATTCATCTTTGCTCTACAGGCCAAAGATATTCATCAAGTAATCATTCATCTTTTAGGACTGAGGATGATGAAAGACATTTAAAAAAAACGAATCCAGTGAGATAAAAGACAAAGACTAAGGATTCGTATTTTAGTATATCCAATTCAAAAATACCTCGTAATAATCAATTATGGAGCAAAATTCAAGAATAAAGCTCAAAACTTGGATACAATCAAAGATAGTAACCTTAACAAGCAATTTGGACAAATAGAAGAAAATTTAATTTTTCCGTGAATAGTGTCGTATACGTGAATAGTGCCGTATACGTGAATAGTAACCCCGACGGAAAAAGTAAGAATTTCAACATAAAATCCATGACAATATTTCGGTATAATGATATTGAAAAGAATAACATCATTTACGAAAGAAATAACATCCCTTACCTCAAAAGAACAGTATCTCTGACTGGAATATCGGATATAATACCGACGAAAGCTTGTACTGAATAGTAATACTCAAAGTATTGAAATACTCACAAAAATACGCTCGATATTATAGAGAGAGAAAACTTCGAATTCTGGTGTGATTTTCAATTCTAACCTAAGCACCCTATTTATAGGAAAAGCTTAGGATGCCAAAGGAGACTAAAATAATAAAATATTATTATTTTTAAAAAAATTTCCGCCGCCTGGCTGCTGCCCAAAAATTCTGATTTTTCAACAAACCAACAAAAGTGGGTCCCACCCTTTATTAAAAAAATATTTATTTTCCAAAACTTCAATAATTCATAATAAATAGCCCCTTTGTCAGAAAAATACAAATTCTATGTCCTTCTATAGGAAATTTAATTCTCTACAACTTTGCAGAAGAAATTTTTTCCAAATTCCCAACATAAATTATCCGAAATCCACCAACAGATGATTTTTCACACCAAAATACTGATAAAAATACATCAGCACTAATTCCTTCTTTAATATCCACAAAATAAATATTTTCTTATCATATAAATCAATAATTAATTATTCACAAATAATATTATAGAACTACAATATTAACAACCAGGTCGTTCCCAGGACAGATGGGGCCTTCCGATAAGGACTTCTCCTTACTGGCGCGCAATTAAATAACCCCTCCTAGACAGAACTTCCTTAGACATTGTCAATAATGCTATCTAATAATATTATTCAAATAATATGAATTATTTGAGTTGATAACGTGAAATACTGTGCAACGACAATTATTGAATCAATACTACAAAATATCAGCTGTAGCCATTATTGAATCAATCATAAAAAAAATAGCAACGTAGCAATTATTGAGTCAATAAAATATCAATGCAGCAATTATTGAGTCAATAATATAAAATATCAACGTAGCAATTATTGAGTCAATAATATAAAATATTGAACAGTAAATACTGTAACAATAATTGAGTAGGTTCCTTCTCACGTAAGACTCAATAATTCGAAATACTGTGCAATACCGTGTGCTACTGCGCACCACCGCGTACTGTATTTTAACCACCGGGTATTTCAACAGTACTAACGGTAACAACTACGCCGTTATCTTGTAAAAAAGTTATTTCTGTCGCTTTCTATATCCGACAGTTATTCCGTTGTGGGGGCCCACAAATAGTTGCGCCGTCGTACGAATATTCCCCGACAACAAGAATATTCCACGACCAAACGAATATTCCCCGACAACAAGAATATTTTATAACCACTTGCTCATTTTAAAAATATTTGCACATTTCACCCATAACTTTCATATTTATCAAATCAACACCTTACTATTTCGAAATAATATATAAAGAAAATTAAATCTTTATTCATAAAAGTTGGGGTCTTACAACCTCCCCTCCTTATGAAATTTCGTCCTCGAAATTGACGTACGTACCTGGTATGTCGAAAAGGTGAGGATACCTCGCTTTCATTTCCGATTCCAACTCCCAGGTCATTTCCTCAATTGCATGGTTTCTCCACAAAACTTTAACTTGAGGTATAATTTTCGAGCGTAGGACATGCTCCTTCCTATCCAAGATCTTGACAGGTACCTCCTCGTACGTTAAATCTTCAGCTATCTCGTCTGGTTCTAACTCAATAATGCGGTTTGGATCCTTCACATATTTACGTAACACGGATATGTGAAACACGTTATGAACACGAGACATGCTTGGAGGTAAAGCGAGTCTATAAGCCACATTTCCTATTCGGTCAAGAATCTCAAATGGACCAATGAATCGTGGATTGAGCTTTCCTCTCTTCCCAAATCTTGTAACTCCCTTCCATGGAGCAATACGTAATAACACATGGTCTCCAACGTTAAATTCTACGTCCTTTCGATGAAGATCCGCATAACTCTTTTGTCGATCTTGTGCCGTCTGTATACGTTGTCGGATTATTTGGATCTTTTCTGTAGTCATACGTACTAACTCTGGTCCCAACAATGTTGCTTCACCCACCTCATCCCAACATACTGGAGAACGACACTTTCTCCCATACAACGCTTCGAATGGAGCTACGCCTATACTTGCCTGATAACTGTTGTTGTAGGAGAATTCCACCAATGGTAAGTACTTATCCCAACTCCCTTTGAAGTCTAGAACACAAAGCCTCAATAGATCTTCAAGAGTTTGAATAGTCCTCTCTGATTGTCCGTCTGTTTGAGGATGATAAGCCGAACTGAATCGTAAATCCGTACCCATAGCTTTCTGCAAACTGATCCAAAATCGTGAAGTAAATCTGGGATCACGATTCGAAACTATGGATACTGGCATGCCATGCAACCTCATAATCTCATTCACGTACATATGAGCAAGACGTTCAAGGGAATAAGTCTCTCGTATCGGCAAGAAATGAGCAGACTTGGTTAATCTATCAACAATAACCCAAATCGCATCTAAGCCTTGAGAAACCTTGGGAAGACTCGTAACGAAATCCATCGTAATATGTTCCCACTTCCATTTCGAATCTCCAGTGGTTGCAATGGACCCTTCGGCACTTGATGCTCCGCCTTTACACGTTGACAAGTTAAACATCTAGAGATGAACTCCGCGATCTCTCTCTTCATATTGCTCCACCAAAATGTATGTCGAAGATCACGATACATTTTAGTACTCCCAGGATGGATCGCAAACGGTGTGTTGTGTGCCTCCATCATGATTCTATACTTCAAGTCGAAATCGTTAGGAACACAAAGTCTGGAGTTGACTCGAAGTATTCCCTCTTCATCGATTCTTGCTTCTGGAATTGCACCTTCTTGCACCTTCTTCTTCATCTTCATCAGCTCCGCATCTGTAGCTTGAGCAGCTTTAACTTTATCAATCAAAGCTGGTTCTACGCGTATACTTGACATCATCGCACTCGTTCCCACATATGATCTTCTACTCAACGCGTCAGCTACCACGTTCGCTTTTCCAGGATGGTATTGGATAGTATGATCGTAATCTTTCAACAGCTCAAGCCAACGTCGTTGCCGCATATTGAGTTCCTTCTGAGTGAAGAAATATTTAAGGCTCTTATGATCCGTATAAATCTCCACTTTCTCTCCGTACAAGTAATGTCTCCAGATCTTCAACGCGAAAACGACTGCTGCCAACTCTAGATCATGAGTAGGATAATTCCTCTCATATTCTTTGAGTTGTCGCGAGGCATAGGCTATGACTTTCCCATGTTGCATGAGAACACATCCTAACCCTTTGCCTGAAGCATCGCTGTAGATAACAAATCCATCCGAACCAGATGGTATTGTCAGAACAGGTGCCGAAATAAGTCTCCTCTTGAGCTCTTGGAAGCTCTTCTCGCATTCCTCGCTCCAAATGAATTTTGTATCTTTCCGAGTCAACTGAGTTAATGGAGTAGCGATTAAAGAAAATCCCTCTACGAATCTCCGATAATAACCAGCTAAGCCCAGAAAGCTTCGTACTTCAGTCACCGACTTAGGTTGCTCCCAGCTTTGTATTGCTTCAATCTTCGCCGGGTCAACAGATACTCCACGTTTCGATACCACGTGCCCAAGGAATGCTACTTCCTCAAGCCAGAACTCGCATTTCTTTAACTTGGCGTATAGCTTGTTCTCACGAAGCTTTTGAAGTACCAGCTTCAAGTGGTGCTCATGATCTTCACGGCTTTTAGAATAGATGAGGATGTCATCAATAAAGACAACAACGAATTGATCCAAATATTCCTTAAATACACGGTTCATCATATCCATGAAAGCAGCAGGAGCATTAGTCAATCCAAAAGACATGACTAAGAACTCATAATGCCCGTACCGTGTTCTGAAAGCAGTCTTTGGAATATCCTCAGTTTTAATCTTCAGCTGATGATATCCAGAACGAAGATCGATCTTTGAAAAGAATTGCGCTCCTTGCAACTGGTCGAACAGGTCATCAATACGAGGTAACGGATACCTATTCTTGATGGTGACATGGTTCAACTCCCGATAGTCAATGCAAAGTCGCATACTCCCGTCTTTCTTCTTTACGAATAAAACAGGAGCACCCCAAGGAGACGTACTAGGACGAATAAAACCGATGTCTAACAACTCTTGTAATTGGACCTTTAACTCCTGAAGTTCAATAGGAGCCATTCGATACGGGGTTTTAGAAATGGGCTTTGTACCGGGCTCAAGGTCAATAAAGAATTCAACTTCACGTTCTGGGGGTAGACCGGGAAGTTCTTTGGGAAATACATCAGGAAACTCATTAACAACGGAAATATCATTCAAATCTGATGTATTCTGATTTAGATCAATGACATGAGCTAAGAAAGCTTGACATCCGTTTTTCAATAAACGAATAGCTTTATGACTTGAAATGATATTGACTGATTTTAGTGGTTTGGTGATTTGAATTCGCACAACAGGTTGATTAGGAATATGAAAACTAACAACCTTACGAAAACAATCAATTTTGGCATGGTAAGTGGTTAACCAATCAATTCCTAAAATCACGTCAAATGCAAGTATTTTCAAAGATATAAGATCAACAGGTAAGGTAAGGGTACCAATCTGAATCAAGCAAGATTTATAAACTGTAGATGTAACAAAGGTTTCTCCTAACGGAGTTTCAACAGATAAGTCAAAGTCTAATTTATCAGAAGTCAAGTTCAAACGTTGAGCACAAGCAGGTGAAATAAAGGAATGGGTAGCACCGGTATCTAACAAGGTATAAACTTCGCAAGAGTTTATGATCAGCTTACCCGTAATCATCTCGTGTGGATTCCTCGCGTTTTGGGCTGTAACGACAAACGCTCTTCCAGGAATCACCGACTTTGACTTGTCTGCAACCGCCTTTGGAATCACCACCCCCGCTGAACTTGGTTTCGCAACAGGACAATCTCGAGCTATATGTCCTTCTTTTCCACAGTTGTAATATGCTTTGAATAGTTGTGGACAGTTTGGGCTGATATGTCCCTCTTTCCCGCATTTAAAGCATACGACCGGTGGTCGTTCTCCTCCCCTCGAAACAGTTGATTCTGGTGCTGATGTTGACATCTTCGTGTTCTCATTGTTGTACCTTCTCTTCTTGAAATCTCCCCCCGATTCGCTTCTTCTACTATCATGGCCACGATAACCACCGGAGTGGTTACCGCTTCTGTCATACTTTCTTCCTCGCTGGTTGTCATTGCTCCGATGACTACTGCCACCAGTACGACCTTGGTTGTGGTCCCTCGGTTGAACATAATCATTATCTCGTTCCAATAACTGGGCCCTGTTTACTACATCCGAATATAAAGAAAACTTATGAGAAATGAGGTATTGACGTATTTCGGATTTCAAACCTCTTAGAAACATCCGCGTCATACGTTCCTCATTCTCCACCAAATGAGGTGCAAACCTGGACAGCTCCGCGAACTTAGCCTCGTACTGGGATACCGTCATGTTGTTTTGCTCGAGTCTAATAAATTCTACCTCCTTCATATGACGAATACTTTCAGGAAAGTACTTGTCATTGAACAGTTTCTGGAACGCTTCCCAAGACATCTGGAGTGCGGCAGGCTGGGTACGCTTCACAGACTCCCACCAGTAATCTGCCTCTCCACGAAACATAAACGTGGCGAATGGAACCTTCTGTTCCTCTGTACATCCCAAGACATCAAATATCTTGGTAATTTGTTTAATCCACGTCTCCGCCTTGATCGGATCTGGCTTTCCCAGAAACTCTGGTGGTCCCAATTCTTTGAACTGCTTGGCAGTGACAGCTCGCGTGTTGTTATTATCTCCACCTGTATGTTGCACACGAGTCTCCCTCGTCTGATTTTGCATGAACTGCAAAAAATTTCTAAATATCTCATCGTTTATCGTCTGACCAGCGTTATTTTCAGGATGAACATTGCCTTCTTGTTGCACGTTCTCCTGGTTAACGATTAAAGGTGTCTCCACGGTCTCATTCACTTCGTTGTTAACGTTCTCAGCTGCCATTCTCAAATACTGCCATAAAACAAGGGTTAATTAAACAAGTCAACATATCACATATTAACCCTATGCTCCGACTGACCAATTAAATACCACATAAGCTTAGGTAGGACACACTAGCGAAGGATTTACTCGTCTCTCCCCTCCTAGTTCTATTCCCCGATCTCCGCCAGAGATCATATCCCTAAGCTCTGATACCAACTGTGACGCCCCCAGAATAGGTCCATTCAACCCAACCCATTCTGAGTCGCCAAATACATGGTACAGAATTCAAATACAAACTTTATATCATACGGTCGTGCAAAATACGACCACACAACTGTGAGTCTCAGTACAAATATGTAGAAAATATTAAGATTCAAACTAAGTCCTCATTACAATTATTATCACACTATTTATCAGAAATAGTGAGGACTACTACTGCTCTAACTCGGACCATCACTCTGTCCCCCGACTAGTCCCCGCAACATTCTCATTTCCTGAAGAGGACAACAGATGAAAAGGGTGAGCTCAACTAGCTCAGTAAAGAATATTATGACTAAGATAATGGGAAACAAACTATCGTTAGCCTTCAACAGTTCAGATAAAATATTATTGATAACATGTTTTAGATCAATATTCGCAGCGGAAATAACCGTTCATCATCAATATTTTATCCCTGTAACATCAATCAATATCCATCTCATCAAATATTCATCTTTGCACTACAGGCCAAAGATATTCATTTGTATCATCAGTGGTCATGTTCATCTCAACACCTGTCATCTTTGCACTACAGGCCAAAGATATTCATCAGGTAATCATTCATCTTTGCTCTACAGGCCAAAGATATTCATCAAGTAATCATTCATCTTTTAGGACTGAGGATGATGAAAAACATTTAAAAAAAACGAATCCAGTGAGATAAAAGACAAAGACTAAGGATTCGTATTTCAGTATATCCAATTCAAAAATACCTCGTAATAATCAATTATGGAGCAAAATTCAAGAATAAAGCTCAAAACTTGGATACAATCAAAGATAGTAACCTTAACAAGCAATTTGGACAAATAGAAGAAAATTTAATTTTTCCGTGAATAGTGTCGTATACGTGAATAGTGCCGTATACGTGAATAGTAACCCCGACGGAAAAAGTAAGAATTTCAACATAAAATCCATGACAATATTTCGGTATAATGATATTGAAAAGAATAACATCATTTACGAAAGAAATAACATCCCTTACCTCAAAAGAACAGTATCTCTGACTGGAATATCGGATATAATACCGACGAAAGCTTGTACTGAATAGTAATACTCAAAGTATTGAAATACTCACAAAAATACGCTCGATATTATAGAGAGAGAAAATTTCGAATTCTGGTGTGATTTTCAATTCTAACCTAAGCACCCTATTTATAGGAAAAGCTTAGGATGCCAAAGGAGACTAAAATAATAAAATATTATTATTTTTAAAAAAATTTCCGCCGCCTGGCTGCTGCCCAAAAATTCTGATTTTTCAACAAACCAACAAAAGTGGGTCCCACCCTTTATTAAAAAAATATTTATTTTCCAAAACTTCAATAATTCATAATAAATAGCCCCTTTGTCAGAAAAATACAAATTCTATGTCCTTCTATAGGAAATTTAATTCTCTACAACTTTGCAGAAGAAAATTTTTCCAAATTCCCAACATAAATTATCCGAAATCCACCAACAGATGATTTTTCACACCAAAATACTGATAAAAATACATCAGCACTAATTCCTTCTTTAATATCCACAAAATAAATATTTTCTTATCATATAAATCAATAATTAATTATTCACAAATAATATTATAGAACTACAATATTAACAACCAGGTCGTTCCCAGGACAGATGGGGCCTTCCGATAAGGACTTCTCCTTACTGGCGCGCAATTAAATAACCCCTCCTAGACAGAACTTCCTTAGACATTGTCAATAATGCTATCTAATAATATTATTCAAATAATATGAATTATTTGAGTTGATAACGTGAAATACTGTGCAACGACAATTATTGAATCAATACTACAAAATATCAGCTGTAGCCATTATTGAATCAATCATAAAAAAAATAGCAACGTAGCAATTATTGAGTCAATAAAATATCAATGCAGCAATTATTGAGTCAATAATATAAAATATCAACGTAGCAATTATTGAGTCAATAATATAAAATATTGAACAGTAAATACTGTAACAATAATTGAGTAGGTTCCTTCTCACGTAAGACTCAATAATTCGAAATACTGTGCAATACCGTGTGCTACTGCGCACCACCGCGTACTGTATTTTAACCACCGGGTATTTCAACAGTACTAACGGTAACAACTACGCCGTTATCTTGTAAAAAAGTTATTTCTGTCGCTTTCTATATCCGACAGTTATTCCGTTGTGGGGGCCCACAAATAGCTGCGCCGTCGTACGAATATTCCCCGACAACAAGAATATTCCACGACCAAACGAATATTCCCCGACAACAAGAATATTTTATAACCACTTGCTCATTTTAAAAATATTTGCACATTTCACCCATAACTTTCATATTTATCAAATCAACACCTTACTATTTCGAAATAATATATAAAGAAAATTAAATCTTTATTCATAAAAGTTGGGGTCTTACATAGCTGACCTCTCTAAGACTCTGGTATTGGTCAAAGAATTCTTGTCTTTCTCACAATTATAAAATAAACTAACTTACCCCTTTTTTTTACAAAAAGTTTGATGAATATATGCTTCTAACAATAAGCAGATATAATTGTAGCACAAATATACTTCTTAGATAAGCAGATATAGAATTTCAAATATATGATAAAAGGTCAAAGACTTTTATGTGATGTGCTTCTGTGAAAGAAGATATAATATTTAAGCACTTGTAATGAAAACTTTCTTTTTATTTAAAGAATATTTTTCAATGGATTAAGAAAAAGATTTTTCTTTATGAAGAGTGTGTTTCTTTGGTGTTGAATAAATATAACTTTGAATTAAACAACTAAACACACTTATATAATGCAATAATAATTTATAAGCAATTATATGAACAGTATATTTGATGACAGTTTATCAAGTATGACAATATGATTCACTTTAGATAATACTTGAACAAACTCGTTCTACCCACTTATATATATTATATTATACTTGATCTACGTTGTGAATAATTTGGCCACTTGAGATTTTAAAGACCAGTCCAGAGTATTTCAAGTGAAATATTCGAATTTGCTTAACGCGTTTCGGTGTTCAAGTACTGACTAAATTTTTCTATTCACAACTTGATAATCAGATATAGAATATTAAAGAATATTTATATCGATTATATATATCAGTAAAGGGCCACTTGGAATTTTAAAGACCGTTCAGAGTATTTCAAAGAATTTGCTTAACGCGTTTCGGTGTCTAAGTACTGACTCTTTACTAGATATGATAGATCATAGATAAGATATTTATAAATGTTTATCACAAATTATATCAAATTATCTAAATCTATATATTGATTATACTAGTAAAGGGCCACTTGGGATTTTAAAGACCGTCCAGAGTATTTCAAAGAAATAGCATCTGAATTTGCTTAACGCGTTTCGGTGTCCAAGTACTGACTCTTTACTAATATGGATATATAGATATATGAATACGTATGACAGTTTATCACAAATATATATATGAATGAGCAAGTATGAGATGATATGAACAATTATAATTTGACAACTTATCTCAAATACTTGGACCAATTTTTCTCTTCCAAACGAAATTATAACTTTGATTTGAGCAAAGAGAGTAAAAGCTTGTTTGAATAATCTGTAGGCAAGGAGAGTAAGCTTTCTGGTTTATAGAATTGGTTAATTGAAATGAATAGAAAATCCTCCTATTTATAAAAATTTTCAAGTTCGGGCAAAATCATAATTTTTGAAAAACATTTTTGATTTGGAAGGTCCGGATTGCATGATGGAAAATGAAGGGCTCGGATCACTTGGTAGATTTGGAAATTGTGCACCCAAGATTTTAAACTAAGGCATAAGCCTTGATTTGTTCTAGCACAAACTTTAATGCCCAATATACTAAAGTTTTAAGGTATAAGCCTTTTCATTCATGCCAGCAAACATTTCGGCACTCATCACATATGCCCAACAATTTTTCATTTAGGCACACACATTCCTAGGAACATACTTCCATGCATTTATAATACATTTGCACCAACACCAAGGCAAGCATCCAAATTTCATTCCCATATTCTTCCAAGTTCGGTATACACATCATGCACACACATGCACACACTCGCTCACACACATGCACACACACACACACACGGATATATATATATATATATATATATATATATATATATATATATAAATTTCGAAATAATTTTTGCCCATAAAAGATTTTTGAAAATCAATTTTAAAATAGGAATCTCATTGCCTTAGGAAATGTTACTATATGAACTCATTTTATTAACACTTGATATTAAATTATCAAGGTCATAAAATAAATTCAAATAAGAAAATAAATATTTTTGGTCAAAATATTCAAGGTAATTAATAAATCATTTTAGCACTTAATCCTATAGAGAGGATTCTACCCTTTTTGATCTTTAATCCTAATTTGTTATCATCAAAATTAAATTCTCAGGTTTGGAGACCTATCAATCTCCCTTTTTTTTATGATGACAACAAGTAAAAATATTTGTTTTTCAGAACTCCCCCTTAATTCATGAAGCTCCCCCTGAGATCATGAATCGGGTATTAAAAGAATTTTTAAAATTTTGAAAAATTGAAAAACTATCAGACGGACATTCATAGTTACAACTATCTAGGCAATCTGTATAATAACAGTATCTAACATGCAAACCATCCATCCTGTCGGTTACAGTTATAACAGTTAATATCAGCTCCTGTCAATCTCATGCACCATTCATACCATAGCAGTTTTAGTTCATATCTAACAGATCCATGTCTGCTTTCATATCAGATTATTACTTAATAATAATCTGATACTTTCCTTTTTCTGATACTTTTCTTTTCATATCAGATTCTCAGTTCAGATCAGTTCAGATCCATGTCTACTCAAATATCAGAATTATTACTTAATAATAGTCTGATATTTTTCTTTTTCTGATATTTTTCTTCTCCCCCTTTGTCATTAACAAAAATGGAGGGGTAGGAGGAAATTACCAAAACCTGCAGAAACTGTTAGTTTAAGAGTTTTTCCTGCAAGTTAGTATAACAGTTAAACATATAGTAATCATTTTAGTTAGTGTTAAGTATTATTACAGTAATCCACAAATAGTAAGTAGGTTAGTTTACATTCTCCTTCAGATTTTATCAAAATTGAGTGGAGAAAAATTCATACCCAAATTTGACAGAGGCAGATCAGGTGGGGTCTGACCAGTATGATCTGGCTGGATTGAGCTTGTGGTGGCAGTGAAGTTGTATGGGGGGATTGTCACTTTGTGGTGTTCCATCAGCATAGTCACCATGTCATGCAAATGTTGCACAGAGGTTTATAAAGCCTCTAATTGACTCAAAATTTGAGACTGGTTCTGTAATGATAACTGATTCATGCTGTTTAGGGAGTCAATTTGGGACATTAAATTTAAGTGTGTTTCTATATGGTCAGTTTCATTGGGTTGAAACACAATTAAAGGCTTGGCAAGAAGGTTCAAATGAGACACAATATTACTATTATGAATCATTTGTGTCTTATGATTATGAACAGAAACACCTAGATATATGAAGAGTCTAGTCAGCAAAAGTCCAAATCCCATGCAATTATTAGAATGGCAAAATTCAAAGGATGTCAAGAGAAAGAAAGGCAGTCTATAAGGTATGCATTCAGTTAGAATACACTTCATCAATTCCAAATTAAAAGGACTGAACATTTTATCATTTCTGACAGGCATGAAGTTATGCATCAGAATTTTGCCTAAAAACTGACATTCAGCAGTAAAGTAGTCCTTATGCATTTTACATGGATAATCAAACAGATTAGCAGGCACAATTTGGTCAGTGGTAAAAGCAAGGTTGTGCTTGAAGGTAAGGCAGTCAATGGTGGTAGTTCCTATGGGATATGTGTATTCATTTATCTTGGGATAACCCAAGAATTCTATTTTGAGATCTAAAGCATGCAAGAGCAGAATTTCATCAATCTTATAATCTTGACCTTGTATGCAGGTCTTAATACCCGATAGAAAGCCAGTTGAATCATGCACAAAAGTCATATGAGCATAGAATTCAGCAATTAGACTAGGATATATCTCTCTACTTGTAAAAGAGACAAGACAGTTCCATCCTACATTGGTTATCTTCTCTAGCAGACCTGGAAAACTATTGAAAGAGGTTGCTACACCAGGAATCAAGTTGTGTTTAATATGTTCATACTTTGTTTTTGCAGTGGGTGTGACTAACAAAGAAGTGTATAGGTCAGGGTGTGGGTCAGTGAAAATCTCAGACCTTTTTCTTTTAGAAGACTGAGTAGGCTTCATGTTTTTGAAAGAGAGAGAATGCACAAGCAGACAAGTAGTAGAAGAGGTTTGAAAGTGAGATTGCTCATTTAAAGCTATCATTTTATAGAAAAAGTTTTAATTAAAAAATTATCTTAATTAATATGGCATGTCCTATTTGTCAAAAGGTAAACAGTTCATGTGATGACTGTGTAGTGTGAACAGTAAGGGACAGACAAGTGTAGTATTATTTTGTAAATTTAAGTCTTTTGTCAGATTTTTTTTTATTTTAAAAAATTTGTCTAGTAGTCCAATAAGAGAGCACAGTCAAATATCAAACATATGCAGGTTATTGACATAACAGGTGTGATCTAATAGCAAACAAAGATACATGTTATCATGACTTATTGGCCCATATCAGACTGTAGCAAATCAACATAGATAAGTTATCACAGATAGCACAGATATGCCCACATCAAACTGTTACAAATTTAAGACAGAGATACAATCAGTCAATGTTACATAACACTAACATGTTGTCATTGTCAGATTCTAATATATAAAGATATAGTGTGTCAACACATTGATTCAACAAGTCAGTGTTATATAAAACTGATATAGCATATGATCTCTATTATACATGTCAGCATATAACAGTAATAACATATAATTACTCAATATGGTAATTATTTTCATCACCTAATGTCTAATTTTCAAAGTTGCAGATTTCAGCCATGACAATTCAACTTTCATTCAATATTTAAACTCACATAGACAAGTCTCATATAAACCAGTAGCTTTCAAATAGCCACCCATGCAGAAATATAAATATGAAACTTATAGTTATCCAATTTCTCATAGACAAATAAACAGAAACTAGACATGAAGATTTTTATGCCTATATTCACATAGTCAGATAAATATCTATATAGCCAGTGGCCCTCAGTAGCCACACAGTTCAATATTCATTATAGTCTCAGTTAAAATAAAGAGGGTGGAGTGATTACCTTCGCACAACTATTCACAAAGCTAATTAGCTTTCAAGTTTTTTCAGAATAAATGTATCAGTAGGAGAACCACTTTTCACCCATATACCAGACATTTCAGAACCATACAACTCAGGTATATATATATATATATATATATACGAGTATAGTATACAGTAGTTATTACACATTTATATTCATACGAAAAACCCCTTTTTTTAAAATATTTGTGAAATTGCATGGTTTCAAAAAGACTGTATAAAAAAAATTACAGAACATTTTTGAGAAAAAATTAGGGTTTTGATAAAAATTGTAAACATAAATTTTAACTGAAAAATATTTCGAAAACAAAAAATTGACAGAAACATTTAGTTCCTTTTTTTTAAAGTATTTGAAAGTGAAGAACTAAAAGAAATTTAAAAACGAAATCCAGAGTTTATATATATATACACACATTTTAACAGAAACATTTTCGAGAAAAAAAATTAAGGTTTAAACATATAGAAAAGATTTAAAAAAAATTCTACTAAAAATAAAATCCATTTTTTTAAAAAATTTCTGTAACCTATATATATATATATATGAACTTTTAGGGTTTAAAAAATAGACAGAAGGAGAACACATTTATATTAAGGGTTTTGAAATAAAAGATTTATATATATATAAAAAATTAAATACACAGATGATGAAAGCTTTTGTTTGCAAAACTTTTTATCAGAAATTAATGTTTTTTTTAAAATTTCGGACTTAGAAAGTTCCTTTAAAAAATATACGAAAATTTAAATATTCGAAGTACATTGAAAATATATATATATGTATATAAAAAATACATTTTGTATTGATCTAAAGTTTTGAAAATTTAAGAATACACGCGAGACAGACTCAAAAAAAAATTATAGATCTAGTTTTTTTTAAAAAAAAAATTCAGAGAAGATGAACAGAAAAAAAATTAGATTTAGGGTTTTGAAAATTTTAAGAACAAAAGAAAACTTTCTTTTAAGAAGTAAATTTCGAAAAAAAATTAGGGTTTGAAAATCTTTTAAGAATACGAACAGAAATAAGAAAAATTTGTTTTAAAAGGAAACGACTTCATAAACAATCAACCAAATAGAAATATTGACTCTATGAAGGAGAACATGAAAACTTACAAGGATTGACTGTTTAGGCTGAGAGAGTTTAGGGTTAGGGTTTGAGATGGAGAGGGTTGAGAGTGTCTGGGTTAGAGAGAGAAAGAGAAGGGAGAGAGCAGCCAGCGGATGAGAGATAGAGAGGGAGAGTAAAATGAATTAGCGTTTTGATTTTTAGTTTTTATATTTAGCTTAATTGACTTGATCGAGCGGCTGAGAACATACCTTGGACTTGATTAATGGTCACAAGCAGACGCGCTAATGAACCGGGTCGGCTGACCCGTTTGACTCTGATCGGATGGCTTAGATTGGTTTGTGCTTTTTCTGGATTGATCGAACGATAATTGAGTGTGATCCGTGTGCTAAGCTTGCTCGTTTCTGATTGGTTGAAGTCATGCGACGCAGATTATGCCGTTGGATTTTGTTGTAGCTTGGACGGCTCAGATTTGATCAGATATATAATTATATAATAAATATTATAAAATATGATTTTTGAGATAATTAATAATAGAAAATACTAAAATATTTATATTAAAATTAGTAAATTAGTAATTTTCATTTTTATGAATATATGTAAAAAAAAATTTAAAAAATTTATATTTTCTAATAATTAAGAGAGAGAATAAATACTAAATTTTAATAAATAAAATGCGTATTAACATATAAAAGAAACAAATAATTTATATGTATAATTATTAATAGAAAATTAGAAACTAAAAATATTAATAATTTTGTCTATAAAATTATATTTATATATTACTTAGAAATAACCAAAAACATTTAATATTTTATGTGACAATATCTAACATGCCTAGGTCTAAACGTAATTTACAAAATTTATCAGAGCTCAGTGGTTTTGTAAATATGTCAGCAATATTTAATTATGTGTCAATATGTTCTAGTTTAATAATACTATTGTTCACATGATCTCGTAAGAAATGGTGTCTAACATCAATATGTTTTGATCTAGCATGTAAAACGGTATTCTTACTTAAGTTGATAGTGCTTGTATTATCACATAATATTGATACACAGTTAAATTTTATATTGTAATCGGCAAGGGTTTGTTTCATCCACAATATCTGTGCACAACATCGTGCAGCAGCTATATATTCAGCTTCGGTGGTTGAAATAGATACCAAATTTTGTTTCTTAGAAAACCAAGAGACTAGACATCCACCTAAGAACTGACACATGCCACTTGTGCTTTTTCGATCAACATGATGACCGGCATAGTCAGAGTCAGAGAAACACATGAGGTCAAATGGTTGACCTTTAGGATACCATAGACCTAGGTCTGTAGTTCCTTTAAGGTATCGAAATATTCTTTTTACTGCAACCAAGTGGGATTCTTTAGGATTAGCTTAGAATCTGGCACATTTATAGACACTAAACATAATGTCAGGTCTACTAGCTGTAATGTAAAGGAGACTGCCAATCATTCCTCGATATTTTTTTGTGTCAACACTTTTTCCATTTTCATCAGCAGTTAGTTTATCAGTAGTTGACATAGAAGTATTAAGAGGTTTTACAGACTTTAAACCAAATTTCTTAATCATTTCTTTACAATATTTGGATTGAGAGATGTGAATACCTTTTTCTCCTTGCTTGATTTGTAGTCCTAGGAAGAAATTCAATTCTCCCATCATACTCATTTCGAATTCCTTGCTCATGCTTTCAGAAAACTCATTGCACATATTCATGTTAGTGGATCCGAAAATGATGTCATCAACATATATTTGTAAAATAAGAACATCATCATTTTTATATTTTGTAAAAAGAGTAGTATCTACTGTGCCTCTTTTATAACCATTTTCTAATAAGAACTTACTAAGTCTTTCATACCATGCCCTGTGAGCTTGTTTTAGATCGTATAAAGTTTTGCGTAGTTTATATACATAATCAGGATGCTCAAAGTCTTCAAAGCCAGGAGGTTGTTTAACAAAGACTTCTTCTTCAATAACACCATTTAGAAAAGCAGATTTCACATCCATTTGAAATAATTTAAAATCTTTATGGCATGCAAAAGCTAATAACAAACGTATAGACTCAATTCTAGCAATAGGAGCATATGTTTCATCATAGTCAATTCCTTCAAGTTGATTATACCCTTGTGCAACTAATCGTGCCTTATTACGTATAACAGTTCTATTTTCATCTAATTTGTTACGAAACACCCATCGAGTACCAATAATGGAGGTCTTTTCGGGAGTTGGAACTAATTCCCAGACTTTGTTTCTTGTGAATTGTTCAAGTTCTTCTTGCATGGCTGTTATCCAATCTTCATCAATCAAAGCATCTTTTATATTTTGAGGCTCAATTTGTGACATAAACGATAGATGACTGGCCATGTTTTGTGCTTGTGATCTTGTAAGAATCCCTTTATCAATATCACCAATGATATTTTTTATTGGATGATTTCTTATAGCATGTGATTTTTTGGGCAAGTCATTTAGCTGGGGATTAGGATTTTCAAGAGGATTAATATTGACAGAAGGAGAAATATCATCAATTTTCAGTTCTTCCATATTTCTGAGAATATCTTCAATAACTGTATTATTTTCTACCAGTTCTTTATATTTTGGAGGAGGTTTAGATTCATCAAAAGTCACGTTCATTGACTCTTCCACGACTAGAGTTCTTTTATTAAAGACTCTATATGCTTTACTATTTAGTGAATATCCCAGGAATATTCCTTCATCGGATTTGGGATCAAATTTCACTAGATATTGTTTAGTATTTAGAATAAAGCATTTACTCCCAAAGATACGAAAGTAGTTTATTTTAGGAGTTCTTTGATAAAAGAGTTCATAGGGAGTTTTGAAAAGAATTGGTCTCAGCAAGACGCGATTCAAAATATAGCAAGAAGTTGCAATTGCTTCGGCCCAAAAATATTTAGGAAGTCGATATTCATTAAGCATAGTATTGCCTATTTCTTGTAAAGTACGATTTTTCCTTTCAACAACACCGTTTGACTGAGGTGTGTAAAGTGCAGAAAAGTTATGACTTCTACCGTGCTCATCACAGAACATTATGAAATCAGAATTGTCAAATTCTCTTCTGTGATCAGACCGATATATAAATAGTAGAGCTTCTCTGTTGATTCTGAATTTTCTTACATAGTGCAGAAAAGGAGTTTATTGCTTCATTTTTGAACTTTAGAAAATCAACCTAAGTGAATCTTGAATAATCATCAACAAGGACTAAAATATAGACAGCACCACCCATACTATGTTTGGGGATAGGTCCAACTAAGTCCATATACAAGAGTTCAAGTGGTCAAGATGTTGAAACTGTGAGTTTAGGTTTATGAGATGCATGAATTTGTTTTCCTAATTCACAGGCTTCGCAAATATGGTCTTTAAGGAATTTAAGTTTAGGAAGACCACGAACATGTTCTTTAGAAGATATGTTATTAATTAATTTCATGTTAATGTGTCCTAATCTACGATGCCAAAGCCAAGGGTCGTCATTTGCAGACGCAAGACACACATTGTCCATGTGTGAGTATGTGTCTAAATCACATGTGTACACATTTTGACTTCTAGGACAAAGTAAAATTAATTTTCCAGTTTGGTCAAAAATTGAACAGTTATGAGGACTGAATGTTATTTTAAAACCACTATCACATAGTTGACTGATGGATAGAAGATTATACCCGAGGCCAGTGACCAATTGAACGTTAGAGATTGTTATGTGTTTACTGTACACATTTCCAATTCCAACAACTTTACCTTTGTTGCTATCTCCGAAAGTTACCTCGTTACAGTCTGTAGCTTGTAGATTGCTCAATTTAGATTTGTCGCCTGTCATGTGTCTTGAACAACTGCTATCAAGGTACCATTTATTTTTACTAAAATCAGCTGTGAGACATACCTGCAACATGTATTAAATTCACAATCTGGTACCCTTTAATTAGAAGGGTCCTTTGGGTAAGTTTTCCAATTTGTATAAGGATTGGTCGTGTTTTCCTTTACAAAGTTTGGTACAGAATAATAATCACTAGTAGGCATACATGTTCTATGAGTAGTAGATTTATAATATGCATGACTAACTCTTTTAAATGAAGGATGAGAGTTTCTAGATGATCTTTCATGATACAATAATTCTCTTTTTGTGATAATAGGTGTAGTGTAACTTCCTTTTGGTACCCAAATCATTTTTCCTGAATAGTTTCCATTCTTGGCATTACATGAGTAAATTGAATGACCATTTCTATTACAGTAAGAGTATTTATCAAAAGGAGACACATGATCTTTTTCTTTACTTTTAACATGATATAGTTTCTTATGTTTTATCTTACTGGATTTTTTGTTATATTATAATCCTTCTTTATTGAAACTACATCTTTGTTGACTGAGCATAACGTCAAGATTTTCTTTTCCTTTTGTAAATTTAATAACTGTAGAGTTTAAGTCATCACGTTCTAGAGTCAACATTTTAATTTGATTCATTAGAATAGATTCTTCATTTTGTTTTTCTAATGAATTTTCCTTTTGACTTACTTCTTGTTTTTGAGAATTTTTTATAATTTCAGTGAGAGCTAAATTTTCAGTTTTAAGATTTTCAATAGATGTAGCAAGTGTAGAATTTTTCTTTTCAAGATTTTCATTTGTTTTCTTAACTTTTCTAGTTCTTCTTTTAGGACAAGATTTTTTGAAGAGTAATTTTCTAATTTCTCAGTTTCATGTTTTAAGACTTCATTATCCATGATTAAATTAAAATTTTCTATTTCAAGATTTCTATTTGCTTCAATTAATTTTTCAAATGATGCTTTCAATTTAATAAACTCTTCTTTAATAATTTCATTATCATTATAAGCTTGATATTTTGAATTTACCTCATATTTTGGTGATGAGTCATTGTCCACCATAAAATATAGATTTGCTGTTTCTTCGGTTGGCTCAGTAGGTTCTTCTTCATCACTTAGATCCTAGCCTTCTTCAGCTACTAGAACTTTGTTGTTGGCTAGTTTTGGACAATCCTTCTTGAAGTGTCCTGGCTGGTTGCATTCAAAACAGTTATTTGAATTTTCATTAATGCCAGCATTTCTGAAGTTGTTGTTGGTAGCTTTGAAATTCCTTCCTGGAACTTTTGGCTTGAAGGCTTGCTTGTTTCGGAAATTGTTGAAGTTGTTATTTATTTCCATGAAGCCTTTGCCATATCTCTTTTCTTTGCTTTGAATTAATCTTCTGAGTTGTCTTGATAATAATGCAACTTCATTATTATCTAGACTCAAGAGTTCTTCATTTAGTTCATCATCATCGCTATCTTGATCAACAAGTAAGGCTTTGAAAGCGATTCCTTTTTTTTTGAGATCTGTGTCTAATCCTGCTTTTTCGACTAGCATGTCGACTTCGTGGGCATGAAGATTTCCAATGAGGCTATCAAGGGGATAAGCAGTTAGATCCTGCATTTCCTTGATGGCTGTAACTTTCATTTTCCACACAGATGGAAGAGCTTTGAGAATCCTTCTGTTCTTCTCATTTGTTGTGTAAGCTTTTCCCAGTTGTTCTAGCTCATCAATGATTCTGGAAATATAAGTTTCCATATCAATGATCTTTTCACCTTCTTCCAGCTTGAAGCTTTCATACTCTTGAATTAGAGCATCTTTTCTGGTTTCTTTGATATAACTGGTTCCTTCATAGGTTATAATCAATTTTTCCTAGATTTCTTTTGCATTCTTGCAGTTGCTAACTCTTTTATATTCTTTTTCTGTAAGAGCACTTGTTAGCACTTGTTCAGCTTTGGAGGCGATATTCATAACCTCCTCATCCTTGGTGGTGAATTCCTCAGCATCTTTTTCAACTAGCTTTTCATTTTTGACTTTTGTGGAAATCTTTACACCTCGTTCAATTGCTAGCCAAAGTTTGATTCCTTGTGACTTGACATAGATTTTGAACCTATTTTTCCAGGTGGCAAAGTTTGTGCCATCAAATAGTGGAGGTCTGGACATTGATAGTTCTTCTCCGCAACCGGTAGCATTTGTGTAGGCCATAGATGGATCTACTCTTAGATATGTCTGTAATCACTTAACAAACAAGTTAAAGAGCACCGCTCTGATACTAATTAAAAGTCCAATAATAATCTAGAAGGGGGGGGGGGGTTGAATAGATTATTACCGTTTAAAAATTATCTTTAGCCTTTTTGAATTTTAGTGATTTAATTTTAACAAATTAATAGACAGTTTAAAATTCAATCACATAATGCACAAATATTTATCTGGTTCACAACATACAGCCCGTGTATGTTGCTACGTCCAGTCTCAAGCTCCTCTCCAGGACTTGAGATCCTATTACTTCCCTGTAATAAATACTCATTCAATAGGCGAAAAAACCTGTACAAAGTTTTAAAGATAAACTTACAACTATCCTCAACTAACTTTCTCGGACAGCGAACTCCCAGCTCCTTCCTCAAGCTTAGTTGAATCTTCTTTTGAGCTTAGTACTATTTTCTACTTTGGTCTTGAAACAACAATCTCTTCCTCACCTCACAAGTGCACTAGAGACTCAACTCCCAGCTGACCTCTCTAAGACTCTGGTTTTGGTCAAAGAATTCTTGTCTTTGTCACAAATATAAAATAAACTAACTCATCCTTTTTCTTTTTATAAAAAGTTTGATGAATATATGCTTCTAACAATAAGCAGATATAATTATAGCACAAATATACTTCTCAGATAAGTAGATATAGAATTTCAAGCTTATGATAAAAGTTCAAAGACTTTTATGTGATGTGCTTCTATGAAAGAAGATATAATATTTAAGCACTTGTAATGAAAACTTTCTTTTTCTTTAAAGAATATTTTTCAATGGATTAAGAAAAAGATTTTTCTTTATGAAGAGTGTGTTTCTTTGGTGTTGAATAAATATAACTTTGAATTAAACAACCAAACACACTTATATAATGCAATAATAATTTATAAGCAATTATATGAACAGTATATTTGATGACAGTTTATCAAGTATGACAATATGATTCACTTTAGATAATACTTGAACAAACTCGTTCTACCCACTTATATATATATATATATATATATATATATATATTATACTTGATCTACGTTGCGAATAATTTGGCCACTTAAGATTTTAAAGTCCGTCCAGAGTTTTTCAAGTGAAATATCCGAATTTGTTTAACGCGTTTCGGTGTCCAAGTACTGACTAAAATTTTCTATTCACAACTTGATAATCGGATATAGAATATTAAAGAATATTTATATCGATTATATATATCAGTAAAGGGCCACTTGGAATTTTAAAGACCGTTCAGAGTATTTCAAAGAAATAGCATCTGAATTTGCTTAACGCGTTTCGGTGTCCAAGTACTGACTCTTTACTAGATATGATAGATCATATATAAGATATATATAAATGTTTATCACAAATTATATCTAATTATCTAAATCTATATATTGATTATACCAGTAAAGGGCCACTTGGGATTTTAAAGACCGTCCAGAGTATTTCAAAGAAATAGCATCTGAATTTGCTTAATGCGTTTCGGTGTCCAAGTACTGACTCTTTACTAATATGGATATATAGATATATGAATACGTATGACAGTTTATCACAAATATATATATGAATGAGCAAGTATGAGATGATATGAACAATTATAATTTGACAACTTATCTCAAATACGTGGACCAATTTTTCTCTTCCAAACGAAATTATAACTTTGATTTGAGCGAAGAGAGTAAAAGCTTGTTTGAATAATCTGTAGGCAAGGAGAGTAAGCTTTCTGGTTTATAGAATTGGTTAATTGAAATGAATAGAAAAGCCTCCTATTTATAGAAATTTTTAGGTTCGGGCAAAACCGTAATTTTTTAAAAATATTTTTGATTTGGAAGGTCCGGATTGCATGATGGAAAATGAAGGGCTCGGATCACTTGGTAGATTTTGAAATTGTGCGCCCAAGATTTTAAACTAAGGCATAAGCCTTGATTTGTTCCAGCACAAACTTCAATGCCCAATATACTAAAGTTTTAAGGTATAAGCCTTTTCATTCATGCCAGCAAACATTTCGGCACTCATCACATATGCCCAACAATTTTTCATTTAGGCACACACATTCCTAGGCACATACTTCCATGCATTTATAATACATTTGCACCAACACCAAGGCAAGCATCCAAATTTCATTCCCATATTCTTCTAAGTTCGGTATACACATTATACACACACATGCACACACTCGGTTACACATATGCACACACACACACACGGATATATATATATATATATATATATATTATATAATATAATATATTTTAGTCTATATATATTTGGAAATAATTTTTGCCCATAAAAATTTTTTAAAATCAATTTTAAAATAGGAATCTCCTTGCCTTAGGAAATGTTACTATATGAACTCATTTTATTAACACTTGACATTAAATTATCAAGGTCATAAAATAAATTCAAATAAGAAAAAAATATTTTTGGTCAAAATATTCAAGGTAATTAATAAATTATTTTAGCACTTAATCTTATGGAGATGATTCTACCCTTTTTGACCTTTACTCCTAATTTGTTATCATCAAAATTAAATACTCAGGTTTGGAGACCTATCATAATATATTAGAAATCATTTAGCATTCTAATGTAAGTTTAACATGTTATCACATCACACATTAGGTTAACTTTTATGTTCTAAATAATATGCAAAAAAAAAGAAACAAAACTTCAAAACTTTCTGCATACCCCCCGCCGGGGCTGGGGTTCTAAGCCTAGCAATGCCCGCCGGGGGTTCAAATTTTGCTCGCGAACTGTGTAGAGAAAAAGCTAATTTGGCTTATTTCTCCACACCAAATTCCAGCTCCAGTCAATACAATTCATAACAACTTTAATAGAAAACATAATTTCTAAACTCCTAACATTTTTCAACACATTTAATCCTTAACACATAGTTTACAACAATCAATTCCATGATTTTTGAAGAAAAACCATTGACAAGTGTTCTTGATGAAATTGAACACTGTAGTTTATTTTCAAAACAAAATACACAATTCAAAATATATTGGAATTCGTTTTAACTATATTAACATAATCTAACATCAATTTAAGCAACAATTAACAATCAACCATAAAATTTTGATTTTCAAAAAAACTATATATATATATTTCAAAATACTTTCACTGTGACTTTTTGATGAACATGAATTCCTCATGTTCATCATATATATACATGAATTCCTCATGTTCATCATATATATACATGAATTAAACATCCAATTAAGTATACAACTCAATTATAAACATATATGAACCCAATTCATACATATACATTATATTTATATAAATTCCTCGTTAATTCATATACACAAAGAACTAATACTCATGAAAAACATAAAAATATATTTAAAAAGACAAGGAATTGAGATTATACCCTTGTTGCTTAGGATAACAAGATGAAGGTGATGATGTGTTTAACTCTCTCAAACTTCCTCTCCCTCTTTCTTCTTTCTCCCTTCTTCTTCTCTTTTCCTTTTTCTCTAACTCTAGGTTTTCTGTGTTTTCTCTCTAACACATACTAACCCTTCTAACTTCTAAACCAACGTAATTTTTACAAAACATAAACTGATATCATATATATTATATGTATAACTATATAATATATATTTAACTCCTAATTATTAAATCACCCATTACTACCATAATTACAATTAATACAAAGAAGTTATAATTTAAATTTTAAAAGCCCTAAGGCTTGTTTGGCAAAACAAGTTATCTTAAAAACAGGTTTTAATAGTTAAGGCCCTGTTTGGCAAAACTGATTTAAAACGGTGCAACTTGTTTGGGAAAACAGTTTTAAAAACTCTTTTAACTCTTTTAATAAATCCTTTTAACACATACTTTGTAATGTTATCCTTTAACTAATTAAATCGTAACTAATTTAATTAATTAAAAGTCTAACATCAATTAATCACATAAAATTGTCACATAATTATAATTACTTGCTAGTTATAATTTCATGTAACACTCAACACATAACTACATCTACTTTAATTATTCCAATTAAATTAGAACTATAACATAAAATTATTACGTCAATTAAATTAAATATTAAATATTCATTTAATAATATATTACACTTAATTATATTACTCCATAATAATCACATAATTATTTATTTAACTCAATAAATAATTTAATTAAAATATTTATTTACTCCAATAAATATTAAAATTAACATTTAAATTCTCTTCACATAAATTCACATATTTCATAATATATAACACATATACACATTCTCAAACTCAAAACGTCTCATAATAAGAATTTTAATCATTAAATTCTCATTTATAATTTCTAAAAAATCTGGGTTGTCACATCCTTCCATCCTTATAAGGATTCCGTCCTTGGAATTAACGGAAACCTCCCATACTCGGTTTTCACAAAAATCTCTTCCACAATTTTATTGTAGAATAACTTCAACACGTTAACTTAACAACATTTATAAAAACTACACATATATTTTACTAACTCCACCTCTTCAACATAGTTTAGGTTTTATTACATAACCTTCAATCAAACACAATCATATATCAAATATTATATATCTTCTTTAACTCGTTCATTTCCTTTCCAAGGATTATAACCATATACTCTACTCGTAGAATTCATATACTACATAATTCACCATTTAATAATTATTCGGGTTATCACATTCACCCATTCTTCTAAGAATTTCGTCCTCAAAATTTAAGTCTATCAATCTATATTTATTATTCTATCAAAATAGATTTTACGTTAATCTTATTCACTGGATTGTTTGCGTTCTACAACTACTCCTTTCTAAGGTCTATTCTTCTTACCACATTCACCTTCAGAATAATAAGAATCTTTCACAATTGCTCAATAATTGGGAAACGATATAAATAACTCATAAATTTAAAAGATTCCAATAATGCTGAGTGGTCACAAGACCTTGAACTTATTTTTAGGTTTAATAGTGCTTCACCCCGGTACTTCACACTATAGAACCGCATCGGTACTCTAGGTGGCCAGCCTATCGTACCCCTACGTCGGGCCCAAACGAAGTAAATTGTAACTACTATATGCGTTACATTCAGAACTATAGTCTCCGATAACATGTCCCCTTGTTATAGGCTTGTTCACCTCAGCTTCTTAACATCTGAAGCCGCACCAAAATAAGTTAGTTTGGCATAGTTTGACCAAGAACACTCGAATTTCATATACATCTTTCAATACTTGTCTAGCTGAATCAAGTAGCATAGACTTCTAGCAATAATTCGGACATCTATCGAAATATATATATATATATATATATATATATATATATATATTTAACCAATTCAATAAATAATAAAAAAAAATTTCGTTTAAGGAAACTAAAATTAATAAATCCCTTTTTTTAAGGAAAGTAAAATAATAAGTAAATTTTTTCATAATATCCTGATATCGTACCGTAGTAATGATACGTTGAGGATTTCATTATTACATGTCATCGTCATACTACATCATACCATAGTGGGCTGACGATCATACGATCACATCCAACACTAGGTTTAACAGCATTGATAACTTCTTCGATTGTTTTTACACCATATCAAATGATGCATATGAAATACATTTTGAGGATTTAAAATCATTTTGTCCAGCTGAAGCAATTAGCATAGACATGTGAATAATAGCACTATTTTAAAAATTTATTTGTTCCATCATTGATCCAATATTTTTCAAGAAAACAGAAGTGCAATATCAGCACGAAGTCAATAAATTTTGAAAATCTAGCAAAGCTAGGAGATTTAGAATATAAAAACTTTCTCCATCAATTAAATCTTTACTCCATCATTACTTAATCATTCTATTTATCTTAAACAACATCAATGCTTTCTATTCTATAACCTTTCTATACCCAGTATAGTTCATCGAACTTGCCACAATAATATGAGTTTAAGAACTTGTCCTAGCAATACGTAGTCAAAGAACTGATCAGAGACTGTCCATGTGCTTAGGGGTTCAAAATATACATACGACTATGAGTCATGAACTAACCATAAATATGAGTTTTAAGAACTCGCCTAATCTTAAGATCATCTAATGTAATCTTAATATCATCTAATCTAATCTCTATTGACTCTAACTATCAAATATAATATGAGAAAAGAATCACCTTCTCGTCATATATATCGATAGCGCGATACCAACCTTCCAACGATTATCAATATGATAAGTCAAGTGTAAGCACAAAACCCTGTCCATACAAGATTTGTACAACTTAGCCACCACATAAGTCCTCAGTTGAAATCCCACTTAACTCTATCTTACTCATAACGTCTCGCTCTATACTCGATACAGACTTCTGTACCTCATCATTCATAACTCCTCGTGAGTTAATCTCGTACTATCTCATATTACATTCTCGTTATAGCATCAAACCATAACTATTCAATCATTACCGACCATCGGTCTTTCATCTTTAAAAAGATCACGCTGTGATATTATTCTATAATCATCTCCCTTATGATTCTTTTTATCTTATTATCGTTTTGTTTTAAAAACTTCTTATCTCTACCTGTCATCATGACATATCACGATTTCATTATGCTTTTAAACTTATAGACTTCGTCTATTCATCGTTATTCGTCATCTCGATTAATGGAGTTAGGAACTCCTGATTCTTCTCTTTATATCTTTTCAAGATTTTTCTTTGAATCTTCTTGTTTATTTAACAACTCTTCTTTTAAGAATATCTAATTCCATTCATATAGCTCAATATTTTATTCGAGTTTTATTCCTCGTCGTTCTCATCTTCTTCTAACATCGTTTCTAGGACTTAACTCATTCTATACATCTACGTACGTGAAAAGAATCACCTTTTCATTATACGTAACTTAAACTTAACTTCTTATTCTCGAAGGTCATAGCCTAAGGTACTTTTACCTAAGGTGTAAAATCTATCAGCTCTCATACCAACTGTAACGACCCCAAAATTCTTACAATATAATTCTCATTCTCGATCGTTAACAATACAACTTTATTATAACTTTACATCATGATTCGATATTACAATCACTAAAAATGCGGAATAATTAAAACTTTTATATATAATCTTTATTTGTCGTCCTGAATCACAACCTTTACATAACATATCTTTGATTCAATTTTATTACATGAATCACTTCCTTTAAGTTACTATACAAAGTCTTACATTACAATTATTATCCATATACATCGGATAACTCAACTTTACAACTTTAAAATAAATATTACAATCAAAACATTAAATGCAGTTCTCATTTACATAAGTAAGCTTCTTGAATTACTATTGAACTCTAATATTCAGCTAGCATGTATTATTACCTTGCATCCTTGACCTACAAAAATGGTTATTGTAAGAGTGAGCTCGACAGCTCAACAAGATCTAACAGTTTTCATGCATCACATAGCACATAAATAACATGGTCAACATATATCTCATAATCGTTAGAGTAACATAGCATACATGCTTTAATTCACATAACAAATATATAAATTGAGTTCCTTACTCAATCAACTTTATTTAACCAAAACAATGTAGTCATAAATTGACTTTAATATTTTATGATTACAACATATATAACATATCATGCAATTTAAAACAGTTCATCAAGTTCACGTAGAAAATAGGAACCGAAAGACTTGCCTGGCTCGTAGATTACCAATTATCGACAACAGCTTATAATTATCTGCTTCTTGAATCCTACATAACGTATTACCATACACATCAACTATTAGTCACTTAGCGATGCTTAGCAAACGCTTAAATAAATTCTACTTTATACTTTTTAATTCTCTTCTATTTACTCGTTTGACACTCACTGTCAAATCATATGTATCATTAACAATATCAGTTAATTATCACATAGCTAATCCTCATCGTTAGTTAACCAATCTAGGTTAACTCATTCCTAATTAACTATTAATTTAATAGTTAATTAACGCATAATTAAAATTCATCATATAATCACATTATATTTTCACATAATTAATCAACTAATAATTACATACTCATATTAAATTATAATTAAATAAATTATAATTTAAACATCCACTTTATTTATAATTAATCAATTATAATTACATAACTTATAATTTAATATAAACCATTACTCTAATTAATCAAATTATAATTAAACAAATTATAATTTATAATTAATCAAACTACATCATGCATTAAACTATAATTAATCAATTATAATTTAAATTAAATAATTACTTAGATTATAAATAATCAATTTCAATTCATGCACTCCTTAAATTATAATTAAATAAATTATAATTTAAATTACACATTTACCTGAATTATAATTATTCCAAATTATAATCACATATTAATTTATAACTAAACAAATTATACTTCAAGTTAAACATTTTCTGTGATTATAATAATAAAACTATATTCATTATAATTTAACAAATTAAATTAAACCTTTACTATAATTATAATTATTTCAAATTATAATTACATATTATATTTTATCAATATAATATATTAGAAATCATTTAGCATTTTAATGTAAGTTTAGCATGTTATCACATCACACAAAGGTTAACTTTTATGTTCCAAATAAAATGCACAAAAAAAACAAAGCTTCAAAACTTTCTGCATAACCCCTGCTGGGGCGGGGGTTCTAAGCCTAGCAATGCCCGCCGGGGAGGGCCCCGTCCAGAGGTTCAAATTTTGCTCGCGAACTGTGAAGAGAAAAGGCCAATTTGGCTTATTTCTCCACACCAAATTCTAGTTTCAGTCAATACAATTTATAACAACTTTAATAGAAAACATAATTTCTAAACTCCTAATATTTTTCAACACATTTAATCCTTAACACATAGTTTACAACAATCAATTCCATGATTGTTGAAGAAAAATCATTGACAAGTGTTCTTGATGAAATTGAACACTGTAGTTTATTTTCAAAACAAAATACACAATTCAAAATATGTTTGAATTCATTTATAACTATATTAACATAATCTAACATCAATTTAAGCAACAACTAACAATCAACTATGAAATTTTTGTTTTCAAAGAAACTATATATATATTTTTCAAAATACTTTCACTGTGACTTTTTGATGAACATGAATTCCTCATGTTCATCGTATATATACATGAATTAAACATTCAATTAAGTATACAACTCAATTATAAACATATATGAACCCAATTCATACATATACATCATATTTATATAAATTCCTCGTTAATTCATATACACAAATAACTAATACTCATGAAAAACATAAAAACATAATTAGAAGAACAAGGAATTGAGATTATACCCTTGTTGCTTAAGAGAACAAGATGAAGATGATGATGTGTTTAACTCTCTCAAACTTTCTCTTCCTCTTTCTTCTTTCTCCCTTCTTCTCTTTTCATTTCTCTCTAACTCTTGGTTTTCTGTGTTTTCTCTCTAACACATACTAACCCTTCTAACTTCTAAACCAACGTAGTTTTTACAAAACATAAACTGATATCATATATATTATATTATAACTATATAATATATATTTAACTCCCAATTATTAAATCACTTATTAATGTCATAATTATAATTAATACAAAGAAGTTATAATAGCACTATTTTAAAAATTCATTGGTTCCATCATTGATCCAATGTTTTTCAAGAAAACAGAAGTGCAATATCAGCACGAAGTCAATAAATTTTAAAAATCTAGTAAAGCTAGGAGATTTATAATATAAAACCTTTCTCCATCAATTAAATCTTTACTCCATCATTACTTAATCATTCTATCTATCTTAAACAACATCAATGCTTTCTATTCTATAACCTTTCTATACCCAGTATAGTTCATCGAACTTACCACACTTTAGAAGTTCAAGAACTTGCCACAATAATATAAGTTTAAGAACTTGTCCTAGCAATATGTAATTAAGAACTGATCAAAGACTGTCCATATGCTTAGGGGTTCAAAACATACATACGACTATGAGTACATAAACTAACCATAAGTATGAGTTTTAAGAACTTGCCTAACCTTAATATCATCTAATATAATCTTAATATCATCTAATCTAATCTCTGTTGACTCTAACTATCAAATATAATATGAGAAAAGAATCACCTTCTTGTCATATATATATATATCGATAGCGCAACACCAACCTTCCAACGATTATCAATATGATAAGCCAAGTGTAAGCACAAAACCCTGCCCATACAATACTTGTACAACTCAGCCACTACATGAGTCCTCAGTTGAAATCCCACTTAACTCTGTCTTACTCATAACATCTCGCTCTATACTCGATACAGACTTCTATATCTCATCATTCATAACTCCTCGTGAGTTAATCTCGTACTATCTCATTGTACATTCTCGTTATAGCATCAAACCATAACTATTCAATCATTACCGACCATCGGTCTTTCATCTTTAAAAAGATCACGCTGTGATCTTATTCTATAATCACCTCCCTTATGATTCTTTTTATCTCATTATCGTTTTGTTTTAAAAACTTCTTATCTCTACCTGTCATCATGACATATCATGATTTCATTATGCTTTTAAACTTATAAACTTCGTCTATTCATCGTTATTCGTCATCTCGATTATTGGAGTTAAGAACTCCTGATTCTTATCTTTATATCTCTTCAAGATTTTTCTTTGAATCTTCTTGTTTATTTAACAATTCTTCTTTTAAGAATATCTAATTGCATTCATATAGCTCAATATTTTATTCACGTTTTATTCCTCGTCGTTCTCATCTTCTTCTAACATCATTTCTAGGACTTAACTCGTCCTATACATCTACGTACGTAAAAAGAATCACCTTTTCATTATACGTAACTTAAACTTAACTTCTTATTCTCGAAGGTCATAGCTTATAATTATCTGCTTCTTGAATCCTACATAACGTATTACCATACACATCAACTATTAGTCACTTAGCGATGCTTAGCAAACGCTTAAGTAAAGTCTACTTTATATTTTCTAATTCTCTTCTATTTACTCGTTTGACACTCATTGTCAAATCATATGTATAATTAACAATATCAGTTAATTATCACATAGCTAATCCTCATCGTTAGTTAACCAATCTAGGTTAACTCATTCCTCATTAACTATTAATTTAATAATTAATTAACGCATAATTAAAATTCATCATATAATCACATTATATTTTCACATAATTAATCAACTAATAATTACATACTCATATTAAATTATAATTAAACAAATTATAATTTAAACATCCGCTTTATTTATAATTAATCAATTATAATTACACAACTTATAATTTAATATAAATCATTACTCTAATTAATCAAATTATAATTTATAATTAATCAAACTACAACATGCATTAAACTATAATTAAACCAATTATAATTTAAATTAAACAATTATTTAGATTATAAATAATCAATTTTAATTCATGCACTCCTTAAATTATAATTAAATAAATTACAATTTAAATTACACATTTACCTTAATTATAATTATTCTAAATTATAATCACATATTAATTTATAACTAAACAAATTATACTTCAAGTTAAACATTTATTTTGATTATAATATTCAAACTATATTCATTATAATTTAACAAATTAAATTAAACCTTTACTATAATTATAATTATGTCAAATTATAATTACATATTATATTTTATCAATATAATATATTAGAAATCATTTAGCATTCTAATGTAAGTTTAACATGTTATCACATCACACATTAGGTTAACTTTTATGTTCCAAATAAAATGCACAAAAAAATAAAACTTCAAAACTTTCTGCATACCCCCCGCCGGGGCGGGGGTTCTAAGCCTAGCAATGCCTGCCGGGGAGGGCCCCCTCCAGGGGTTCAAATTTTGCTCGCGAGCTGTGCAGAGAAAAAGCTAATTTGGCTTATTTCTCCACACCAAATTCTAGTTTCAGTTAATACAATTCATAACAACTTTAATAGAAAATATAATTTCTAAACTCCTAATATTTTTCAACATATTTAATCCTTAACATATAGTTTACAACAATCAATTCCATGATTTTTGAAGAAAAACTATTGACAAGTGTTCTTGATGAAATTGAACATTGTAGTTTATTTTTAAAACGAAATACACAATTCAAAATATGTTTGAATTCGTTTATAACCATATTAACATAATCTAACATCAATTTAAGCAACAATAACAATCAACCATGAAATTTTGGTTTTCAAAGAAACTATATATATATTTTTCAAAATACTTTCACTGTGACTTTTTGATGAACATGAATTCCTCATGTTCATCATATATATACATGAATTAAACATCCAATTAAGTATACAACTCAATTATAAACATATATGAACCCAATTCATACATATACAGCATATTTATATAAATTCCTCGTTAATTCATATACACAAATAACTAATACTCATGAAAAACATAAAAATATATTTAAAAGGACAAGGAATTGAGATTATACCCTTGTTGCATAGGAGAACAAGATGAAGATGATGATGTGTTTAACTCTCTCAAACTTCCTCTTCCTCTTTCTTCTTTCTCCATTCTTCTTCTCTTTTTCTTTTTCTCTAACTCTAGGTTTTCTGTGTTTTCTCTCTAACACATACTAACCCTTCTAACTTCTAAACCAACGTAATTTTTACAAAACATAAACTGATATCATATATATTATATGTATAACTATATAATATATATTTAACTCCCAATTATTAAATCACCCATTACTACCATAATTACAATTAATACAAAGAAGTTATAATTTAAATTTTAAAAGCCCTAAGGCTTGTTTGGTAAAACAAGTTATCTTAAAAACAGGTTTTAATAGTTAAGGCCCCGTTTGGCAAAACTGATTTAAAACGGTGCAACTTGTTTGGGAAAACAGTTTTAAAAACTCTTTTAACTCTTTTAATAAATCCTTTTAACACATACTTTGTAATGTTATCCTTTAACTAATTAAATCTTAACTAATTTAATTAATTAAAAGTCTAACATCAATTAATCACATAAAATTGTCACATAATTATAATTACTCGCTAATTATAATTTCATGTAACACTCAACACATAACTACATCTAATTTAATTATTCCAATTAAATTAGAACTATAACATAAAATAATTACGTCAATTAAATTAAATATTAAATATTCATTTAATAATATATTACACTTAATTATATTACTCCATAATAATCACATAATTTTTTATTTAACTCAATAAATAATTCAATAAAAATATTTATTTACTCCAATAAATATTAAAATTAACATTTAAATTCTCGTCACATAAATTCACATATTTCACAATATATAACACGTATACACATTCTTAAACTCAAAACGTCGCATAATAAGAATTTTATTTATTAAATTCTCATTTATAATTTCTAAAAAAATCTAGGTTGTCACATAATGAGTTGATGAAGAGCTCAAATATGTTTTATCATGTGCTAAATAAGTTGTTAATGACATACAAGTTGAACCAAAAACATCAAATCCTAAACTTATGCGTAATGGAGGAGGAATGACTTATGGACTAATTTTTAGACTTTTTTAAAGACAATTATGTTTAAGTTCTTACGTTAAGAATCTAGTTTTAAAGAAGTATGTTATACTCCTATGGGTTATGAAGATATCCCAGTTGGAATCAACTAAAAATGAGTTAAAACGAATTCGTAGTGATGATTTTAGTAAAACATGTCAATAATATCAAAAAGAGTATAAACTATGAGTTTGGGTCAAGATCTGTACTTGTTAATGTTTTTGGAAATTTTTGATTTTCTGGTACGTTGTAGTCTTACGAGTCAGGAGTCCGTAGAGTTGAAAATGGACTCATTTGGACGTGTATTGATTGAGTGATGAAGATTGGAAGGAAGGGGTCAAAACAGAGCATGAAAACAAAATGCAAAATTTGAGTCTGCTAACGGGAGTCGCATCGCTGGGCCGTAGGACATTTTGGGCGCCGCAGCGCCGAACCCAAGCATAAAACCGGCGCCGCAACGCCAGTCCCTGATTCAGCCAAATAAGGAAAGATTTAATGCATGGCCTAAGACATGTTAATGAAATTTATTTTAATTAACTTATTACATAAAATGAGGTGTAATGGAAGCCTTAAATACTTAACAAAATGTTAAGTAACATATTAAAAGATGTATTTAAAAGTATGATATGAAGGTTTATTTAATTAATAATAGTGAACCTTAATTGGAAAGCCTTAGGAATTTAACTGAATGTTAAGAAATCATTAAGAAAAGCATTATGAAGCATGAGATGTATATAACTTAATGATTCCTAATAAACCTCATACACATAGAGTGATATAATGGAACATTTTAAAGGACTTAACTACATGTTAGGTAATAAATGAAAGAAATATTTTAAATTATGAATTGAAGGTTAACTTAGTTAACTTCAGTAAACATTACACAAAATGAGATGTAATGGAATGGGAAGTCTGAAAGATTTAACTGAATGTTAAGTCACACTTAAAAGAAGTACTTTGAAATGTGGGGTGAAGGCTCTTTAATTAATTGAAAGGAATGTTATACATTTAATACGATGTAATAATAAGCTTTAATGACTTAACCGAATGTTAAATGTTATACAAAGAGAAGTATAAGAGAACATAAGAAGAAGGTTTGACTAATCAACCTTAATCAAGTTTATTGAATGTTAGACTCGTATTATGGATTTGTGACAAACCTTAAACACTTAATTGAACGTTAAGTGTTGATTAAAAGAAAACGTAATGAGATGTAAGATAAAGTTTGAAGTAATTAAACCAAATGGACAATAAGGAGTCGTAATAAGTCTCAAACACATAATTGAACATTGTGTGTTAAAGTTAAAAGGAATGATTATGAAACGTAAAGTAAAGTTTACATAATCGATTAATAAGTGTCGATTAGTGGCTAATTGGCAAGTTATTGTTAATTGAATGGTGTAGGACATTTGAAGGACGAGTTATCCTAACGTTGCAAGGAACTCTAAGGCAAGTTCTTTCAGTAACTTGTTGAATGATTTGAATATGTAAATCTTTTACTGTTATATGAATTACATGTGAGCATGATTAAGTGTGCACGTTATGCAACTATGTGAATATAATATGCTATATGGAGCTAAAAATTTTGTGACTATACAGCATGAACTATTTGATGCAAATAAAAATGTACATTATGAGATGTATGAAGCATATGTAGACGCATTGCATGAATAATATGCTAGTATGTATGGTATGTGAAGCATGAAATGTGAAAACTATTAAACTTACTGGGTCGTCTGCTCAACCTTGCAAAATAAATTTTTACAGATATATATGTTAACTTATCAGACGAATGTAGCTGTGAAGATTTAAGCGAACTTAGAAGACAAGTGTGCACTAATTTCTTTAGTTAAGTATTTATTAAGTCGGACAACTTATTGTATCGAAAATAAGCTTAACTGTAATGAATAGATATTAAATAAAAGTATTCGTTCGAATATAGAATGTAAATTTACAATTATTTTATAAAGTAGATTAATATAATGATAATGGTGTATAGTAAGTATAAGTATAGATGATAAAGGTTGTGAATTCTGATATTGAGAAAAGATTGAAATAATTAAGTTTTAATAGCTGTATTGATGTAGACTATAATGTAAGCAAGAATAAAGTTGGATCGTGATCCAGATACAAGGTATGAAAGAAAATTATAAAAAAATTAAATTATCTTATTTTATTAATTATAACATCATTTAATGATGTAAAATTAGAATGAGATGTATTGTTTAACGACCAAAGTTGGGATTGGATTTGTCCTGATTTTGGGGTCGTTAAAGTTACGCCTTTATTTCTTATTCTTCTTCTTCTTGTTGCAACCCTCAATACCAGTTAACTTAGTTCCATGGAGGACTGAATTCACATTCTTCAGTATTACATATTTTTTTCCACCCTTAAATTGAATTGGTGTCTCTTTGAAAGTGTCCTAAGTTTGTGGTACACCAGCCAACAACATGTTTCTGTTTGGTATTATAACACCTATTAGAGGCTTTCTAAACTTGACAAGATTTGGAAGTCTTGGAGCATTAACTTTATTTGAACCCCCCTCATTACTCCCAACCTACATTTTTTAGGTTATCATAGTCAATTTCACAATATATACATTGTAATTAAATTCAACATAACACTAACTATGCCCTTGCTGATTTCTGCAACTCATTATGAGGATTGGACATTCTCACCTACATCCAAATAACAAAATTTATAAACAGAACCAAAACAAATGTAGAGGTATAGAGTGTTGTTGTGACTGATTACATACTAACAGTTTTGCTCTTTTCTACGGTTGAGGTATTGAGTGTTGATGTGAATTTGAAAACTCATCAGTGTTAGGTTGAGTCAGCTCCACTTTAATAATTTATTCCCTTGCTTCTACTCTTGCATCTTCCCTTGCATCTCCTTCAGTACGTGTTTGTTTTTTCTTATGATACTTGGAGTTGTGCCCATACTGCCAACACACTCTGCATCCAAGAGAGTCCTAGAATTGTTTCCCTAAGTTACCAGAACTAGTTACAATCTCTCTCCTATGTTTCATTGAGTGTGATACCACATATTTCTTTAAAACTTTCTTGTCTGCAAATAACATCCCCTCCTTAAACTTAGGATCATCCATTATTGTCACAGGATTAAGGACATACGATTTAGGTCCATCCTCATTATCATTTATCTGCATTCTTGGTATGTCCCCAGTCATGAGGTCTTTTTCTACAAAATCATATTCCAATTCACTAACACCCTCCTTTCCCTTCCTTTTGTTAACAACCTTGTCCTTTCCCTTCTTCTTTCCTTTGTCATTCACACCTACTTCATGACACTCAACACTACAAAAAAGGTCATTACCGATGAGAAGTGACATCGCCAATGACCCCCCTGCCGTCGGCAATGAGGTCAGCAACACCCGTCGCCACTCTCGTCGCCCAAGGGGTCGACGCTCATGGCTCCCGTCGATTGTCTTCGATAATGAGGTCATTGGCGATGGGGTCATTGGCGACGGCAGGGGCGACGGGAAGTCCGTCGCGAATGACTATTAATTTTTTTATATTAAAATGGTCATTAGCGATGGGACGGCCGTCGCCAATGACTTATGGTCCGTCGGCAATGGGTTTTAACTATATTATTAAAAGGAACAAAGATCAGTCGTAAAAACTGTCGTTATAGGTCATTAGCGACAGTCATGTCGTCGCCAATAACCTCGTCACTAATGATATAACTATTTTTTTTAAAACTACAAAATGTCCCTACTCATTTACATATACATAATTATACATGTTATAAAAAAAAGATAAATAAATAATTCTTCACGAACGTATATCAATAACCATCAAATCTTCTGCTATCAACCATAAAATATGTAGACAGCGTAATTATATAGATAAAGTATAAAATGTTAGTAGATACAAAATGTAATTATCATAAAACTTTAATCAATTTAGTTAGATACATAAACCATTAACCTAACTAGATACAAATCCCTAGTCTGTACAACCCAAAAATTTTATAAGTACATATATGAAAGTCAAAATATAAATATAAACTACCTACATCCCCAAATTAGGAGTACCAGCATCATCATCGGAGCCATCTATCGTACCACCTTCGGTCCTATATACCCTCCGTAACATCATCAATATTAGCTCGACGGTCCTCACCATTTCCTTTGGGCCCTTCACCAGCTCCTCCTCGGTCATCGTCTGCGTTACTGCCTCCAACCCCACGAGGGTCATCAACAAAACCCTATAAAATTAAAATATTAATAACAAAGTCCAAAAGAAAGCATATTTAAATAATTATTCTAAGTGTTTTTTAAGATATGTAAGTTACGCAAACGAGTTGATAACTCAGCCTCCTGATCTCGGAATCGAGTTCCGTAAGTTTTAACGTGTTCCAAATATCTATGAGGTGCTATATCTATGGTTGCATGTCATTTTGACACCCGGGGTGGGTTTTTGGTCTCTTTTTTGACTGTTTTTCTAAGTTTTTTTACATTTATACAAGTTAGCTGATAACTTGACCTCTGGATATCGGAATCGAGTACTGTAAGTTGTAACATGTTCTAAATATGTATAAGTTGTTATGTCTATGGTTGCGTGTCGTTTTGATGCTCGAGGCGAGTTTTGGTCACTTTTTTTGACTATTTTTCTAAGTTTTCTTTAATTTATACAAGTTAGGTAAACGGGCTGATAACTCAGTTTTTGGATATCGGAATCGAGTCCTGTAAGTTGTAACGTATTTCAAATATCTATGAGGTGCTATGTCTACGGTTTCATGTCATTTCGACGCCCAGGGCGGGTTTTGGTCTCTTTTTTGACTATTTTTCTATGTTTTCTTTAATTTATACAAGTTAGCTGATGACTCGGCCTTCGAATATCGGAATTGAGTCTTGTAAGTTGTAAAGTGTTCCAAATATCTATGAGGTGTTATGTCTATGGTTGCTTGTCTTTTCGACGCCCGGGGCGGGTTTTGGTATCTTTTTTGATTATTTTTCTATGTTTTCTTAAATTTATACAAGTTAGCTGATAACTCGGCCTCCGGATATCGGAATCGAGTCCCGTAAGTTATAACGTGTTCCAAATATCCATGAGGTGTTATGTCTATGGTTGCGTGTCATTTTGATGCTCGGGGCTAGTTTTGGTCTCTTTTTTGATTATTTTTCTAAGTTTTCTTTAATTTATATAAGTTAGGAAAACAAGCTGATAACTCGGCCTCCGAATATCGGTATTGAGTCCCGTAAGTTGTAACATTTTTCAAATATCTATGAGGTGTTATATCTATGGTTGCGTGTCGTTTTGACTCCCGGGGCGGGTTTTAGTCTCTTTTTCGACGATTTTTCTAAGTTTTCTTTAATTTAGACAAACAGGCTGATAACATGGCCTCCAGATATTAGAATCGAGTCCCGTAAGTTGTAATGTGTTCCAAATAAGTCATATAACTATATGTTTAACAATTTATATAAGCAATATAATTACAAATTACATGAATTAAATAAAGACATACGTCAAAAATTTTATTTACCTCTCAAATATGTGTAGGAAAGAGGTTGGCCAAGACAACTGCGCATACAAGGATGCCCTCCTCCCGGACTAGACCCATGAGCTCGTCGACAGATGTTGTAGGATACATGGAGCCGTGGATGACCTCTTTAGAAAACTAGTAGATCTGCTCGCGTGATGGTTTTCCTGATTGTATGGCATTGTTTGTGACACCCCTAAATTCGGGTACTTCAATTCCACAGGATTTGGTATCACTGTCAATAATAACATATCTAACTACCCATAAACAAATGAAACTCATAAATGACATAGAAATCCTCCCTTAAGGGTTACAACATCTTAAACAATAAAATCCTAGGTCATCTAACCTTAATACATCAATGCAAAAATAATATAAATAAATAAGTCTTAAACATAACATAGTGAGTCTTATCATCAACATTCTCAAATAAATAATAAACAAGTCTTCGTCACTTGTTTACCTTGCCCTTTCCCTTACTAGTGGATGGCTCGTCAACTCTTTCAACCTTAGCTACAATATTATTATACAAGAGTGAGCAACAATTGCCCACAGATATAATAATAATAATAATAACATGTGGATAATCAATGGATACTGAGTAATAAAAAGCTTGGCTTTTGAATCAAGAATAAATAATAAGAATCAAAAGTACATCTGAGGGTCACAAGACTAAGAACTATATCCCAGGTTATCAAGTATTTTTACTTTAAACCTTTAACAGTCGTAAGACTATATGGACCTTACTTCTCATACTTAAGGGGATCAGCCCTTAGTACCATGTATGTGCAAAACATCTCAACGCTAATGCGTAAATAATCCCCTATAGAGGGTTGTTCATCTCACTTTGACATCAGAGTCCGCACCAAAGGATGTTTGGTTTGGATAAGCTTAAATAATAGTTCTAGAATTTAGAACGCTCATTAACTATGAACTAGTTGAATTAATAAGGGTTCGCTAGTCTTTCAGGGTTCAACAATATAATTGATACTCAAATCAAATAATGAATCTCAATGGTATACAATTGAGTAAGCATTGTATAACCGACGTATTGCCTTTAGAAGGATTAGAACATCTCAATTGAAATCATTAACTTGAATAAACAAGAGTATGACTTTTCTCAATATAAGAATAGGATTTAAGAACTTGCTCAATTTAAAGTAGAGTTAAGAAACTTGCCTCGTGCGTAGTTTAGACAATTACAATTCACGTCACTCAATTAATCCTACATACCATTACATTCACAATACCAATTAATTATAACATAACTAGCATCATGAGTAAACATAACTTAAGTCTAAGTCTGATTATACTCATCGAATCACAAACATTAGTTCTTGAACACGTTATTAGACTTCACGAACAACAAGTTTAAACATGTATTCGACTTATCAATTAATCACGTAAAAACATCATTGACATGTTAATAATCTGTTTTAGCATTTCAATATATGATTAACACATTTTCACGTTCATTACATTAGGTTTTAAATTATATTTCTGGACTTGAACACTAAAATAAATTTTTTTGGGTGATTCTGCTAACCGGCGTTGTAGCGCCCCAGAATTAGCTAAAAACCGGAGCAGCGGCGCCGAGAAACGTCAGCAGGCACTGCCTGGCGCTGCAGCGCTCTGTTTCTTCATAAAACAGGTGCTGCGGCGTCGAGACACATCATCCGGCACTTGCCTGGCGCTGCAATGCTCGATTTCTTCATAGAACCAGTGTTGCGGCACTGCGACATAGTGGGACGCAGACAGAGCTCGCAAAGAACATAGAAAAAGTCAAATTAGGCCAAAACTTCACCCAAACAACAAATTTAACACTACCCATATGTTATGAACTTTACAAAAACATTTTACAACAATCATAGCATGATTTTAACAAATTAAATCACATAAACAACTAAATTGGAACACATGATTTTCATGTTCTTGCTATTTTTCAAAGTTTTGTCAATTTTCATGAAATCACATATTACAGATTCATTATCACACCAAATCAGTCCGTTTAAGTTTCGTTCTTTTCGTTTTTACATGTATAAACATAAATCATCATCAATTTACCGATTAACATGCAATCTAAGCATACTTTTTTTACATATAAACCATATTCAAATATTATTTCTCTGTAAACTACAAAGCTTCAATTTAAACATAATTTCATGAATTTGATTACTCTAAATCACATACAAATCATATACAAACGAATTATGCATATTAATAAACACATATAATCAACTTCTTAACAATTCAAACATGAATTTTCATTTACAGAGAACTCAAAGTAACTTTTTATGGAGAAAACTAAGAATGTAAATTAGAGTTTGAATACAAGAATTTACCCTTAATTGTTTGTTTAGATAGCTAGAGGATGATAGAAACTCCTTTTTGATTCTCCAATCTCCTTCTTAAACTCTCAATTCCTCTCAAGCTCTCTCCTTTTTCTCTCTGTATTTTGTCTGACTATATGATATAATACCAATATAACTACTGATATATATTATATGTATAAAAATAACTGGCACAACATGGGTGTCAGTTATGGCCATTATGCACTTAACTGCTCCCATGCTCATAAGGCCATGTTTGGTTTGTATAAGAATAACTCATTTCCATTTATTTTAATTAACTTATTTATTATATAGTTTATTTGTCACACTTTAATTAATCAAATTATATTATTTAAATTTAATTAAATAAAAGCCACAATTACTCATTAAATCAAATTATCACATGATTAAAATTCTCATTTATTAATTATGACAAATCATTAAATCTCTAATTAATTATTAAATTAATTAAAACAACATTATAATTAATAACAACTTATTGAATTTAATTATCCTAATTAAATTCACACTTTGAATTATAAAATTATTTTACATTAATTTAATCAATGTAACACATATAATTAAATTAATCCACCACAATTCCATCAAATCTTTATTTAACTCAATAAATAAATTAACAAAAATATTTATTTAATTCAATAAATATGTAAAATAAATTAAAATAATCTCGTTCGTCACATCTTTCTCTCCTTAAAAGGATTCTGTCCCCAGAATCACGATTCAAATAATTCGTCCTGTTACATTCTCCCCCCTTACAAAGATTCTGTCCCCAGAATCGCTACACATATATTAAGAAAATAAATGAGGGTAATTTTTCATCATCTATTCTTCGAGTTCCCACGTAGCTTCTTCAGCGTTGTGGTTCCTCCAAATTACCTTAACAGGAGGTATTACTTTATTCCTGAGTACTTGCTCTTTCCTGTCGACTATCTGAACAGAAACTTCTTCGCATGATTAATCTTTCTCAAATTGCAGGAGTTCATATTCGATAACATGTTTGTAATCGGGTTTATACGGTCGTAACACCGAGACATGAAAAACATTATGGATATGTTCTAATGCCGGAGGAAAATACGCGACTTCACTAATTCTTCGCAACACTTTAAAGGGTCCAATGAACCTCGGGATCAATTTCCCCTTCTTGCCAAATCGGATTTTCCCCCTTCTAGGGAGATACTTTCAAGAAAATATAGTTACCAGATTCAAATTCTCGATTCTTGCGGTGTGTATCGGCGTATTTCTTCTGCCTATCCTGAGTAACTATTAATCTTGTCTTGATTACCTTGACGATTTTGGCTGTTTGTTGTACCAATTCTGGTCCTCGCAATTGACGTTCGCCAACTTCATCCCAGCATAATGGAGTTCTTCACTTTCTGTAGTACAACGCTTCGTAAGGCGGCATGTTAATACTTGCGTGGTAGCTGTTATTATAAGCGAATTTTACCAACGGTAGATGGTCGTCCCAATTTTCTTTGAAATCCATGATACAAGCTCATAACATATCTTCCAATATTTGGATTGTACTTTCACTCTGCTCGTTTGTCTGAGGATGATATGCCGTACTCATTCTTAAATACGTTCCCATGCATTCCTGTAGTCGCTTCCAGAAGTTTGATGTGAAACGCGGATCTCGATCAGAAACTATTGACACTGGAACTCCGTGCCTTAAAACAATCTCCTTCACATAAAACTTTGCTAACTGCTCTAACTTAAATCTGATCTTGATTGGTAAGAAATGCGCTAATTTCGTCAGTCGATCCACAATAACCCAAACTACGTCAAAACCTTTCTGAGTCGTCGGAAGACCTACTACGAAATCCATTGTGATATGCTCCCATTTCCATTATGGGATTTCTAATGGTTATAAAAACCTGCTTGGCCTCTGATGTTCTTCTTTAACTTTCTGACATGTCAGGCACTTGGCCACACAATCGACAACGTCCCTTTTCATATTCGGCCACCAAAAATGCTGTTGGAGAGCCTTGTACATCTTCGTACTCCCCGGGTGAATCGAATACCTTGAGCTATAAGCCTCGCTCAAAATTTCCTCCTTAATCGCTGGTACTGGCGTTACCCAAATTCTTCCCTCGAATCTTAACAGTCCTTGGTTGTTCACTTTAAATTTGACTTCATCACCTTTAGATATTATTTTCCTGATTTTCTCACATTCCTCATCCTTAAGTTGTGCGTCCTTAACCTTATCTACCAAAGTTGGGCCGGTTCCCAATTGAAATAGTTTTTCATCAGACTCGTTTGGATGTTTCACCTCCAACTCCAGTTTCGCCATCGCTGAAATTAGCTACTCTTGAGCAGTCAACAACATCAATTTCTCACGACCCTTTCTGCTTAAGGTGTCGGCAACCACATTTACTTTTTCCGGATGGTATAAAATCTCGCAGCCGTAGTCCTTTATCAACTCCAACCATCTTCTCTAACATATGTTCAAATCCTTTTGTGTGAAAATATATTTCAGACTCTTATGGTATGTATATATTTCACACTTCTCCCCGTAGAGATAGTGTCTCCAGATCTTCAGAGCGAACACTATCGCGGCCAACTCCAAATCATGGGTCGGATACACCTTCTCATAATCCTTCAATTGTCGTGACGCATATGCAATGACCTTGCCATTTTGCATAAGCACACAACCTATCTTTTATGCGATGCATCACTATACACCACAAAATTTCCTGTGCTATCTGGAAGAGATAACACAGGTGCCGTACTCAATCTCTTCTTCAGCTCTTGGAAGCTTTCCTCACACTTCTCCGTCCAAACAAATTTCAACGATTTTCTAGTCAAATTCATCAGCGGAGTCGCGATTTTGGAAAAGTATTGAAAAAATCTTCTGCAATAGCCTGCCAATCCTAGAAATTCCTCACTTCTGACGGTGTTTTTGGCTGATCCCAGTTCAATACCGCTTCAACCTTTGAGGATCTACCAAAATTTCGTCCTTATCAATCATATGTCTAAGAAATTACACCCGTTCTATCCAGAGTTCACATTTCAAAAACATGGAGTACAACTTTTCTCTTCTTAGCGCCTCCAATGTCACCTTCAAATGCTCCACATGCTCCTCCTTGGTTTTTGAATACACCATAATGTCGTCGATAAAAACCACCACGAATTTATTTAAAAATGGATTAAACACTCTATTCATTAGGTCCATGAACGCTGCATGAGCATTCGTTAGACCAAATGACATCACAAAAAACTCGTAGTGACCATAACGAGTCCTGAACGCTATCTTCGGAACATCTTCCTTCCTCACCTTCAACTGATGGTAACCACTTCTCAAGTCTATTTTCGAGAAATACCTAGCTCCTTTTAATTGATTAATCAAGTTGTCGATCCTTGGCAACGGATACTTATTCTTAATTGTAACCTTGTTCAACTCCCTATAGTCAATGCAAAGCCGCATTGATCCATCCTTCTGCTTAACGAACTATGCCGGTGCTCCCCATGACGATACGCTTGGTTGAACATACTTCTTATCCAATAGCTCTTGTAATTACATCATTAATTCCTTCATCTCTACCGGAGCCATACAGTACGGGGCCTTTGATATTGGGGAAATTCCTGGCGCTAAATCGATCACGAATTCTACTTCTCTATCTGGCAGAAGTCCTGTCATGTTATCTGGGAATACGTCCACAAAATCCCTAACGACAGGTATCTCCTCTGGTTTCGGACTCTCATTTCGACTATCGACTATGTAGGCTAAATACCTTACACAACCTTGTCTCAATAACTTCCTGGCTTCCATCATCGTCAGACAACTCACTTATCTAGGCGACTTGCTGCCATAAAATATAACCTTTAACTGGTTCATAAGGTTAATACCCTTCTTTTGGCAATCAATTATCGCTCCATAATTAAATAACCAATCCATCCCCAAAATAACGTTGAATTCTCCAAGTTTAATCGGGATTAGATCTACGACCATCACGTTTCCCTTAATATCCACTCTACAGTTCTTGTGTATGAACATAATAGAAATCACGTTCCTATTCGCAATTTCTATGTTTAAAGGGCAATCTAATTCCTCCTTAGGGAATTCTAGATTCTTAGCAAAGTCATCGGATATAAATGAGCAAGTAGCACCCGAATCAAATAACACGTAAGCATTTATATTATTGATCAGAATGATACCTGACACCACATCACGTGACTGAACAGCATCCTGCACGGTCATGTTGAAAGTTTTGACGATAGGTCGGTTGGTTGGCGTCGATCCAGTGATAGTCATAGTGCTACCACCGCTGGTTCCTCTACTTCCACCTGCTCCTGCTCCTCCTGCTGCCTTCTTGGGATAATCTCTAGCCAGATGGTCCCTCGACCCACAAGTGAAGCAAGCGCCCTTCTTAGGATTAGGATAATTTGGAGCTATGTGGCCTTCTTGACCATAATTATAGCAAACCTTCTTCCCCTTCATGTATACCCCAAGGTGATTCTTCTCGCAGGTAGGACAAGCCTCCACCTTCTTCTTCTGACTTCCTTGCTGACTTCCAGTAGATATATTATCATTCCACTTCCTCTTTTGATTATTACCACCTCCACCATTGCTGCCACTTGACTTGCTGTTTTCACCTTCACTCTTCTTCTTCTTCTTCTGTTCTTGATTATAATTGGTCAGAGCATCGCTTCCACCTTCTACGATGATAGCCTTTCTCCAAAATTCCTGCAAAAGTGTTCAATTGGAACTTTGACATCTTGCTGTACAACCATGGCTTCAGTCCTTTGAATTATTCAAACCTCCTCGCCTTCCTTTCATCAGTATTCACCTGATAAGTTGCAAACCTTGCCAACTCGTTGAACTTCGCAGTGTACTCTGGTACAGACATATTATCCTGCTTTAGTTCCAGGAATTGAACCTCCGTCTGGTTCTGAGAGCTCGTTGGGAAGTACATCTCAAAGAACATCTCCTTAAACCTATCATATGTGATCACACCCTATCCTCCTCTAACCTTGTTCGCCTGCCACCAGTAGCTGGCTTTTGACTTCAGTATAAACGTTGCGAAAGCAGTCTTCTGGTCGTCGTTGACCCTCACAACATCAAACACCTTCTACATCTCCATTACCCAAATCTGAGCTTTGATTGAGTTCATAGATCCCCTAAACTCTGGCGGTCCTACCGCCTTGAAGTCCTTAAATGAAGTAGATTGTGGAGCTTGCGGCTGATTTGCAAGTGCTCCCGTTAACAGGTTCATCAACTGTTGAATAGGATTAGTGATGAGTGGGTTTCATACCTACGAATTCGATATTATTAAACTTAATTAGTGTTATCCTTAAGTGTTTTTAGTATCAGCTTATTTTTTTTGTGTTTATTTCTTGTAGGATGGAGCTGGAGGGTCAAATTGGTTATTTTGGAAGAGAAAAGAATTAAAATTCATTAAAAATCATCAGAATGACATTTTTGTAAATATGAGGTCTCAGTCAAGCGCCTAGGCGCTTGAATCAGTACAAATTCAAGGGCCTAGGCACTTGACCTTGATAGCACATTCTGATTTCAAGCACCTAGGCGCTTGAATTAGTATAAATTCAAGGGCCTGGGCTCTTGGGCACGGTCAGACTTGGAAATTTTGCTGCAATGAAGAATATAAGCCAAAAAGGATTCGAAAGAGTTGATTTGGAGAAGGATCATCAGAGGGCTATAAAAAGAGAAGAATACACAAGGATTTGGAGGGATATATTCCATTAGATTAGATTAGATTAAAATCCTGGATCAGATTAGAGTGGAAGATTGAAGCAATTGAAGATAATTGGAGATTCAGAGTGGAGCAAGAGAAATTCAGATTTGCATACCTCAATTCCTAACTTCTCTTTACTTCTATCTTTTTATCTTTCAATGTATAAACAATTGTGGATTATGGATTTTGACTTAATCATGAGCTAAACTCTATTTTGAGATTATAATGGATCTTGTTACGTAGTTTACTTTGATATGCTTCCTTGTTAGTCTTGTTCATTGTTATTAGATTCTCTATTATGGTTTGTGAATATTTGCTTAATTGCCTAGCTATCAATTACCGTGATAATCCATATGAAATCGAGAAATAGATTATGGGTTTAGATCTGATCATAATAGCATGTGATTATGTTTTTTACATGGCGTTAGAATTCATGATTTGTGTTTAGGATAGAGATATACCTTTACACCATATGTAATCTGATAAGAACTTGGGCTTAAACTCTCTTTAATTGTAATTCACATAGAGATATAGTGGATTAGTTAATGAGGGTGTTCTACTTAGTTTTATCATCTGTGAATTTAAGTTGATATGGGTATGGTACATCAAGAGATGGTCATATTTTACCTTAGTGTTCTTGATTAACAATCCGAGATAATTAATGCGATTTAACGGGAAGTGTATTGATTTAAATGAAACAATAAGTGAAATTGTAGTCTCAAGTCTTCATATTCTAATTTCATTCTAGGGGTATTTAGAATAAGTTTAATTATATATTGTTAATTCATAATATTAATTCATTTGTTTAAATAAGATTAAATTGGTTACGGGTTAGTATTTGGTGATTTTTATTAAATAATTCCCCGTGGGAATGAAACTCTACTTTCACTTTATTACTTGTTGACCACGTATACTTGCGTGTTGTGCGTAACTAGATTTTACCCAACAAGTTTTTGGCTTCATTGCAGGGAAATTATTTTAATAATTATTTGCCAATATTAATTTCAATCAAATTAGTCTTAATTTAATTTTTTTTTATTTTATTTTAATTCTCTTCCTATATTTCTCTCTTTTCAGGTACCATGGATGAGTTTGCTTATCAATGGCCATATACGAGAATGACGCAACCAAGAGAAACAAGGATTGATGGACTTAATGCACTTTTTACATTGTCAGCACATCTTGAGACACTTTCAAAGAGGTTGGATGTTCTTGCAGCCCAACGTATTCGAAGGATGGTAGTAGTTTGTAAGTCTTGTGCTAGCAACCATCTGAGTCATCAATGCACTGTCAGTTTTGGACTGAGACGGTATGGTAGTGATTACCTTAACAACTATGCTTATCCTAACTATCACCAAGATTAGGGGTATCACTCGAATTCTTCATGGAGCAATAATTATTAAGACCAATACTACGCTCCAAATCCAATATACACACCGAAATTCTCATGTCCACCTCCATTGCCACAAGAAGAAAAGTCAAATTTGGAGGAATTCATGTCAAAACTCATAGCAAACCAAGAAGAGATGAGGATGAGTAAGAAAATATTGAGCCAAAATTTTCAGAACCAGATGGAGCAACTCATCACTACGTACCTCAACTAATGATCCTCAATACACGGATTCCGAAACTGAAATAGATAATTCAAGACTGGGGGAATTGTTGTCCAAGTGTATAGAGTCGAATGAGGGGAAGAGGATTAATCAAGAGAGGTCAATTAGAAATCTTGAGAATCAGATAGAGCAAATGACCAAAGCCTTAAACAACCGTCCTCCAAACACTTAGCTTTATAACATGGATTCCAAAACTGATGGAGAGCCCGAACCAAATTTGTAACTGGATGTGCCAAATGATCTAGCTATTGAGAGAGAGGAGACAAGTGGGGAAAAGGAAAACAATGTCGGCAAAGATTTAACTGTGAATTCTAAAGAAGACGAACCGATTCTGTTAGTTCCCCAAGTACCCTCTCCACCAAAATTCAAGGATGCGGTCAGATTTGCAAAGTCGTGTCCAATTGGTAGTCATGTCATAGGCAAGGCTATATGTGATATTAGAGCTATTACAACTTTGGAGCCATTGTGGGATGAGAAAGGAAAGATAGAAGAAGAACCCGTTGTGTTTGACAAGCTTCAATGCCACAATCTCTTCACAGACACTTTTGGGCAAACACCTAGCTACTTGAAGGTGTTAAAAAATAATTTATTTAAAAAGATCATACTAGGTGGCTGTGATTCAATGGCCCTTGCTGTTGGGAAGCTCTCAAAACATACATTGCTACTAATGGATGGAGGGTTCTTTAATTTTCGAAGGGGAATTGGATAGAGAGTTGAAGAAGTCTTGCTGAGACTATAAAACAAGCGCTTATTGGGAGGCAACCCAATGTTAATTTTGATTTTTTGATTTTATTAGGTATTATATTAGTAATTTTGAATTTAGTTAGGATTTAATAAGATTGCTTCTATTGTGGGTTTATAGGTTTTTAAAGTCGAATTCAAGTGTGGTGGTGCCCAATTTTCTTTAATATGCTTAACATATTCTCTAAACTTAGCGGACAAGGAGGAAGATGCTGTATTTTCAGGGAAGTCCTCTACTTTACTTTTTCATATCTTAGACATTGAGAACAATGTCTATTTTAAGTTTGGGGGTATTTATCATGTTACTTTGGCAATGTTTTGATGGAATTTTTTAATTTTGGCCAATGATAAATGGGTGGTTAGCGAGTTTTTAACTTTTGAAGAATTGAGGAGTATGTTTAGCATAGATTTCGACTTACAAGTTGGTTTTTACATTACTTGTAAGTCTTTTAAACTTATAAACACATATCCATCTGTTTAGCTAGTTGGGCATAAAAAAAATTATTGGTTAAATGCTTGTGAAATGTATCTTTGAAACTCGAGAAATATTATTGAAGCATCATTCAAAGAGAAATTTAGGCATTAACATAAGTTTGGGGGAAATCTTTGGGTGTTTTGAAAAGAAATTGGAACCATCTAGAGTAGAAATAATGATTCATGTGGTGGATTGAGATGGAGCGTAAAACACACTTGTTCAATGGGAAGTGAGATGGAGCGTAAAACGCAATCACTAAAAAGAGAAAAAGAATTTTTTTTTAAATATTTGGGAAGGGTTCATGTGTGCTTAAATGTTTAAATATCCGTTTAGTCCTCTAAATTTATGTCTTGCCTTTAGTAGTGGAATTGATGTGAAAATTAAGTTTCAAGAGTTAATATTGAAAATCTTGAATGTGTAATTGGTGATATTTGAGTTATGACTAGTGGAACGTTTGGATGCACACACGAACGTAAAGAATCATGAACAGTGGTGGAATTAAGGAGTAAGTTGAAACTTTAGGCTTTGCATGTTTAAAAAAAAAATCTGGAGTTATCATTAAAAGAAATCCTTTGAGGCCATTGTTAAAATTTATGTTGATTCATTGCTTAAGTAGTTCAGTGCCTGAGGACAAACAAATGTTTAAGTTTAGGGGTATTTGATGAGTGGGTTTCATACCTAAGAATTAAGTATTATTAAACTTAATTAGTGTTATCCTTAAGTATTTTTAGTATCATCTTATTTGTTTTTGTGTTTATTTCTTGTAGGATGGAGCTGGAGGGTCAAATTGGTCATTTTGGTAGAGAAAAGAATTAAAATTCATTACAAATCATCAAAATGGCATTTTTGTAAATATGGGGTCTCAGTCAAGCGCCCAGGCGCTTGAATCAGTACAAATTCAAGGGCCTAGGCGCTTGACCTTGCTAGCACATTCTGATTTCAAGCGCCTATGCACTTGAATCAGTACAAATTCAAGGGCCTTGGCGCTTGGGCACGACTAGACTTGGAAATTTTGCTGCTATGAAGAAATCTAAGCCAAAAAAGATTCTAAAGAGTTGATTTGGAGAAGGATCATCAGAGGGCTATAAAAGGAGAAGAATACAGAAGGATTTGGAAAGATATATTCCATTAGATTAGATTAGATTAATAACCTAGATTAGATTAGAGTGAAAGATTGAAGCAATTGAAGATAATTGGAGATTCAGAGTGGAGCAAGAGAAATTCAGATTTGTATACCTCAATTCCTATCTTCTCTTTACTTCTATCTTTTTATCTTTCAATGTATAAACAATTGTGGATTATGGATTTTGACTTAATCATGAGCTAAACTCTATTTTGAGATTATAATGGATCTTGTTACGTAGTTTACTTTGATATGCTTCCTTGTTAGTCTTGTTCATTGTTATTAGATTGTCTATTATGGTTTGTGAATATTTGCTTAATTGCCTAGTTATCAATTACCGTGATAATCTATATGAAATCGAGAAACAGATTATGGGTTTAGATCTGATCATAATAGCATGTGATTGTATTTTTTGCATGGCGTTGGAATCCATGATTTGTGTGTAGGATAGAGATATACCTTTACACCACATGTAATATGATAAGAACTTGGGCTTAAACTCTCTTTAATTGTAATTCACATAGAGATATAGTGGATTAGTTAATTAGGGTGTTCTACTTAGTTTTATCATCTGTGAATTTATGTTGATATGGGTATGGTGCATCGTGAGATCGTCATATTTTACCTTAGTGTTCTTGATTAACAATCCGAGATAATTAATGTGATTTAACGGGAAGTGTATTGTTTTAAATGATACAATAGGTGAAATTGTAGTCTCAAGTCTTCATATTCTAATTTCATTCTAGGGGTATTTAGAATAAGTTTAATTATATATTGTTAATTCATAATATTAATTCATTTGTTTAAATAAGATTAAGTTGGTTACGGGTTAGTATTTGGTGATTTTTATTAAATAATTTCCCGTGGGAACGATACTCTACTTTCACTTTATTACTTGTTGACCACGTATACTTGCGTGTTATGCGTAACTAAATTTTACCCAACAAGTTTTTGGCGCCATTGCCCGGGAAATTATTTTAATAATTATTTGTCAATATTAATTTCTATCAAATTAGTCTTAATTTAAATATTTTTTATTTTATTTTAATTCTCTTCCTATATTTCTCTCTTTTCAGGTACCATGGATGAGTTTGCTTATCAATGGCCATATACGAGAATGACTCAACCAAGAGAAATAAGGATTGATGGACTTAATGCACTTTCTGCATTGTCAGCACATCTTGAGACACTTTCAAAGAGGTTGGATGTTCTTGCAGCCCAACGTATTCGAAGGATAGCAGTAGTTTGTAATTATTGTGCTAGCAACCATCTGAGTCATCAATACACTGTTAGTTTTAGACTGAGACGGTATGGTAGTGATTACCTTAACAACTATGCTTATCCTAACTATAACCAAGATTAGGGGTATCACCTGGATTCTTCATGGAGCTACAATTATAAAGACCAATACTACGCTCCAAATCCAATATACACACCGAAATTCTCATGTCCACCTCCATTGCCACAAGAAGAAAAGTACAATATGGAAGAATTCATGTCAAAACTCATAGCAAACCAAGAAGAGATGAGGATGAGTCAGAAAATATCGAGCCAAAATTTTCAGAACCAGATGGAGCAACTCATCACTACGTACCTCAACTAATGGTCCTCAATACATGGATTCTGAAACTGAAACAGATAATTCAAGACTGGGGGAATTGTTGTCCAAGTTCATAGAGTCGAATGAGGGGAAGAGGATTAATCAAGAGAGGTCAATTAGAAATCTTGAGAATCAGATAGAGCGAATGACCAAAGCCTTAAACAACCATCCTCCAAACACTTAGCTTTATGACATGGATTCCAAAACTGATGGAGAGCCCGAACCAAATCTGCAACTGGATGTGCCAAATGATCTAGCTATTGAGAGAGAGGAGACAAGTGGGGAAAAGGAAAACAATGTCGACAAAGATTTAACTGTGAATTCCAAAGAAGATGAACCGATTTTGTTAGTTCCCCAAGTGCCCTCTCCACCAAAATTCAAAGATGCGGTCAGATTTGCAAAGTTGTGTCCAATTGGTAGTCATGTCATAAGCAAGGCTATATGTGATATTAGAGCTATTACAACTTTGGAGCCATTGTGGGATGAGAAAGAAAAGATAGAAGAAGAACCCATTATGTTTGACAAGCTTCAATGCCACAATCTCTGCACAGACACTTTTGGGCAAACACCTAGCTACTTGAAGGTGCTAAAAAATAATTTATTTAAAAAGATCATGCTAGGTGGCTGTGATTCAATGGCCCTTACTGTTGGGAAGCTATCAAAAGATACATTGCTACTAATGGATGGAGGGTTCTTCAATTTTCGAAGGGGAATTGGATAGAGAGTTGAAGAAGTCTGGCTAAGACTATAAAACAAGCACTTATTGGGAGGCAACCCAATGTTAATTTTCATTTTTTGATTTTATTAGGTATTATATTAGTAATTTTGAATTTAGTTAGGATTTAATAAGATTGCTTCTATTGTGGATTTATAGGTTTTTCAAGTTGAATTCAAGTGTGGTGGTGCCCAATTTTCTTTATTATGCTTAACATATTCTCCAAACTTAGCGGACAAGGAGGAAGATGCTATATTTTATGGGAAGTCCTCTACTTTACTTTTTCATATCTTAGCCATTGAGGACAATGTCTATTTTAAGTTTGGGGGTATTTATCATGTTACTTTGGCAATGCTTTGATGGAATTTTTTGATTTTGGCCAATGATAAGTGGGATGGTTAGCGAGTTTTTAACTTTTGAAGAATTGATGAGCATGTTTAGTCTAGATTTCGACTTACAAGTTGCTTTTTACATTACTTGTAAGTCTTTTAAACTTATAAACACATATCCATCTGTTTAGCTAGTTGGGCGTAAAAACAAATTATTGGTTAAATGCTTGTGAAATGTATCTTTGAAACTCAAGAAATATTATTGAAGCATCATTCAAAGCGAAATTTAGGCATTAACATAAGTTTGGGGGAAATCTTGGGGTATTTTGAAAAGAAATTGGAACCATCCTGAGTAGAAATAATGATTCATGTGGTGGATTGAGATGGAGCGTAAAACGCACTCACCCATAAACATAGGCACGAGATGGAGCGTAAAACATACTCGTTCAATGGGAAGTGAGATGGAGCGTAAAACGCACTCACTAAAAAGAGGAAAAGAATTTTTTTTTGAAATATTTGGGAAGGGTTCATATGTGCTTAAATGTTTAAATATCCGTTTAGTCCTCTAAATTTATGTCTTGCCTTTAGTAGTGGAATTAATGTGAAAATTAAGTTTCAAGAGTTGATATTGAAAATCTTGCATTAGTAATTGGTGATATTTGAGTTATGACTAGTGGAACACGAACGTAAAGAATCATGAACAGTGGTGGAATTAAGGAGTAAGTTGAAACTTTAGGCTTTACATGTTTTAAAAAAAATCTGGAGTTATCATTAGAAGAAATCCTTTGAGGCCATTGTTAAAATTCATGTTGATTCATTGCTTAAGTAGTTGCTTGAGGACAAGCAAATGTTTAAGTTTAGGGGTATTTGATGAGTGGATTTCATACCTAAGAATTCGATATTATTAAAATTAATTAGTGTTATCCTTAAGTGTTTTTAGTATCATCTTATTTGTTTTTGTGTTTATTTCTTGTAGGATGGAGTAGGAGGATCAAATTGGTCATTTTGGAAGAGAAAAGAATTAAAATTCATTATAAATCATCAAAATGGCATTTTTGTAAATATGGGATCTCAATTAAGCACCTAGGCGCTTGAATCAGTACAAATTCAAGGGCCTAGGCGCTTGACCTTGCTAGCACATTCTGATTCCAAGCGCCTAGACACTTGAATCAGTACAAATTCAAGGGCCTTGGCGCTTGGGCACGACTAGACTTGGAAATTTTGCTGCTATGAAGAATTCTAAGCCAAAAAAGGATTCTAAATAGTTGATTTGGAGAAGGATCATCAGAGGGCTACAAAAGGAGAAGAATACAGAAGGATTTGGAAAGATATATTCCATTAGATTAGATTATATTAAAACCCTAGATTAGATTAGAGTGGAAGATTGAAGCAATTAAAGATCATTGGAGATTCAGAGTGAAGCAAGAGAAATTCAGATTTGTATACCTCAATTCCTAACTTCTCTTTACTTCTATCTTTTTATCTTTCAATGTATAAACAGTTGTGGATTGTGGATTTTGACTTAATCATGAGCTAAACTCTATTTTGAGATTATAATGGATCTTGTTGCGTAGTTTACTCTGATATGCTTCCTTGTTAGTCTTGTTCATTGTTATTAGATTGTCTATTATGGTTTGTGAATATTTGCTTAATTTCCTAGCTATCAATTATCGTGATAATCCATATGAAATCGAGAGACGAATTATGGGTTTAGATCTGATCATAATAGCATGTGATTGTGTTTTTTGAATGGCGTTGGAATTCATGATTTATGTTTAGGATAGAGATATACCTTTACACCACATGTAATCTGATAAGAACTTGGGCTTAAACTTTCTTTAATTGTAATTCACATAGAGATATAGTGGATTAGTTAATTAGGGTGTTCTACTTAGTTTTATCATCTGTGGATTTAAGTTGATATGGGTATGGTACATAGAAAGATAGTCATATTTTACCTTAGTGTTCTTGATTAGCAATTCGATATAATTAATGTGATTTAACGGGAAGTGTATTGATTTAAATGAAACAATAGGTGAAATTGTAGTCTCAAGTCTTTATATTCTAATTTCATTCTAGTGGTAGTTAGAATTAGTTTAATTATATATGGTTAATTCATAATATTAATTCATTCATTTAAATAAGATTAAGTTGGTTACGGGTTAGTATTTGGTGATTTTTATTAAATAATTCCTCGTGGGAACGATACTCTACTTTCATATTATTACTTGTTGATCACGTATACTTGTGTGTTGTGTGTAACTAGATTTTACCCAACAATTAGCGTTGACATCGTTGTTGTTGTTGTTATTAGTCGATCCTTCTTGAGCTTGTTGACGGGTTTGGCGTCTTCTTGGCGGCATTTTTCTGTTTAAGATATACGTTTATTAGATCATTACTCAATTTCTTAAGTATTTAAGACTTAACTTAAAACATTTTAAGATTATCACTTAACACACAATATCTTCGAATAAACTCTGATATTTTATTCATTCAAAAGTTTTAAACATAAACAAGATAGCATCACTGCTATTTACATCAACTATCCCGAGATAAAGAATCTTCAGGATTTAAATCATCATATTCCATTGTTTATAACCACAGTGGAATTTACATTATTAACTACCATAGATAATCACATAACTCATATTATTTTTATCACGACCTACTAAGACGTCGAACAGCTTCTATACGCTCTTCTTCCATGATACGAAACATTGTCCTACGATCTAGCATGTTCCAAGGTAAGTCCTCGAATTGCACTGGATAGTAGACAACTCGATCCTGGGCTCTATCAATCGCTATCTAAAAAGTGTAGTTCATCTCCTAAATCTTAGCCTTCTTTACCCGATCGTTGTCTTCAGTAAGATCTGCACGTCGAGAAGCCTTCATCCAAGCGTCCTCTTCTCTAGCACGCTTCGCTGACTCTTCTCGCAAGTCACTCTTCAGTTTCTCTACCTCAGTCGCCAACTCTTCATTTTGGCTCTATACCTGAACCAACTTCCATTACACATCTCCAAGACGTCCATCAAGATTCTCAATCTCGTCATCCTTCTGCTCTATAGTAGCCCGTTGTAAAACTGTCAATTCTTTCAATTCTCTAATGTTATCCTGTAACTCTATGTTACGGTCATACAGCTCGTCATACATCTCGGCACTGATAGAGTTTGGTGAAACCTCCTCAGGCTTCTCATCCTCCTCCTCAGCCTCTACCTCTATCTCCTCAGAGTCCTCCTCTGAATCAAACACAGGCTCATGCTCTTGACCCACAACAGTGATCAATGGAGATGGCTCTCCCCGAACCAATTGCTCCCAGACGGTATAAATGTCTCGGGGCACCTCCTCTCTAGTTACTCGGGGCTCAACCTTCCTAGGCTGACTAAATCCTCCAACATCTTGACAATCAAAATTTTAAGTTTTTAGTTACTACGTGATGTAAAATGATATTCGCGAGCACATAAGTATATCACATAAGCACATAACACATAAAGTCTTTTATTATCTTCCATGAATTCCTTAATTCATTTCTTAGAACTCGATAAGAGTTTATCACCACTATGTTTTTGATCTCCTAAAAGGCTATTACCCTAAGGTTTCCCCACCTAAGGTTCATAACCTACAGCTTTGATACCAACTTCTGACACCCCCAAATTCGGGTACATCAATTCCACAGGATTTGGTGTTCACTGTACAATAATAACACATCTAACTACCCATAAACAAATGAAACTCATAAATAAAATAGAAATCCTCCCTTAAGGGTTACAACATCTTAAAGAATAAAATCCCAGGTCATCTAACCTTAATAAATCAATGCGAAAATAACATAAACAAATAAGTCTTAAACATAACATAGTGAGTCTTATCATCAACATTCTCAAATAAATAACACTACAAGAAAATGCTCTATCAGCGACCAACACTTTCAACGACCGCACATTCGGTCGCTGATTTGGTTATTAGCGACCGCCAGTGGCGACCGCTCTTAAATATAGTCGCTAGATTCTATTAGCGACCGCAGTCGGTCGCTAAGTGGTCGTTAGTCCAATTTTGCCGCCCAAAAATTGGCGTGGAATGTTGGCGCGTAGGTTTTGTGGGATCAGTCACAATCAGCGATCGCTGGTGGTCGCAGATAAGTCCACATCATTAAAAATCAGCGACCGCAGGCGATTGCTAATGGCGGTCGCAGATCTATTTCAATGTAACCAGTATCAGGCCTTGGCTTAACACAATAGAAGGAAAAAAAAGAGGGAGAATAGAAGAGGGAGAAGAGGGAGAAGAGAAGAGGGAGAAAAGGGGAACGCCGCCGCCACCACCACCGCCGCCGCCACCGCCACCGCTGCCTTCATCGTCCGCGCATTAGGTAATAATTATTTTTTCAATGTTTTTATATTCTCTTTTCAATCCTTTTTTTTACAACTAAAAATACACATTTGTGAGTGCAAGTTTAATTTGTTAGCACTTGGATATTGTTCTTCATTTAATCCCCTGCTTGGTTCAATAATTAAGGGAGAGTATTATCTAATTTTATATGTCCGAGTAGAAAACACGAATACATTTGAAATTGTTCCTTTTACACTTAGATATTGTTCTTTATTTTTTTTGACCTTATACAGATTATTCCTTTTACAATGATAAATGTCAAGTGCTATATTATTTTGATGCCTAAAATAGTGTCCTATTATGCATTGGTATAAATAAGTATGATACATTTGATGCTAGATAATGACAGGGCAAGCAAGGGAAGAAGTTCGTTTTGGATTGTATACAATTGTTAAACTAAAGCTGAAGTTAATGACTATCGATATAAGTTCTAGTTTAATCGCAAAAAGTTAGAAAATCGCAAACTTGATTCTCGGATAAGGGGAGGGCTGCCCATATTAACCCAGCCCATGATTGGCTGCCACCTGGGGTCTTTTTGACGCCAAGTTTTCTCTAGCTTAGGATGTCCGAAATACAAGGCTAGCATTTTTTTAAAAATAGGTGGACATACAACTTATAACATATCCAAAATTGGTAGAAATCAAAATATGGCTTATGTGAATACTTGGCTACTATATATGTTATGTGAAATGAATTTGTGACTAATGTATGTATAAATGTGTACATAATAGTCATTACACTCATTATTGGACCGGGAATAGCAAGTTAGGTCTCCAATACATTAATAATATATGTCTCAGTTGGGGGGGGGGACCCACAAAGGGAGTTCTCAAATTAAAGGCCACAAAGAACTAGTAAAATTAGCGTTCCGAGCTCGCCAATAGAAAGTGGACCCACAACATGGAAAATTATTCGCATATTTGACTAACTAGCCAACAAGTATGCTCAAGTTATATGCTTATAAGTATGTGCAGACACTCAAAATTTTCTTCAGTTCTGTTGTAGACAATCGAGATTTTGTGTTCCTGTTACTAACCCTATAGGAGGGCCAAATTATTTTCTCAACCCCGGTCATCAATACCGGAATGTCAACTCAACCCTGGTCATCAATACCGGGATGTCAACACGACCCCGACCTCAATACCGAGCCATTAGGTCGACCCTGGTCTCAATACCGGGACATCAGGTCATCTCCGGTCTCAATATCGGGCTCTCAGGTCGACCCTGGTCTCAATACCGGGCCCTCAAATCAACCCCGTTCTTAATATCGGGCCCTCGGGTCAACCCCGATCTCAATACCGGGGCCTCAGATCAACCCCGATCTTAATACAGGGACATCAGGTCATCTTCGGTCTCAATACCGGGACCTCATATCATCCCGGGTCTCAATACAGGGCCCTCAGGTCAACCCCGATCTCAATACCAGGCCCTCAGATAAACCCCGATCTCAATACAGGGACCTCAGGTCATCCCCAGTCTCAATACTGGGACCTCAGGTCAACCTCGGTCTCAGTTTGTTCAAGGAGAAGAAAACTTAAATGTTATTTTAGGTAAACAAAGACCTACTTTTGAAAGACAAGGAATTGGTTACAACCCTATGCATAAAAAGGGGATTGTGAACATGATAAAATCAAAATCACGTTTTAGATTAAATTATTGTTCTCCTTTCACAACATATAGAAATTGTGGTATTAAAGGTCACTTAGACATAAACTATTTTAAGAGAAATAAGATTAAAAAAGTATGGATTAAAAAGAGTGATATACTTGCAACTAACATTAAAGGACCCAAAAAGATGTGGGTACCAAAAAGATGAATTGTCTTTTCTTGATAGGTATGTTTCAAGGCAAGGGGTCCAACTCAAAAATGGATTCTTGATAGTATATGTTCTCGTCACATGACTGGTGACAAATCAAAGTTCGTGGAATTAAAAAACAAGAAGAAAAAGGGAACGATTACTTTTGGAGATAATCGAACTTGCGACATTATCGGGAAAGGTAAAATCGACAACGGTAAGGTCAATATTGATAATGTACATCTTGTTAGTAGACTTGAATTTAATCTTATAAGTGTTAGTCAATTAATGGATAGTGGTCATCAAGTATCTTTTGAAAAAGAAAAATGCACAATTTCACATGGTTCTAACAATTCTACTCTAGTTGCACAAAGGGAAGGAAATATGTATACTCTTAATTTTGAGCAACAGGATGAAGAACTATGTCTTATCACTATGCAAGATGAGGCTAACTTATGGCATAAAAGGATGGGACATGTTCACATGGATTTAATCAAGAAACTATCCTTAAAGAACCTTGTCAAAGGATTGCCAAAGATAAAGTATGAAAAGAAGGGAGTTTGTGTTTCTTGTCAACTCGGGAAACAAGTAAGAACATCATTCACCGTAAAGAACATGGTATCAACTTCTTCTCCCTTACAATTACTTCATCTTGATTTGTTCGGACCCGAAAGACATGTTAGTATTAATGGTAAGTTTTATGCATTTGTAATAGTTGATGATTTTTCTAGATATACATGGGTATTGTTTTTAAGAACAAAAGATGAAGCATTTAAAGAATTTGAAAAATTGATAAGAAATCTTGAAACAAGGTATAGCTTTAAACTCATTAGAATTAGAAGTGATCATGGTACTGAATTTCAAAAAGACTTCATTATATTTTGTGATCAAAAAGGAATTAGCCATGAGTTTTCAGCTCCGAGAACTCCTCAACAAAATGGAGTTGTGGAGAGAAAGAATAGAACATTACAAGAAACAGCTAGAACCTTGTTACAAGAAAGTAAACTTCCTAAGAAGTTTTGGGCTGAAGCTGTAAACACATCTTGTTATGTTTTGAATAGAGTACTTATTCGTCCAATCATTTTGAACCCCTTATGAGCTTTTAAATAGTAAAATTCCTAACATAAGTTATTTTAAAGTTTTTGGTTCTAAATGCTTTATTCTCAATACTAGTGATAACTTGGGAAAATTTGATGCTAAATCCTATGAAGGTATTTTTATTGGCTACTCACAAAATAGTAAGGCATATCGTGTATTTAATGTTAACAAGTTAAGTGTTGAAGAATTTATTCATGTTACATTCATTGAAACTAACAATGACCTTCCAAAAGAAAGAGATAAGGATGCAGTTAACTTGAAGACTTCAGCGAATCCAGCAAATCGAAAAGGTATATTCAGCAGACCGAATGAAGAAGTTCAGCAAGCTGAATTAGACAATTCGCATGAAGAAGAACAAGATATAACACAAGAACTTAAGGAAGACATCCCCCAACAAGAAGAAACAATACACGATGTCCATATGCCAAAGACTGCAAGATATCTCAAGAATCATCCACCAAAAAATATCATTGGAGATATCAACAAAGGAATCACCACTCGAAGAGGCTTACAAAATCATTGTGCATTCTCTGCATTCTTGTCAAAAGTTGAGCCAAAAAATACTAAGGAAGCTATCCTTGATGAAAGTTGGCTTTTGGCAATGCAAGAGGAACTCCAACAGTTTGAAAGATGTCAAGTATGGGAACTTATGCCTCCTCTTGAAGGTTTTTCTATTATAAGGATAAAATGGGTATTCAAGAATAAGCTTGATGAGCATGGAACTATCACTCGCAACAAAGCTAGATTGGTAGCTCAAGGATACAATCAACAAGAAGGGATTGACTACGATGAAACTTATGCCCCAGTTCTAAGACTAGAGTCTATTCGTATTTTGTTAGCATTTGCATGTTACAAGAAATTTAAGCTTTATCAAATGGACTTGAAAAGCGCCTTCCTCAATGGATACATCAATGAAGTGGTATATATAAAGCAACCTCCCGGATTTGAACATGAGAAATATTCAAATCATGTTTATAAGCTAAAGAAAGCTCTCTATGGTCTCAAACAAGCTCCAAGGGCTTGGTACGAGAGGTTGAGTGAGTACCTACTTTTAAATGGATGTACTAGAGGTAAAATTGATTCTACATTATTTATTAAGCATGCAAATAAGGATATTATTATTGTACAAATATATGTAGATGACATAATATTTGGTGCTACTAATAATTTTCTTTTTGAGTGGTTTTCAAAGTGTATGCATAAAGAGTTTGATATGAGCTTAATGGGAGAACTGAATTATTTTTTGGGACTCCAAATCAAATAAACAAAGGAAGGGATCTATATTCATCAAACCAAGTACACAAAAGAGCTTCTCAAAAGATTTGGTTTCGAAGGATCAACCTCAAAGGCTACACCAATGAGTACATCAATAAAGCTTACTTATGATGAAAAAGATATAGATGTAGACTTAACCAAATACCGAGGTATGATCGGCTGCTTATTATATTTAACTACATCTAGACCTGACATAATGTATAGTGTATGTCTTTGTGCTCGATTTCAAGCAAAACCAAAGGTATCCCACTTACAGGCTGTTAAAAGAATACTTAAATATTTAAGTGGTACTATCAATATAGGTTTGTTTTATCCAATTTGTAATCATTTTGAACTAATTGGGTACTCAGATGCTGACTATGCAGGATGTCAAATCGATAGAAAAAGTACAAGTGGGGCTTGTACATTTTTGGGACAAAGTCTTGTATCTTGGCACAGTAAAAAGCAAACGTCAGTTGCCTTATCAACCACTGAGGGTGAATATTTAGCTGCAGGGAGTTGTTGCTCTCAAATACTATGGATGAGACAAACTTTATGTGATTTTGATATTTTATGTGATAGTGTGCCCATATATTGCGATAATTCAAGTGCAATTGATATTTCTAAGAATCCTATTTTGCATTCACATACAAAACATATTGAGGTAAGACATCATTTCTTAAGGGATAATGTTTCAAAAGGTTTAATTAAATTAATTTTTATTCCTATCGAAAATCAGTTAGCTGATATATTTACTAAACCCGTAAGTGAAGAGAGATTTTGTATGTTAAGAAGGGAACTTGGACTGTGTATGGTATAATATGTGTTAAAGTACTTAATATGGTATAGTATATCTGCATGTATCTAATAATATCAGTTGCTATTTATTATTGAGAAACGTATCTAAATATGGCTATATTCTCGGTATAATCACATTATAACAATGTTTCATAATTATCTTTGAAGATTTGAAAAGCTGTGCAGAGCGTTATCTTCTCGAGGTGTCCTCTCAGTTTCTTCCTCTTTGATCTTAAATCCTCTCCCTCTCTCTTACTTTACTAATCTACTCCATTTTTTTTCAAACCTTCTGTTTTTTTTCTTTTGCTTCATTTTTCTACACCTCTGAAAATATGAAAACAAGGGTCGGTAAACGATTGTTCGGTATCACCATCAACGACGATTCCCAGTCACGATCACCATATTCGGTCAAAACAAAGATGAAGTCCAAGCGAAAGGGCAAGCAAGCGTCTGTGCATGTATCGTCTGATGAGGTTTACTCGGATGTTTCGAATTCCACTTTCTCTTTCTTAAAATCCACTGAACAACAGAAGGTGAATCAGTCTCCACACATGGCCGATCCTTCCTCCTAAACTGATCCTCCCTTTCTGGTAAATTTTGGTACTTCTTTCTCTGATTTACCGGATAATTTCTTTAGAGGACATGTTTTTGAAGAACGATTTAAGACGTCGATTGCTACAAAATAATTTGTTCATCAAAAAATCTTGGATTTGTTTTATGTTAACAATTCTCCTCTCGAAAAACTTTTCAAATCTTGTGGGTTAACATCAATGTTGTTTCCTCCCACTAAGGCTTACCCGAGGTTGGTTCAACAGTTCTATACCAATCTCGAGTGCCACAGTGAACATATGTCAAGGGAAAATCATTGTTCTTTACTGTTGTTGATTTTGGTAGTATTCTGGGAATTCCTTCTTCTGGACCAAGTTCGTTCACTTTAAAAGGTGCTGCAAATATTCCTTTTCCACCTCTTGAACAACTTCAAATTGTTATGAACAATTCTGCCATCACCACTCTGTTTACACCAAAATCAATTGATGTTTGTCCTATTGCTAATGTGATTCATAAGTTGGTCCGTTACAATTCTGTTTCCCCGTCTTGGTGGCGGTTCAGACTTTACATATCAAGATTTAGTTGTTGTGGCTATGATTCTGAAAGGTCTTTCATTTAATTTTTCTCACATGATGTTATCTCATATATTAAGTTGCATCCGTCAGTCTAAAAAATGTCTTTCATATGGTTGTTTTTTAACCATGGTGTTTCAACATTTTAACATCTATCTTGAGGATGAAGTGATTCTCTCTCACAATGAATTCATCGATTATACCTATTTGAAACAATCTCATCTGTCTCTTGATAATGGTCTGTATATTCTGTCTGTTCCTGATCCTGTCCCAACATTTTCTGCTCCTTCCTCGTCTACCCCTCTGTCTACATCCTCTGAACCTTCTCCTGAGATTTTAAACACCATTCTATAGACTCATAAATCAATGCAGGGTGATATGGTTGACATTAAGCATAGGCTTAATATTCTAGAAAAAGGTAAGTTGCCCATTCGTGCAAATGTTTTACAACAATTTCTCACTCGGATGGAAGACGAGTGTATTGATTTGCAGGCAGGATTTGAGTTACATACTGCTTCTATGGTTGAAGCTCTTCAAAGGAAGGTTAACAGAAATTCTTGTCAATTAAGTCAAGAACTGAAGTTTGTCAATCATCAAATTGGGGAATTTGCTAATTTTATGGCTGTTCGTATGAATGATATTGGTCGGAAGCTACATTTTGACAGAATGAATTCTCCAATTTCGGAATGGCCTAGGTGCAACTGGATGGCCAAGTATGTTGGAGATTTCTTAGATCATACTTTACCCAATGCGACTTTTATTCCTCGTCCTCCTCATTTTGCTCATTAATTTTCTATGGAAGAAAGAGTCCATCGTGCTCTACATCGTCCTTACTTTACTACTCGCCCTCTGCACGCTGTACATGTTGATGACCCTGATATCTAAACATTTTTTTATGATGACAAAGGGGGAGAATGGTTTGAGGTTATGGTTTGAGGTTTGGGGATGCTGAACTGATACTGATGTCGGTTGCTGGTTGCTTGTTGCTGGTGTAAGTTATTTTTGTGACTTGTGAAAGACTTAATTATTTTTGTTATGGGTGATTGTGTTGGTTTTCTGCATAAGACATTTGGATAATTTGTTATTAAATTTTTGGTTTAATGTCTAGTATCTGTTATACTAACATTTTTATAGGTATGGATATTGTTGTTGGTATTTTGATTTTATAAATATCATGAAAAACAGTATGCATGGATTTAGGGGGAGTTAAATTTTTGGTGTTGTCATCATCAAAAAGGGGGAGAATGTTGACTTGTTAATATTCTAACCTTAATGTTTTGATGATGATTTGTTTATATGTACTAAATTGTTATTGTGAAATTTCAGGAATTTGATAAAAGGATCATTGATGATCAAAGGCTTTGAAGACTTTGTGTCCTAAGAATTTTATGTAAGGTCATTGCAAATATTTAATTTTTCAATACAAGGCTCTAGGACATTTTATTTGTCCATTAAAAGTGATTAATATTTTGTGCATGCTCAACAAAATGCTAACTAGTTTCGTATGTCCGGTATCTAAGAAGTAAATATATTGCCATGCAAGTATTATTGATATTTTGTTTAACCTTTTGCATGTTTTATGGAATGAACATATATATTATATTGGGTTATTCAAAAGGCAGCATAAAATATGTGGTGGTTAAAGTCATGATATATGCTGGGTATGTTGCTTTGGAAATGTATTTCTCCTCAAAATATGTATCCGAATTTAATTGGGTTGATACACTTGGAAGGTGATTGATCATGATTGATTTGTAAAGTTTGGCTAATGACTATCTTGAAAAAGTAACTTGATGATATTTTAGAATTGATATGTGTTTTAAGTGTTGTATTTGTTCAAATCACTTTAGTAGATTATCTTTGAAGAAGTCAACTTGCTTATGCATTGGGACTTTAAGATCATGATTATCCTGGTTAAAGAGTAGATATTAATTACGGAACTAACCTTCCTTATAGTTGGTTTTACAGTGTTTAACGTGAAGGAACAGAATTGAGATTTTCACGAATTTGGTTAAACTAATTATCTTTTATCTGAATGCTCTTGTATCTAACGGAAACTTGATTTTTATTAGCAACGGGACTTGATTGTTAACGGATATATTTTTAAGGCTATAAAATCAAATGGGTTATTAGTGTTAGATACAACACTTGAATTAATTATTGCACTCATACACGTGAAAAGCAATCATATTATTTTCGGTGAAAATTCTTGGCTGCTGTGCAATTAATATTCAGATTATTTTCAGCAAGTTTTCGTGAGCTTAAAACTAGTGATATCTATTTTACTCTTTGATCATTGCATTCATTAATTGAGCCTTGCATTGTTAAATTGATTATTTGCTTTGATCATTAGACCTCTATATTTGTAATCTTATATTTTTAGACTAAGTGTTGTCTAAAGGAATTTAATCCGGGTAGATTAAGGATTGTTTACAAATAGGTTCAAGGAAGCATAGGTGCTTAAGGAGTGCATTGGTGCACAAGGAGCAAAAGTGCTCAAGTGAATTATTGTAATTCAAGGTTTGGAACTGTTTTGTAAAAAGAGTTAATTTAAAGAAATAAATTGAGTCTCCAATACTAGTTGGTATTGGACGTGGACTAGGCTATTATTATATAGGGTAATAGCTGAACCACGTAAAATTCTTGGTGTTCATATTTTTAATTGCTTTATCTTATTTACTCACAAAAGATATTTAATTGTTTTTGATAAATAAAAATTAAGTATTTTCATTATTATAAGATAAATTGTTGACACTAAAAGTTTTTACAAAGAAATCAATTAAGCTAGTTATTTTTTCATTAAATAACAAGAGTAAAGTTTTAATTCAGCAAACCGTATTTATCTAGCATGCTGCATTAGTTAATATAATAAGCTGAATTCAGTAGTTGTTACTTAAGTTGAAAAATTGGTCATAGTTGTTCCTACACTTATTCAACCCCCCTTCTAAGTGTGCCTTATCTGAATTTCATTTGGTATCAAAGCTTGGCTCTACTTATCTTGCTCTTAAAGGTGACTTGTAAGGAAAGATTCTAACATGGCACAATTCGGGAACAACAATCAAGAAGGTCAATCAACAAATAGACCTCCTCTGCTGCATGGAACAGAAAACTACAACTTCTGGAAATTTCGAATAAGGATCTATCTTAAAAGGGATCCTTGGGAATGGTGGGTCGTGGAGAATGGACCAGTTACTCCAAGGAAAGATGACGGTACTCCAAAGACCTTGCTCGAAATGGACTCAACTGAAACGTACATAGCCTCCTACGATTCAAGGGCAATGAACACATTACTTAGTGGCATGGTACAATCTGAGATCGACAAAGTTTCATCTTGCAACACTGCTAAGGAAATGTGGGACACTTTAATAGTGAGCCATGAAGGTACATCCAAAGTTCGAGGAGTTAAACTAAGCATACTCATGCACGACTATAAATGTTCAAACTTGAGAAAGACGAAACTATAAAGATAGCTCAAGCGAGATCCTTGTTCTACTAAACTCTCTGAAGCTACTTGACAAATCCATCCCACAAAGTGAGAATAACCGTAAGTTACTTCGGGCTATGCCCAAAAGGTTTACTTCTAAAATTACTACTCTTCAAGATTCTGCTACTATTTCTACTATGGATACTCTAACTCTTTTCGGTGAACTTGAGGAATATGAACATCAACTAAAGAGATATGATGATGAGGAGGAAACCCCTTGAAGAAAAGTTTTAGCTCTTAATGCAAAAAATGAAGATGAACTTGATGATGACTCCGATGAGAAAATTGCTATGATGTCAAGAAGACTCAAAGGACTACTTCAAAGGAAGAACAAGAGGAGGAACACGTTCAACTCAAACAAGTTCAAGGGAAAGCAAACCGAAGAAACATGCTTCGAATGTGGACGTCCTGGTCACTTCAAAAAGGATTGCTTTCAACTAAAGAACAAAGGGAAAACAGGTTTTAAGGATAACAAGAGAAACAAAGCACTTGTCACTTGGAGTGATGAAGAGGAGACCGAAGTCGAGGTTGATACCAAGGATGAACTAGCTCAAGTCTGCTTCATGGGAATAGAAGGTGAATCAAACGAGGTATCTATTTCTGAGTTTAATTCTTTGAAACAAGAAAATGAAAAATTAAAAGAAAAGAATGCATGTTTAAAAAGGATTAGTTAATTCATTAATGAGTGAAGTTGACTGTTTAATAGATGAAAAGAAGGAAATCGAAAAAGAATCATCTTGTAAAGAAGAAAAGGTTTTGATTGCAAAGAATGATTACCTTGATAATTATAACAAAATACTTTTCAATAGAGTAAATTTTCTGAATAATGAAGTTCAAAAATTAACTAATGAACTTAAAATGAGATATGTATGTATTGATGCATTTAGTGATGAATCTCTTTGTAAAACCATTCCTACTAATGGACTTCAAAAAGAAATAGATTCATTGAAATCATCTCTTGCTAAGTTTGTTCAAGGAGAAGTAAACTTAAATGTCATTTTAGGTAAACGAAGACCTACTTTTGAAAGACAAAGAATTGGTTACAACCCTATGCATAAAAAAAGGAATGTGAACATGATAAAATCGAAATCACGTTTTAGATTAAATTATTGTTTTCCTTTCACAACATGTAGAAATTGTGGTATTAAAAGCCACTTAGACATAAACTGTTTTAAGAGAAATAAGATTAAAAAAGTATGAATTAAAAAGAGTGATATACTTGCAACTAACATTAAAGGATCCAAAAAGATCTGGGTACCAAAAGGATAAATTATCTTTTCTTGACAGGTATGTTTTAAGGCAAGGGTTCCATCTCAAAAATGGATTCTTGATAGTGCATGTTCTCGTCACATGACTGGTGGCAAATCAAAGTTCGTGGAATTAAAAAACAAGAAGAAAAATGGAACGGTTACTTTTGGAGATAATCGAACTTGCGACATTATCGGTAAAGGTAAAATCGGCAATGGTAAGGTCAATATTGATAATGTACATCTTGTTAGTAGTCTAGAATTTAATCTTATAAGTGTTAGTCAATTAATGGATTGTGGTCATCTGAAAACGAAAAATGCACAATTTCCCATGGTTCTAACAATTCTACTCTAGTTGCACAAAGGGAAGGAAATATATATACTCTTAATTTTGAGAAACAGGATGAAGAACTATGTCTTGTCACTATGCAAGATGAGGCTAACTTATGGCATAAAAGGATGGGACATGTTCACATGGATTTAATCAAGAAACTATCCTCAAAGAACCTTGTCAAATGATTGCCAAAGATAAAGTATGAAAAGAAGGGAGTTTGTGTTCCTTGTCAACTCGGGAAACAAGTAAGAACATCATTCACCGCAAAGAACATGGTATCAATTTCTTCTCCCTTACAATTACTTCATCTTGATTTGTTCGGACCAGAAAGACATGCTAGTAATAATGGTAAGTTTTATGTATTTGTAATAGTTGATGATTTTTCTAGATATACATTGGTATTGTTTTTAAGAACAAAAGATGAAGCATTTAAAGAATTTGAAAATTTGATAAGAAATCTTGAAATAAGGTATAGCTTTAAACTCATTAGAATTAGAAGTGATCAGGGTACTGAATTTCAAAAAGACTTCATTATATTTTGTGATCAGAAAGGAATTAGCCATGAGTTTTTAGCTCCGAGAACTCCTCAACAAAATGGAGTTGTTGAGAGAAAGAATAGGACATTACAAGAAACAGCTAGAACCTTGTTACAAGAAAGTAAACTTCTTAAGAAGTTTTGGGCCGAAGCTATAAACACATCTTATTATGTTTTGAATAGAGTACTTATTCGTCCGATCATTTTGAAAACCCCTTATAAGCTTTTAAATAGTAAAATTCCTAACATAAGTTATTTCAAAGTTTTTGGTTCTAAATGCTTTATTCTCAATACTAGAAATAACTTGGGAAAATTTGATGCTAAATCCTGTGAAGGTATTTTTATTGGCTACTCACAAAATAGTAAGGCATATCGTATATTTAATGTTAACAAGTTAAGTGTTGAAGAATCTGTTCATGTTACATTTAGTGAAACTAAAAATGATCTTCCAAAAGAAAGAGATGAGGATGCAGTTAACTTGGAGACTTCAGCGAATCCAGCAAACTGAAAAGGTATATTTAGCAGGCCGAATGAAGAAGTTCAGCAAGCTGAATTAGACAATTCGCATGAAGAAGAACAAGATATAACACAAGAACTTGAGGAAGACATCCCCCAACAAGAAGAAACAATACACGATGTCCATATGCCAAAGACTGCAAGATATCTCAAGAATCATCCACCAAAAAATATCATTGGAGATATCAGCAAAGGAATCACCACTCGAAGAGGCTTACAAAATCATTGTGCATTCTCTGCATTCTTGTCAAAAGTTGAGCCAAGAAATGCTAAGGAAGTTATCCTTGATGAAAGTTGGCTTATGGCAATGCAAGAGGAACTTCAACAGTTTGAAAGATGCCAAGTATGGAAACTTATGCCTCCTCCTGAAGGTTTTTCTATTATAGGGACAAAATGGGTATTCAAGAATAAGCTTGATGAGCATGGAACTATCACTCGCAACAAAGCTAGACTGGTAGCTCAAGGATACAATCAACAAGAAGGGATTGACTACGATGAAACTTATGCCCCAGTTGCAAGACTAGAGTCTATTCGTCTTTTGTTAGCATTTGCATGTTACAAGAAATTTAAGCTTTATCAAATGGACGTGAAAAGCGCCTTCCTCAATGGATACATCAATGAAGAGGTATATATAAAGCAACCTCCTGGATTTGAACATGAGAAATATTCAAATCATGTTTATAAGCTAAAGAAAGCTCTCTATGGTCTCAAACAAGCTCCATGGGCTTGGTACGAGAGGTTGAGTGAGTACCTACTTTCAAATGGATTTACTAGAGGTAAAATTGATTCTACATTATTTATTAAGCATGCAAATAAGGATATTATTATTGTACAAATATATGTAGATGACATAATATTTGGTGCTACTAATAATTTTCTTTGTGAGTGGTTTTCAAAGTGTATGCATAAAGAGTTTGATATGAGCTTAATGGGAGAACTGAATTACTTTTTGAGACTCCAAATCAAACAAACAAAGGAAGGGATCTATATTCATCAAACCAAGTACACAAAAGAGCTTCTCAAAAGATTTGGTTTCGAAGGATCAACCTCAAAGGCTACACCAATGAGTACATCAATAAAGCTTACTTATGATGAAAAAGATATAGATGTAGACTTAACCAAATACCGAGGTATGATCGGCTGCTTATTATATTTAACTACATCTAGACCTGACATAATGTATAGTGTATGTCTTTGTGCTCGATTTCAAGCAAAACCAAAGGTATCCCACTTACAGGCTGTTAAAAGAATACTTAAATATTTAAGTGGTACTATCAATATAGGTTTGTTTTATCCAATTTGTAATCATTTTGAACTAATTGGGTACTCAAATGCTGACTATGCAGGATGTCAAATCGATAGAAAAAGTACAAGTGGTGCTTGTACATTTTTGGGACAAAGTCTTGTATCTTGGCACAGTAAAAAGCAAACGTCAGTTGCCTTATCAACCACTGAGGGTGAATATTTAGCTGCAGGGAGTTGTTGCTCTCAAATACTGTGGATGAGACAAACTTTATATGATTTTGATATTTTATATGATAGTGTGCCCTTATATTGCGATAATTCAAGTGCAATTGATATTTCTAAGAATCCTGTTTTGCATTCACGTACAAAACATATTGAGGTAAGACATCATTTCTTAAGGGATAATGTTTCAAAAGGTTTGATTAAATTAATTTTTATTCCTACCGAAAATCAATTAGCTGATATATTTACTAAACCCTTAAGTGAAGAGAGATTTTGTATGTTAAGAAGGGAACTTGGACTGTGCATGGTATATATGTGTTCACGTACTTAATATGGTATAATATATATGCATGTTATTGAATAGAATACATTTTCCTGTTTTGCTTGGTTCATGTATCTAATAATATCAGTTGCTATTTATTATTGAGAAACGTATCTAGATATGGCTATATTCTCGGTATAATCACATCATAACAGTGTTCTATAATTATCTTTGAAGATTTGAAAAGCTATGCAGAGCGTTATCTTCTCGAGGTGTCCTCTCGATTTCTTCCTCTTTGATCTTAAATCCTCTCATTCTCTCTTACTTTACTAATCTACTTCATTTTTTTTCAAACCTTCTGTTTTTTTTCTTTTTCTTCATTTTTCTACACCTCTGAAAATATGAAAACAAGGGCCGGTAAATGATCGTCCGGTATCACCACCAACGACGATTCCCAATCACGATCACCATATTCGGTCAAAACAAAGATGAAGTCCAAGCAAAAGGGCAAGCAAGCGTCTGTGGATGTATCATCTGATGAGGTTTACTCGGATGGTGCGGATTCCACTTTCACATTCTTAAAATCCAGTGAACAACAGAAGGTGAATCAGTCTCCACACATGGCCGATCCTTCCTCCCAAACTAATCCTCCCTTTCTGGTAAATTCTGGTACTACTTTCTCCGATTTACCGGATAATTTCTTTAGAGGACATGTTTTTGAAGAACGATTTAAGACGTCGATTGCTACAAAACAATTTGTTTATGAAAAAATTCTGGATTTGTTTTATGTTAACAATTCTCCTCTCGGAAAACTTTTCAAATCTTTTGGGTTAACATCAATGTTGTTTCCTCCCACTAAGGCTTACCCGAGGTTGGTTCAACAGTTCTATACCAATCTCGAGTGCCACAGTGAACATATGTCAAGGGAAAATCATTGTTCTTTACTGTTGTTGATTTTGGTAGTATTCTGGGAATTCCTTCTTCTGGACCAAGTCCGTTCACTTTAAAAGGTGCTGCAAATATTCCTTTTCCACCTCTTGAACAACTTCAAATTGTTATGAACAATTCTACCATCACAACTCTATTTACTCCAAAAATAATTGATGTTTGTTATATTGCTAGTGTGATTCATAAGTTGGTCCGTTACAATCTGTTTCCCCCGTCTTGGTGGCGGTTCAGACTTTACATATCAAGATTTAGTTGTTGTGGCTATGATTCTGAAAGGTCTTTCATTTAATTTTTCTCACATGATGTTATCTTATATGTTAAGTTGCATCCGTCAGTCTAAAAAATGTCTTTCATATGGTTGTTTTCTAACCATGGTGTTTCAACATTTTAACATCTATCTTGAGGATGAAGTGATTCTCTCTCACAATGAATTCATCGATTCTACCTATTTGAAACAATCTCATCTGTCTCTTGATAATGGTCTGTTTATTCGGTCTGTTCCTGATCCTGTCCCAACATTTTCTGCTCCTTCCTCGTCTACCCCTCTGTCTACATCCTCTGAACCTTCTCCTGAGATTTTAAACACCATTCTACAGACTCATAAATCAATGCAGGGTGATATGGTTGACATTAAGCATAGGCTTAATATTCTGGAAAAAGGTAAGTTGCCCATTCGTGCAAATAATTTACAATAATTTCTCACTCGGATGGAAGACGAGTGTATTGATTTGCATACAGGGTTTGAGTTACATACTACTGCTATGGTTGAAGCTCTTCAAAGGAAGGTTAACAGATATTTTTGTCAATTAAGTCAAGAATTGAAGTTTGTCAGTCATCAAATTGGGGAATTTGCTGATTTTATGGCTGTTCGTATGAATGGTATTGGTCAGAAGCTGCATTTTGACAGAATGAATTCTCCAATTCTGGAATAGCCTAGGTACAACTGGATGGCCAAGTATGTTGGAGATTTCTTAGATCTTCCTTTACCCAATGCGACTTTTATTCCTCGTCCTCCTCGTTTTGCTCATTAATTTTCTATGGAAGAAAGAGTCCATCGTGCTCTACATCATCCTTACTTTACTACTCGCCCTCTGCACGCTGTACATGTTGATGACCCTGATATCTAAACATTTTTTTTATGATGACAAAGGGGGAGAATGGTTTGAGGTTATGATTTGAGGTTTGGGGATGCTGAGCTGATGCTGATGTCGGTTGCTGGTTGCTTGTTGCTGGTTTAAGCTATTTTTGTGACTTGTGAACGACTTAATTATTTTTGTTATGGGTGATTGTTTTGGTTTTCTGCATAAGACATTTGGATAATTTGTTATTAAATTTTTGTTTTAATGTCTAGTATCTGTTATACTAACATTTTTATAGGTATGGATATTGTTGTTGGTATTTTGATTTTATAAATATCCTGAAAAACAGTATGCATGGATTTAGTGGGAGTTAAAATTTTTGGTGTTGTCATCAACAAAAAGGGGGAGAATGTTGACTTGTTAATATTCTGACCTTAATGTTTTGATGATGATTTGTTTCTATGTACTAAATTGTTACTGTGAAATTTCAGGAATTTGATAAAAGGATCATTGATGATCAAAGGCTTTGAAGACTTTGTGTCCTAAGAATTTTATGTAAGGTCATTGCAAATATTTGATTTTTCAATACAAGGCTCTAGGACATTTTATTTGTGCATTACATGTGACGAACAAGATTTTTGTAATTTAAATTGAATATTTATTGAATTAAATAAATATTTTTTTATGATTTAATTATTGATTTAAATAATTAATTGATGAAATTGTGGTAGATTAATTTAATTATATGTGTCACGTTAGTTAAATTAATGTGATAAATTTTTATATTCAAAGTATGTATTTAATTGAGCTTATTTGATTAATATATTAATTAATAAGCATAATATTATTCTAATTAATTTAAATAATTAATTAGAAATTTAATGATTTGGCATAATTAATGAATGAGAATTTTAATTATGTGACTATGTGATTTAATATGAATTTATGCTATTTTATTTAAGTGATTTAAATAACATTATTTTATTTAATTGGGTGTGACATTAAAACTATATTATAATGCTTTAATTAAATTAATGGGAAAGGAGATTATAAGGGGCAAACAAACAAGGCCCTAAGGGGAGTTGCACCAGTTAACCCATTACGGATTAACTGACGCCACTCACCCATTAGTCGTCCACTATACATATTATACGTATTACTCTATACGTATATCATATACACCAGTTTTATATTTTATATATTATAAACGTCAGAGAACTTAGAGAGATTAAGAGAGAAAATTGAGAGAAGAATTGATTTGGAGAAGAGATTGAAGAATTAAAGTTCATATCATTATCAAACAGAGTTAACAAGGGTATAATCCTTCATCTCAAGTTTTATTACGTTAGTTTATTTTTCAAACCCAACTCCAAACTCTCTGTATATGATTTTGGTGACGAATACTTAAGATGTAATCATATATGTGTTATTGTATGATTATAACATGTTTTGTATTTGGTATGAATGAATTAAAATAATCAAATTCATGTAATTAGGCCTTAATTGGGTTTTCAAAATTTTACAGAGTTTTTTCATTTACGAGCTTTAAAAATTCTCTGTGAATGGAAAAAATTGATATTTGTTCATTATATGGCTATATTTGTGTTAATATGTGTTTATAACATATTATATGCCATATATGCATAACTTTCAGTGATCACACCATGGAATTTTGTTGATAATTGGGTTTTCAAAAGTTACAGAGTGTAGAAATTGTACATATGGCCCACATGGCCCTTACGTACAAAATTTACACGCCTTATACGTTTATTTAACTTAAATTGATACTTGCATGTAATTATGTACATTTAAACGAACAAAATGGAAGTTAAACGAACGGATTCAGTGTTATAACGAATCCGTAACGTTGAATTTCTTGTTTTCCTTCAAAACTTTACAAAATATTGAAAATAGTGAAAATAGATGCCTTGGATTGTGTAAATACGTGATTTAAAATGCTAAGATCATGCTAGAAATGTTATATAATGTTTCTGTGGAGTTTTTACATTATGGGTAGCCTTATAATTCATTACGTTAGTTTAATTTGGATTTATTTGGGCTACTCTATGTGTTCATCGCGAACCAGGGAGTGCACCAGCAGGGGGACCCGCCCCAGCGGGTGTTTATGGGCATTAGGACCCGCCCCAGCGGGTATAAGGGCTGTCCGGGAGCCTTTTTTTTTTGGTTTCCGAGACTGTTTTGACCTCTTGTAGTAAAATAAGCATAACGTTTTCATACAAACTCCGATTAAGGCGATTCAAGATGATTCGGAAAGATAACGAGTAGACCTTCAACTTTCATTCTTTAAGTTTTTCAATTTGAAATTGTTAAAATTGGTAAAAATGGCCATCTTTGTGACTGATGCGTATTCGGAGGCAATCGGAGGGCTTCGGACATGCACACACACACACACAAGTGTAGTGTTCTCGATAATAAAAGATGTTGTTTTAAGTTACATACATGAATATTATATGATTTGAAGTTCATGATTAATAAATTAAGTTATTGACATGTATAAGATAATGTGAAGGTTCAAGTTAACAAACTAAGTGCGAACTTGAATATCGTAATTGTAAAACTTGATTATGATTGTTTAAAGGGCTATACATGTGTGATATGCATGTTGTGAGTTTACATTCATGTTATGTGGTTAGCCATTGAGTAATATTATAAACCAAGTTGTAAGTCGAACTTAAGTGAATAGTTCAACAGTTAAACATGGTAGTTATGACAACTAATCGATGTCGTATACATAATGTAATGTGTAGGACGTTGAGGAAGTGAATTGTAATTATATTTGTAGCTTGTGCAAGAGGCAAGTATCCTATCCCTAACTTATTGATTTAGCCAGTTCCCTAAATTCTAATTTATTCATTTATTAAGTCTTAGACTTGTGTTTCTATATCAAGTAAGCTCGTGTTCTTAATTGTTCCAGTTCGAAATTCATATTACATATTGTAACTCTTTTAAAAGCATGATTCAGTTATACAATACTTATTCGATTGTATACTCTTGAGATTTATTATTCAAGTTGAATATCGATGTTATTGTTGAACCTTATAGGACTAGTGAACCCTTATTGATTCGACTAGTCCATAGTTGATGAACGTTCTAAATTCTAAAATACTTATTGAGCTTATCCAAACCAAACTTCCTTTGGTGCGGACTCTGATGTCAAAACTGAGATGAACAACCCTGTAAAAGGGGATTATTTACGCTTTAGCGTTGAGATATTGTGCACAGTATGGTACTAAGGGCTGATCCCCCTAAGTACGAGAAGTAGAGTCCATAGTCTTATGACTGTTAAAGGTTTAAAGTATAAACACTTTACAACCTCGGACATAGTTCAAGGTCTTATGACCCTCAGATGTTATTTTGATTCCTGTTATTTATCCTCGAGTCAAAAGTTGAGTTTTTTTTTATTCAGATGTCTTTGATTCACTCGCATGTTATTATATTGTTGTCATATTATTATACTTGTGGGCAATCGTGCTCACTCTTGCGTATAATAACATTGCAATTAAGAACGAAAGGTCCAACGAGCCTTCTACTAGCAAAGGCAAGGGCAAGGTCAACAAGTGATGAAGACTTGTTGTTTATTTTATATGTTTATGTTTCAGCTCTATGTTAAAGTTGTGTAAGACTATTTAATTGTTTATGTTCCGCACAGATGTTTAAGGTTAGTATTACCTGGGATTGATGTATTTATTTTCAGATGTTGTAAACCCATAAGGGGAGGATTATTTTTATTTATTTCATGGTTTGCATTTTTATGGATAGATAGATAGATGATATTTGTACAGTGAACACCAAGTCCCGTGGAAATTGAAGTACCCGGATTTGGGGGTGTCACAGGTTGGTATCAAAGCTGTAGGTTATGAACCTTAGGTTGGGGGAAAACCTTAGGATAGTAGCCTTTTTAGAGATCGAGAACATAGTAATGATAACTCTTATCGAGTTCTAAGAAAGATAATAACTTACCTTATGTGCTATGTGCTTATACTTATATATTCGAGTATCGATTAGCATCACGTAATTACTAAAACTTAAAATTTTATTTGTCAGGATGACAGATGCTGGAGAACCTAGTCAGTCCAGGGACCTTGTACCCCTAGAGGTTAGAGAGGAGGAGGCCCGAGATATCCACGTAGTCTGGGAGCAGTTAGTCCGACGAGAGCCATCACCCTTGATCACAGTCGTTGGTCAGCAGTATGTGCCGGTGTCTAATTCAGAGGAGGACTCTGAGGAAGACCCTGAGGAGATTGAGGTTCAGGCTGAGGCAGTTGAAGAGGAGGAGGAATACCCTGAAGAGTTCCCACCGAGCTCTATCAGTGCTGAGATGTATGATGAGTTGTATGACCGTAACATAGAGTTACGTGATACTGTTCAGGAGCTGAGGGATACTGTTCAGGAGCTGAGGGAGCGGTCGGTTACTCAACAGTCTACCATCGAGCTGAGGGATGGAGAGGTTGAGGCTCTTCACACACGTTTGGGAAATGTAGAGTGGAATTTGGTTCACGAGAAAGGCCAAATTGAGCAGAAGTAAGAGGAAATAGAGGAATTGAAGAATGAACTGAAAGACAAATCAGCAAGGCTGGCCATAGCAGAGGAGGCTTGGGTAAGGGAATCACGACGAGCAGATCTCGCAGAAGATAATTGTCGGGCGAAGAAGGCCAAGCTTGAGGAGACGTACTCTACGCTTCAATATGCAATTAATGAGGCCCAGGATCAGGTTATGAGGTACCCAATTCAGTTCGAAGGACTACCGTCATACATGCTAGATCGCAGGACGATGTCTCGGATTATGGAAGAAGAGCGTGGCAAAGCTGTTCGTCGCCTTAATGGGCAGTGATAGGAACATTTGATTTTGTGAAACCTATCTGGTAGTTAATAATGTAAATTCCAATGTGTTTATAAACAGAGGAATATTTTATGTTTTAAATCCTGTAGATTCTTTATCTCGGGATAGTTGATGTAAATAGCAGTGATGCTATCGTATTATGTTAAAACTTTTGATTTAGTAATATATCAGAGTTTATTTGAGATAATGTGTTGACTGATTGTGTCTAAATGTTTAAGTTAAGCCTTAAATATTTAAATGATTGAATAAAGTTCTAATAAGCGTATATCTTAACAGAAATATGCCGCCAAGGAGAAGACCAAACCGTCGACCGGCCCAGGAAGGGTCAACTAACAACAACAACGACGACGCCAATGCTAACCCCGTTCAGCAGTTGGCGAACTTACTTGCTGGAGCGCTTAACAACCAACCTCAAGCTCCACCGAACACAACGTTCAAGGACTTCAAGGCAGTGGGACCGCCAGAGTTTAAAGGCACCATGAACCCGATAGAAGCTCAAACCTGGGTTATGGAGATGGAAAAAGTTTTCGACGTCGCCAGAGTCAGAGAAGACCAGAAAATCGCCTATGCAACGTTCATGCTAAAATTCGAGGCCAGCTATTGGTGGCAAGCGAATAAGGTCCGGGGAGGTGAAGGTGTGATTACCTGGGAGAGGTTTAAAGAGATGTTCTTCGAGATGTACTTTCCGACCAATTCGCAAAATCAAATGGAGGTCCAGTTCCTGGAGCTGAAACAGGGGAATATGTCCGTATCGGAATATGCGGCGAAATTCAATGAGTTGGCTAGGTTTGCCACGTATCAAGTGCACACCGATCAGAGGAAGGCAAGGAGGTTTGAACAGGGCCTGAAGCCCTGGCTGTATAGCAAAGTGTCAATGTTCCAATTGAACACTTTTGCTGGGGTGTTGGAGAAGGCCATTCTAGCTGAAGGCGGGAGTGACGCTGTTACAAAGTACAATCAATACTAAAAGAAGAAAAAGAGTGAGGGTGAAGGAGTTAACAAGGCTAGTGGTAGCAACATGGGAGGGAGTAATAATCAGAAAAGAAGGTGGAATGATAACTCATCAACTGGGAATCAGCAAGGAGGTCAGAAGAAGAGGATCGAAGCTTGTCCGACCTGCGGAAAAGCTCACCTGGGGGTCTGTATGAAGGAAAAACGAGTATGCTACAATTGTGGTCAGGAAGGCCACATAGCACCGAACTGTCCGAACCCAAAGAAGGGCGCTTGTTTCACTTGCGGCTCAAAGGACCATCTGGCAAGGGACTGTCCCAAGAAGGGATCTGGAGGGGCAGGATCAGGAGGGAATAGGGGAAATAACGGTGGAAGTGCTCTAACTATCACGGGACCAACCGCAACCAATCGACCAACCACCAGGACCTTCAACATGACCGTGCAGGATGCTGTACAGTCTCGCGATGTGGTGTCAGGTATCATTCCGATTAATAAAGTTAATGCTTATGTACTATTTGATTCGGGTGCTACTTGTTCATTTATATCCGATGACTTTGCTAAGAACTTAGAACTTACTATGGACGAGTTAGAATACCCCATGAACATAGAGATTGCGAATAGAGAAGTGATCCGTGTTAAGTATGTACACAAGAACTGTAGAGTAGATATTAAGGGTAACATTATGAACGTAGATCTTATCCCGATTAGACTTGGGGAATTCGATGTTATTCTGGGAATGGATTGGCTAGTCAATTATGGGGCTATAATTGATTGCCAGAGGAAGTGTATCAACCTTATGACCCCGTCAAAGGTTGTGTTTTATGGAAGTAAATAGCCTAGACAATCGAGTTGTCTGACGATGATGCAGGCCAGGAAGTTGTTAAGACAAGGCTATGTAGGATATTTAGCCTACATAGTCGATAGTCGTAAAGAAAACCCGAAAGTGGAAGATATACCAGTCGTGAGGGACTTCATTGACGTATTTTCGGATGATCTGCCAGGACTTCCGCCAGACAAAGATGTTGAGTTTGTGATCGATTTGGCGCTAGGAATGACCCCAATATCGAAGGCACCGTACCGGATGGCTCCGGTAGATATGAAAGAGTTGATGGTACAACTTCAAGAGTTACTGGACAAGAAGTACATCCAACCAAGAGTATCGCCGTGGGGAGCGCCGGTGTTGTTTGTGAAGAAGAAGGACGGGACGATGCGGCTTTGCATCGACTACAGAGAATTGAATAAGGTCACAATTAAGAATAGATATCCATTACCAAGGATCGACGATCTGTTTGACCAATTGAAGGGTGCTAGGTACTTTTCAAAGATAGACTTGAGGAGTGGCTATCATTAGCTGAAGGTGAGTCCAGAGGATGTTCTAAAGACAGCATTTAGGACTCGATATGGTCACTACAAATTTCTGGTAATGTCATTTGGTCTAACGAATGCTCCTGCAGCATTCATGGGCTTAATGAATGGAGTGTTCAAGCCGTTTTTGGACAAATTCGTGGTGGTCTTTATCGACGATATTTTGGTATACTCGAAGACCAAGGAAGAACATGTAGAACATCTGAAGTTAACATTAGAGGCGTTGAGAAGAGAGAAGTTGTACGCCAAATTTTTAAAATGTGAATTCTGGATTGAAAGAGTGCAATTTCTTGGACATGTGATCGACAAGGACGGAATTTCGGTAGATCCCTCTAAAGTAGAAGCTATGATGAACTGGGATCAGCCGAAAACACCGTCGAAAGTGAGGACTTTTCTTAGATTGGCGGGTTATTATAGAAGATTCATTCAGGACTTTTCCAAGATCGCAACTCCGCTGACGAATTTGACTAGAAAATCGGTGAAATTCGTTTGGACGGAGAAGTGTGAGGAAAGTTTCCAAGAGCTTAAGAGGAGGTTGAGTTCAGCACCTGTGTTATCCCTTCCGGACGATACAGGAAATTTTGTGGTTTATAGTGATGCGTCGCATAAAGGATTTGGTTGTGTGCTTATGCAAAACGGCAAGGTCATTGCGTATGCGTCACGATAATTGAAAGACTATGAGAAAGGGTATCTGAAAGACTATGAGAAAGGGTATCCGACCCATGACTTGGAGTTAGCTGCAGTGGTATTTGCTTGAAAATTTGGAGACACTATCTCTATGGGGAGAAGTGTGAAATATATACAGACCACAAGAGTCTGAAATATATTTTTACACAGAAGGACTTGAATATGTGCCAGAGAAGGTGGCTGGAGTTAATTAAGGACTATGACTGTGAAATCTTATACCATCCGGGTAAGGCTAATGTGGTTGCCGATGCCTTAAGCAGAAAGGGTCGGGAGAAATTGATGATGTTGACTGCTCAGGAGGAGCTAATTTCAGCAATGGAAAAGCTGGAATTGGAAGTGAAGTATCTGATGGAGATTGTAATACCCGAGAATTTCCATATATTATTAAATAAATATATTAATGGAAATGAGAATTTATTTGAATATAAATGATTTTGTGTTATGAGATGAATTAATTCAATTATATATAATTGAATAATTATAATAATTGAGAAATTGGTGGAGTTTGTGATAAACTCGTTGATTGCCTTGTGTGGCACAGTGACGTAATATAAGAATGATTATATTAATTTAAGCGAACAATTAATCTATATTAATTGTTAATCGAAGAATATTAATTAACTGTTATAAAATACTAATGAGGATTGATTAATAATATGTGATTATTATTGCAAGAAACATAATAATAATGAGCAACGTGTTTATAAATATAATAAGATTTATATCAAAGTGATAGTTAATCATATAAAGGTTAATTAAATTGTTATGGAGGTTAACAATTATATTGATTGATGTAGGATATGTGTATATTATTAATTAATATTCAATTTATAAGATGAGAAATTATATGTGCAAGCATGCGAATTAAATGTATAGTAACTATATGTTATGATATGTGTAGGTGGCAAATGATGTGTGGATATACATTAAAATAATGTATCATGGATCTATTATAAATAATTGTTGAGTAATACAATTTAATAATATATGATATAATGTAATGTGGTAGTATCCGATTGTATTATATCGGTAAGATAAAATGTACATAGATTATATGTATTCAAATTGCATTTATTACATTATGGGGTGAACATTGTAATTATAACCTAAGAGTACATATAATATATAACATAAGTGTAGCATATAGTCCATTTGTAAGAATGCTGAGATTTGCTTAGCTTGTCCCAATATGATAGTCACTATCTCTTCACACGTGAAATGCATCATGAAGCTAGCCTACTCCTACCTTCTCAAACTCAGCAAAATAGCAATGATCATTGCAAGGGGAGTGCCCTCAATAGTGTAAGCCAACTGCTAAATACCAACTCTCCCATAACCACCATGCAATCCTCTCTTCCATTAGTTCAAAATGATGAGCAAAGCTATGGACTGAATAATGGATTCTCTATAAATAAGCTCTCCTCATTCTTCAGTTCTTTTGCTGAGCATTTTGGCTAAGTGAGACTAGAGAGCATATATATATATATATATCAGTGTTATTGAGATAGCAGCAAGCTTAAATCATTTACAGAGGTATAAATCCTCTTCGTGTCTTCATTTTCATTTTCTGTCAAAAGAACTCCATTGTTGTTCTCTGACTTTTGTTGAAATTCTTGATTATGCCAAATTGGTTCATGATTGGTTTGTAGAACCCTTATATTGTTGTTATATGAACATACACACATGATGGAACCACTGAATAGTCCTTTCATTTCCATTGTTCCTCTTCAATTTCTGTAAATACATGAAATTCGTAAATTAGTTAGAGTTCATGAAATTGGGAATTGATAATTGCTATTGGCTATTATATAAGCATATATGTATGTGTTAGTAAGTTAAACAAGTCTAATAGCGTCTGGGTATGTTGAAATCGATGAAATGGAAGGTTTTGGGTCGGTTTTCGCTGCCGTCTGAACAGGAAAACTGCCTCGACGCAGCAGCGCCGCAGCCCGCGCAGCAGCGCCACACGCGCCGCAGCCCGCGCCGCAGCGCCGCACGCAGCGTCACTCGCGCCGCAGCGCCAGTAGTGCCGCGCCGCAGCGCCAGCCTCTGTGTTCAGTTTTCTGCATTCTGCAACAAAACTGTTATGTACCAATTGTTTGATTTTTGTTTAAACAAGCATGGGAGCATGATTAATACATATATATAAACCTAATGAGGCAATGTAAGCATGTTTTAGTATATTAGCATGCATGGTTAACCAAACGACACATAGTTTGGAAACGAATTTAAAGTTTCATAAAGGACGTTAACATATATAAAGCATGTTTACACACTGACCTTGCAAGCACGTTAGTACCACCTAGAGACACATGAAGTGCATGTTAGCTTATCTATATTGGTTCCGTAATAAAATATGAACATGTGAACCTAACTAGTGCTCATTCCTAACAAGAATAGAAGTTTGAAGGTGGATATGATCATGTAAATGCTATATAGTCATTTTGACGTTATGAGCATGTTTAGATAGCCTTGAAATACATGAAAAGCATGTTAACTTACATATATAGGTTTCATAGGGAAGCATGAACATGATAGACCTTATTAATGAACTATACTAACAAAGTATAAGCTTTGAACGTGAACATTGGTATGTTATGACGAGAATTAGAATTTGACATTTATGGACACATGTGATAGTACTCTTAGACTCATTCATGTGTCATGCATATATATATACCATGATTAGTTGCCATGATTAAAGTTTAGCATGAACAAAGCATGTTTTCAAGATAATAACAATGCTAGCTACATATATGCAATACGAGTACTCATGAGCATGACTAATACAAGTTATATGAATATCTTATGTGTTTTAAAGCGACCATGTTAGACCATATGAGTTCGTGTCCTTGAATGGCTTTAAGTATTAACTTAAGAACCTATACCATGTACGATTGGATTTGGAAAAGTTATACAAGCATGAAAGTATCCTTTAAATATGAATACATGCTACGTGATATTATATGATGTTACTTGAACCCGATTTTGACGGTTAACTTAAGGAGATGCCGTAACTTGCTAAAATGAAATATATTTAGTATTGATTGTGGTCTTATGTGATATTAATAATATGCAAGCATGTTTGCAAATTGTTGAGATCTTATATAATATGAGAATGCGTTTAAACTCTAAAGAAGGAACGTTAAGGATAGAAATTATATTCTATATAACTGTGTAGCTAGGTAAAACTTAGCTTATGTGTTGATCGTATATTCAAAGAGAAAATGTGAAGTTAAATTATATGACTAATGAATATCATATATATACGTAACTGTATTACGATAGGAATTCGAAAGTGTTGATTTGCTTTTCGTGAATAAACTACGCTAAAGGCAAGTTCTCTTACTTACACTCTCTTAAAGTGCAAGTATCCTAACCGACGCATTTACTTTATGCAAGGAAAGCTATGATTGTGAAAGTTTCCTAACTTATACTCTTTTACTATGCAAGTATCCTATCTTGTGTATTGCGAACTAGTTTCCTATTTAATCGGTTGAATCGAATTAGCATACTTGAACTCTTATTTCATTAAAGCTAGTATTCATGTTGAACTTAGTATTGTTCTTGAATATTGTGAAAGTGTCTATGCCATTTGATTCGGCTAGACTTATATTATTGAAAAGCGACCCAAACTAATTGATTGGTGCGGGATCTTGTATTTGACTGAGAAGAACAACCTTCTTTGAAGGGAATATATAATTGTCGGAGAACCGACGTGCACACTTGAGTATGGTTGATTGTTATGCATAACAAGGGTACTTTAGGCTGATCACCTGTTGTACCTGTTTTTGTTGGATTTTCAGTTTATTACTGTCAATTCTAGTAGAAGTTCATAGTCCGTAGTGACTACTCAGTATTCAATTATTTGAAATCTTGAATTGACTTATTATTGAATCATATTGATATTATCCTGTCCTTAGCGACTGATATTGAGAACTATTGATATTCTTGTTATTCTTGAACTATCAAATCTTGTTATACCCTTTCGAGAATTGAGAATCTTATTACTCACCCTTATTGTATATTACTTGCTGGGCAATTTGTGCTCATTCTTGCTTTCCCTAAAACATTTCAGTTAAGGCAGAGCATGGTGAACCTTCGGGCGTTGATAAGGGCAAGGGCAAAGCTACCAACTAGCTTATGTCTGTTATGTTTTAAATATATTAATATTGTATGAAGATGATGTAGTAAGACTGGATTTGATTATGTTTAAGCTTAAGTTAGATTATGTAATAAGTCGTTAACTGATATTATTATGTAATCTATTAAGTACTGTAGGTTGCGAGACTTGGGGGAATAATTATAATAAATTATTGTAAATTATTCTAGAATAGATTTTCCGCTGTGATCGTATGATATTTAATTATTATTATTGTGATGTATTACCATGAGCACGTGATGAACCGAATTCGAGAGACCAAGTGGCGGTCCTGGAATTTGGGGGCGTCACAGAGATTGACGAGAAGTTATTTCAGATGCAAACTGGTACAACCCTATTGGATAAAGTTAAGGAAGCTCAACTTCAGGACGAAGAATGTAAAAAGGTTAAGAAAAAGATATCTGAAGGAACCGAACCGAGATTCAAGATAGACAGTGAAGGACTACTGAGATTTGAGAACAGAGTTTGGGTACCGTCAGTGCCAGAGATTAAGGATGACATTTTGAGCGAGGCTCATAGCTCACGATATTCGATTCACCCCGGTAGTACCAAGATGTACCAAGATCTTCGACAGCACTTCTGGTGGCCGAATTTGAAACGAGATGTTGCTGAGTGTGTTGGAAAGTGTCTAACCTGTCAGAAAGTGAAAGCAGAACATCAGAGACCGAGTGGTTTGCTACAACCCCTGGAAATCCCAGAATGGAAATGGGAACACATTACGATGGATTTCGTGGTTGGCCTTCCGACGACTCAGAAAGGCTACGACGCAGTATGGGTTATCGTTGACCGACTGACGAAATCGGCACACTTTCTTCCGATCAAAATCAGATTCAACTTAGATCAGTTGGCAAGGTTATATGTGAAAGAGATTATTTCGAGGCACGGAGTTCCGGTGTCAATTGTTTCCGACAGAGATCCTCGCTTCACATCAAACTTCTGGAAGCGACTACAGGAATGCATGGGGACACAGTTGAGAATGAGTACGGCTTATCACCCTCAGACAGACGGGCAGAGTGAAAGAACGATCCAGACATTGGAAGATATATTGAGAGCATGCATCATGGATTTTAAAGGAAATTGGGATGATCACCTACCGCTTGTGGAATTCGGTTACAACAACAGTTACCACGCTAGTATTGGCATGCCGCCGTACAAAGCGTTGTACGGAAGAAAATGCAGAACTCCGCTATACTGGGATAAAGTTGGCGAGAGACAATTGCTAGGTCCAGAGTTGGTACAACAGACAGCAGAGATAGTCAAAGTGATCTGGAAAAGACTGGTAGCCGCTCAGGATAGGCAGAAGAAATACGTCGATCCACACCATAAGAACGTTGAGTTTGAATCGGGTAGCTATGTGTTCTTGAAAGTCTCTCCTTGGAAGGGAAAGATCAGTTTCGATAAGAAGGGGAAATTAAGCCCGAGGTTCATTGGACCCTTTGAAGTACTGCGAAGGATTGGAGAAGTTGCGTATGAGGTAGCCTTACCTCCGGCGCTCGAGAATGTCCACAATGTTTTCCACGTTTCATTTCTACGACCCTACAAACCCGATTACAAGCATGTGATTGATTATGAACCCCTACATTTTGAAAAAGACTTATCCTATGAAGAAATTCCTGTTCAAATTGTTGAGAGAAAAGAGCATGTCCTTAGAAACAAAGTTATACCTTCTGTTAAGGTAATTTGGAGGAACAACAATGCTGAAGAAGCTACGTGGGAACTCGAAGAGCATATGATGAAGAATTACCCAGATTTATTTACTTAATTTTTTGTATATGTGATTCTGGGGACATAATCTTTGTAAGGGGAGAGAATGTAACAGGACGAATTTTTAATTGAACCGTGATTCTGGGGACAGAATCCTTTTAAGGGGGGAAAGATGTGACGAACAAGATTTTTGTAATTTAAATTGAATATTTATTGAATTAAATAAATATTTTTTTATGATTTAATTATTGATTTAAATAATTAATTGATGAAATTGTGGTAGATTAATTTAATTATATGTGTCACGTTAGTTAAATTAATGTGGTGAATTTTTATATTCAAAGTATGTATTTAATTGAGCTTATTTGATTAATATATTAATTAATAAGCATAATGTTATTTTAATTAATTTAAATAATTAATTAGAGATTTAATGATTTGGCATAATTAATGAATGAGAATTTTAATTATGTGACTATGTGATTTAATATGAATTTATGCTATTTTATTTAAGTGATTTAAATAACATTATTTTATTTAATTGGGTGTGACATTAAAACTATATTATAATGCTTTAATTAAATTAATGGGAAAGTAGATTATAAGGGGCAAACAAACAAGGCCCTAAGGGGAGTTGCACCAGTTAACCCATTACGGATTAACTGACGCCACTCACCCATTAGTCGTCCACTATACATATTATACGTATTACTCTATACGTATATCATATACACCAGTTTTATATTTTATATATTATAAACGTCAGAGAACTTAGAGAGATTAAGAGAGAAAATTGAGGAAGAATTGATTTGGAGAAGAGATTGAAGAATTAAAGTTCATATCATTATCAAACAGAGTTAACAAGGGTATAATCCTTCATCTCAAGTTTTATTACGTTAGTTTATTTTTCAAACCCAACTCCAAACTCTCTGTATATGATTTTGGTGACGAATACTTAAGATGTAATCATATATGTGTTATTGTATGATTATAACATGTTTTGTATTTGGTATGAATGAATTAAAATAATCAAATTCATGTAATTAGGCCTTAATTGGGTTTTCAAAATTTTACAGAGTTTTTTCATTTACGAGCTTTAAAAATTCTCTGTGAATGGAAAAAATTGATATTTGTTCATTATATGGCTATATTTGTGTTAATATGTGTTTATAACATATTATATGCCATATATGCATAACTTTCAGTGATCACACCATGGAATTTTGTTGATAATTGGGTTTTCAAAAGTTACAGAGTGTAGAAATTGTACATATGGCCCACATGGCCCTTACGTACAAAATTTACACGCCTTATACGTTTATTTAACTTAAATTGATACTTGCATGTAATTATGTACATTTAAACGAACAAAATGGAAGTTAAACGAACGGATTCGGTGATATAACGAATCCGTAACGTTGAATTTCTTGTTTTCCTTCAAAACTTTACAAAATATTGAAAACAGTGAAAATAGATGCCTTGGATTGTGTAAATACGTGATTTAAAATGCTAAGATCATGCTAGAAATGTTATATAATGTTTCTGTGGAGTTTTTACATTATGGGTAGCCTTATAATTCATTACGTTAGTTTAATTTGGATTTATTTGGGCTACTCTATGTGTTCATCGCGAACCAGGGAGTGCACCAGCAGGGGGACCCGCCCCAGCGGGTGTTTATGGGCATTAGGACCCGCCCCAGCGGGTATAAGGGCTGTCCGGGAGCCTTTTTTTTTGGTTTCCGAGACTGTTTTGACCTCTTGTAGTAAAATAAGCATAACGTTTTCATACAAACTCCGATTAAGGCGATTCAAGATGATTCGGAAAGATAACGAGTAGACCTTCAACTTTCATTCTTTAAGTTTTTCAATTTGAAATTGTTAAAATTGGTAAAAATGGCCATCTTTGTGACTGATGTGTATTCGGAGGCAATCGGAGGGCTTCGGACATGCACACACACACACAAGTGTAGTGTTCTCGATAATAAAAGATGTTGTTTTAAGTTACATACATGAATATTATATGATTTGAAGTTCATGATTAATAAATTAAGTTATTGACATGTATAAGATAATGTGAAGGTTCAAGTTAACAAACTAAGTGCGAACTTGAATATCGTAATTGTAAAACTTGATTATGATTGTTTAAAGGGCTATACATGTGTGATATGCATGTTGTGAGTTTACATTCATGTTATGTGGTTAGCCATTGAGTAATATTATAAACCAAGTTGTAAGTCGAACTTAAGTGAATAGTTCAACAGTTAAACATGGTAGTTATGACAACTAATCGATGTCGTATACATAATGTAATGTGTAGGACGTTGAGGAAGTGAATTGTAATTATATTTGTAGCTTGTGCAAGAGGCAAGTATCCTATCCCTAACTTATTGATTTAGCCAGTTCCCTAAATTCTAATTTATTCATTTATTAAGTCTTAGACTTGTGTTTCTATATCAAGTAAGCTCGTGTTCTTAATTGTTCCAGTTCGAAATTCATATTACATATTGTAACTCTTTTAAAAGCATGATTCAGTTATACAATACTTATTCGATTGTATACTCTTGAGATTTATTATTCAAGTTGAATATCGATGTTATTGTTGAACCTTATAGGACTAGTGAACCCTTATTGATTCGACTAGTCCATAGTTGATGAACGTTCTAAATTCTAAAATACTTATTGAGCTTATCCAAACCAAACTTCCTTTGGTGCGGACTCTGATGTCAAAACTGAGACTGAACAACCCTGTCAAAGGGGAATTATTTACGCTTTAGCGTTGAGATATTGTGCACAGTATGGTACTAAGGGCTGATCCCCCTAAGTACGAGAAGTAGAGTCCATAGTCTTATGACTGTTAAAGGTTTAAAGTATAAACACTTTACAACCTAGGACATAGTTCAAGGTCTTATGACCCTCAGATGTTATCTTGATTCCTGTTATTTATCCTCGAGTCAAAAGTTGAGTTTTTTTTTTATTCAGATGTCTTTGATTCACTCGCATGTTATTATATTGTTGTCATATTATTATACTTGTGGGCAATCGTGCTCACTCTTGCGTATAATAACATTGCAGTTAAGAACGAAAGGTCCAACGAGCCTTCTACTAGCAAAGGCAAGGGCAAGGTCAACAAGTGATGAAGACTTGTTGTTTATTTTATATGTTTATGTTTCAGCTCTATGTTAAAGTTGTGTAAGACTATTTAATTGTTTATGTTCCGCACAGATGTTTAAGGTTAGTATTACCTGGGATTGATGTATTTATTTTCAGATGTTGTAAACCCATAAGGGGAGGATTATTTTTATTTATTTCATGGTTTGCATTTTTATGGATAGATAGATAGATGATATTTGTACAGTGAACACCAAGTCCCGTGGAAATTGAAGTACCCGGATTTGGGGGTGTCACATTAAAAGTGATTAATATTTTGTGCATGCTCAACAAAATGCTAACTAGTTTCGTATGTCCGGTATCTAAGAAGTTAGTATATTGCCAGGCAAGTATTATTGATATTTTGTTTAACCTTTTGCATGTTTTATGGAATGAACATATATATTATATTGGGTTATTCAAAAAGCAGTATAAAATATGTGGTGGTTAGAGTCATGATATATGCTGGGTATGTTGCTTTGGAAATGTATTTCTCCTCAAAAATATGTATCCGAATTTAATTGGGTTGATACACTTGGAAGAAGATTGATTATAATTGATTTGTAAAGTTTGGATAATGACTATCTTGAAAAAGTAACTTGATGATATTTCGGAATTGATATGTGTTTTAAGTGTTGTATTTGTTCAAATCACTTTAGTAGATTATCTTTGAAGAAGTCAACTTGCTTATGCCTTGGGACTTTAAGATCATGATTATCCTGGTTAAAGAGTAGATATTAATTACGGAACTAACCTTCCTTATAGTTGGTTTTACAGTGTTTAACGTGAAGGAACAGAATTGAGATTTTCACGGATTTGGTTAAACTAATTATCTTTTATCTGAATGCTCTTGTATCTAACGGAAACTTGATTTTTATTAGCAACGGGACTTGATTGTTAACGGATATATTTTTAAGGCTATAAAATCAAATGGGTTATTAGTGTTAGATACAACACTTGAATTAATTATTGCACTCGTACACGTGAAAAGCTATCATATTATTTTCGGTGCAAATTCTCGGTTGCTGTGCAATTAATATTCAGATTATTTTCAGCAAGTTTTCATGAGCTTAAAACTGGTGATATCTATTTTACTCTTTGATCATTGCATTCATTAGTTGAGCCTTGCATTGTTAAATTGATTATTTTCTTTGATCATTAGACCTCTATATTTGTAATCTTATATTTTTAGACTAAGTGTTGTCTAAAGGAATTTAATCCGGGTAGATTAAGGATTGTTTACAAATAGGTTCAACGAAGCATAGATGCTTAAGGAGTACATTGGTGCACAAGGAGCAAAAGTGCTCAAGTGAATTATTGTAATTCAAGGTTTTGAATTGTTTTGTAAAAAGAGTCAATTTAAAGAAATAAATTGAGTCTCCAATACTAGTTGGTATTGGACGTGGACTAGGCTATTATTATAGAGGGTAATAGCTGAACCATGTAAAAATCTTGGTGTTCATATTTTTAATTGTTTTATCTTATTTACTCACAAAAAGATATTTAATTATTTTTGATAAATAAAAATTAAGCATTTTCATTATCATAAGATAAATTGTTGACACTAAGAGTTTTTACAAAGAAATCAATTAAGCTAGTTATTTTTTCATTAAATAACAAGAGTAAAGTTTTAATTCAGCAAACCGTATTTATCCAGCACGCTGCATTAGTTAATATAGTAAGCTGAATTCAGTAGTTGTTACTTAAGTTGAAAAATTGGTCATAGTTGTTACTACATTTATTCAACCCCCCCTTCTAAGTGTGCCTTATCTGAATTTTAGTAATGAACCTTTTGTCTATTTGAATTGAATTTATTTATCTCTTTGGTTGGCACCATATGGGTTGGTTCAATAAATATACTTATTGTGCAATTTGCTAAGGAATTAGTGATTGTTTGGTATTCTATGAGGATTGGAAATGAATCATAGATTTAGACCATTATATGTTGGCATGTGTTTGTGATTTGTCTGTATGGACTGCATAATTTGCCTATAGGATAGGAATATACCTATATGTCATGTGTGACCTATCAAGAACCTTTGCTTAATTCTTTGTCAGGGATAATTTGCTTAGGAATGAGTGGTTATTTCCCTAGCTTGGATGTTCCTCTATTTCCATTCCCTTCTGGGTGGATTAGAGAGGATATGCTCATATCTCCTTTGGAAGAGGTGTGTGAGTACATGTAAGTTCTTGGTCGACAATCCATCTTGACCATTTAGACCATAGAGAGATAGTTAGGAGATTTGAGGAAACATAGCACACCTAGTGTTCGATAGAATGCTAGTGTGTGGTGATATTATAATCTTAGCTTGAAGACCCTTAGATACCTGTCTTCATCCATTTCCCTGTTTTGGTAGTTAGTTTAATTACAAATCTTTCAATTTATTCTGTTCAGACCTGACTTAGGAGATATAAAGTCGATGCTTGGCCTAGTTTAGAAGTAGTTCCTCATGGGTTCGATACTTAACTTATCACTGTATTACTTGTTAGACCATGTATACTTGCACGTGTGTAGTGATCGGTTCGTCGACTCAACAAGTTTTTGGCGTCGTTGTCGGGGAACTATTTATTCTAATATTGTCCAACCTTGATTTCAATCAATTTCGTCTTGATTTGATCTTGTATAGTAGTATTTAATTTGTTTTTTATTTTTAAGTACTTTTAGATATGGAATCTAATTATCAATGGTCTTTTGAGAGGACGTACCAACTGTTTTCTCAGAATGCCTACTGTCAGACTGAAGCTGACTATGAATTGACGTACTTTCATCCTGATGTTCACAAGTATCAAAATTCTTGGGATTACAGTCAAGAGCAGTGCTATGATCCGAATTTCTCCTATCCAACAGAATATGAATATCAATCTCCGTCGCCGAATGAATATGCTTCTACTTTGGAAGAATTTCTTTCCATGAACTTTAAGCAAGAAGATGAGAAAAGGCTAGAGGATTTCATAACCAAATTCATAGAGCAGAATGAAGTTCGGATTGCGAATCAAGAAGCTTCATTGTGGAACCAAGAAGCATCATTGAGAACCCTCGAGATACAAATGGGGCAAATTGTCAATGCTATCTTGAATCCGCCGCAAAGCAATCTACTTCCCATTACTGATCACAACGAGGAAGCTAGAGAGCATTTTAGGGTGGATATGCAAAGAAATGACAATAAATTTCATGAAGTGATAGAGGAAGAGGTTGATGAGCTTTTGGAACAACCGAAGATATCTGAGGTCGATATTGAGACGATCATAGTAGAGTGTGTGGTCAAGATTGATGAAAAGGCTAGAATCACGCTCGAATCTATGGCAATTCCAAGGGATTTAATAATGTATGAAGAGCGCTTCCACTTCAACAAATATGGTGAATTAGTGAATAATTCAAGTTTGGAGCGATTCTTTGTGCCGATGGATGAAGTGGAATACGAGGCTCGCCAATTGGCCATGTCCGCCGAGATTATTAAAGAAAAGACAAAGAGGCGGCATGAGAATGTTTTCTTTGCTTATGAGCCGGATTGAAAGTAACTGCATATAGTTAAGCTAACGACTGTAAAGCAAGCGCTTGATGGGGAGGCACCCCCATCTCTGTATCATCCTTTTACTTTTCGTACTTATGTTTGTGAATATAACATTTCTTTTATTATATTTTAATTTAGTACTATGAAAGTATATCTTCATGTTTGTATAGTATATTAGGCTGTATGTATGCTAGTATATTAGTCTTAAGTTGTATAGAAGTTTTATTTATATGTGTTAATTAATGGGCATTGCTGAAACAGGAAAATTTCTAAAAAAAATCAAAGTTGCAGAACTGGCGCCGCAGCACCAGTGCTAGGCCAAAAAGCCGGTGACGCAGCACCAGCTCAGGATCTAAACTCTGCTTAACCAGCGCCGCAGCGCCAGCCACAGAACAAAAGCCAGCGCCGCAGCGCCAGTAGCAAATTTCTGTTTTTAAAACAGCCAAGCTTGGCAGTTTTAAGGCCATTCACTCCTATTCGCTCGACAGAAAAGCCCTAGCCCTTCAAGAGAGTTCCAAAGCAAAACTTTCCCCCCTAAAATATCAAGTAACCATCAACTTAGGCCTCAAATTCTAATTGTGGTTCTTCCATTACATCAAAAGAGATCTCCATTCAAAGGTTTTTTAACCTAAGGTTCTCAAGTTTGAAGGTAAATTGGAATTTCTTTCTCACAAGGCTTTTGAGTTGGGTTTTGCTTCTTATTTTTGTTAGGCCATCTTCTTCTTCTGCTTGGGTTGTGAATTTCCACTGAAGGAAATTCTGGATTAAGCCTAGTACAAATAAGGTGCTATCTGAGCCAAGGTTGAGTTGCACACGCCAGCTGTTTGTGAAAATTCCTTTAAGAAATTTGCAAGGTTTTTGGCTAATTTAGACACGAAGTTGCTGCGTTGTGCTAGAGAGATTACTTGGTGGTATTCAAGAAGAATCTTGAATTGAAATTTCTTTAAACTATTACTTGATTTGGTGGATATTTCTTGAAACGGTGAAAATGACTTCAAATCGTCAGAGGCGAATCATCGAATCTAGTTTTGTCAGTCAAGAAGCTTGGAATAGGTACAGGCATGACTTTTGCACATGAAACCTAGTGCCGGAGAGCGAGTTTCGGCTGGACCATCCTCAGTATATCAAATTACGGGCGATGATTATGGAGCGAAAGTGGATGGATTTCACTAGACAGCCGGAGACGACCATTGTTCCATTGGTTCATGAATTCTATGCTAATATGAACGAAGATGGTCCTGCTGTGGTTACGGTTTGAGGGAAGCAAGTGGCATATGATAGTAAGACCATCAATGCTTATTTCGGGACGCTGAATTTTGATGGAATTAACTACCCCAAACCGGGACATCGTGGCTATGAATTGACTGCTATTCTTGAGAGGCTTTGCAAACCCAAAACCGAGTGGAAAGTTTGTGCATTAATTGGTGAAGAGATGAATTTCCCACAGAAGGCACTTAATCCATTTGCACTGGGATGGTATCAATTCATGTGTGCAAAACTCCTTCCTACTCTCAATATCCGTGATGTGTCCAGAGAGCGAGTTGTCCTCTTGCTGGATATCATCACCGGATTGGACATTAACATTGGAGTTGTTATTCAAGAATCAATTGAATGGGCAAGTTTAGAAAACACATTTCGTGAGCTTTTGCACCCATCATTGATCACTAATTTATGTCAGCGAGCAGGAGTTCGATGGGGAGAGGATGATGTTACTGTGCCTCCCGATCCAGTTATCTGTGGGCCATTTTTTGCACCGCTAATTAAAACTGAGGCTGGAACTTCTCAAGTGCCTATGATGGGGTCTTCTTCACAGGGATCAGGGGTTGACATTCTTACTTCTATTAACCTCCTGCGATAGAGCCAATATGAAAATGCTCAAAGGCAAACGAGGCACATTGCTGCTTTCGCTCAAATACAAGAAATTTTGATGCAATATCAGGCTGGGATCGCTAGCACTATGGAGGGCATTTACACATATTATGGAGGCGAGAATCTTGGCACCTTCTATGAATTTCCAGAGCCTCCTATTTTCCCACCATTCCCATCACCATCTCCACCTACTGAAGATCCTTGAAGCTAAAGAAAGCTCCGCCTCATTTCTCCATACTAAGCCAATGAGGGCATTAGCCCACTCAAGTTTGGGGGTGTCTGATAAGTGGTTTTATGACCATTTATTCGGATAGTAACCAGCTTGTTTCGTTGCTTAAACTCGAGTATTCTTGTGCTTTTAATATATTTTTCCTTTGTTTTGCATTATTCATGTTTAGGAACTCTCCGAGTGCAATTTGAGCTAAAAAAGGACAAAAGATGCTAAAAAGGGGCAACGTACAACAGAAGGCTTAAGGCATGATGGCATGATAGGGCAGATGAGTGTTGCTTGTAATGTGCAAGTGTGCAAGGAAAGAGAAACCAATTGCAGCAGCAAAAAGAAGCCTTGCACTAGCAACATTACAGGTGTCGCGCGGCCGCGCTAGCATAACAAAGCTAGCCCGCGAGCCCGCGCCGATCCCCAGAGCTAGAGCCCCAACTTCAGCAGCCGCGAGGCCGAGCCAGGAAATAGGCTTGGGCGCGCTTGACTGCGCCAGTCAGCATGTTGGCCAGATTTGACTTTTGCTTAAATGAAAGGGAGAAGGCAGAGATATAAGGGCTTCTTGACTTGTTTTTGTGGAGGATCTCCAATAAGGAGAAAACAAGGCCTTAAGCCCTAGCTTTTCCATTCCTTTCTCTTTTCATTTCTTGTTTAGTTAGATTAGGAGTAGATTAGTGTTAGATTAGTTGTTAGTAGTTTGTTTTCTAGGGTTAGATTAGACTTGATGGTTGAAAAAATTGGAGGACATCAAAGATCCAAGCTTGGAGAAGGAACGCAGATTTGCACTCTCTTACTTTAACTCTCCTTGTTATTCATTTGTATTCGGATGATGTGTATTCCTTTTGCGGATGATATAATTGAGTCATTCATTACTTAAGTTTATTTTGAGATTCCAATGGAACCTTTTGAGTAATTGATATTGATTTGCTTCAGTGTTGGTTATTGTTAATTGCTATGTGATTGTCTATTGCGATTCATGCCTTCATTGCTTAATTACTTAGATAACAATTAATATGATAACCTATGTGGACTTAAAAGATGAAATGTAGGTTTAGATCAAATCGTAATAGCGGCCGATTGTGTGTTTACATGGCGTTAGACATATGATTTGTGCTTAGGATAGACATATACCGAAGCGCCGCTCGTAGTCAATAGAGAACTTGACCTTAATCCCTAATTATTTGTAAACACCATAGACATATAGGGGTTTAGATAATGTGGGTGTCCACGTGTTTTCTATCATCTGTGGATTGCACGTGGTATGGAGTAGGTGCATCGAAGGATGGCCTTCTCTCACTTTCATTTTCTCGGCTAATAGCCATGACGGTTAACTTGACCTAATTGGGAGTTTATTGATTTAGATTAATCATTAGAGAAAATTGGGATCTCATGGCTTCATTATCTGATTTTACTCTAGGAATATTTAGTTTAAGTTTAATTCCTTGTCTAGTTTAATTAGTTTAAATTCATTCTCTTTACCACTCGTTTAAATAAGACTGAGATGATTATGTGCTAGTGCTTTGGCGACCCTTTATCCGTTATTTCCTCGTGGGAACGATATCTGTACTTACATTTATTACTTGTTGACCGTGTATACTTGCACGAATATATTGATCGTTAAAATGACTAACAAGTTTTTGGCGCCGTTGCCGGGAAATTAATTGGATAAATGTTTGCCAACATTAGTTTAAATCAAATTAGTCTTACTTTAAACATTTTATTTTTATTTTTGTTTAATTCTCTTCTCATATTCTCTTTTCAGGTACAATGGACTTAAATTTCTATCCATGGAACTGTACAAGACAAGAGCAACCAAGGGAAGCAAGCACTGATGGACTCGACCCAATTGCCACACTCTCAGCACAGTTAGAGGAGCTCTCGAGAAAGTTGGATACTGTTTTAGTCCAACAGAGTCGAGAGCCAGTAACTTCATATGACTATGGTGTTGGAGCTTATATGAGCCATCAGGAGCCTATCAGTTATGGACAGGAACAGTATGGGGGTGGTTATTCCTACACCGAACCTTATCCTACTTATCAACAAGATTGGGGGTATTACCCAAACCCTTCATCAGACTACTATCAGGACCAACACTGGGATCCAAATCCCGCATACACCCCATAATGCACCTTCCAGACTCCAGTTTACGAGGCTCAACATAATTTTGAGGGTGACACAAAAAATGTAAGATTGGAGGAAGGAGGTGACATATCACTGGAGGACATCTTGATTGAGCAACAAAAGTCAATCAAGAATATCCAGAACTGGGCAGAGCAGATTAGCAAGGCCTTGATGATAGAGGATGAACAAGGGATGCAAAACCATACTGTGAGCTATCAAGAATAATATGAGCCAAGTCCAACTTATGCACCAGAACCCCCATATCAATCCCCATGTTTACAAGGAGAACAGTCTCCAATGGAATTCATGTATAGGAGCTTAGAAAGCTAAGAGGATAGGCTTAGGAGTCAAGAGCAATCAAGCCAGAACTTCCAGAATCAGATGGCCCTAATCAACAATCCTTTAACAAATGAGCCGCAGTACATGGATCCCGAGATTGAAACTGAAAAGGAAGGATTGGAAAATATGTGGGTAAACTTCATAGCATCAACACAGGAGACCTCAGTTGAGCAAGAGCAGTCAAGTGAGAATCTCCAGAATTGGGCAAATCAGAATAACATGGCCTTGATGAAAAAGGAGTTGATTGAGCAAGGGATACAGACTCAGAATCTTCAGAATCAGCTCTCTCAAGTAGTGGAAGCCGTGAGCAAAGGACCTCAGAACTCTAGTGAGATTCAGTACATGGATTCTGAGGATGAAGTGGATGAGGAGATCTTGATTAAGCAAGATTATTCAAATGAGGATCTTCAGATTTGGGTAGAGTAGATTAGCACGACATTAAGGAAAGACGAGGTATTTAAACAAGAGACAATAATGCATGATCCTGTACCTCCAATGACTGAAGCCGTAAGTTATGATCCCCAGACTACGTGGTGCGATGATATGGGTGCAGAAACTGATAGAGAATCTGAAGTGCAATTGCAACTGGACGATCCGAAGGCAATGGAACAAGAGGAGATAATTGGGGATATGGAACAGTATGAACCAATAGTGATAATCCCCCAAGAGCCTTCTCCACCGATGTTTGAGACTCCAGTCAAGTTTGCACATCCTTGCCCCCTTGGTAGCCACATTATAGAGACGGATCTCAATGACACGAGATATTCCGTAGTCTCGACACCATGGTTGTCAGAAGAAAAGAGAATAGAAGAAGAGTTCGTTGTGTGGTCTATACCTCCATGCCCCGATCATTTCACCTACACAACGAAACCCTTGCCTAGCTCCCTATCCTTCAGGACGGGGAATTCTTTTACTTATCCAATGCTAGGTAATTTAAATCTGCATTCGCTCCTACTGGGAAGCCGCCAAAGTCACACAGCTATTCTGATGGATGGAGGGGTTCTCCAGTATCGTCGGGGATTGGGTAGCAGTGGGCAGACACAGTCGAGCTAGAGGACTATAAATCAAGCGCTAGATGGGAGGCACCCCATCATTTCTCTCTCTCTTTATTTAATTCTCCATTACCTGCTTCCCATCAATTCTCTCTCTATCTCTCTATTTAATTCTCCATTTACATGCTTTTTATCACATTTCCCTCCCCCTCGTTTAATTCTTATTAGTTAATATTTAGTTTAAATTTTTGCATACTGTAGGAATTAGGAGTTCATTGCCTTCATTTTTGAGCTTAGGCATTAGTGCATATCTTTTTGGGACTATAAAGCTTATGGCACAAATTTTGATACAATGGCACATTGCGTTTACGCACTTAGAGAATTTTTTGAGAATTAAAATGCATATATCTTTTCATGTTTAATTCTCTTGATGTAAATAGTTAATATCCTTTTGATGGTTTAATAGGGCTTAATAAGTCTTGCCTGCATGTTTCAGGAGAAAGCTGCTTGGGAACAAAGTTTAAATGCCATAGCCTCTATCCAAGCCTCATTCCCTCTCATCCCAAACCCTCAAGTTACTTAATGAAATCCCCCATCTCTTCCATCTCATTCAATCCCCCCCCCCCCCACTAAAAGCCTTAGTTTTGAAAATCTCCTACCTCCTCAATCTAAAGTACCAATTCCCATCCACCTCATCCTCTCAACCTAATCAATTGAGGCAGTGAGTGTGGGATCATTAGCAGAGCAAGATTGATATTGAGTTAGGTTGGTTCGTTGAGTACAGTGTTGAGCGGGGTTTATTTTGCCAGAGCAGAAAGTGAGACGGGGGAAACTTCTGAGAGGGCGCCACTTCATTTCATGCAGCATCGGAGCCGAATAGGGGAGTTCCTTTCTTTTTACCTTTACCTTCAATGAGAGCATTGAATAGTTTAAGTTTGGGGGTATTGGTTTTATTTTGCATGTAGTGTAGTTATTTCATTGCATTTTGCATATTGTGTTGTTTATATTTGGTTTTGTGTTTGCATATAGTAGTTCATTTCATGTTGTGTTAGTTTATTTAGTGCATATAGGTTGTAAATAGTTAAAAATTTGTCAAAATTTTAAAATTTTTGCATTCTATTTTGCATTCTGTGTTAGGACATTGTGCATGAATCCAGTTTCAATTGGTGAGTTATGTATTTGGCCTATGAAGAAATTGAATTCACTTGATTTTTGAACTGATTTGAGACTTAAGCTTGATTTGAAGGTCATATATGTAAATCATTATCTGTCAGATACTGTGTAATCGGTTAGCACAATAGAGTAACCATCATAACATGCTTAGTTTAAATGTTTACATACTTGTCTTCTGGTGGGAAATTGGTGTTTTAATAGAAGAATTTCAGTTCTCATAAGACAATAACTAGACTGTAAAAAGCTAAGTTTGGGGAAAAACAAGGGTTATGCATGCTAAGCTGGGAGATGGAGCGTAAGACGCACTCCTCTGCGAAAAAGAAAAAGAATAGAAAAACAAGAGAAAAATGCAATGAAAAAGAAAAAAAATAGAATAAACACTTCGGCTACGTCGAGTTCTGTGGCCTTTGATATTCGAGCAAGTAAGCCCTCGGGGTGTCTCTACACCCCAGCGCCTTAAGATCATCTGGTCTGGGAGTCATTGGCCGAAAGCTCGCTACATGGATATCATTGAAGAGCCTAAGAGAACTAGGCATTGCACGGTCGATGGTGTACACGAGAAAGTGCGAATACGCCCTCATGAGATAATAAGAGCTTAATGAAAACCCCCTGTTGACTTTTAACTTTAGTAATGCATGGTCTTGGTTAGAACTTATATGATTTACTGCTTTTTCTTAAGTTAAAACTTGTTTTTCCCCTAAGAAGCATAGTATGTGATTTATTTGTTACAAAGCATGTTTAATGGTTGCTAGGCACACAACGCACAATACATCAGTGCTGACAGTTTTGGATTTGCAAGAATATGCCTTAGGGTCTTTTATTGGGTAGCTTATCTATTCGATTATCTTGTGGTTTTCTGAGGCATTGCTTTGAAAGTTCAATACTGACTGAGACATGGATTCGCATTCATAGTAGTATAGGTTGCATACATTATAGATATTGCATTGCATCTTGTGTTTAGTTTTGTTTTGGTTGCTTGAGGGCAAGCAACGTTTAAGTTTGGGGTATTTTATAAGTGGTTTTATGACCACTTCTTCGGATAGTAACCAGCTTGTTTCGTTGCTTAAACTCGAGTATTCCTGTGCTGTTAATATGTTTTTCCTTTGTTTTGCATTATTCATGTTTAGGAACTCTTCGAGTGCAATTTGAGCTAAGAAAGGACAAAAGATGCCAAAAACGGGCAACACACAGCAGAAGGCTTAAGGCATGATGGCATGATAGGGCAGATGAGTGTTGCTCGCAATGTGCAAGTGTGCAAGGAAAGAGAAACCAAGTGCAGTAGCAGAAAGAAGCCTTGCACCAGCAACATTACAGGTGCCGCGCGGCCGCGCCAGCATAACAAAGCTAGCCCGCGAACCCGAGCCGATCCCCAGAGCCAGAGCCCCAACTTCAGCAGCCGTGTGGCCGCACCAGGATATAGGTTTGGGCGCGCGCGGCCGCGCCAGTCAGCATGTTGGCCAGATTTGACTTTTGCTTAAATGAAATGGAGAAGGCAAAGATATAAAAGCTTCTTGCCTTGTTTTTGTGGATGATCTCCAATAGGGAGAAAACAAGGCCTTAAGCCCTAACTTTTCCATTCCTTTCTCTTTTTATTTCTTGTTTAGTTAGATTAGGAGTAGATTAGTGTTAGATTAGTTGTTAGTAGTTAGTTTTCTAGGGTTAGATTAGACTTCATGGTTGAATTAATTGGAGGACATCAAAGATCCAAGCTTAGAGAAGGAACACAGATTTGCACTCTCTTACTTTAACTATCATTGTTATTCATTTGTATTCGGATGATGTGTATTCCTTTTGTGGATGATATACTTGAGTCATTCATGACTTAGGTTTTATTTTGAGATTCCAATGGAACCTTTTGAGTAATTGATATTGATTTACTTTCGTGTTGGTTATTGTTAATTGCTATGTGATTGTCTATTGCGATTCATGCCTTCATTGCCTAATTGCATAGCTAACAATTAATATGATAACCTATGTGGACTTGAAAGATGAAATGTAGGTTTAGATCAAATCGTAATAGCGGGCGATTGTGTGTTTACATGGCGTTAGACATAGGATTTGTGCTTAGGATAGACATACCGAAGCGCCACTCGTAGTCAATAGAGAACTTGACCTTAATCCCTAATTATTTGTAAACACCATAGACATATAGGGGTTTAGATAATGTGGGTGTCCACGTGTGTTATATCATCTGTGGATTGCACGTGGTATGGAGTAGGTGCATCGAAGGATGGCCTTCTCTCACTTTCATTTTCTCGGCTAATAGCCATGACGGTTAACTTGACCTAATTGGGAGTTTATTGATTTAGATTAATCATTAGAGAAAATTGGGATCTCATGGCTTCATTATCTGATTTTACTCTAGGAATATTTAGTTTAAGTTTAATTCCTTGTCTAGTTTAATTAGTTTAAATTCATTCTCTTTACCACTCGTTTAAATAAGACTGAGATGATTATGTGCTAGTGCTTTGGCGACCCTTTATCCGTTATTTCCTCGTGGGAATGATATCTGTACTTACACTTTATTACAAGTTGACCGTGTATACTTGCACGAATATATTGATCAGTAAAACGACCAACAGTGTCAACTTTACTTTATCAGCTTTCTTTCCTTTATCTGCTTTTGAGATATTATGTTAGGATGCTTTTAGCATGTTTATTTCAGTCTTATTAGTAGTTTTTGGACTGCAAGGTGATATAACTTGCAGTTATAGATATTATTATAAGTTTTTGATGCATAGATCAGTTTGGAATGTTTATTGTTTATTTCTATCCATGCTACTGCTTTATTAGTATAAAGGGATGTTTATCTATCTTTTTGTATCATGATAGCATCCGTGATAGTTTTTGAACCCTATTTTTAGTGTGTACATAATTGGAGGGTTATATTTAGTAAAAAAAATTATTGTGGCCAATGATATGCATGTTATGGCTTTGTCAAAATGGTCAAGCAAGTATTAATGAGTCTTAAATTGCTTTTTAGTTAATACTGCGATTGATCCTATTTACAATTTCGAGCACGTACCAACTGTGATAATTAGTATGTTTCATTTAGACTTAATTGGTAATTTTTACGAAAATTTTTTGGCTTTAGCTCTTGCGAACTTAAGTGAGTCGATGTAGTAAGATTTAGATCCTTATGCAAGTTCGGACACATTCAAGGCCTAATTGCATACAAAATGAAAAAAAAAGAATAAATTGATAAAACTGAGTTGACCAAGTTTGATTACGTGGCCTTTGTTACTCGAGTTAATAGATCCTTAGGGGTGTTTTACACCTAATGCCCTAAAGCCATTTGGTTTGGGAGTCATTGATCAAAAGCTTGCTACATGGGTAACTCTGAATAGCCTAATGTGATTAGACAGTGCACGGTCATGCTTAAGGTTGCATTAAAAATTATAACAGAAAAAGAAAATTCTAGTTGGCTTAAGTTTGACTATGTGGCTAGTTTTACTTGAATTATTAGATTCTGAGGGGTGTTCTATGCCTAGTGCCCTAAAGCCTTTTGGCTTGGGAGTCACTGATCGAAAATTGGTTACATGGGTAACTCAGCCTAAGATAGCTGAATTTTGCACAAGTCAATTCTAGCCGTTATTATGCTAATGCCGGATGGTCTGTTCTTGCATTTGTGTCTTGTTCTGAATTCTTGACGTAACTTGAGCGTTTTGAGTAAGCATTTTCCTTGGTGTAATTGTCTATGTTTTTGAATTATAACTGGTTAGAATAGTTGGTATTCACACACGCACGGATATGGATCAATAGCAGTTTAAACTAGAGATTTGATCGAGCCATGTTTATTGCTTTGCTTCCATGTTAAAATTGTTATTCTTATCCTTGAGGCCGCGATACAAGTACATAGTACTTAGTTGGTTGCGTAGTATAGTTAATTTTATAGAATGTTCGTCATATTTTTGCTTGAGGACAAGCAATGGTTTAAGTTTGGGGGCTTGATAAGTGGGATTTTTACCAACTAATCAGTTACTTTTATACTGTAGAAAAATGCTTGTTCTTATTACTTTATATTATTTTTATAATGCTTTGTTATTATTTTGCGTAATATTTGTTTTGTAGGTATTTTTAGGTCATTTCTAGTCTTCAGGGGCAAAATAGTCAATTTACCAGCCCTGGCGCCGCAGCGCCGCTTCTCAGTACAAACCTGGCGCCGCAGCGCCAGTAACATTCAAAAGATCTGGTCACCTGGCGCTGCAGCGTCCCAAACCTATACAAACTGGCGCCGCAACGCCAACTTAAAGACGGTGGATTAGGGCCAGCGCCGCAGCGCCAGTCCCTGTTTTCAGAAGATATTTTGGGAAATGACCTAGCAGCTGATGGATGTCTATATATAACACTTGGGCTGCCATTTTTGGGGGGAGCTGAACTCCTTAGACTCTTTTCTTCTTTTTGCTTGATAGATTTTTCCTTTGTTTAGTGTTTTCTGGATAATACTCTAGAACAGAAAGAAGCTAGGAAGACATTTCCTTCTCTTTCTTCGTTCTTAGTGTAGCTTAGTTTGTAAATATAGGTAGGGATAGATGGGGATTCCTTGGAGCTCAAGAGCGACATAGCAACAACTGATTGAAGGAGATCTGAAGGGAGTACTTGGAGCTTGAAGAGGCCTTGACAAAGTTTATTCTTCTTTAGTCTTTCCTTTGATTTGGTTATAAATGTTGTATGTTGCTACTTTTGATTAGTTTACTAGCTATGAACTAATTATTGGCTCTAAGATTGTAATGAACCCTTTGTCTATTTGAATTGAATTTCTTTATCTCTTTGGTTGGCACCATATGGGTTGGTTCAATATATATGCTTATTGTGCAATTTGCTAAGGAATTAGTGATTGTTTGGTATTCTATGAGGATTGGAAATGAATCATGATTTAGACCATTATATGTTGGCATGTGTTTGTGATTTGTCTGTATGGACTGCATGATTTGCCTATAGGATAGGAATATATCTATATGCCATATGTGACCTATCAAGAACCTTTGCTTAATTCTTTGTCAGGGATAATTTGCTTAGGAATGAGTGGTTATTTCCCTAGCTTGGATGTTCCTCTATTTCCATTCCCTTCTGGGTGGATTAGAGAGGATATGCTCATATGTACTTTGAAAGAGGTGTGTGAGTACATGTGAGTTCTTGGTCGACAATCCATCGTGATCATTTAGACCATAGAGAGACAATTAGGAGATTTGAGGAAACATAGCACACCAAGTGTTCGATAGAATGCTAGTGTGGGGTGATATTTAATCTTAGCTTGAAGACCCTTAGATACATGTCTTCATCTATTTCCTTGTTTTGCTAGTTAGTTTAATTAGTTTAATTACAAATCTTTCAATTTATTCTTTTCAGACCTAACTTAGGAGATATAAAGTCGATGCTTGGTCTAGTTTAGAACTAGTTCCTCGTGGATTCGATACTTAACTTATCACTGTATTACTTGTTAGACCGTGTATACTTGCACGTGTTTAGTGATAGGTTCGCCGACTCAACACCCACCACCCAGACCCTGCCACGTGGAGCCGCAGGTACAGTGGAGGCTGCCTCTGGTAGAGCCGCTTCCATCAGGTCTATATATATGAGTGCACCCCCAGCTCATTTTATTAGAAAAACGCTCTGGAACTCTGCCCGTTTCGTTTCTTAGCCCTACCACTTGTACTTCAAACCCATATTTTATCACTCTGACACGTAGATAAACTTATATACTACCACATACCAGAAATTAATCGGTAGACACGGACGTTTGAAGCCTACGATTTGGCAAAAAACCCGTGTAGCAGTCCATTGTGAGTATTTTTAATATCAAAAAGTTCCTACTACTTCATTGCGCATTTATACACTTGCACGTTAAGTTTCGTTTTCTGATTATGCTCAAAACTCAAATTCGTGGCCGTTTTTGCTTACATTTTCGTACATTTTAGTACATTTACGCGTTTTCTGGCATTTTTACAGCCCGGATCGTCGATCCGTGACTTTTATTAGCTTATATATATACGTATATATGCCCTTCACCGAACTGGGTTATCTTCCTAGTCCCGGTTTGACTTTTTTTATATATATTTAACTATATATATATGCTAACTTTTCAATTCTGTCAAGCCCGGATGTCAAATTCGTGATAGTTTACTGCTTTTATATATATATATATATATATAAATAAACAATTCTGACTTATTTGTGCCTGGATTTTTACTTCGTGGCCTTTTTATTGCTTTAATATATATATATATATATATATATATATATATATATACATTTCTGTCCAGGCAAATGATAAAATGTTCGTCGTCCTTTATAGCTTTTATATATATATATATATATATATATATATATATATATATATATATATATATTTACATTCTATCTTGGCATGGATCATCTCGTGGCCTTTTTACAGCTTTTATATATATATAGGGTCAGTCTCTCCAACGAACTATAAAAAGCGAACTAAAAACGAACTGGCTATAGCGACGGTTTTTTCCGTCGCTATAACATAGAAAGCCGATTTTATATGTTATAGCGACAAAAAAAACCGTCGCTATAGCCGGTTCGTCATTAGTTCGCTCCCTATAGTTCGCTAAAGAGACGGACCGTATATATATATATATATATATATATATATATTTATATTCTATCGAGCCTGGATCATCCCGTGGCTCTTTTACAGCTTATATATATATATATATATATATATATATATATATATATATATATATATTTCCATTCTGTCCAGCCTGGATTATTCCGTGGCTTTTTATAGCTTTTATAAATATATATATATATATATATATATATATATATATATATTCGTTCCAGTCCGGGCATAGGAATTGACATCTGTCGCCCTTTATTGCTTTCATATATATATATATATATATATATATATATATATATATATATATAAGCTGTAAAAAGTCACGGAGTAATCCAGGTCTGACAGAATAGAAATATATATCTATTTACATTCTAGTCTGGGCATTGGAGTGAAAACCCATCGCCATTTACAGCTTTCATATATATATATATATATATATATATATATATATATATATCTTTTATTCATTGTGATTAGATTGCTGCTGTAAATATTCATCTGATATGAATCAGCGCCGACATCTTTTCGGGCGAACTAGATTTCTTTAAATCTCGCTCTACCTTTCAAACGGTTTAAAATAGGTCCAGACAGAACCGGAAAGCTAGAATGGCTGAGATTTACTTAAATCTAGTAGTTTTTCTAGTTTTATTCATTCGGAAAGCAATCTCGTGGCCCTTAGATTGCTATCTAGTGGGAACGAGATGCTTTGTCTATGCGCATGCCAGGATTTACTGATGAATCCTTTATTCTTGCGACAGTTAGATATAAATATACATTTTCTGTATATATTTGAGTTGTGCAAGTTTTCTTGGCTTCCTCATGTGAGCCTAGGAATCGTGGGATTTATGATGAAACTGATCAGAGTCGGATTCCCACGATGGACAAACTCCACTTTACAAATATACCCTGCCAGTTTTTCTATAAAAAATGTACATCCAAAAGACCTTTAAAAGGTTATCCGGGTTTAAGGTCTCAACATAGTGAAAATATGATTTGTCGTGTCAAAGTCACTTCAATGGCTATCATGCCCATGAGAAGACCATCACTTGTACATATTTTGTGGTCGAGGATGCTTCGCAGCCCGACAATCACCATTCAAATTGAGCCAAAAGGCTGAAAAGATAAAAATGAAAGTATCAACATGCTTCAATTCTTATGTTAGCATAAGGGTTTGAAAATCAACCTTTCAAAACATCACTTTAATATCTTGCCTAAAAAAGGACTTTTGCAAATTAAATCAAACCCTTCATATATAGGTTCAACGAAGCAAAGCACTACTTCCAATCAACAACCGTAGGCCCAATTTCTTCCAGCATTCACACACACATTGTAAATAAAAAGGGAAATATTGAAAAGATGCGGTACTGTGTTTACACGGGAGTTGCGGGGTGCCTAACACCTTTCCCACACTTAACCAAGCCCCCAAACTTAGAACTTCAGTTTCACAGATTCAGTTTCGACAGTGTCCAGCAATTGGGCTTCCTTTCAAATAAAATTCGGTTAAGTTGGTACAACCATTTCAAATCTACCAACTGGCGACTCTATAAAACGTTTAAATCGTCGGCATGATACATGTTGGCCTTTTCCTAAAAAACCCCTTCAAAACCTTTTTCATAAAAAGATAAAATAAGGGTAGAAAAAAAAAACTTAGGAAAAAAGAGAAAGATCCGAGTTCCGAATCGACCCACGCATTTTTTCTTCCCAACGTCGACAAGGAGGAGCTATCAGATTACAAGAAATGGACGGGAGCAAATTTCCCCAACTCATTAACTTAGACACCATAAAAAAGTACTATGTCTGAAACACATGCCAACCATCATCCTGGTCCTGCAAATCGGTCAAATCAGTTTTGATTTTCACTAGAAGAATGAACTACGAATGACCTGATCTCCCTCCACCCAGGAGTACGTAGGCAGTCACTCCTAGTGCGGTCAAACCAAACAAAACCTCAAAAACTCATCAAACCAAACTTAAAAGAGACACTTTTCAAACCCCTTGCACAAAACTTGAACGACGAATGACCTGATCTCCCTCCACCCTAAAGTACGTAGGCAGCCATTCACGGTGCGGTATGACCTTCAAAGAAAAACAAAAAACCAATAAAAACTACTCCCAAGACACCGAAACCATATAAAACCTAAATCTTATCAATCTCCCTAGTCAACAGGCTCGTCTGAGATATTCTCCGACATCTCACTGTCAATCCATCAAGGAGGAGCTCATGATACATCAACAATAACAAGTCATGAAAGAAGTGGTAATCACTCAATAATGACAATACATATCCAACAGGGAAGTGAATCAAAATATATTTTTCTGATATATAATACTGTTTGATATATACATAGTGTCCTGTACATGACAAAAATGGTTGATCTAGTATGTGCAAGAAAAATAAAGCTAGTTTATGGACCCAATGATAAGCGGGACAACAATGCCAACATGGCGTCTCTCTCTGAAGATGGAGGAGCAGCTGCAAGTGCAATACCCTCAACCTCCATACGATCCAGAACATCCACAGCCATCTGCATAGTGGCTCTGTGACCGTCGATGAATGCTACTCATCTCTCCAACTAGGCTGTCTGTATAAGACCTGAGGGCTATGCTGTCAGCAATATATACATCTCGGGTGGCTATGGTCTCATCCCTCTCCACAAAAGAAGCATCCCTAGCAATCAAAACCTCCTCAATCTCCTCAAATGCTGCATCTCTGATAGATCGAATATCATCTCTCTCCTCAAGAGCTGCATCTCGGGTAGATAGAGTCTCGTCTCTCTCAACCAATGCTGCATCCCGAGTATCTCGAGCCTTGTCTGTGGAGGCGAAAGCTGTATCTTTGCCAGACAGGGCTATCAACATCAACGCCCTAGCCTGATCTCTCTTGAAAGTCATCCAAGCTAGTGAATCAGCAACAGTTGGATCTGTGCCTGCAGGGATAATCGAAGCATCACCAACTAAAGCCGCTGTCAAACTAGTGAACAAATTATCCTCCATGGGAAAATCAAGATCCTCCATAGGCTCCTCCTGATCTAAATCTATGATCGGAGCTAACTAGATAACGCAGCTGCTACTATATCAGCCTCCAACCATGCTGAATACTCTGGAGATCGGTTCGGATGGCTAATAGAGAAATTAGCCCTCTCCCTATGAGTCTAACACTCATAAATCCTGATCAGGTCTGCTGATGATAGAGATAAAGCTGACATCCGCTGATCAACGGCCCCTTCACACTGGTGTATGCTCTGGAACTGATCAAACTGACCCATGACTGCCAACGGATGGTAAGTGGTCACCCCTCTCAATCCCGCTAGGGGTAAGTAATCTATGCCAACTATATGGGTGATGAAGCTATAAAGGGATACCAGCTATGCGCATGGCAGAATCGAAAAGGGATGCTTAATATCTGACAGAAAGGCCGACCATGTCGCTGCATTCGAACACTCCACTGGCCGGAAGGAGTATGACAGGGCTATCTCGTGGGTAAAGCAGTACTCACGGTGCCTAAAAGTGCCAATCAAACGCAAATGGGTAATAAGTCATACATACAGCAGCACAAAGGTACCTCTAAAAAACCCCTCTGGATGGGTGCTACAATAGGTAGCCGACCTCAAGGTCTTAACCAGTATCATCGGTAGAATGGTACTACCCTGTCTAAGGGCACAAACCACGATTATCAAACCAACATCTAAATGGTCCAAGTATAGTGGCATGTATACGTAAGCCGTGACGCACATCAGCAAGACGTCTATCCGGGCCAAATGCCACTCCTCTGTCGAAATAATAAAATGTCCAGCGTGTCAATCGTACCTATCTAGCCTGCCATAGTAATCGATCAGAAAGTCGATAGAGATCACATGTCCTGAAATGATCTTATCAATAACTACTCTATGTCACAGACCCGACATTCACAGGAATGGTTTCCTCATGTCACTGATAGCAGTGTGAGCGTAAGGCAGATCCAGGGCTAAACCTGTAAGCTGCTCGTACTCCTCCAAAGTCGGTGTCAACTCATGCCGCCTGAAGCTAAAAACTTGCAGTTCAGGTATCCAACAGGATAGAATGCCATCTATAAATCCATATGGAACCTGGAAATCTATAAAGGCCAAAATGCCCCAACATCCGATCTACTGTCCCTCTGGCTGGGAAGGGCAGGCTATCATACCACGACCTCAATGATGATGCTACCAAAGGATGGTGGTAAATGCTCGATGTGGCTAACCGTCGATGACGACATCTATATCACCGTATCACAAGACCATCCAGGGGTCAAATCTGAACTCATCTGTCTAAGTGCATATCCATGACATAATATATGCATAATGACAATAATAAACATGATGCAATAGATAGGAAATAGCATGTATATCTAGAATAAACTATCTACTGCAAGCATCATCTCTGTCTGATAATACAATTCAAAATAAAAAGTACAGGGAGATGGGGCACAGCCGCCCAACTACTAACAGAGGCCTATCAAAATAGGGCACAGCCGCCCAATAACTAAATAGAGGCCTATCAAAAGATATAACGAGGGAAGCTATCAAAAGAGATCTAGAATATCTGCATCCAAGCTATCAACCTGCTCCAGCTCCTCTTGAGTCACAAAGTCTTGGCCAGTGGGAATGTCTAGTCGATATAAGGGAGGATTAGCACCGGCAAAAATGCTAGAAAATGGACCTGTGGAAGGGCCCGCTCTAGAGCTGGAAGGAGCAAAAAAATCTACCTCGGATGACTCTCGGTCAAGGTGCTTGATAAACAAATGTGCTCTCTCCAACTGCTAGGTCAATCCTGTGATCTAGTCCAAATGAGTCAGATCTTGTAGGCAAGCTATCCAGTCTGTCATCATCATAGACCCCGGCACCATATCTGCCATAAACTGGGTAGCACGAGTTTGAGCCCCAATAGTGCGAGGACTCCACCAGCTATGAAATGCCTCATGGTTGTACGGACCCTATGACATGGAAAAACCATCTACGCCCTCCATAGTAATGTCTATGAGTGGCTAAGCTAGTGTCCAGTGATGCCAAGCAGGAGGAACAAAGGGAATACTAATCTCCCTCATGATGCTCCTAATAGCACGCTCTCCTAAATAGAGCTCCCAACCTCCCTCTGTCAAAAATAAGACTCTGCGGGTGGACAATGCAAACTCCCGGCCAGTGGGAAAACTGCCCTCAAACCCGACTGTCAAAAAGTCTGAGGTATACATGACCCACGAGATTGACCCGGTTGTCAATAGCTCAAGCTGCAAGCGGGAATGGGTAAATCCCTCAGCTACAGGGACCTCCGTCAAAGTGGAGTGGTGCCAGCGTCGTCCCCGAGGATAGGTCTTCAGGGCTAAAGTAGTGGCGGGACGTAGGCAATGAAGCCTCTCATATGCCCAAAACTGGCCATAAAAATATCAAAAGTCCTCAGTGATCAAGACTGACAAATATAAATGCAATCAAAAAGGTACAAGAAAGATGTACTCACCAACAGGAATGGGTAAAACCCTAACCAAGCCTCCATCACACCCTCCGAGCACATGCGTATCCCTCGGAGGAAATAGGCAAAGGTGTATGTGCCCCAATTAAAATTACTAAGACGCTCCACGTACCGAGTGGCACTGACCAAAGCAAAGGACACCGTCGAAGAGTTGTTTGCTAGAAAACAACCCCTGATGATCACCAAAAATAATCGCCTCAGGATGCGATCTCTAACCTTCTGATCATCAGGCAGAGGCTCAGTGAAAGCCCCACTCTGGGCATCTAAGCTTAAGGGACCCGATCGGACCGTTCGACCCTTGATAGCCGTCGCAGGAACTCCCAAGAGGGATAGAATGGCAGTAGGTGAAATGTTCGCAACGACCGGCACTAGCTCACCTCCAAACTCTATCCCAGTGATGAACCTCCAATCCATAGGCGTCATCATCACCTCGCAGTCCAACAAATGGAGAGACTGAGTCTGGTAGTACCAGCGCTCAGATAAAGGCCTTAAATAACCATAGGGGCAACGACGGGGAGGGATAGAAAAGAGTGCTTGAAACCCCCAGGTATCCACAATGGCCCTGTAATCTAGATGTAGAGTATGGTACAGAGATTGCACATTAAACCTGTTCCCCTTGGGCTGCGTAAAGCTGGGAACTTGCATCAAACAGCCAACCCATATCAAAAACATATACCCCGAGAATGGCAAAAGAAAGAAAATCCAGAAGTAAAGCTTCACTCACCTCGTTAGAATGAAGGAATCTCAATGGATGGCGCCTCAAGTCTCCCAGCAGCTCTTAAGTGGCACCACAATGCCTGGGAGCTTCGCACGTAGGGCCTGAGCTAGGGTGGGATCAACAAATGGGGCCTCCTCATCGTCCACATCGATCGACGGATCAACTCGGACAGGACGAATCACCGACTCAGCTAATTTGCGAAGAGGTCGAGCTGGCTGTAGCTGAGGAACATCAGAGACTCTCATTCGTTTAACTCCTAGGACTGCCCTGCTAGCACTGCCGGGTCTATCTGGCTCCATCACTTGGACAAAGTCTCCAAATCACCTCAGAAAGGGTGTGGTAAGCCTAAAACATGTGGCTTATTAATTTAAATCAGTATTTTATGCATTTCTAAGTCCTAAAACATGCATGGGTCAATCAAAATCTCCAATAGAGTCAAAATTGCATGTTTTTTAAATGCTTAAACTTTTAAAAAAAATTGCCAGAGTCTCCTTTGTAAAATGGACTGTCCGCATGCACACAAGCATGTCTAGGAGGCCATTCAGTAGCACACCTACCCAAAAATAGAAACAGTTCATATTTATAAAAAAAATCAAAAGTAAACTTCACATGGTAGCCAAATTACCATGGACATTTTTAGTTGAAAATCCAGGCTCACTAGGCCTCAAAAAGGATGACTAAACTGATCAAAAAGGGCATCAATTGACTATCTCAGAATTTAAATTTTCTTACATCAAAACGTGCATCACAGTGAAATATGCATACTTATGAAGTCAAAAACTTTTTAGCAAGTTATATAAGCATACCCTTTTGATACATTGCGTTCAAAAGCACCCTACGTGATTTACACAATTCTACAGGTTAAAACTGGAAAAGAAGGAATGTAAATGTCACATGAGACGTGTAGAACGTGTGGCCGCTAACAGAATCTGAAAAAAGTTGCCCAAACTCCGTAGATCTGAAAAAGAAAATTGGATTTCTATTGAAACTCAAAACTAAAAATGAATTTGAGAGCCCCCCGCTGCCCATAATAAATTTGTAAGAGGAAGCGGGCCCACCTACAACTGCCTCCACTCTACCTGTGGCTCCCCAGGGTAGGCCCCACCCCAGCCAACTTAGTCCAGTTTGAGTTGAAACGGAGTTTATAGGAGCTGAAAAGTCAAATCTGAGAAAAAACTGCTACGCGATTTAGCGAATTGTCCTGAAATCCTACGTACGAGCAACGAATTCCTGACAGAAGGAAAAACTTCATGAAAACCATTGGTTACCATCCCTAAGTGGTATACAGGGACCAGTGTGGAAAACTACTAAAAAACTGCACAAAACTGTCGAAAACTGCCACTGTCGAAGCATCGGGTACAGACCGGTGACATCTCAGCTGTTGGCTCAACCCCAGCGAAGCATCGGGTACAGACCGGTGACATCTCAGTTGTTGGCTCAATCCCAGCGAAGCATCTGGTACAGACAGGTGACATCTCCGCCGTTGGCTTAACCCCGGCGAAGCATCGGGTACAGACCGGTGACATTTCAGCCCTTGGCTCAACCCTAGCGAAGCATCGACCGTTGGCTCAACCCCAGTGAAGCATCGGGTACAGACCAGTGACATCTCAATCGTTAGCTCAACCCCAGCAAAGCACTCGGGTACAAACTAGTGACATCTCAGCCATTGGCTCAACCCCAGTGAAGCACTCGGGTACAGACCGTTGACATCTCAGTCGTTGGCTCAACCCCAGCGAAGCATTCGGGTACAGGACGGTGACCTCTCAATCGTTGGCTCAACCCAGTGAAGCATCAGCCATTAGTTCAACCCCAGCGAAGCATTCGGGTACAGACCAGTGACATCTCAGCTGTTGGCCCAACTGTAATGAAGCATCAGTCGTTGGCACAACCCCAGCGAAGCAGCGAAAATGGTCCGATGACATTCAGCAGTTGAAGGCCACTTCAGCAAAGGTTGGATTTCCTGACACTATCAGCCGTTGGCACAACCCCAGCGAAGCATCAGGAATGGTCCGGTGGCAGAAAAAGTAAATCAATCCATCCCCATAGAGGATAAATGATGGAATCTGTTATACAAATCCTTAGAGGGAGCACCAAGAAGGATTAATGATTCAACCTCTTGTTGGAAACTATCAGTGTAAATTATCGTCAGGATAGGCATCGAAAGCACACGCTGAGGTAACTTGGCAACAAAGATATATCCCCAGTGGAGGAGCCTTCAGAAATGTACAACGTCATCAGCCGAAGGAAAATATGCCCTACGGAGAGTATCGACAGATGTGGGAAACCATTGGTCTCAAACCAAGGTAGCATCAAGAGATATCACGGAGGACATCATCTCCAACAGAAAGTGACGAGAACAGTCTGTGATAACCTAACTCTGATAACATACCAGTGGTATCCTACTAACACCAAGAGCTGTCCAGGATAACGTTATCCCCAGCAGGTAATGACGTGAGCAGTCAGTGATAGCCCCATTCCCCTCGAATGTATCTAACATTCATCACATATCATGTCGTGCATTGAATTACATTTGCACTCATCATATTTCTAGTGTCTAGCAATATTTATCCTGTTCATTTCATTACATTGCATAAACATGATAAAGAGGGGAATCTGTAGACACTCGAAATTTTCTTCAGTTCTGCTGTAGACAATCGAGATTTTGTGTTCCTGTTACTAACCTTGCAGGAGGGTAAAATCATCTTCTCAACCCCGGTCACCAATACCGTGATGTCAACACAACCCTGGTCACCAATACTGGGATGTCAACAAGACCCCGGTCTTAATACCGGGCCGTCAAGTCAACCCCGGTCTCAATATCGGGCCCTTAGATCAACCCCGATCTTAATACTAGGCCCTCAAGTCGACACCGGTCTCAATATCGGGCCCTTAGATCAACACATGTCTCAATATCGGGACCTCAGGTCATCCTCGGTCTCAATACCTGGCCCTCAGGTCAACCCCGATCTCAATACCGGGTCCTCAGATCAACCCCGGTCTCAATATTGGGACCTCAGGTCATCCCCGGTCTCAAAATCGGGACCTCAGGTCATCTCTGATCTCAATACCGGGACTTCAGGTCCCGGTCTCAATACTGGGCCCTAACCCCGATCTCAATACTGGGACCTTAGGTCATCCCCGGTCTCAATACTGGGCCATCAGGTCATCCCCGATCTCAATACCGGGACCTCAGGTCATCCCTGATATCAATACCGGGCCATCAGGTCAACCCGGTCTCAATACCAGGATGTCCACTCAACCCCGGTCATAATTCAGAAGGTCAAGATAAGCCTCGGTCACAACCAGGAGATCCAGTTCAGCCCTAGAGTCAATTCTGGGAAGCCAAATCCACAGAAGACCACCCCAGCATTATCAACTTGAAGCCAATTAGGTCAAAATCAAGACGAATTGATGCCACAAAGGTCAGGAAGAACCATAACGGTGATACCGAGTGAAAATAGCGTAAGACAGCTCAACGGACAAACTACGGGGAAATGAAAACTTGGTTATGAACCCGTCTTTTTGGACTCAAAAAAGGTTTACTACCATGTCATTGCAACACTCTTGGCGAGGGCTTTTCGAAAAGGTACAACACACCTCCAACGGACGCTCCGATCAAAAGTTAGAAAGTTTTGAATCTGACCTCGCATTGCTCGGAGTGTATGTACTTCGATACGATGGGACCCACCACCCAGACCCTACCACATGGAGTCGCAGGTAGAGTGGAGGCTGCCTCTGGTAGAGTCGCTTCCATCGGATCTATATATATGAGTGTACCCCCAGCTCATTTTATATCGAAAAACACTCTAGAACTCTGTCCGTTTCGTTTCTTAGCCCTACCTTTTGTACTCCAAACCCAGATTTTATCACTCCAACATGTAGATATACTCATATGCTACCACATACCAGAAATTAACCGGTAGAAACGGAAATTTGAAGCCTACGATTTGGAAAAAAGCCCGTGTAGCAGTCCATCGTGAGTATTTTTACAATCAGAAAGTTCCTACTACTTCATTGCGTATTTATACACTTGCACGTTAAGTTTTGTTTTCTGATTATGCCCAGAACTCAGTTCCCTGGCCGTTTTTGCTTACGTTTTCGTACATTTTAGTACATTTACGCGTTTTCTGGCATTTTTACATCCCGGATCATCGATCCGCGGCTTTTATTAGCTTATATATATATATGCATATATATATGCCCTCCACCGGACTGGGTTATCTTTCCAGTCCTGGTTTGACTTTTTTGTATATATTTAACTATATATATACTAACTTTTCAATTCTATCAAGCCCGGATGTCAAATCCATGGTAGTTTACTGCTTTTATATATATAACTATATATATATATATAAATTCTGACTTATTTGGGCCTAGATTTCTACTTCGTGACCTTTTTATTGCTTTAATATATATATATTAACTGTATATATTAACATTTATATTCCAGTTTGGCCTGGATCATTCTGTGACCTTTTTTCTGCTTTTATAAATATATATATATATATATATATATATATATATATTTACATTTTGTCCAGACAAATGATAGAATGTCCATCGCCGTTTACAGCTTTTATATATATATTTACATTCTGTCTTGTCCTGGATCATTTCGTGGCCTTTTTACTGCTTTTATAAATATATATATATATAAGTTTCTGTCTGGGCATAAAAGTGAAAACCCATCGCCCTTTTTCAGCTTATATATATATATATATATATATATATATATATATACACACATTCTATCGAGCCTAGATCATCCCGTGGCTCTTTTACAGCTTTTATATATATATATATTCATTCTGTCCAGCCTAGATTATTCTGTTGTTTTTTACAGCTTTTATAAATATATATATATATATATATATATATATTCATTCCAGTCCGGGCATAGGATTTGACATCTGTCGCCCTTTATTGCTTTTATATATATATATATATATATTTCTATTCTATCAGGCTTGGATTACTCCGTGGCTTTTTACAGCTTTTATATATATATATATATATTTACATTCCAGTCCGGGTATCGGAGTGAAAATTCATCGCCCTTTATAACATTCGTATATATATAACTATATATATATATATATCTTTTATTCATTGTGATTAGATTTCTGCTGTAAATATTCATTTGATATGAATCGGCACTGACATCTTTTCTGGCGAACTAGAACTGGGAAGCTAGAATGGCTGAGATTTACTTAAATCTAGCAGTTTTTTCTAGTTTTATTCATTCGGAAAGCAACCTCGCGGCCCTTAGATCGCTATCTAGTGAGAACGAGATGTTTTGGCTACGCGCAGGCCAGGATTTACTGATGAATCCTTGGTTCTTGCGATGGTTAGATGTAAATATATATTTTATGTGCATATTTGAGATGTATAGATTTTCTTGGATTCCTCATGTGAGCCTAGGAATCGTGGGATTCGTGATCAAACTGATCAAAATTTGATTCCCACGATGGACAAACTCCACATTGCAAATGTACCCTGCCAGTTTTTCTGTAAAAATGTACATCCAAAAGACCTTAAAATGGTTATCCGGGTTTAAGGACTCAACATAGTGAAATAATAGTTTGTCGTGCTAGAGTCACTCCGATGACTGTCATGCCCGTGAGAAGACCGGCACTTGTATATATTTTGTGGTCGAGGATGCTTCGCAGCCCGACAATCACCATTCAAATTGAGCCAAAAGGCTAAAAAGATAAAAATAGAAGTATCAACATGCTTCAATTCTTATGTTAGCGTAAGGGTTTGAAAATCAACCTTTCAACACATCACTTTAATATCTTGCCTAAAAAAGGACTTTTGCAAATCAAATCAAACACTTCATATATAGGTTCAACGAAGCACGTCCATAATTTCCAATCAACAACCGTAGGCCCAATTTCTTCCAGCATTCACACACACATTAAAAATAAAAAGAGAAATATTGACAAGATGTGGTACCGTGTTTACACGAGAGTTATGGGGTGCCTAACACCTTCCCCACACTTAACTAAGCCCCCGAACTTAGAACTTCGGTTTCACAGATTCAGTTTCGACAGTGTCCAGCAATTGGGCCTCCTTTCAAACAAAACTCGGTTGAGTTGGTACAACCATTTCAAATCTACCAACTGGCAACTCTATAAAATGTTTAAATCGTCGACATGATACATGTTGGCCTTTTTCTAAAAAACCTCTTCAGAACCTTTTTCATAAAAAGATAAAATAAGGGTAGAAACAAAAAACTTAGGAAAAAAGAGAAGATCCGAGTTCCGAATCGACCCGCGCATTTTTTCTTCCTGACATCGACAGTATGCTTACAAGTATGCTTAAATGTTAATCATATGCTTACAAGTATGTTTAAGTCATATGATTATAAGTATGCTTAGAGAGCTTGACCATGCTATTCGTTAATAAGCTCATGTTTTCTGTAGTAGGCACCGTGGTATCATGGACCTCTATTCAGACCGTAGTTGGATGACACGACGAAAGTCAAGTGCCCAGATAGGTGCTACAGCTAAATTTAGAGCTGGTTGCCAAATGTTATTGGAGTATGCGTATAGTCACCCGAAATGTGTGAATGGTCAGAACAAGATAAGATGCCCTTGTTTAAAGTGTAAGAATATAAATTATATGGACAGAGACGTGGTAAACTATCATTTACTTATTTTTGGGTTCATGAAAAATTACGAAGAATGCTGGTGGGCACATGGGCAGAGAAGAGATGGTACACAATCCAGGCAGTAGTACTCATCGTATGAATGAAATGGTTCATTATATTATAGGGCTAGATTTTGATTGGGAACAAGGCAGAGAGAAACCTATGAATTCTGATGCCAAAACCTTCTTTAAGTTGTTAGACGAGGGTACCGAGCCATTGTGGCATGGTTAAACCAAACACACTACATTGTCTGCAGTGGCGACATTACTTAACATCAAGGCTGATCATAACATGAGCCATCAGTGTTTTGAGTCGCTCTTGAAGGCTATTAAGAGTATGTTGCCTGACGGTGAGAAATTACGTGATAACTATTACTATTGTAAGAAAATGGTGAAGAAGTTGGGTCTTGGATACCAAAAGATCGATGCATTTCCCAAAGATTGCATGTTATTTTATAAGGAAAATGAATAGATGACCCGGTGCACGTCTTGCAGTCATGATCGATTTAGGCCTAATAAAGAGGGTGTGAACACAAAAAAATCAACTATACCATTAAAGATTTTAAGGTATTTTCCAATTACACATCGACTGAAAAGATTGTACATGTCTTCAAGAACAGCTGAACATATGAGTTGGCCTGCGAAATCTCCAGCGAAAGATGGAGAACTATATCATCCCGCAGATGGGCAGACTTGGAAAGATTTTAACTTAGCACATCCTGGGTTTGCATTGGAACCTAGAATTGTGAGGCTTGTATTGTCCACTGATGGTTTCAACCCTTTCGGCCACTCAGCTGTTTCATACTCTTACTGGCCTGTGATTGTTACTGCGTACAACTTGCCTCCTTGGATGTGTATGAAACAACCATACTTATTTCTGTCACTCGTAATTCCTGGTCCCAAGAGTCCTGGAAAAAACCTAGATGTTTACTTGAGACCTCTTATAGACGAGTTGAAGGTATTGTGGGAGGAAGGAGTACAGACTTGGGATGCTGCAACGAAAATAAATTTCAACCTTAGGGCAGCAATTATGTGGACTATAAGTGACTTCCCAGCTTATTGTATGTTAGCTGGATGGAGTACACATGGGAAGTTGGCTTGTCCATATTGTATGGAGCATACAAAGTCTTTCAATCTATCAAAAGATCGAAAGCCTTGCTGGTTTGACAGTCATCGTCGTTTCTTGCCGGTAGATCACCCGTTTCTAAGAAATAGATAACGCTTCAGGAAAGGGAAAGTAGACAATGATGTGCCTGCATCGCGATTGTCGGGAATTGAGATGCGAGACTGTGTGATGAGATTGCCGGTCATCCCATTTGGTAAGATTGATGCCACAAACATAATCAATGGGTTTGGCGAATCTATTAACTGGGCTTGGAGAATCAACTTTTGGGAATTGCCTTATTGGTCTACAAATTTGATTCGTTGTAGACACTCAAAATTTTTGTATTCCTGGTACTAACCCTGCAGAAGGGAAAAATTGTCAACTCAACCCCAGTCACCAATACCGGGACAACCATAGCCCTGATCACCAATATCAGGATGTCAACTCAACTCCGGTCACCAATACCTGGAAAACCACAGCCCCGATCACCAATATTGGGATGTTAACTCAACTCCGATCACCAATACCAGGACAACCACATCCCCGATCACCAATATTGGGATGTCAACTTAACCCCGGTCTCAATACCGGGCCATCAATTCAACCCCGATCTCAATACTGGGCCATCAGTTCAACCCCGATCTCAAAACCGGGCCATCAGTTCAACCCCGGTCTCAATACCGAGGCATCAATTCAACCCCGGTCTTAATATCGGGCTATCAGTTCAACCCCGGTCTCAATACTGGGCCGTCAGGTCAACCCCGATCTTAATACTGGGACGTCAGGTCAACCCCGGTCTTAATACTGGGATATCAATTCAGCCCTGGTCACAACCCGAGATGTACAGTTATGTCCTGGTCATAACCAGGAGATCTAGTTCAGCCCTAGAAATAACCATGGGAAGCTAATTCAACCTTCAAAGATAAACCTGAAGCATCACATCATCCACGAAGTCAACCTTGGGAGGACCAAGTCAGCCTCAGAGACGACCATGAGGACAAACAGAATCGGCTGGGATCCAAACCTCAAAAATAACCCCGGGAAATCAGTCGAAGACCATGCCAGCACACGAGGGGAAAATGGTCATTTTGCCAACTTGAAGCCAATTCAATCAAACTCAAGCTGAATTGATGCTACCAAGGTCAGAAAGAACCATAACGGTGATCCCGAGTGAGAACAGCGCAAGACAGCTCAACAGACAAACTGCGGGGAATCAAAGACCTAGTTATGAACCGGTCTTTTTGACTCAGAAAATGTTTTATCCCATGTCATTTTGACACTCTCGGCGAGGGCTTTCCAGAAAGATATAGCACGCCTCAAACGGACGCTCCGATCAAAAGTTAGAAAGTTTAGAATATGATATCGCATTGCTCGGAGTGCACGCACTTTGATGCAACGGGGCCCACCACCTCTACCTGCCACATGGAGCAGTAGGTAGAGTGCAGGCAGCCGCAGATAGAGCTGCTTCCACCTGGTCTATATATAGGAGTGCACCCCCAGCTCATTTTTAATTCAGAAATGCTCCGAACCCCTGCCCGTTTGGTTTTCTGACTATTTTCTTATCTTCCAAACCCACTGCAGAAAAGACAGTATGCTTTTCGTGTCCGTCATACAATGGTGTCGTTGTAACGACCCCAAAATTCATACAATTCAACTCTCAATCTCGATCGTTATCAATACACATTTATTCTAACTTTACATCATTATTCGATGATACAATCACTAAAAATGCGAAATATTTTAAACTTTTCTGTCTACTGTCTTTATTTCCCTGAATCACAACCTTTATCATTACATATCTTTGATTCAAATTTATTTTATGAATCGCTTCATCAAAGTTGCTATATAAAATATTACATCACAAAGAAATATCCATTATACATCGGATAGCTAAACTTTACAACTCAATAATTATGTTATAATCAAAAATATTAAATGCATTTCTCATCTAAAATAAGTAATCTTCTTAAATTGTTATTGATCTCTATCATTCAATTAGCATGTATAATTACCTTGAAACCTTGACCTGTAAAAATAGTTATTTTGCAAGAATAAGCTCGACAGCTCAGCAAGATCTAACAGTTTTTATGCATCACGTAGTACATAAATAACATGCTCATCTTATATATCATAATCATTATACTAACATATCATACATGCTTTAATTCACATAGCAAGTATAAAAATTATGTTCCTTACTCAATCAACATTCTTTACTCAATCAATGTAGTCATAAATTGACTTTAACATTTTATGCTCACAACATATGTAATATCTTTGCGATATAGATTAAAACAATTCATCATCAATTACACATAGCAAATAGGAACTGAAAGACTTGCCTTGATCGTTGTTTACCAATAACAAATTAACAGCTTATAGCTATCTGTACTTCATGAATCCTACACAACATATCATCATGCATATATCAACTCTCAGACATATAACAAAGTTGAGAAATTGTTTAAGTAACTCTACTTTACAATCTATGATCATCTTCTTTAAGTTTGATACCTAATATTCAATTATGTGTTTAAGTCCTGTTAGGGCTTCTCATTGTCCACTTGATTTATTTACGTTAAACTTCATTTTCCTTCTCATTACATTTTTCTTTAATTGACACTTAACATTTATTTAAGTCTTAAACCTTGTCTTTACATCACATAAGATGTATCACGTTTAAATAATCGTTCTTAGATTCCCTTAGGCTCCATTACAACTATCACTCAACATTTAGTTAAGTAATTAAAGTTTACCTTCACATTGCATTAGGTTAATCAACTAATTAAATTAACCTTTAACTCATTCTTTAAAATTTCATTTTATACTTTCAAAGTATTTCTTTCAATTGATACTTAACAATCGATTAAGTTCACTTATGTCTCTACACCATCGTAGAAGTTTATTAGATTAATTAAATTAATCTTTACATTATTCTTCCAAATTTCTTCTTTTAACTAATACTTAACATCAAGTTAAGTATTTAAAGTCTCTCATTATACCTTATTAAGCATGTATAATACTCACTAGAATTACCAATATTAAGTTTCCATTGAACATGCAATTAAAAGCCCTTGTCTGCGCTTGACTGCCTACTGGCGCTGCAGCGCCCGTTCCCTTTATATTATCGGCGCTGCGGCTGTGAATTCCTCAAATTCCAGTACTTCATTTCCATAGAATTTGGTGTTCACTATCTAAATAATACATAACTATTGCCCGTAAATAAGGAATGCAAAATAAATTACAACCTTAATAGTTAAAATATTCCTTATAAAAAGGATTATAACTTATCAAAATCGTTCCCAGGTTCCTAACTTTAATAAACATCAAATGCGGAAAAATAAAACATCATAACATAATTTAAAGTCTTATTACAAATCATGTCATAAATATGAACAAGTCTTCACTTATTCATCTTGCCTTTGCCTTTGCTGGTTGATGGCTCGTCAACCTTCTCAACTTTGGCTGCAATGGTTATATAAATGCAAGAGTGGGCAAACAAAAGCACACTTGAAATAACAATCAATAATGATGACATATCACTGAATAACTTCAACTGAATTGAATAATACTCCTATCATCGATAATCAAGAATTGAATATAGAATTTAAAATTCTTCTAAGGGTCACAAGGCCTTGAACTATGTCCCAGGTTATAAATATTTCTATTTAAACCTTTAACAGTCGTTAGACTATATGACCTTAACTCGTACTTAGGGGGATCAACCCTTCGTACCATGTATTGTGCACAAATATCTTAACGCTTTCGAATGGTAATCCCTTATTAATAGGGTTGTTCATCTCATTATTAATTAACGAGTCCGCACCAAAGAAAGTTTGGTTTGGATAAGCTCAAAGGGTAATTTAGAGTTCAACTATCATCAACTCAAGAGTAGTTGAATCAACTTACAGTAATTAAGATTTCAATAACTAAAGAATTATGAAATAACTTATGCTTTAGAATTAAATTTAAAGTATTTGAAAGATACGATAAGACATTGCTTGAACAATTAAGTCAATGCTACATTATTTCAATAAGATACTTGTCTATTGCAGAATAAAAGGACTTGCTCAAATAAAAGTAAACATAATCGAGTTAGGGTAAGAAAACTTGCTCAATAAAAGTAAAGTTTGAGTTAGAACACTTGCTCAACAATAGTAAATTAGAGATAGAATACTTGCATAACGTAAAAGTAAGGTTTAGAAACTTGCCTCGTGCATAAGCTACGGTTATAATTACAATTCAATTCCTCAATCATCCTACACATTACATTACATTTATGATATCGATTAGTTTCATAACCACTACGTTTAACCATTGAACTTCTCACTTAAGTTCAACTAAACAATGTGGTTCGTAATCTTAACTTGTTAACTACTCACATAACATGAATCTAAACTCATAACATGACTATCACACGTGTATAACCTTTTAAACCATCATAATCATACCCTACGACAACAATATCCAAATTTACACATAACTAGTTAATATGAGACTTCAAATTATCTTATACATGACAACAATATGTTATATTATTGTTTTATATACTTAATATGTCATCAGGTTCATTACATTCAGTTAAGTTAGTTCATCATGTTAGGGCTTAAAAACACAAAACAATTTTTGGACAACAAGGGGGCCCGCTAGGGCGGGTGTTCCTGCTGTGGGAAAAATCAGCTAGCGAAACTTGTGCAGGAAAAACCAATTTTGCTTATCTCCACGCACCAAACTCAGAATTTAATACATATAATGCATATAAGACTTTATAAAATCATAACGTTAAGCTTCTAACATGTTTTAATATATATAAACATCACAACACATAATTTAATGATTTTGAAGAAAACACCATTTTTAAGTGTTCTTGAAGAAAATAAACAATGTGTCTTTGTTTTTAAACCAAATCACATAATTCAAAGCATATTAATTTTGTTTCTTAACATATTATCATAATCTATGATCAATTTATATAACATAGCATAATCAAACACCAATTTTGATATTTAAGAAACAATTTTTCAAACTAGTTCACTGTAAATCGCTATGAACATGATTTCTTCATGTTCATCATATTTACATGAATTGAACCACATAACCAATCATATAAATCATATATAAGCATGTTATAACACAAATTACATATAGAATTCATGTTTACATCAATTTCATAAACAAGTCACATACTGAAAACTAAACTATGGTGAAACTATGAAAAACAAAAACTTAAATTAGATTATACATTTGATTGATAGAAGAAGAATATGATGATGATCTTTAAATTTCTCAGAGTTTTTCTTTTTGAATTCACAAGCTTTCTCCTTCTTCTTCTTTCTTCTTCTCTCTTTTCTTTCTCTGCTTTCTCTCTTCTCTTAGTCTGGTAGTCTAACTCTAACTCTAATATTCTAACGTAGTATATCACATACCTATAACTGACATATACATATAATATAAAATATAATAACTGATAAATAGTTAATCTCTCTAATAAATACATATCAGTTATATATTTTTTGAAAATCAAAAGTCACTAAGGCTTGTTTGGCAAAACCCATTTATTTTCAAAAAATAAATTTTTAGGAATTAAGGCCTTGTTTGGTAAAACTACATTAAAATAGATTTAAGGGCCTTGTTTGGCAAAGCTAATTTAAAACCCTTTTTAATTTATTTAATAACTCCTTTTTACTACATAGTTACCAATGTCACACTTTATTTAATTAAATCCCACTATTCCAATTTAATTAAATAAAAACTAACATCCGATCATTAAATAAAATTGCCACATAAACTAAATCGCTACACAATCATAATTTACTCAATAATCATAATTTCATGTAATAAATTAGTAAATCTCTAATTAAATTAATTAAGCATTACTATAATTATTCATTAAATCATTATTACCAAATACCACATAATATTCATCTAATTTAATCATCTCAATTAAATTAGAATTTCACCACAAAACTACTTAAACATCAATTTAATTAATGTATTGCACTTAATTAAATTACTCCACAACATAATCACATAAATTATTTATTCAACTAAATAAATAATTTAATTAAAATATTTATTTAATTCAATAAATATTTAAAATTAATATACAAAAATCTCGTTGTTACAGCGGCGTCGGGTCCGGATATCAGTTGATGGGTGGGGCAGCGCTGCGGCGCCCTGTTTAGCCTTAAGATCGGCGCTGCAGTGCCAGGTCCTGATTTTCGCTGACTGCCACGTCAGCGCTGCAACGCTCAAACTTAGTTCATAAGTGGTGTTGCGGCGCCTCTTAGCAGAACTCAACCATTAGGCATCCAATTGAGTCCGTTTGGACTCTATAGACTCCTAATTCATAGAACTACCAGAAATTTAACATCTTCTAAGAACTAACAAACTAAATATAATATTTAAAATAATAACAATACCAAGAACTAAATAAGAAACATACCCAAAAATACGTGTTCCACAAACTGCCTACGCACTTGACGCCAAAATTTAACTAAGGAGGTCTTTATAAAAAGTCCTCCCATAACAAAGCCTTTCTCAAAACTGGAGGCCTTATTGTTGGTGAATGAAACAAAGGGCTAAGCCCTTCTATTTATAGATTTAGAAAAGGGTAAAGTTCTCAATTTAGTCGATGTGGGACTTGGTTTATACTAATTTTAATTGGTTTATACTAATTTTTTATATTTTTAACATGTTTAGCGTAATCATTCACCACGAATTCATTTCTTAACCAATTCGATCCGTTCAAGTTGAATTGTTTTCGTTTTACAGAGGAGAACAACAATCAACCATCAATTTAAAGTTTCCATCACGGATTCATCATTAATTTTAGTCTCAAAGTAAACCAAAACACACATTACCATCAAAACCCAAATTCCTTTTCTTTAGCATAAATACATGAATTTGACTTCTGAAAAATCATTTCTAAATAACCATTATCAAATTATAAATATCTAATAACAAATATAACATCATAACTCACAAATTCATTAACCAAAACTCTAATTTTAAAAGTGTTAACGCCAAGATCCGTCCACGCGCTCTAATCACCAAAGCGCGTCCAATCCTCCACAAAATGGGTAAACACCAAAGCTTAACGGCTTGTACTTACTCTCACACCAGAGCTATCCCCCGGCGGCCCAAGCCATCAAGCTTTGGTGTTTATCCGTTTTGTGCAGGATTGGACGCGTTTTGGTGATTGGAGCGCGTGGATGGATCTTGGTGTTAACATTGGCACTAGAAGGAGGGCATTTTATTACAATCACAACCAGCTGACCACCACGTCATAAAACATGGTGAATAGCAAGACAGTTTTTGGTAGGGGATAGTCGTTGGCGGCAGCGTCCACACAACCGAAGGGGTCGGTGAAAGACAGATTGGGGCAATCCAGCATCCACACTCAACTTGGCCCACAAAACAACCCTGTCGGTTCCCAAGGAGGAGGCCTGCCCAGAGCCCAACGAAAGCTATTCCACACAACCAGCCAGGAAAGAAAAGACCGAAAGAGGGTGGAAGGCACACTGCCTCGAACCCATCTCTAGGAGGACCGTGAAGCGGCTGTGGTCCAAAAGGTGAAAGAAATAGAGGACACAGAGCAGGCTCTAAAGGTCCTTATGGTGCAAAAAGAAGAGCTCACTAGACAAGTGGTGCACATGGTCGAAGTCGAGGCCTCTAGCCACCCTAACCACACTCGACGGGGGAGGTCTCCACCTAGAAAATCCAAAGGAAAGCATGACCACACAAAGAAAATAGAGAGTAGGCTTCGGAGCCGCTCTCGGGAAAGAAGCGGATCTAGAGATCACCAAACAGATGAGCATTCGGGAGCACACAGCCCCCAATGCAATGAAAGGAGGCCACAACTGGATCGCCATAAAGACCAAAGACAAGACAGCCCCTACAGGAAGCGGTCTCGTTAAGAGGCCCAGCCATCATCTTAGAAGCCGAAGGACAATCCTCAGGACAGTTCTTGGCAGAATCGAGACAGAAACTACAGAAGCCCCCCCCCCCCCCCCCCCGGTCTGATCGGGAGGATGAGAGAGACTACAGGAGCCATCAGGATCGAAAAGACCCAAAAGAAAGATTATCCCCGAAGATAAATTTTGACCCGGCTCTTGTAGGGATTGAGCTGCTGACAAAAAAGCTAGAAGACATATAGAGACAGTTGACAGAGGCTCAGCAGGGGAAAGTGAGTTCGGGGAAGAAAGCCTCCGCATTCTCGAAAGATATCCTTCGGGAAAAGGGTGACCTCGCCAAGAGGCTGCCCTATATGTAAAGTTACGATGGGTCAGGCGATCTTTACGAGCACAGCCAAATATATGACAGATTGATGGACTACTACAACTACACCAATGCGGCTAAATGCAACACCTTTATCACTACCTTAAGGAAGAACGCTCGGTATTGGATGAACACGTTATCCCAAAACTCAATTTCATCATGAGAAGAGCTATGTGACAAGTTCCATGCCCGATTCAGGAGCAACAGAAGAAGAGGATAGCCCACGGGATCATTGGCCCAGGTCAGGCAGCACTCTAATGAGACGCTGGGCCAGTACGTGAAAAGATTTAGAGAGTCAGTCGGCCTAAGTGATCGACCTCAATGATTTGCAAGCAGTAGGGCTCTTCCAAAACGGGCTAGACCTGGTTAAATCTAAAAAGCTGATGAAGAAATTGATGTTCAACCACCAGAGGAGTTTGGTCGAAGCCTTCGAGAAAGCAGAAGGCTTCATCATGATGGAAGAAGCCATGGAGAGTCTGAAGCGAGGCTCCACGGAGAAGCCCAAAGATAAAGAAAAAGGAAAGGAAACGGAAAAAAGCAAGCCCGAGAGGAATTCAAAATGCTACGGGAATAATAAATCGGAGAGCTACCCAAAGTGGCAAGACAACAACAGAGGTTCGGGAGGAAGCCACCATCCCCTGCCAAAAATATAAGGACAACAAAGTTTACACTCTGTTTAACACCAATAGATCGGCCATGTTGGAGCACCTGAAAAGGCAACCTAGCTACCAAAAGCCAGATGATGGTTACAGGCCCAAGATGGTAAACCCCCACATATATTGCGAGTATCATGAATGCATGGGACACTACACCGAAGACTGTTGGGGCCTGAAGGAACTGATCAAGCAGAACATACAGCATGGGGGTATCTAGGAGGGAGGCCCCAGAGGCACAGCAGACAACAAATGCTCCGACCCAAGCAGATCAGTAGCCTCAGCCGAACTCGACTCAGGGGGCTCGCCATGTGATGGACGTCATCACAGGGGGCATAATGGGAAAGCTCTCCAGCCAGAAGCGGCGTATCTATCTGGATTCGGTAATGTCAGTAGCCGACCAACCCGCAAGATGAGAAAGTCTTTACCCAGGTTCGGTCATATCTTTCACAGATGAAGACTTCCCCACCGAACTGATCGAGCCGCATGAAGGAGCTTTGGCAATCACAGCACAGGTGGGGTCGGTTGATATGAAAAGGATGATGATAGACAACGGATCATCAGTAGATATTTTGTACGCTCATGCCTACCAGAGGATGAGCTTGGATGGAAGGAAAATAGAGATCAAGCAGAAGTCTCCACTCTACGGCTTCATCAACGAGCTAGTCAAAGTTGTGGGAACCATCGAGCTGCCAGTGATCTTCGGGATAGCTCCACAATAGGTGGAAATTATGTGCAGGTTTTACGTAGTGCACGTAGATTCGGCTTACAACGCCATCTTGGGAAAACCTACGCTGACAGCTCTCCGAAAGGTTACCTCTATACCCCACTACAAGATTAAATTTCCTACTCAGCACAGGGTCGGAGAAGTGGCTGGAGACCTCGATCTGGCAAGGAGATGCTACAGAAATTCATTGATCACTTCGGGGGTAGGGGTCAGTAAGCAAAAATAGACGATGGCGATAGAGATCGAGCCTTTCACAGAAAGCAGCCAGGAGACATCGGTCATGCCTGCAGGAGAAACTAAAGAGATAGAGCTAATTCCAGGAAAATCGGATAAGATAGTAAAGATCGGGACAGGGTTACCAGAACCCTTTCGGACCCACCTGGTGGAGTTACTGCAGAGCTATGCAGACATCTTTGTGTGGGTCCCCAGTGACATGCTAGCGGTAGATCTAAAGGTTTTCAAGCACAAGCTACACGTGGATCCGGTGAAGAAACCTAGTTCGACAAAAGAGGAGGATCTTCTCCCCTGAAAGACAGAGTATAATTGACAAAGAGATAGCAAAGCTGTTGGCAGTAGACTTCATCTTCGAAATAGACTACCTGGAGTGGATGGCAAACATAGTGCTAGTTCAGAAGCAGAATGGCAAGTGGCGTGTCTGCATCGACTACACTGATCTGAACAAGGCATGCCCGAAGGACTTCTACCTTCTGCCACACATCGATCAGCTGATCGACGCTACTTCGAGGTATACCCTGCTCAGCTTTATGGACGCATTTTTGGGATATCATCAAATCTCGATCTGTAAAGAAGACATACCAAAGATAGCATTCATCACCCATCGGTCAGCATATACCTACAAGAAAATGACCTTTGGATTGTTGAATGCGGGAGCCACCTACCAAAGAATGATGAACTACGTCTTCCGAAACCAGCTAGGTAAGAGTATGGAAGTCTATGTGGACGATATGATAGTGAAGAGCATGACTGTCCAAGGCTATCTAGATGACTTGGAGGACTACTTCCAGAAAGTTTGACATTATAATCTGAGGCTGAACCCTATAAAGTGCACCTTCGGCCTGGGAGCAGGGAAATTTCTAGGGTATATGATCACCCAAAGAGGAATAGAAGCCAACCTCAAGAAGATCAAGGTCATCCTTAATATAAAGTCACCACAGTCGTACAAAGACGTTCAACGCCTGACTGGTCGGATAGCAGCCATAACGAGATTTATGTCTAAGTCGGTAGAAAGAGTTCTGCTGTTCTTTGATACTTTGAAAGGGCCGAAGAATGCGAAGAGCTTCTAATAGACAGCAGAGTGTGAAGACGAGTTTCAGGAGATAAAGAGGTATTTGTCTTCGGCACCTTTGCTGGTGAAACCCGTTCCTACAGAGCCGTTGTATTTGTATTTGGCGAAAAGTTGGTTGGCAGTAGGAGCCGTACTGGTGAGTGAGATCGGGGGTAAGCAGCACCAGGTTTATTATATAAACCACTCCCTACGGGATGCAGAAACAAGGTACCCAAACCTTGAGAAATTTCCCTACGCTCTAGTAATAGCCACCAGACAGCTTCGGCAATATTTCCAGGGTAATATATACGGACCAGCCATTGAAGAAGGTCCTGGGCCGGCCAGAGGTCTCGGGAAGGTTAGCAACATGGACCATGGAGCTGTCCCAATTCATCTTAGAGTATCATCCACGGACAGCCATTAAGGGGCATGCTCTAGCGAACTTCGTGGTAGAATGTTCCTTTTTTGAAACGGATGATAGCATGGAATCAACTGAAAGGACAAAGCGAGCAGTAGCAGTTGTTCAGCCGGGATAGAGCTAGTGGACATTGTACACGGACAGATCCACTACTTCAGAGGTTAGCGGGGCTGGCGTCATTCTGACCAGTCTCGAAGGATTCAAGGTCCAACAAGCAATCTGATTTGGGTTTAAGTTAACGAACAATGAGGCTGAGTACGAGGCGGTTCTATCAAGGCTTCGGCTAGTGAAAAGTCTTGAAGTGCAGAGGCTGGTTATCTTCAGCGACTCATAGCTGGTCGTTAAACAAATTTTAGGATAATACGAAGCCCGAGGATCCAAGATGGTAAAATACTTGGCAAAAACAAAAGATCGGCTTCATATGTTCGAAGCTTTTAAGTCCAAGAGGTAGATCGATCAAATAACACGATAGCCGACGCCCTAGCGAGGTTGGCTACAACCGAAGCAAGCACTTTCAGCAGATCGGTCTACCTGGAAATCCTGAACAAACCAAGTGTTCAGCATGTTGAGGTGATGTGCCTGGAACGCTCAACCAGCTGGATGGCTCCATACCTGAACTATCTAGCAGACGGTATACTGCCATCGGATTGACTACTAGCAAGAAAAATAAAGCATATAAGTGCAAACTTCATACTGATCGATGGAGATCTGTACCGAAGGGCTTACTCATCTCCATTACTGAAATGTCTGTTGCCATCAGAAGCAGAATATGCCCTTCGGGAAGTTCATGAGGGGATATGCGGTGATCACATGGCAGCTAAGTCTCTGGCATACAAAGTACTTCGGCAAGGTTACTACTGGCCTACAATTTTCAAAGAGGCTAATGAATACGTGAAGAAATGTCCGAAGTGCCAGTTGAACAGCCCTATCACCCATCAGCCACCAAAAGAGCTGTACTCAATTTTGTCACCTATCCCCTTCGCTGTATGGGGGGTAGACATTTTGGGACCTCTACCGAAAGCCAAGGGGCAAGTCAGTTTTTTCATCATTGCCATCGACTACATGACTAAGTGGGTAGAGGCCAAACCACTTAAGTTGATTATCGAACAAGAGTGCCTGAAGTTTTTGAAGGAATGCATTGTGTTTCGATTCAGCATACCCATGGCGGTGGTGTCTGATAATGGCCGACAGTTCGTAGGTTCAAAGTTTGAGTCATTCTTGGCCGAACTCGGCATACAGCATAAGAAGACCTCGGTGGCACACCCTTAGTCCAATGGACAAGTCGAGGTTACCAACAGAACTCTGCTGAACGGGATCAAACGAAGACTTGATGAAGCAAAGGGAAGATGGCCCGAAGAACTTCTCAGTGTCCTATAGGCCTATTGGACCACACCTCGGTCCACAACTGGCGAATCCCCTTTTCGGCTAGCTTACGGTACAGACGCTTTGGTGCCAGTGGAAATCGATTCCACTTCCCTTTGGGTCAGCCAGTACAAGGAAATATTCAATAAAGACGGACTTCGAGCCAATCTAGATCTACTGGAGGAAGTCAGAGAGGCCGCCCTGGTGAAGCTCACTACTTACCAACGAAGGGTGGCTAAGCACTATAACAAAAGGGTGAAACTCAGGAGGTTCGAAGTCGGGGACTTTATTCTTTGGGAAGTGGAGGCATCTATGCCTCATAACCAGGGGAAACTGATGCCAAGCTGGGAAGGGCCATATGAGATCATTGAAGTACTGAAGCCTGACACTTATCAGCTTCGAGCAATGGATGGGTCAGACATCCAGAATACTTGGCATGCCGGCAGACTCAGGAAATATTTCCAGTAAAAAGAATCTTTAATAGCATAGGGTCTTCAGTAGTACAGAAGTCAAAGTCAAGGGGCTGTAATAGTGCTAGGAATTAATCAATAAAAGAAGCATTTTTCTCCGACAAAGTTGCTCTGTATGTTTGTTTTACGACTGGCCGATCAGCGGACCGGACTATCTGTCCGACAAGCGGATTAGATGTTTCCTGTCCGACCAGCGGACTAGGTTTTTGGTACTAAGGTGGAAGTCCTTCGTCTATTTGGAACGAAGTGAATATTTATTCCTGGTGTGCCTTTGGCTCTCGGAGAGAAGGCCATCAGAGTGACTAAGGATGGGTTCCTTCGCCTCTTCGGAGTATTTATGAAAATTCCTGATGTACCTTTGGCTCTCGAAGAGAAGGTTATCAGAGTGACTAAGGTGGGCTTCGTAGAGAAGCAAATTTTCCTGGTGTACCTTCGGCTCTTGGAGAGAAGGTCATCAGAGTGGCTAAGGTGGGCTTCGTAGAGAAGTAAATTTTCCTAGTGTACCTTCGGCTCTCGGAGAGAAGGTCATCTGAGTGACTAAGGTGGGATTCCTTCGTCTCTTTGTAGCGAAGTGAATAATTTCATGATGAACCTTCGGCTCCCGGAGAGAAGGTCCTCAGAGGTCTAAGGTCAGATTTATTTAGCCTTGGGGGCATAAAGTCTTTTTATGCTTTAATTGCTTATGATTATTTCATAAATTGAATGTTATATATACTTGATGAAAATGCAGTTTGGGAAATGAAGATAAAAGATAAATATTTTTCATTGATAAAGTTAAAGATTACAGGAAATTTCAATATATACATAGAAGACTCCTATTCGGAAGCCTAAGGATCATCATTAATGTCTTCATCAGTGTCATCTTCGGATTCAGTTTCAAACAAAGTTGGGTTAACACAGTGTTTAAGCATCTTCGCTTTGCCCTTTGCTCGGAAGGCTTCGCAACCTTCGAAATACATCTTCAGAATCTTCTCATTCAGTTCAGCCGATCCTTTGTACTCATTGATAATTTGAAGTTTAATCTCTTCAGCGATGGTTGGCTCGGAGGCTCTGAGGCTCGGACAGTTGCTTCTCCAGAATAGTGCATGACCGACGGGCATCTTCTTCCTATTTTGTCAGGTCAAAGATCTGAAGTTTAAGGTCGGTGTTGTCCTATTTTTGCTGATAGATCTCAGCCTTATCAGTTTTGGCTTTCTCCATGAGCAGTTTGCATTGTGCGTCCGTACGGTTGGCGAACTCCTTCAAAGAGGTATTTTTGTTTCGGAGACTGGAGAGTTCGGTCTGTAGGTGTTAGATGGTCTAGTCGGATCCCGCATGGGCAGATTGTTCAGTAAGTAGAGCGGCTTTAAGATTTTGTATCTCTTGTTTGAGTTGAGCCCCTTCAGCTTCTTGTTCATCCCACCTCTTGGTTACCCGACTCCAAATAGCATTGGCCTGAAGGAATCATTGAGGGTTGAGTAAAAAGAGCATTATGATAGCATTATCAACTAATAGGGAGTTAAGGAAGGTTACCTTGCATTGTTTCATGAGGCCGGTTAGTATAAGGGCGTCGTATGACATGCCTTTGTAATGATGGTCGTCGACAGGGAGGCAGAAGCTATTGAGGGCATCAATCGGGTAGGATTGGGCATCGTATGAATAGAAGGACCTTTGGGCAGGCTTTTTTCCTGATGAATTGGGGGGAGGTTGGTGTGAAGATGAAGGCTTCTCAGAGTGGGGTTTTTTTGGTTGGAGGTTCGGCTGTGGAAACCTCTGCGGCTTTTCATTTTTGGTTTTGGTCTTGGTTCGGATCAAGGCTTGTGTTGACATCTGCAAAAAGGATGGGGCCTTTGGCGGAGGAGACTCTCAATTCATCAAAAGTCAGAGGCTTGACTTTAGCGCGTCTTTGCTTGACTCGAAGGATTTGGGCTCGCTAGTTCGCTGGCAGATCAATTATGTTTTTGGGAATGGATGGGGGTGGATTGGTTTTGCTTTGGTTCCCTTTGGAGGCTCTTCTTTTGTGCCTAATGATAAGTAGGTTTTATACCTACTTATTGATTACCAACTTACTTAGAAGTTTGCTCAACTTAAGTATTTTTAGTATGTTTTTATTGCTTTTTGTGTTTGTTTTGCAGTTTGCATAGTGGAAACTCCTAAGGCAGGAAAATGGCATGGCAAGGCATGGTGATGGCATAGAAGGCATGGCATGGTGGATTTGTGCTATAATGAAGATGGCAACTGAGATCAAGCATTTGAGGAAGACAGCTAGAAGGGCTTCGATGTGGTCAAATGATGAAGAAGGCAGTGGAAGAATGGAAGAATGGAAGAAAAGAAGATGAAGTGAGTAGCAAAGCACCAGCAGAATACAGCATTCAAGCTCAGCGCGGCCGTGCCTAGCATAAGGCCAGACACGGCGCGCCCGCTCCAGAAGTAGCCCACACGAAGACAAGGCATGGCGTGCCCGCGCCCATTTAGCAAAGGGATATGGCGTGCTCGCGCCAAGAGAATTAGCAATGCAGTGTCAGCGCGCCCGAATCCTATTGTAACACCGCGCTGCCGCGCCAATCAAGCTTAAATTAAAAAGCTGACTTTCCATTTTGTAATGCTGGAGCGTGAATGCTATATTTAGGCATAATTGTTGGTTTAAAAAGGGTAATATATTATCAGTTTTATATTACTATTTTAGGGTTTGATGGTCTAGAGAGAATATATAGCATTTCTCTACTATTTTGAGCTTCTCTCTCTAGATTGTTTGATTGTAAATACTGGATTTTACCTTGGTGATGAATGTGGACCTGAACTAGCTTGAAGACACATTGTGAAGGAGGGTTTTATCATAATTGATTTCTCATTTCCCTTATATCTCTTGCTTTCAGTGTTTATTTCAATGCTTGGCTTAAATCCCATAATGGGTGTTGATTCAGAAATGAACTAACTTCCATTATGGGATTCTAATGAAGTTTAATGTGTAATCCAGATTTGTATGCCCTAATGTGATGCTTGTTTGTTAAATGTTGGATTGCCTAACTTGGTTGCACCTAAATGTTTGAATGCTTGATCACCATTCACCCTAATACCTTATATGGAATTGAAAAAGGAAATATAAGTGCAGATTTAACCATGTTAGCATGTGTTCATGAGACTTAAATGTGTTAGGTTTTGTGATTCGTGACCCGGATAGGCGTATACCGGTTCACTATGTGTAGTCGTTGAGAGAGCTTGTGCTTAAATCATTATTACTTGTAATTCACGTAGACATATAGTGGGTTAGGTAATTTTGATGCTCATACAAATTCTATTAATTTGTGGATTTTGTGTGATTTGGACATGGTTCATCGAAAGATGGCCATGTTTCACTTTTGTGTTCTCGACTAGCTGTCCATATTAATTAATCAGGCATAACAAGAGGCGTGCATTTTGGATAAAGCATTAAATGACATTAGGATCCCATTTCTCTCCACTTTGATTCCCTTAATTTAGTAATTAGTAATTTTTTGTTGATAATTAATCTAGCTTTGAATTTACTTGTTAATTGATCGTTTAAGTAATCATGAATAGTGATAAGGTTGTTGCATGCTAGTGTAGAAATAGTCACCTTTCTCAGTGGGAACGATACTTTCTTACTCTGTACTACTTTTTGACCCGTGTATACTTGCATGAGTTAGAGTCTATTTTGTTAACCCGAAACAAGCCCAACAAATTTTTGGCACCGTTGCCGAGGAACGGTGTTTATTTTTATTACTGTCGTCATCAACTAAAGCTAGATTTGTTTGACTTGAACAAATTCCTATCTTATCTCATTTCTATTTTACTTTTGTTTGTATTTCAGGAACTTGTGTATAGTATATGCGCACACGATCGTCAAATCCTGAGTTGATACTTGCACAAGACAATATCAACAGTAGAGCTTGGAGATCGAGAGCACGTCAGAATACACAAGTAAATACTGAGACATCATCATCCAACATGGCAGAAGAACCTAGAGAAGAGCACAGAGCCTTAAGGGATTATTCTATACCCAAAATTAATGAGTTGTAGTCGAGCATTGTAAGGCCAGCTATAGCAGCAAACACCTTTGAAATTAAGCCAGGCACCATACAAATGGTGCAGAATTTAGTTCAATTTGGGGGTGTTGCTACAGATGACCCTAATGAGCACTTGCTAAGTTTCATCGAGATTTGTAACACCTTTAAATACAATAGTGTGTCAAAAGATGCAATAAGGCTCAGACTGTTTCCATTTTCTTTGACATATAAGGCAAGAAGCTGGCTCCATTAATTACCAGCGGGGTCAATCACCACATGGGAGGACTTAGCACAGAAGTTCTTAGCCAAATTTTTCCCTATGGCTAATACAGCAAAAATGAGAACTGTGATTTCCCAGTTTGAGCAGCAACAAGGACAGTCACTATATGAAGATTGGGAACACTACAAAGAAATGCTAAGGAAATGTCCCCATCATGGAATGCCTGATTGGATGGTTATAAACACTTTTTATAATGGATTGGGTTGGCAATCTAGGCCAATAGTAGATGCTGCTGCAGGAGGAGCCTTGTGGGCTAAAAGCTATGAAGAAGCTTATGAGCTGATTGAGACTATGGCAGCGAACGATTTCCAGAATCCTACAGCCAGGATGCCACAACCAAAAGTTGCAAGTATGTTAGAGGTGGATGCCAATACAGCATTGTCGGCTCAAATGGCAGCCATGGCAAAGAAGATTGATTCATTGGCAGAGAGCAAAGTAAAGTCAGTTGCTTATGTCTGTGAGATTTGTGCGGGGTCACATCAAACTGACTAATGTGCTATCAGTGCGAAATCAGTGCAGTTTGTGAGCAACTACCAAAAGAACCAGAATTAGTACCAAAATTCCTACAATCCCAACAACCGCAACCATCCCAATTTCAGCTGGAGCAACAATCAGAATATGCAACAACACCAACCACCACAACAGTTTCAATCCCACCAACAATATGCACCCAAACCTCCTTACCCTCTTGGATTTCAACAACAACAGCAACATCATCCACCACCTGCACCTCAGTCAGAAAAAAAGTCAGAGATGGGGGAAATGATGCTTAAGTACATGGCGAATACTGAGGTTATGATCAAGAGCCAAGCTGTGGCTATCAAGAACTTGGAGACTCAGATGGGCCAAATAGCCAATATGTTGAACAATAGACCACAAGGGGCTCTGCCAAGTAACACTGAAGTCAATCCAAGGAGGGAAGGAAAAGAGCAATGTCAAGCTATTACACTAAGGTCAGGAAAACAGACTACAAAAGTACAGGCCGGCACGCCCGCGCCCGCCCGCGCCCATTATAGAAGGGGAGACCGCGCGGCCGCGCTAGGAGCAAGTTAGTTCTGATGATGGTTTGATAAAAGAAGGTTCTGAGCAGAGGGTAGTGGAGAAGGATAATGAAGAGTTACCTGAGAAACCCATAACCAAACCACCACCTATTTACCCTCATGTTCCTTATCCACAGAGATTATAGAAACAAAGAGAAGATAGACAATTTGCCAAGTTTTTGGAGGTATTCAAGAAGATGCAGATCAATATACCCTTCGCAAAGGCATTAGAGCAGATGCCGAGCTACGCAAAGTTCATGAAGGGAATTCTATCAAGGAAGAAACGACTAAAGGACTTTGAGACAGTAGCCTTGACAGAATAGTGTAGTGCAGTGCTATAGCGTAAGCTACCTCCAAAGCTTAAGGACCCGGGCAGTTTCACAATATCATGATCTATTGGAAAGTTGTCTTTTAACAGATGTCTGTGTGATTTAGGGGCGAGCATAAATTTGATGCCTTTGTCAGTTTTCAATCAATTGGGGTTGCCGGCTCCAAAGCCGACAAATATTTCACTACAGCTTGCTGACAGATCCATCACTTATCCACGGGGTATTGTGGAAGATGTTTTGGTCAAAGTAGATAAATCTATCTTACCAGCTGACTTCATCATCTTAGACTATGAAGAGGATAAAAATATACCAATCATCCTTGGGAGACCTTTCTTAGCCACGGGGCGAACTCTTATAGACGTCCAGAAAGGTGAGTTGACAATAAGAGTGCATGATCAAGAAGTCACCTTCAATGTGTTTAAGGCTATGAAGTTTCCTACCGACGAGGAAGAATGCTTTCGGATTGATATGGTAGACAGGATGTTAAATGAAGAAGTTGGAAATATGGTCGATAATGAGCCTTTGAAGAGTGCTATATTGGGAGATTCTGAGATGGAAGATAATGAGATTGCTGAATATGTGTAGATTCTTGACACAGCACCACAGTTTTGAAGATTTAAGATTCCTGTCGAGCCACTCAAGCTTTCTGGGGAGACATCAGCACGACTCAAGCCTTCTCTTGAGATGCCTCCGGATCTTGAACTCAAACCCCTTTCCAGATCATTTAACGTATGCATTTTTGAGTGAATTTTCAAATTTGCCTGTTATTATTTCTGCTGCACTAACATCTTGCCAGGAAGATAAACTGCTACGAATACTAAGAGAGTTTAAATCAGCAATTGGATGGACCATAGCAGACATTAAGGGGATCAGCCCATCATTTTATATGCACAAGATCCTGCTGGAAGATGATAGTAAACCATCACTAGAGCAACAGCGCAGACTGAACCCTATTATGAAGGAAGTGGTTAAGAAAGAGGTTCTGAAGTGGTTAGATGCAGGGATTATATATCCGATATCAGACAGCTCTTGGGTGAGCCCGGTGTAGTGCGTGCCAAAGAAAGGGGGTATAACCGTGGTATCAAATGAGAACAATGAGCCAATACCTACCAGGATAGTGACAGGGTGGAGAGTCTGTATGGACTACCGCAAGCTAAATAAGGCTACTAGGAAAGATCATTTTCCCCTCCCGTTCATTGATCAGATACTGGATAGGCTGGCAGGTCATGAATACTATTGCCTTCTGGATGGGTACTCAGGATACAATCAAATTGTGATAGCCCCAGAAGACCAGGAAAAGACTACCTTTACTTGTCCGTATGGTACATTTGCGTTTAGAAGGATGTCTTTTGGTTTGTGCAATGCCCCGGCCACATTTCAGAGGTGTATAATGGCTATTTTTTTGGATATAGTTGAGCACAATGTTGAGGTCTTCATGGACGACTTCTCTGTTTTTGGAGATTACTTCGACCTGTGTCTGGAAAACTTGGTAATGGTGTTGAAAAGGTGTGTTGAGACAAATCTTGTTCTGAATTGGGAGAAGTGCCATTTTATGGTATAAGAAGGTATAATATTGGAACATAAAGTTTCAAAGAAAGGATTAGAGATGGATTGAGCTAAATTGGAAACTATTGAGAACTTGCCTCCACCTACTTCTGTTAAAGGTGTTCGTAGTTTTTTGGGGCATGCAGGCTTCTACCGTAGGTTTATAAAGGACTTCTCAAAGATTACAAAGCCGCTTTACAGTTTGTTAGAGAAGGATGTCCAATTTAAATTTGATAAAGATTGTCTGACTGCATTTGAACATTTGAAGAAGAAGTTGACTACAGCACATGTGATTACAGCACCAGATTGGGACATTCCTTTTGAGTTGATGTGTGATGCAAGTGACTTTGCTGTGGGAGCTGTTTTGGGCCAGCGTAGGGATAAGATTTTCCATGTTATCTATTGTGCCAGCAAGACCCTTACTGACGCCCAGTTGAACTACACTACCACAGAAAAGGAGCTTTTAGCAGTGGTGTACGCATTTGACAAGTTTCGTGCTTACTTGATTGAGACTAGAGTGATTGTGTACACAGACCATGCAACGATCCGATACTTGGTAGCAAAGAAAGATGCTAAACCCCGTCTAATCAGGTGGATACTTATTTTGCAAGAATTTAACTTAGAAATCAAGGACAGAAAAGGGACTGAGAATTAAGTGGCGGACCACTTATCTCGATTGGAAAATCCAAGAAGGGATGTAAATAACAAAGTTATGATCAATGAGTCCTTCCCAGATGAGCAATTATTCGTGGTGAAAGGCGAAGTGCCATGATTCGCAGATTATGCAAACTACTTAGTGAGCAAGATAATCCCTTCTGACTTGACTGGGCATCAGAAAAAGAAGTTTTTACACGATGTAAAATGGTTTATGTGGGATGAACCTTATTTGTTCAAGCAGTGTTCTGATCAAATGATTAGAAGGTGTATTCCATATAGCGAGACGGAAGGTATATTACAGGATTGCAACGCATCAGTATATGGAGGTCATTATGGAGGTGAAAGGACAGCGGCTAGGGTCTTGCAAGCAGGTTTTTATTGGCCGACTATTTTCAAAGATGCTTACAGCTTCGTTCAAAAATGTGATAGATGTCAGAGGGTAGGGAACATATCAAAGCGTAATGAAATGCCCTTGAATACAATCCTCGAGGTGGAGATCTTCGATGTCTGGGGGATAGATTTTATGGGACCCTTTGTTTCATTATGTGGGAATTTGTGCATCCTATTGGCAGTCGACTACGTTTTCAAATGGGTGGAAGTGGCAGCTTTACCAACGAATGATGCTAGGGTGGTTCTGAGGTTTCTTCAAAAGAGTATTTTCATAAGGTTCAGAACTCCAAGGGCGGTCATTAGTGATGAAGGAAGCCATTTTTGCAATCGCCAGTTTACAGCTTTGTTGGCTAAATATGGGGTGAATAATCGAATTGCTACAGCTTACCACCCTCAGACAAATGGTCAAGCAGAAGTATCAAATCGTGAGGTGAAGAAAATACTGGAAAAGATCGTGTACCCCACAAGGAAAGACTGGTCACTGAAGCTAGATGATGCGGTATGGGCTTACAGGACTGCCTATAAAACACCGCTGGGAATGTCACCATTTCAGCTTGTGTATGGAAAGGCTTGTCACCTTCCCATAGAGCTCAAACACAAGGCCTATTGGGCAATCAAGAAGCTGAATTTTGACTTAAAGGCTGCAGGGGAGAAACGCCTAATCCAACTCAATGAGTTGGATGAATTTAGATTGCAGGCCTATGAAAATTCTAAATTATACAAGGAAAAGGTGAAAAGGTGGCATGATCGAAGAATTATGGAAAGGGTATTTGAGCCAGGGCAAACAGTGTTGTTATTTAATTCCAAACTTAAACTATTCCCAGGGAAGCTCAAGTCAAGGTGGTCAGGGCCTTTCACTGTGAAGACTGTATATCCACATGGTGCGATAGAAATTTTTGACAAGTTCCCAGACAAGCCCTTCAAGGTTAATGGACAGAGGCTAAAGCATTACTTTGGTGGTGAGGTTGACAGGCAGAAGGTCGCCTCAATCCTTTCAACAACTTGAATCAGGCAGAGATAGTCAAGCTAGTGGACTATAAACTAGCGCTCAATGGGAGGCACCCCATTATCTCTCTTCTCTTCTCCTATTTAATTCTATTTGCATCATATCTATTTCTCCCTCCTGTTTAATTATGTTAATTATTCCTCAGTCGCGTATATTTCTGCTTCTTACTACTGTTTAATTCTAATGGTGAATCATGTCTATTTTTTCCCCCATGTTTAATTCTTGTGATTATAAAATTTTTGACACAAATTTTGATAGAGCTGAATGCACATATCATTTTTGATAAGAATAGCATATAGAGCATTTTTGGATATACAATCATTCATACATGTTATACAGTACAAATTTTGATTTGGGAATTGGCATATCTCATTTTTGTGAATGCTTGGTATGCAGGTTAGATGAAGAGTGTCAATTGTTGCTTATTACTTCTTCATGTGCAAATCAGTGTCAGTACTGGGTGCAGGGCAATGCGGTCTCAAGGCTAGACAGTATAGAGCTGGCGCGCCCGCACCGGACTTCAAAGCATTCTGACCCTCAGCGTGCCTGCGCCCACCATTTGCCAAATATCAGCGCGGCCGCACCCGAGTCCGGTTCCAGGCATATTCAAATCATTTAAATCATGACCCACGTCTTCAATTTTCCTTCCCTTCAGTTACGCAGCCATAAAAACATAAACTCCCACTAAATTCCTCTCCTAAAAATCGAAACCTCTTCCTCTTCTCCCACTCCATTCGGTTTCCTACCTATAAACTCCTAATCAACTGCAATCTCTCTCACCCTCTCTCCATACTCAATCTCTACAAATTACCCATTCAGTTATAGAATAGTTGCTTAGGGTTTGTCAGAGTATTTCAAAGCAACGAGTTTGGGGGTTTTCTTCAGAGTATATAGAGACTGTTCTTATCAGTCAAGTTCTCCTCTTCTCACATCAGTTAGGGCTTTTATTTGTCAATCTCCATGGGTCCAAAACGTGCACGTTCCCGTACCCCTGAGTCCTCCTCTTCCAGTAGTCAAGATGAAGACATCTTGGACCTCACCAAGTTTGTCAGCTTAGAGGCTCAGGTAGAGTACTACCGGATTGTGGCCAAAACGTTTGTGAAGGAATGAGGATTTAATCCCGGGAAATAAGATGGACAACTTTGGGAAATGATAAGAGAAAGAGGCTGGGTAGGAGTTGTATCTAGCCCCATGCCTGCTCCTATGGCTATTGTACCTGAGTTCTACGCCAACGCTAAGGAAACAATGAGTGGGTTGTCGTTTGTCAGAGGTGTGCAAGTGGACTATCGCCCACAGGCGATTAGGGAGGTCTTCAATTTGCCTAATCCGCCGACTAGTCGCACTAATTGGGTGGAAGCTGCAAGGTTCAAGATGGACTTGGATAGAGTTATTACAGACTTGTGCGTGCCTGGCACTCGATGGAACTACAAATAGGGCATGAATTAACCCACCAATTTTCTGAGTTCAGCATTGAATCGCTACGCAAAGGCGTGGAATTTGTTTATTTGCGCCAAGTTACTACCTTCTACGCACCAACACGACATCCCATCTGAGCGTGCGATCATATTGTGGGGGATCATCACAGGAAAGCATATCGATGTAGGCCACCTCCTCTACCAAAACATACTCCGTTACATGAGGGGGAGCACCACAGGCAACATCCCACATGCCTCGATCGTAGCCCATCTCTGTGCAAAAGCGGGAGTTACTTGGGCAAATGAGCAGCTGCAGTATCCCAGCCAAGACATTACCCATGCCACTATTGCAAAATTCCAGGACTGGGCAGGAGGCACACCACACCCGAGGGGAAAAGGATTTATCTTACCAGATCCATCATCGGTGCCGTCTCCGTAGCCAATTGAGGCAGCCGCTTTGCCCTATGCCACTGCAGAAATTGATGATCGCAGGCTAAGGCGGTTGGAGAGGAAAGTGGACGCCATACATGACAACTTTTCTGCGTTTACAAATGGGCTGTCTAGATCATTAGCCGAAGCCTTCGCGCAGCAAGGGACAATGTTAGAGTGGCCAATATTTGGTTTTGTCGTGCCTTACCCACCGCCAAATTCACCACCCGAGGAAGGTGGCCATGCCGACACTTAGGGGAGTTTTCTGTACCCTTTACCTTCATTCATTGGGGACAATGAATATGCTAAGTGTGAGGGTATTGGGTCTATTTAGTAGTATAGAGCATGTAGTGTAATTTCATGTTTAATTCATGTTTCATATAGTTTTTGCATGTTAGTATTATTAGTTTAATTTTGCAGAATTTTTTTCGTTTTGTTGCTTATTTGTTGTTTAGTTTATCTGTTTAGTTGCATAATATTGCATAATCCCAAGTATCTAGTTAGTGGAATTCCAATTTGTCCAATGATGAATTAAGAAATTTGATGGATTTATGAACTAGGTTGATAGCTTTAGCTTAGTTATAATGTTATACATGATATGATTTTTGCTTGTTGTTTAGATGCTACCGGGTAGCACATAATTGTTCATGTTTGCTTGTTGGTTAAAGATTAACTTGTTTGCCTACTGAGATGAAAACGTTGTTTTAAAGATAGAATTATGTGGGAAGTGAGCATTGATTATGAAAACACTAAAACTCAAGCTTTGGGAACGTATGGGTATGCTTGCTACATAAAAAAAAGAAAAGAAAAGAGAAAAAAATGAAAAATTATCGTGGCTAGCCTTGTTTCGGGGCCTTTGTTACTTGAGTAAGTACGCCCGAGGGGATTGTCTCTACACCTAGCGCCCTAAGGTCTTAATGGTCTGAAAGTCTTTGGTTGAAAGCTCGCTAAGGGGTAGCACTATTAGCCTAATGGAATAAGACATTACACAGTCATGGGAAAAAGAAAAAAAATTAATAAACACCGCGGAAAAGTGCGAAAGTCGCCCTCGTGAGTAAAAATAAAGCAGAACAAACTCATTGCTGAACCTTAGTTTGTATTGAGGTGTTGGAGTAGTTGTTGTTTCATTTGTATGCATAGTTTTTGATTTAAACCTCAGTTTTCTTTCTTAAGCAGTATAGCATGTGTAATCTTTGCCTTTATCAAGCTTATTGGTGAACACATCACACACACAAAGCATCTTTATTGCAGGTTTGGATTATTTGATTGTATGTCATTATGCATGTGGCTTAGTTTGAAGCTTTGTTCTTGGATCTGGATATTTCTCTGAGGCACATCTGATTGGAATTCTAGTATGGCTGGAAATCTTAGGACTCGCTTGCATGATAGTGTAGTTTGCATAGCATGTAGTTTGCATTATTTAATTTGTATTTGTGTTTATTGCTTGAGGGCAAGCAATAGTTCAAGTTTGGGGGTATTTGATAAGTAGGTTTTATACCTACTTATTGATTACCAACTTACTAGAAGTTTGCTCAACTTAAGTATTTTTAGTATGTTTTTATTGCTTTTTGTGTTTGTTTTGCAGTTTGCATAGTGGTAACTCCTAAGGCATGAAAATGGCATGGCAAGGCATGGTGATGGCATAGAAGGCATGGCATGGTGGATTTGTGCTATAATGAAGACGGCAACTGAGATCAAGCATTTGAGGAGGACAGCTAGAGGGGCTTTGATGTGGTCAAATGATGAAGAAGGCAGTGGAAGAATGGAAGGAAAGAAGAAGAAGTGAGCAGCAACACAGCAGCAAAGCACCAGCAGAATACAGCATTCAAGCTCAGCGCGGCCGAGCCCAGCATAAGGCCAGACACTGCACGCCAGCGCCAAAAGTAGCCCACACGTAGACATGGCATGGCGTGCCCGCGCCCATTTAGCAAAGGGATATGGCGCGCCCGCGCCAGGAGAATTAGCAACACATTGTCAGCGCGCCCGCGCCCAAATCCTATTGTAACACCGCGCGGCCGCGCCAGTCAAGCTTAAATTAAAAAGCTGACTTTCCATTTTGTAATGCTGGAGCATGAATGCTATATTTAGGCATAATTGCTGGTTTGAAAAAGGTAATATATTATCAGTTTTATATTACTATTTTAGGGTTTGAAGGTCTAGAGAGAATATATAGCATTTCTCTACTATTTTGAGCTTCTCTCTCTAGATTGTTTGATTGTAAATACTGGATTTTACCTTGGTGATGAATGTGGACCTGAACTAGCTTGAAGACACATTTTGAAGGAGGGTTTTATCAGATTTGATTTCTCATTTCCCTTATATCTCTTGCTTTCATTGTTTATTTCAATGCTTGGCTTAAATCCCATAATGGGTGTTGATTCAGAAATGAACTAACTTCCATTATGGGATTCAATTGAAGTTTAATGTGTAATCTAGATTTGTATGCCCTAATGTGATGCTTGTTTGTTAAATGTTGGATTGCCTAACTTGGTTGCACCTAAATGTTTGAATTCTTGATCACCATTCACCCTAATACCTTATATGGAATTGAAAAAGGAAATATAAGCGCAGATTTAACCATGTTAGCATGTGTTCATGAGACTTAAATGTGTTAGGTTTTGTGATTCGTGACCCGGATAGGCATATACCGGTTCACTATGTGTAGTCGTTGAGAGAGCTTGTGCTTAAATCATTATTACTTGTAATTCACATAGACATATAGTGGGTTAGGTAATTTTGATGCTCATATAAATTCTATCAATTTGTGGATTTTATGTGATTTGGACATGGTTCATCGAAAGATGGCCATGTTTCACTTTTGTGTTCTCGACTAGCTGTCCATATTAATTAATCAGGCATAACAAGAGGCGTGCATTTTGGATAAAGCATTAAATGACATTAGGATCCCATTTCTCTCCACTTTGATTCCCTTAATTTAGTAATTAGTAATTTTGTGTTGATAATTAATCTAGCTTTCAATTTACTTGTTCATTGATCGTTTAAGTAATCATGAATAGTGATATGGTTGTTGCATGCTAGTGTAGAAATAGTCACCTTTCTCCGTGGGAACGATACTTTATTACTCTGTACTACTTGTTAACCTGTGTATACTTGTATGAGTGAGTCTGTTTTGTTAACCCTAAATAAGCCCAACACCTAACTCTTAAAGAAACCTCTGGGACATCGTCTTCGACAGGCTCATTGATCTGTATGGTGGTAGTTTGACCTTCGGCGGGAGGGTCGGCAATGATTGGCATTTCGGCAGCTTCGGTGGATTACTTGCCCCAGAGATATTCTTCCAGATCGCGTACTTCGGTGGTTGTCGGTCTGATGAGGGATACTGTAGAGTCAAGGAAGGGTTAGAGGGTTAGCCGAAGTTATGTAATGTTTGGTAATTAAGTTAAAAGAAATTCAGGAGCTTACGTTGGTGGTTGAAGAGCCAAGCTTGCTTGGTCAGAAGGGCATAGTTTCATTCTGTCTGGGGCAGCTTCGGGATAAGTTTGGTGATTTCCCTTAGTCTTTCGGGAAGGATGTCTTCTAGGGAGACGTTGGCTCATTTGTGGGAAGCCCAATTTGGGAGGCGAAGTGTCTCTGGTCCTCGGACGAAGAACCAGTCCTTGTACCAGTTTTTGTTGCTGGAGAGGGAGTTCATCAGGGGGCGTCTTTGTCTTTCTGTCTTGGTAGTTGGTTTGTTTGGGATTTTGCTGAAGACTTTGAGGCCCGGTTCGCCGGTCCCTGCCAAGCTGAAGAGGTTGAAGAAAAAGTCAAGTGAAGGATGCACTTCGGCTTCACTGCAGAAGGCTATGAAGGCAATAATATGGATGTAGGAGTTCGGCACCAACTGGCTGAAGCTGATGCCAATGAACCCGAGGAGGGTTAAGATGAACGGGTGAAGGGGAAACCTAACTCCTTTCTCCATCAGATTTAATGCAATAGCGGTCCACCCGTCAATGGTGTGGTACATCCGGTCGGTAGCAGTCGGAGCTCTTAAAGAGTGGTTGGCCGGGATCTGGTAGCTTGTTCGGATGACATCCATGTTATCTTCCACAAGTCGAGATCGGGTGTTGATTTGTGGGAATTGTGTTACGTCAGAGTACTCTCGTTGGGCCTTTTCGTGATTTATTTCTGACGAACCGGTGGCTGGGGGTGGTGTCTGGCTGGTGGTGGCCACAGTGGTGGAATTAGTGATGATAGCGATAGGGATGGTGGTTTGTACAGTGGAGGAGGTTGTGTTGGGTACGATGGGGGCCGGAATGGGGGAGAGAGGGATGGCAGTGATTGGGGCCGTGGTGATAGGGTCAGAGCCAGGAGAGGTGGAAGGGGACGCCATTGCTAGAGCTTCAAAGACTTGAAAGAGAGATGGGTTGATGTTCTTGCCAGAGAGGAGAGTTGCAGAGAGAGACGAGATATTTTAAAATTTGGTAAGGAAAATGATCGAAATAGGGGGGTTTTGTTGCATGCCTTTTCAAGTCTGCACAGAAGTCTAGGAACGACACATTATTGGGGGAAATGATGGGACATGTGGGAAGGCCGAGGGTCATAAGGGTCTGTTTGGTTGCTCCGTTTTCTTGTGTGAGCTGTTTACAGATTGTTGGGCCATGTGAGGGGGGCCAATGTTAAATGGTATATTCCTTGGGCTGGGCTCGGCCAGAGAGTCTCAGCTCTTGGTTTTATCGGGCTCGGTCAGGGAGTGCCGATTTTTAACAAGTGGGCTGGACAGATTTGCATGGTTGGGCTATAGTCTTTATACTCTTCCATCAAATGTGTCATTTAATGAAAGACTGGGGGGCAATGTTGGGGCCCAAATATTTGATTACAAAGACCCGGATTGGGCTCGGCCTCGGTTGGGCCATGGTTAGGCCATGGTTGGGTCCGGTTGGCCCATGTTGGGGGAAACTCCTAGTTATATGGAGATTCTGCTTATGGGAGAGAAGTCATACATTGATTGGACTTCCTATATCTTAGGGGATTTGATACTATGGGAGATTTAATACTATCCTATTATGAAAAGGATACACGGGGGAACCCTAATCCAATATGAAAGTGGATTCTGGCAAGGATGTGATTACTGTAAATATATGGCTTGACTATTCATAAGGTACATTTACACTTTATTATCTCCAGCAATAGAGTACTTTTACCTCCATTGTTAAACCTTGTCAGCATGTACTTACTCTCACACCGGAGCTATCCCCCGGCGGCCCAAGCCGTCAAGCTTTGGTGTTTACCCGTTTTGTGCAGGATTGGACGCACTTTGGTGATTGGAGCGCATGGACGGATCTTGGCGTTAACAAAAAGAAAACTCAAGAACACATAAACTAAAAATATAAACTAGATTATGTACCTTTAATTCCTTGTTTAACTTTGTTATATCACACTCATATGTAATATATTACTTCCTCATTTATCAAAACAAATATGCTTACACTAATTCATTATTTTAATTAAGTGAATTACTCACAATATTTATGAAATTTAATTCATAACAATTCCATCGCCAATCAAGGCATGAAAATCAAATTATATTATTTCATAATATAATTTTTAACTTAATTAATATAACTAATATTATTCAGTTAATTTCCTTTCCGTAATAATTTCATTTAATTTTCTCAATAATTAAATTAACTATTAAACCTCACTTTTCCAATATATATATATATATATATATATATATTTCTCTTCTATATTCACACATAATCTCTTCACACCAAATCACTTATTTTAAAATATATAACAAATATGTTTAATTACTCAATCTCAAAACATCTCATAACAAGAATTTTATTTATTAAATTTTTATTTTAATAATGACTGAAAATTTGGGTTGTCACATCCTTCCCCCTTACATGGATTCCGTCCTCGGAATCACCGAAACCTCCCTTACTCGATTTACACCGATCTCCTTCATAATTTTATCGTTGAATAACTTCAACACATTACCTTAACAAAAGTTATATATATATATCTTACTCCATTCATTTCTTCAACAAATTCTTTTTATTTTATAACCTTCAATTAAAATCAATTATGTTTCGAATATTATATATTCTTTAACCCGTTCATTACCTTTTCTAAGGATCTTTACCATATACTCTACTCGTCGAATTCATATACTTCATAATTCACTATCTTGTAAGTATTGGGGTTATCACCGTGCCTGATTCATGTAATAACTCATAGAAACCCTTAGCACCCTCTTGCTCGATGATACCATCATCCCTGTTTATATTCCACTAGAATAATGAGCCAGCAACTTCGACTATCATTTTAGTACATTCAAATGTTTCGTCACCTCTAGATTTCGATTCGGATTCATGTTCATCCAACCAGATTTCCCCATAATAGATCCATGTGGTATAACCCTACTTGAACCTATGCGCAAATAGGTCGCACATGACATCACTCTTTTCCTTCTACACTTCATTCACACACCTCTTATAAGGAAATCTGATCTCATCGCCGCTGACTTACTCAAATGAAAAATTGAGAAACTGTTCAACCCCACTACGGTACTCAGAGCTAAGCCCACTCTTATCAGTGGCTACCCTATGTTCCATCCAACTTCGATCAATAGACATCTTGAACAATGGTCTTCTATATATATATATGGAAAGTTAGGCAAACACAATCAAGTCTCCGGGTTAATGTATATGCAAGATTATGAGTTTCCTAACTTCATCTCACACTCTAACGGGTTATGCTTCTGTCTCATTCCCGGATGTGTCACCCCACTGATGCTAATAACTTGAAAACATCTTTAAATTTTTCAGAAATTTCGACAAGCACCTCCTCATGGCCTTCAAGTACACAAAATAGACTAACACATCGTAGTCTAATTATGCACCCAAAGAACATCAAGAGATATATATACTGACTGAAATTTCTCAAAATATAAAGACGTGCCCAAGTCGTTCACACCGACCTAAGTGAGATCGAAACATACAGAAACAATCCCAAAACGGGGAATATTTGAGATTCACTCATACTAAGTGAATCTTAAACGGGTTTCTCAGATTCCTAAATTATATGAAAATATACACATATGAAATTGGACTTTTTTCGTAAAACAAAAGGAATACTATTCCCTTTAATATTAGCTAGACAGTTCAGGAAGCAGGTCAAGCATTGTAACATCTAATGGGTAATCTCTAAGAAAGTTGAGACTCGCGAGTTTTATGAAATTCATATCATAAAAACAAAAGTGAACCAATTATATGAGCAATGAACAATTATATATTTCAATTCCATTTATAATTATTTCAAAATAGAAGTATTCGATTTGGTTTCAAATCTAGAAAAACCAAACCAGCAAAAAAACTTTTATCTCTGCACATTCAGGGTATTTTAGAACTTCCAGTTTATCTACTTTCAAGCTTATTTCATTTAGTCTAATTTTTTTATATTAGAAGTCTTTACTTGTTTATTTCAATGATGAGGCTCCAACACTAAACCCAAAGACTCAAACTAAACCATAATTATTTGGATCCCATTAGTTTTCTTCACTCATTGAATTGAACCAGACCAAATAAAAAATTGTTTGGAATTAAGGACACCTACTCCAACACTTTTCATCAGGTGGTGGGTCAAATTTCTTGACCCAACCATAATCACTATAGTTTAAAGAATCATGAAACAATGTACACACAACATCTAATTTTTCTTTGCTAGTGCTGGTAAGTTTTTTTATCCTAGAATATTGTTATTTTTAATTCTTACACATATAAGTGGTATGTCAAAACACGGAGTCATTATTTTAACCGTTCTCTTAGAATCTATTTATACAAAAATGCAGAAATATTCAAATTGTCATTACATAATTAAGCCCTTTTATACTAATTTCACTAGCTCTACTCTTGGAAGGCCAATGGCAGGAATTTTGAGAACTCTAGGAAAAGGCTACATACTTTTTAACCATCTCATGAACTGCCATTGCGACTTCTACAAAGCAAACACAAACCTTAAAGTGTAACTATTTATTTGATTTTAGAACTATACATTAGCTCCAAAGCACAATATTTAAACATCAAATGAAATAGTTAACTAATTTAAGTTGATTTATTGCAAATGAAAGGGGAAATGTGAGGAATTATCTTTATTGAACACATAACCAGATTTTAATTAACAGAAAACCAGCAACCTCATACCTCAGACCAAAGTAATTAGATAATAAGGGATCCCTTCTATTAGATAATTAAAAACACAGATACAAGTGAGGGATAAAGTGTGTGCACAGAAATTTCTAAGATATACAAAAGAGATTTGAAATTTGCAGCAAAGCCTTGTAATTGTCTATAAAAAAAATAGGACATATCCTCAATCAACAGACAACAAACAAAAATAGAAAGAATAAGATACTAGAACCCAATATATTGAATACAACCCAACACTTATTCTCACTAAGCTAAGAACACTGCAATTTTATTTAACTTCATAACTGATTACATTTCATAACATGATTCAGGTATACTAGCTAACTGAACTGAAATTGTAGAAGAATTAGGTTATATTTGGGGGGGAAATTGGGGGGAAATTGGAATTGGGGAAAATTACCTTACTTGAGAGAGACAGAGATGGACGGGAAGAGATGACGGTGAGATAAGCTAGAGGGCGACGTCGAAAGGAAGAGGGCGACGATGCGAGGAAGAGGGAAAAGAAGAATCGCTTGGGGAAGAAAAAGTGAAAGAGCATAACCGAAAAATTAAAATAGATACTCTAATTAAGTAAGACTCATTCGCGACGGCACGACTGTCGAGATTCTGACCGTCGATAATGAGGTTAATCTCAACGACACGTGCCGTCTCCAATACCATGAGCCCGTCGACCTATATTTTTGGCACGCGCGCGAAGAGAAAAAATGAGCACAGAAAGGGATGTAGGACCCATTGGCGACATGAGACATCCACGACAGCAATGCCGTTGTCATTCATGACAGCATTTGTGCAGTCCAGATCGAGACCGTCGGTAATGACCTGTTTTTTTTTGTAATGCAATATCACTATTAACATTCTCTTCATAGTTTATACCATCCTCCTTATATGAACTATCATCAAATGGAGTCACATTTGTAGAGTCCTCACTATCAGTGTGTACACTCAACATCATTCCCTTCATGTTCCTTCCCATTGTCAAAATCACCACCACTGAAGTCATCAACCTTTTCTTTCCCTTTATCAGTTGTCCAACATTGCTCCCAACCTGTTATTCACCTGGCTTTGCATTACCTACCTCAGCATTACCTAGCTCTTCACTAACCATACACACTTCTACTTCTTTTGATTCAGAAATAAAGAACTTAATTACCCGCATATCTTTTACAGAATCAAGACGTCTATACCCCTTTTCAGGCACAAAGTGGTAAAATGATAAATCCCCAGCAAAGCCCAATTCCATTTCCATATTTCTCAGTTTCCTTATACTCAAGTGCTTTAACTCGACATAATCAAAAAATTTAATTCATCACCCCACATACCCCTTCTCGTCAAACATTCCACCATAAACTAGGAAAACATATGGATCATCATTGTCGAACCGCCATAAACTAGGAAAACATATGGGAGCATATGGATCATCTGCACACAAAATTAGGGAAAACATTTAGTAAAAAACTATACCCATAGAAAAAACATTATTTTACTATTTTGAACCGCCATTTTTGTAAAAAACAAAGCAAAGAAACCCAAAAAAGACACAAATGGGACCACCATTGTCGGTCAAATTTGAGCATGCAAGAACTTTAACAACTTATTCATGCAACCATCTATATATATTGTTTCTACACTTCTGATAAGAACTAAGAAAATACCTGAATATAAAGGGGTGGAAAAACTTTCAAAATCAAACAACCTCAGTACCCAAACCATTTTGGGTTGTAGTCCAGCTAGTCAGTCTGGATTCAAACTCGATTTATGACCTCTTGATCGCATGCAAGAATTGAACCTAAATCCTCACCTCCCTTTTGATCACTCTAAAATCGCACTCACTCCCCTCAAAGCCCTAGAAGATGAACAATCTCGTCTAATTGTAGCAAACGACCGTCAATCCCTCTTTTTTGAAGCTTAATTTTGTTAATCGAGTGTTTCTCGTGTATTTGTACAATTTTAGTAATTCAAGTACGATTTTTATACGATAAACAATACTCCCCTCCTTCTCATAATATATGATGTTTTAGATGATTTTATTTGTCCCAAATTATTTAATGTTTTAGAAAATTTAGGAGCATTAATTACAATCTTTCCAAAATTACCTCTCATTACTCCTCCTTCAATACCGAGATGCTTTTAACTCTTTTTTTCTCCTTATCAACACAAAGGGTATTATAGACAAATGATACTATGTTTAATGCTAAACAATCATTTCTTTAATAATTGTGCCCAACTCTAAAACATCATATATTATGGGACGGATGGAGTATTTAAATATTAAATTGTGACACATTGCCATATTTCGGCGAATAAATTGACCGCGTTTTGTTCTACTAGGGTCCATTGTGGTTACTTAACGAGTTAACGGTATTTTGGGTAGCAGGATGAGAGCGTTTAAATATTAAGGTAAGAATAGTAAAATAGTGTATACTTCGGGGTCCAACATGCAATTAACCCCATTTAAAAAGCAAATAATTTCCCAAAGAATGATTTAATTACATGAAATTTTCTTCAAGTGTATCTGTATCCAAAGGTGTTTGATTTAGGTGAGTGGAAGGGTATATCTCCATTTTCATTTTCTTATTAATTTTATCTACGTGTGTTTGATTCGGAAGAGAAATCCTAAAAGATGGCAAATAGGTTTTTTTTTGGGTGGGTGGGTGGGTGGGTGGGGGGGTGGGGGGGTGGAGAGGGAGCCAAGGGCGGAGCTAGAATTATGATTTGGGATGAGCTACAAAAAAAAAATTCGTGAACGTTCACTACATACATTTTCTTTTTAAATTAAACAATATATTAAGATAACTGTATATGTCATAAAATCACGTAGCTAATTGAATAATAAACAAAATCATTACTAATTCACTATAACATTAATAAAATTTTGATAAAGAACGTACATCCAAGACATAATAACATACCTAGTCAAATTGCACTCTTCGCTCTTGAATAGAAGCAAATTCTGTAATTATTGAGTCTGCATCATAGTTCTCAGACAACTCCTTTTCGATGTGGACAATCATGTTATCAGCTAAGAAGTCATTCTCCATCTTGTTGCGCAACATTGTTTTGATACGTTTCATAGCTGAAAATGATCTCTTTGTAGTTGCTGTGAAAACCGGCAAAATCAAAACAAGACGAATTAACCGATCAATCATTTGATATGTCGTTGATTTTTTTGTTTCAAATAATCCTTGGCATAACTCAGCAAGAGTAGTAACATTCTTGAGCACATCATCATGAGGTACATCAAACTCATAAATTGTCAGCTCGCTTCTCAAGCAACGCAACTCTTGTTTAGAGAAATCTCGAGAATAAAACTTCTTTGCAAGTTTGCAAATATTATCAATGTTAAATGCCTTAAAACCATCAACCATGTATTATAGCATACAAGTAAATCATATAGTATAACAACAATTCACAAATCACAAACGTACAGACCCTGAGACCCATGGCCATATATTGATATATAATCCCAATTCAACTAGCAATGGGAATCAATGAATCATGATATCTTATTGAATTAAAATCAAATTAATCAATTTCACTTAAGGCCATCAATCAATTTGTACCTGGTCACTAAAGAGAGAAGAGCAGCCGCTTTAGAAAGGCAACGGGTAAAGAAAAAAAAAAGAGAAAACGTTGACCTAATTCTCTATAAAAAGCAAGCCCAATTATTAATTGAATTATTTAATAAAAAGAAATAGTTTATATTTGATAAAAAATATAAATGAACTACAACAACATATGGACTAACTGCTAAGTATTTAAATTTGAAATGGATTTACAGGACTAATTTTTAATTTGGGGTGGGCTGTAGCCCACTGTAACCCGTGTGTAACTACGCCCTTGGAGGAGCATGTATGTATGTATGTAGTTGTCAACATCCGCTGCCTTCCATTCCTTTTATTGCCTCTCATTTATTTTTTGATAAAATGTTGTGTTCATCTCTTTCCCTTTCGCACTGAAATTAATATATATAAACTTTCAAAGTAGTTGTTTGAGGGTCGATTGAATCAGGTGGTGCATGTAACTTCTTTGTGCTATATATATACAGCGTCGAAGCCAAAATTTTAATTTGTGGGGTTAAAATATTGTGATGCTAAAATAATTTGGTGGGGGTTAATTTTGTGTTTTTTGGTCGATTGCATATGTAAAACATGTATTTGGTTATAATATTATTACTATAACAAGTAATAAAATTATATATATATATATATATATATATATATATATATATATATATATATATATATATATATACGGTCCGGATCTTAAGTTTACCCTTTATTCAACATACCTTGCTTATCCCATTTAGCGACGGACCGGGCAACGGTTTGGTCCGTCGCTATATATACAACCGTCGTCTTAACTTTTAGCGGACAACATATAGATGACGGTTGTATATATAACGACGGACGAAACCGTCGCCCGGTCCGTCGCTAAAGGGGGTAAGCAAGGTATGTTGGATAAAGAGTAAGCTTAAAATTTGGACCGTATATATATATATACATACACATCCCTTATTGACCCCTAATATGCCTTTCTAATCACAAATTTATTAATAAATATTTAAATTTCTTATGTTATAAAAATAATATAAATTAGATTATTATTTATTTTAAAAATATTAGAGGAAGATGTATACATCAAAGAGTAGAAATAATATGGAATTGAGAACGTTATAAAAAATTCAATTTGACCCCGTATATTAAAAAAATTATAAAGTTTCAGTGGTGTCAATTTATTCATTATACTTAAATTTCTTCTAAATTTATCATATATTATAAATAAATAAATAAAATCAGTCCTTAAAGGGTGCCTTCGCCCCTATATATATATAGAGTCCGGATCAGGTCCGGGAGTCCGGACCTTCTTAAAATGCGGACTCTCTTTTTTCTTCTTTTTTTTTGGTTTTTTTTTTTAAACAACTAATAAAAAATGTATAGTAATTTATGGAACTGAAAATATTTCATAATACAGTGTTTTGGGTGTGATTTGGATACATATAACAAAACAGGTTGTACAGACTGTACAACCTGTTTTGTTATATGTATCCAAATCACACCCAAAACACTGTATTATAAAATATTTTCAGTTCCATAAATTACTAAACATTTTTTATTAATTGTTTTAAAAAAACCAAAAATAAATATATATATATATATATATATATATATATATATATAAAGATTTACTAAACATATTTACAAAAACTTCTGTGCATATGAATCATTATTGTTTTGTGGGGGTTTTCAGCAGGTTTTTTTGGTAACTTAATGTTTTTTAGCCCAAGTATTTTGGTCTCTAGTCTTGTTTTAGTATTACATCTGTTCAATTTTATTTGTTCTAAATGATTTTTTATGTTCATTGACTATATTTAAAATAAAAAATAATTATTAAGTTTATTAGATATAGATACAAAATTATTATCATAAGAAAGTATATCGAATATATTATCAAAGTGGAATTTATTTAATTTCCAAATTTTTAATATATTTGTTTAATTATTAATTTTAAAATTAATCAATTTAACTTTAAAAAATCAATTAAGACAAGTAAAGTCGGACGGAGAGAGTAATAAAATTGTCTTTTACTAAAAAAAAGATAAATAACTTTAATATTTTTATATGTTTGTTTGTTTATCATAAGAATGTTTAGTGTGATTGGAATTCTAAACATATTTAAAAATTAATTTTATTAATCTATAATTATCATCTTTTTTTTAAATGTAACTTATTTAAATTACAATAGCAAAGCACCTGCGGTGGCAAATGCTTATAAACGATTGGTTACGACTAATTTAGCAAAAAAAAAAAAGATTGGTTACGACTTACGAATTATACTAGTTGAATATGGTTTATAGTCCAACGTTAAAAAAATAACTTGCATTCTCCCGATACATCAAAAAGCACGCCTATTGATCATAATTAATAATATATATATCTTTCCAGAAAGAAGTATAATCTTCCAAATCATCCATGAGTTCTTCCAAAGTCTCAAAGTTGTAGGTTGCAGGCTTAATATCAGTAGGGATGCAAGCTGGATAACTGCTCTCTAACATTTCTTTAACCGCAGAATTTTCAGAAATGGTTGAAACTAATGAAGGCCTAAATTCACTTCCAATACATGCTGCTGAGGTTTTAACCGCAAGGTTTTCACCGTCTCTTCGAGGACTAATTTGCATGTTTAAGGGTTCTTGATAGGTACTATTCATTGCATATGGAGGAGCACTTGTCTCATTAATAAGCCCATGAAATGGAGAAAGACAAGGTTCTTGATCAATATTTGTGAGTGGATTTGTACTATATATGAACTGCAATAGGTTTTGTAAGAGTTGGATATTGGCTGCAGGTTGAGTAATAGTATTGGGTTTTAACCCTAGTGCAGTATGGTAATATTCCAAGGGACTCATTATATTGCTTAATTTTGGGGTAGGCAAGGAGATTAAATGAGAAAGATTAACAAGGAAATTGAGATCACAAATTGGTTGGTGTGTTTTTGGATCAATACCACATTTGACAAGCTTCCTCCTAAGATGGGTGTTCCAAAAGTTCTTGATTTCATTATCAGTCCTTCCCGAAAGATGGGTAGCAATTTGGGACCACCTACAATTAAGTACATTCGAATAATAGAACAAATTAGCCATATATACATGTAGTAAAAAATAATGTTAATATCATAATTGATCCCGAAATATAGACTACTTAGACTTACTTTGAAGAGCAAGATAAGAGAATATAAAATTCGTCATCTCAATTGTATTTGGATACATATTTTGGGGTTAGATGTGCTATATATTAACTTAAAATACATAATCTTATTCATACAAAATTAGAATTCGAGATATATTTTTATATGATGAATTTTAAGAAAACTTTTATTTTTTCAAACATAGTCGTAACATTAGTAAGAAAGAAATATAATATTAATAGCATGAAAGCACTCAATTTACGTTGAATATAAGTGATAGCTGGACAGGAGATTCATGTCACATTATAGTTAAAAATGAAAATTTATGTCTAATTTTGGAACGAATTAAGCAGAAAAATATATCTCTAGCTAATGATTATATTATAAACGGAGCGAGTGATTGTTAGGAAAAGATGATCATAAAGAAACTATGTATATACTATATACATACTTGTTTCCAAGTGCAGAATGGAGGTTAATAATGATCTGCTCTTCTTCTTGAGAGAAGTTGCCTCTCTTAATATCAGGTCTCAAATAATTAGTCCACCTTAGTCTGCAGCTCTTTCCACACCGGTTTAAACCAGCACGTTTGGGAAGAACTCTCCAGCTTCCATGGCCGCCATGTTTGTGAATATATTCCATCAATATTTGATCCTCTTCTGCAGTCCATGGACCCTTCTTCAAGCCATTATCACTGCTGCTCGGAGACCTACCCATTTTAGAAGAGATGAAACGGCCGGACAAATCAAACCAATTAATTAGGATTGAGCTTGTTCGAGTCCATTTTATAGTGCATGGGAGATTTTATATATCTAAACCAAGAGAGTCAATTCAAGACCTGACATTGAAAACTTGATTAAATTGCGTTAAAAATTGGATTAGGTAAATTTAGCCTTATATAACAAGTTACTATTGATGATGGACTGTTTTTGGATCACCTGTATCGAAAAGGGGAATGCATGATTTCAAAATTATCTTGGAGTAAATTTGAATTACAATATTTTCAGACTGGTCATCGAACTCGATAATTTATGGGTCACTAGTTCAACAATAGTTGAATCGTTACTGAACCGGTGTATGAAAATATATATTATTAATAATTAATAAAATTTTAAAAAATCTCATTTTTTATGAATTAAAACATAATACAGTTGAGTTACAATATTACTAAAAGGGATTAATTTTAATAATAATAAAAAATTGATTAAAAATATTAAAAAATACTCCATCCGTTCTAAAATAAATATCCTAATTAGTTTCGGCACGCTGATTAATAATTTTTTTTTTACCTAAATTACTCTTTTTGATTATTTATTAATTGAAGTATTTTTTCACTTTTCTGTAACCCCAATAATTACTTTTTTACTTTTCTATGACCCTCATAATTATTTTTTCACGTGTCATTTAATTCTCTAAATATATTTTTTTGTAACTCTCACATTCCCAATAAGTATATTAAATAGATTATGAGGGTATAAGAGGAAGAATAAGAGAAACATAGTTACTAATATAGAAATAATACATTTATTTTGGAACATCCTAAAAAAGAAATTAGGATGTTTATTTTGGAACGGCGTGTAAGACCCCGAATTTTATAAATAAAGATTTAATTTTTTTATATATTATTTTTAAATAGTAAGGGGTTAATTTAATTAATGTAGTAAGTTATGGGTAAAATGCACAAATATTTTAAAATGAGCAAGTGGTTATAAAATAATCATTATTGTCGGAGAATATTCGTTTGATCGTGGAATATTTTTGTTGTCGGGGAATATTCGTACGACGGCGAAGCCAATTGTGGGCCCCATAACTAAAAACTGTCGGATGAAGAAAACGACAAGAATGAGTTTTCTAAAAATAACGGCGTAGTTGTTACCATTAGAACTGTTGAAATACCCGGTGGTTAAAATACAGTAATACGCGGTATTGCACAGTAGCACACGGTATTGCACAGTAATTCTAATTATTAATTCCTACGTAAGAAGTCACTTACTCAATAATTGTTACAGTAATTACTGTTCAATATTTTATTTTATTGATTCAATAATTGCTACATTGATAATTGCATAATATTTTATTGATTCAATAATTGTTACGTTGATATTTTATATTATTGATTCAATAATTGTTACAGTAACCACTGCACAGTATTTCTCATTATCAAATCAATAATTCATATTATTTGAATAATATTATTAGATAGCATTATTGGCAATGTCTAAGAAAGTTCTGTCTAGAAAAGGGGTTTGGTCACTTAATTGCGCGCCAGTAAGGAGAAATCCTTATCGAAAAGCCCCCTCTTTCCTGAGAACGACCTGGTTGTCAATATTGTAGTTTTGTAATATTATTTGTAAATAATTAATTGTTGATTTATATGATAAGAAAATATTTATTCAATGTGGATATAAATGAAGAAATTAGTGCTGAGGGTTGTTTTTATCAGTATATTGGGAGCTGTCGTTTACACTCCTAAATTAACCTCACTTTCACTTCACGAATTTAAATAATTAGCACAGTAGTAAGCAAGGATCGATCCCACAGAGAGTAAGTTTGTTTTAGATTTATTCTACTATTTTAACAGAAAATAAAGATGGGGGATTTTTAAAATTGTTTTAAACTAAGAAAAACAGAATTTAAATAAAGAGATTAACCAAATATGTAAAAATTTCAGTTCTGTAGTTCAGTTTCACCAAGCACAGTAATCAATTAATCAAGTTATTATTCTTTACCCTTCAATGAAACTATTAACCCTAGATAACAATAAGCTCTGCTATCCGAAATTCTCCTTAGATATTCACTGTATGAAACAAGCTCTTCACCAGATTCAACTAGCATATAACCTAGAACAAGCTCTCTAGATTTAATATGATAGAAGCATTAAGAAATAGAGAATTAGGCTAATCCAAGCAACAAACACATAAGCTCGATTTGTTTAACTTGTTTTCTGATAATCTTAGTAATACACAAAAGCTTGTCCACAATTCGTATCACTAATTTGCTACTTGTGATGAAGACAGATATCAATTACACGTAATACCAATCTTAATCTAGCATATGATAATGATTAAATTAACTCAATTGGCCATATCAAATTAATTAGATCAATTAGCATATAATCAATGAAAACAGATTATCAGAAGAAATTTCATACAAGAAAGAATAAATAATAATACTTAATTAATCAATTACTTGTAACAAGGTTCCACCTCCCTTTAGAACTGAATAAAGAAACTAGCCTGACATGCTCCAAGTTTGCACTTCAATGAGGTATGATAGTTGGTAGAAGATTGAATGAATAAAACCTTAACTATCATCCTCTATTTATAGTGCTAGACAAGGGCCTAAATCCTATAAGAACTAGGAATCCAAATCCTAAAAGGAATTACAATTATAACTAGTTTCCATAAAGAAATAGAATCTAATAAGGAAATAAAATCTCAGTCCAAAGAAGTCCTCATTCTAATAGTAATATCAATCCAATTCCATGTAGGAATCTCCAAGTATTGAGAAAGTCAACTGCTGGTCAAACTCCTCTTCAATTCAACTCCAAATCAACTTGTTTCCATCCTTTTAGCTTTAATTCACCTGAAAATAATAAACAACTTATTAAGCTCATATACACATGAAACATGTAATAAAACCAAATGTAAAGGAATAAAAAATCATGAATATTGTGTACTTATCAAATTCCCCCACACTTAGTCTTTTACACGTCCTCGTGTAAACTAAAAGTTTAATTTCCAGAAACTCTACTCAACCATAACGTCAAAAGATTTTAAGATCAAATCATGATTATCAACACTAAACCCACAAAAACATGATCAACGCTTCATCAATCAACTCAAGATAAGTACCTCACCACTTCACCAATGAGTTTTATTAAGTTAAATTGTAACCACATAAGCCCTTGTCTATGATCCACATACTTACTCAACTTAGTTACCATGGAGCAAAAACCGTGCACACCACTCAAAAACTCAAAACATACTTTTTCTGCTTTATTTTTTATCAGAATCTTTTCATTTTAATTTTTTTTATTTTCGGTGAATGCATTTTATGCTCCGTTTCACCTTCCTCAATCATTCTTTTGTAAGTGAGTGCATTTTATGCTTCATCTCACTTATCCGCACGTGTTTATGGGAGAGTGCGTTTTACGCTCCATCTCATCCCACCACATGACTTCTCTTGTGTTTCTTTTTCAACAATTTCACTGGTTTCCAATTTATTTTTTTCACATGGTCCTGCAAAACGCTTAAGCAGTTCAATAGTTCTAGAGCATGAGATTAGTGCACATAGACAACTCCACAGATAACTTAGCCAACTAAGCATATATCACGTGTTCAAGTGCTCATGAGACACAAATTCAATTTAAATCAATTACTATGGATCATGACTTAGTTTTTCTCAATCATTAACCAATTAAGCATTAAACAGATTTTGAATTTTTAGCATTGATTCTCATTTTTGACTTTAACCTTCGAACACATAGGCAAAATAGAATTATCAAAATCAATTTTTTCAAAAGAATTTCAAAAAAAATAAAAAATTCAAGGCATCAAGATGGTCCTATTTCATTTCAAAATTGGCAGATTAAATATCCCTAAATATAAAATAAAAACCTAAATCTCTCCCCTCCACACTCAAACCTTACATTGTCCCCAATGTAAGAAATCATGCAAAGAAGAAAGAACTACAACTAACAAATTAAAAAGAAAAAGGATAGAAAGATCAAATCTGAATTCTTGGGTTGCCTCCCAAGCAGCTGCCCTTGTTTATTGTCATTGGCCTGACATCTTCCCTCTCGTTCTATGTAATTGGAGTTGTGAACTTCAAGTGGATTGGTAACAGTTTCTTCCTTAATTGAGGAACATTGTGTACTTCATGATTTTGCTCCTTTCCAGCCACCAAATCCTCCTCGTATAATTGTATTCGATCAAAAGATTCCTGCACTAAATAATCCACAACATCAATAACAAAAATAGATTTAATATTATCAAGATACCTTTTAGCCTGATCTGCGTTGAACTGGAACTTTGCATTGTCCAATTCCATGGTAAAGGTACGATGGTGTGTAGCACTCCTTGTTTCTGTTAGTTGTACTGATGGAGATGAATCCACGTCTTTCTTGTCGAGATCTGCAGAATTTATCAAATTATTCTCTTCTTCCTCTTGTTCATTCTCTTCGTCAAATTCCATATTACAGTCCGTTCCCGGAGTAAGCACTGAATCTTCCTGCTCCTCTTCGTCAAATCCCATTGTACTGAAGTTCTCAACAAACGGAGGAGGTAACTCCTCGAAGCCTTGAGATTCCAACCTCCCTACTTTGGTTGCAAGCTGACCAACTTGATCCCTCAGATCTTGAACAGAAGTTTTTGTCTCCTGCTGGAACTGCTGTGTCTGACTCATGAACTGTAGTGTTCGGCTCATGAATGCCTTGAACATATCCTCCATAGATGTCCCAGAATTGACAGGTACTTCTTGGTTTTCTGTGTGGTACTGAGGTTGAGTCTGCTGAAGATCTTGCTGCATACTTGAAAGGACAGGTTGCATTGATGGCCTAGTACCTTTATAGCTCAAGTCGGGATGATCTCTCCATCCGGAATTGTGAGTTTCTGCCCAAGGATCACATTGATGTGGATTTTGTCCGAAGAATGCCCCCACAGCATTAACTTGATGAACAATTACATCCTCTTGCACTATGGGACAATCATTTGTTGTATGCCCTGATTTTGAGTAAATTCCACATACTTTTGCAACCGGTACGTTTTCTGTTGTTAATTGTTGCACCACAGCAGTTAAGTTAGAAATCTGTTGTGCCAATTCACTCGTGCTTACCTCACTTACTCTTTGTGGAGCATGATCGTATTGTTGTGAGTTAGCGGCCATGTTTGCAATCAAATTTCTTGCAGCCTCCGGTGTCTTGTCTACTAATGCTCCTCCACTAGCCGCATCGATCATACTTCTTTCCGTTGGTATCAATCCCTCGTAGAAGTACTGAATCAAGTGTTGCTCATCAATTTGGTGGGGAGGGCAGCTGGAACACAACTTCTTGAACCTTTCCCAATACTCGTAGAGAGTTTCTCCATTGAACTGACTAATTCCACATATCTTCTTCCTTGAATCGGCAACTCTTGATGCAGGAAAATACTTCTCCAAGAATAGCCTTTGCATATCAGTCCATGATCGTATCGATCTTGAAGGAAGATAGTATAACCAGTCTTTAGCCAAATCTGCTAATGAGAAAGGAAAAAGTCTAAGTTTGATCTGCTCCTCTGACACTCCTTGTGATTTCATCGTGGAACACACCATATGGAACTCCTTTAAATGCGTATATGGATTTTCACCTGTTAGACCACGAAAAATAGGCACAAAACGAATTAGTCCATAGTTAAGTTCAAAAGCAACTTCTACGGTAGGATATTTAATACACAGGGATGGATGATCAAGGTCTGGAGTAGCCAGTTCTTTTAAAGTCCGGTTGTTGTTCGGCACCACCATCTTTTCCTTTTTAAGTATTGGAACAAGAGCTTCTTTTGTATCTGCAATTTTCTCTATCTCTTGATCAAAATTAGAGTGAGAGGATTGAGTCATAAAATAAAAAGAAAAAAAATAAAATAAAAAGAAAATAATAAAAATAAACGAAAACAAAGAATAAACAAAAACAAATAACACTCCCCGGCAACGGCGCCAAAATTTGGGAGCTGTCGTTTACACTCCTAAATTAACCTCACTTTCACTTCACGAATTTAAATAATTAGCACAGTAGTAAGCAAGGATCGATCCCACAGAGAGTAAGTTTGTTTTAGATTTATTCTACTATTTTAACAGAAAATAAAGATGGGGGATTTTTAAAATTGTTTTAAACTAAGAAAAACAGAATTTAAATAAAGAGATTAACCAAATATGTAAAAATTTCAGTTCTGTAGTTCAGTTTCACCAAGCACAGTAATCAATTAATCAAGTTATTATTCTTTACCCTTCAATGAAACTATTAACCCTAGATAACAATAAGCTCTGCTATCCGAAATTCTCCTTAGATATTCACTGTATGAAACAAGCTCTTCACCAGATTCAACTAGCATATAACCTAGAACAAGCTCTCTAGATTTAATATGATAGAAGCATTAAGAAATAGAGAATTAGGCTAATCCAAGCAACAAACACATAAGCTCGATTTGTTTAACTTGTTTTCTGATAATCTTAGTAATACACAAAAGCTTGTCCACAATTCGTATCACTAATTTGCTACTTGTGATGAAGACAGATATCAATTACACGTAATACCAATCTTAATCTAGCATATGATAATGATTAAATTAACTCAATTGGCCATATCAAATTAATTAGATCAATTAGCATATAATCAATGAAAACAGATTATCAGAAGAAATTTCATACAAGAAAGAATAAATAATAATACTTAATTAATCAATTACTTGTAACAAGGTTCCACCTCCCTTTAGAACTGAATAAAGAAACTAGCCTGACATGCTCCAAGTTTGCACTTCAATGAGGTATGATAGTTGGTAGAAGATTGAATGAATAAAACCTTAACTATCATCCTCTATTTATAGTGCTAGACAAGGGCCTAAATCCTATAAGAACTAGGAATCCAAATCCTAAAAGGAATTACAATTATAACTAGTTTCCATAAAGAAATAGAATCTAATAAGGAAATAAAATCTCAGTCCAAAGAAGTCCTCATTCTAATAGTAATATCAATCCAATTCCATGTAGGAATCTCCAAGTATTGAGAAAGTCAACTGCTGGTCAAACTCCTCTTCAATTCAACTCCAAATCAACTTGTTTCCATCCTTTTAGCTTTAATTCACCTGAAAATAATAAACAACTTATTAAGCTCATATACACATGAAACATGTAATAAAACCAAATGTAAAGGAATAAAAAATCATGAATATTGTGTACTTATCATATATGTATTTTGTCGGAATGGAGATGAGGAAAAATCATCCGTATGTAAATTTGGGTCATTTTTTTCGTTCGGAATTTAAAAAAAATTTCTTCTACAAAGTTGTAGAGAATTAAATTTCATATGGAATGGACATAAGGATCGTATTTTTCTGATAAAAGGGCTATTTATTATGAATTATTAAAGTTTCATAAATAAATATTTATTAAAAACATGGGTGGGACCTACTCTTGTCTTTTGTGGAATAAAATGCTGAATTTCAAGTGTGGTGTGCGTGCATTTCAAAGGGTAAAAGCCACCGGTGACAGGCTTGTCAATCCTGGTGTGCTGGCACTTTTTTATAAATATGGTGCTTAGTTAAAAATGAAAATCACACCAGAATTAAAAAAATTTCTCTCTATAATATTGAGCGTATTTCTTGTGAGTATAAAGATAGTTTGAGTGTGAATTACGGTGCAAGATTTTTCTCAGCATTATATCCGATATTCCAGTCAGATCTAGTATTCTACTAAGGTAAAGGATGTTATTTTTTTCGTAAATAATGTTATTCCCTTTTAATAATCATAAAGAATATTATTTTCTTTCATATTTAATATTATGAAAGTGATAATATTTCATTTCATATTATCAAATTTGAACTTACTACAGTAAGTATTGCTTCTATAATTCCTGAAATGATCAAAAATTTCTTAAATTTTGCGTTTCATCTAGTATAATTTCACCGGAATAATTTTTTGAACTTTCTCGTGAATTTTTTTTCTTTACATGTCGAGTTACTATTCACGAGTTACTATTCACGATAAAAAAATTCTTTTCAAAATATCTTTGATTGGATCCAGGTTTTGATCTTCATTCTTGAACTCTAGATAAATTCTTTAATATTTGTCCTTTATCTCACTAGATTCGTTATTCGTATTGTTTTTCATCATCCTCAGTCCTAAATAGTGATATAACTGAATATCTTTGGCCTGTAGTGCAAAGATGAATGAATACTTGATGAATATCTTTGGCCTGTAGTGCAAAGATGAATGAATACTTGATGAATATCTTTGGCCTGTAGTGCAAAGATGAATGATTATCTGATGAATATCTTTAGCCCGTAGTTGTAAGACCCCGAATTTTATGAAATAAAAGTATTCAATTTTTCTATTTAGTAAATGGTTAAATTGATAAAAGTTTAAAGTTAAGGGTGATATATGTAAATTTTTTTCAAAATAAGCAAGTGGTTATAAAATATTCTTGTTGTCGGGGAATATTCGTTTGGTCGTGGAATATTCTTGTTGTCGGGGAATATTCGTACGACGGCGCAGCTATTTGTGGACCCCACAACGGAATAACTGTCGGATATAGAAAGCGACAGAAATAACCTTTTTATAAAATAACGGCGTAGTTGTTACCGTTAGTACTGTTGAAATACCCGGTGGTTAAAATACAGTGATACGCGGTGTTGCACAGTAGCACACGGTATTGCACAGTATTTTGAATTATTGAGTCTTACGTGAGAAGGCACTTGCTCAATTATTGTTACAGTAATTACTGTTCAATATTTTATATTATTGACTCAATAATTGCTACGATGATATTTTATATTATTGACTCAATAATTATTACATTGATATTTTATTGACTCAATAATTGCTACGATTGCTTCAATAATGGCTATAGTTGATATTTTGTATTATTGATTCAATAATTGTCATTGCACAGTATTTCGCATTATCAACCCAATAATTCATATTATTTAAATAATATTATTAGATAGCATTATTGATAATGTCTAAGGAAGTTCTGTCTAGGAGGGGTTATTTAATTGCGCGCCAGTAAGGAGAAATCCTTATCGGAATGCCACCTCTGTCCTGGGAACGACCTGGTTGTTAATATTGTAGTTCTATAATATTATTTGTGAATAATTAATTATTGATTTATATGATAAGGAAATATTTATTTTGTGGATATTAAAGAAGGAATTGGCGCTGGTGAGTTTTTATCAATATTTTGGTGTGAGAAATCATTTGTTTTTGGATTTCGGATAATTTATGTTTGGAATTTGGAAAACCTTCCTTCTGCAAAGTTGTAGAGAATTAAATTTCCTATGGAAGGACATAGAATTTGTATTTTTCTGACAAAGGGGCTATTTGTTATGAATTATTGAAGTTTCGGAAAATAAACATTTTTTTAATGGGAGGTGGGTCCCACTTGTGGTGGCTGATGGCTTTTGAATTTTTGGCAGGCGGCTGGAGGATTTTTTAAAATAATATTATTTTATTATTTTAGTCTCCTTTGGCATCCTAAGCTTTTCCTATAAATAGGGTGCTTAGGTTAGAATTGAAAATCACACCAGAATTCGAAGTTTTCTCTCTCTATAATATCGAGCGTATTTTTGTGAGTATTTCAATACTTTGAGAGTTACTATTCAGTGCAAGTTTCCTTCGATATTATATCCGATATTCCAGTCAGAGGTACTGTTCTTTTGAGGTAAGGGATGGTAAGGGATGTTATTTTTTTCGTAAATGATGTTATTGCTTTCAATATCATTTCATCGAAATATTGGTATGAATTTTATTATGAAATTTTTACCTTTTCTGTTGGGGTTACTATTTATCGTATACGACACTATTCACGTATACGGCACTATTTACGAATACGGTACTATTCACGAGTACTATTCACGAAGTATGATTTTCTGATGAAATTTGTACATTTTCATGTCGGGGTTACTATTCACGTATACGACACTATTCACGTATACGGTACTATTCACGTATACGGCACTATTCACGTATACGGCACTATTCACGGAAAAATTAAATTTTCTTCTATTTGTCCAAGTTTGCTTTTAAGGTTCCTATCTTTGATCGGATTCATATTTTGAACTTTATTCTTGAATTTTACTCCACAATTGGTTATCATGTTGACAATTGGATCGTATTCTCATATATAACATTTTTATAATCCTAGTGATGAAATTTTTCTTTGACTTGAGTGTAAAGATGGGTAGATTATTGGTATGATCATGATTATAGATTCTCTTTGGCCAGTAGTGCAAAGATGAATTGTTGACTGGTATGTTCATGACCATTGAATTTACAATTGAATATCTTTAGCTTAAGTGCAAAGGCGAATTGATCAACATGATTATAATTATTGTTATATAAATTCTGGAATGATTAAATATTTTTTTTGAGATACGAATATCTTTGGCATATTGTGCAAAGATGACCTGTTGTTGAATATCTTGGGCCGTAGTGCAAAGATGAACTATTGATGAATATCTTTGGCCTGTAGTGCAAAGATGAGCGGGTGACTTGTGAATATCTTTGGCCTGTAGTGCAAAGATGAATGATTAATTGTTGAATATCTTTGGCTTGTAATGCAAAGATGAATTGATTAGCATGATTATGAACAGGAACTGTGATTTGGTATAACCATGATCTTTGGTGTTTCAGGTAAAGACAGGTGATGTGAATTATCTTCGTCCTGAGTGCGAAGAGGAATTCATCAAGATAATTATGATCATGAACTTACATGATTGTGGACAGGAATTGTTGATTGATGTTACAGGGATGAAATATTATTGGTGGACTTTTAACATGGAGAAGATAATAGACATTATAGTCTATTTTACTCTTCTAATGGATTGCTCGTTCCACTGCAACTATGGTTGAAAAGTTTTATCATCTACCATATGTTATAAATCTCTGATTTATCACTGATGAAGACTATTGATAATTTAATTATCTTTAGTCATAATATTCTTTACTAGGCTATTTGTGCTCACCCTTTTGCTTCACAATTCCTTTCAGGTAATAAGAGTGTAGCTGGGTCGAGCGGGGATAACAGGGGAATAGAACGAGGGTCTATAACTGTTGAAGTTTTCCACCAAACAGTATGAAAATAATTTTGTTGAAAATTTTAGATAAGTATGTCGTATTTTATACGTCATTTAACCGTTGATTTTGGTGACCTGACTTAGGTGTGGTGAACCCAACTTTGGAAGGGTGTTTTGTCACTATTATACAAGATGTCTAATAACATACAACGTCGTGTTATTATAAGACATGGTTGTGCACATCCACTGGCTGATTATATCCATGAACACTACCTATATAATCTTGGAGTACGGTTAGAATATAATTCTCAGTTTGTGACAACAGAGATAATTATATGGCAAGAGAAGACCCACCATTGGAATGAACAAGATAGTAATCTTCTCGTTTTTCTTTGGGGTCTATTGGGTCAACCAAGGATAATTCTCGAGTCCTACGATATCTATTATAACATGGATGCATGGCCTCCCATGTACGAAGGTTTCCTTGAGTATTTTCCAAGGATTTTAATTCCTAAAACAGTTATTGACTGTACCTTTCTGTAACGTATTATTGATTTGGAGTATGGGCACTGTATTTATATTGAAACTCACAGTTTAATTGTGGTCGTATTTTGCACGACCGTGTGATATAAAGTTTAAGTTAGAATTTGAAGATTTGTATTTAAAATTTTTGTTGAGTGTATTTCGTGGCGACCCAGAATAGGTTGGGTGGATTGGACCAATTTTGGGGACGTTACATTTTGGTATCAGAGCTTAGGGATATGGTCGCTGGCGGAGATTGGAGTCTAGAGCTAGGAGGGGAGGGACGAATAATATACTTCGCTAGTGTGTGACTTACCTAAGCTGACTTTTCTTACTTAATAAATTGACAATTGTTATATGTCAATTAACCTTGTTTTGAAGCAGTATTCTAGAATGAGCAATGGAGAAATCATGATGACAAGGAAGATGGAATCTGAAATGGAAGCAAGGTATTCTCAACTTTTTGAAATACCAGGTACGTAAATTTCGGGGACGAAATTTCATAAGGAGGGGAGATTGTAAGACCCCGAATTTTATGAAATAAAAGTATTCAATTTTTCTATTTAGTAAATTGTAATTGATAAAGTTTAAAGTTAAGGGTGATATATGTAAATTTTTTTCAAAATAAGCAAGTGGTTATAAAATATTCTTGTTGTCGGGGAATATTCGTTTGGTCGTGGAATATTCTTGTTGTCGGGGAATATTCGTACGACGGCGCAGCTATTTGTGGACCCCACAACGGAATAACTGTCGGATATAGAAAGCGACAGAAATAACCTTTTTATAAAATAACGGCGTAGTTGTTACCGTTAGTACTGTTGAAATACCCGGTGGTTAAAATACAGTGATACGCGGTGTTGCACAGTAGCACACGGTATTGCACAGTATTTTGAATTATTGAGTCTTACGTGAGAAGGCACTTGCTCAATTATTGTTACAGTAATTACTGTTCAATATTTTATATTATTGACTCAATAATTGCTACGATGATATTTTATATTATTGACTCAATAATTGTTACATTGATATTTTATTGACTCAATAATTGCTACGATTGATTCAATAATGGCTACAGTTGATATTTTGTATTATTGATTCAATAATTGTCATTGCACAGTATTTCGCATTATCAACCCAATAATTCATATTATTTAAATAATATTATTAGATAGCATTATTGATAATGTCTAAGGAAGTTCTGTCTAGGAGGGGTTATTTAATTGCGCGCCAGTAAGGAGAAATCCTTATCAGAAGGCCCCCTCTGTCCTGGGAACGACCTGGTTGTTAATATTGTAGTTCTATAATATTATTTGTGAATAATTAATTATTGATTTATATGATAAGGAAATATTTATTTTGTGGATATTAAAGAAGGAATTGGCGCTGGTGAGTTTTTATCAATATTTTGGTGTGAGAAATCATTTGTTTTTGGATTTCGGATAATTTATGTTTGGAATTTGGAAAAACTTCCTTCTGCAAAGTTGTAGAGAATTAAATTTCCTATGGAAGGACATAGAATTTGTATTTTTCTGACAAAGGGGCTATTTGTTATGAATTATTGAAGTTTCGGAAAATAAACATTTTTTTAATGGGAGGTGGGTCCCACTTGTGGTGGCTGATGGCTTTTGAATTTTTGGCAGGCGGCTGGAGGATTTTTTAAAATAATATTATTTTATTATTTTAGTCTCCTTTGGCATCCTAAGCTTTTCCTATAAATAGGGTGCTTAGTGGGAGCTGTCGTTTACACTCCTAAATTAACCTCACTTTCACTTCACGAATTTAAATAATTAGCACAGTAGTAAGCAAGGATCGATCCCACAGAGAGTAAGTTTGTTTTAGATTTATTCTACTATTTTAACAGAAAATAAAGATGGGGAATTTTTGAAATTGTTTTAAACTAAGAAAAACAGAATTTAAATAAAGAGATTAACCAAATATGTAAAAACTTTAGTTCTGTAGTTCAGTTTCACCAAGCACAACAATCAATTAATCAAGTTATTATTCTTTACCATTCAATGAAACTATTAACCCTAGATAACAATAAGCTCTACTATCCGAAATTCTCCTTAGATATTCACTGTATGAAACAAGCTCTTCACCAGATTCAACTAGCATATAACCTAGAACAAGCTCTCTAGATTTAATATGATAGAAGCATTAAGAAATAGAGAATTAGGCTAATCCAAGCAACAAACACATAAGCTCGATTTGTTTAACTTGTTTTCTGATAATCTTAGCAATACCCAAAAGCTTGTCCACAATTAGTATCACTAATTTACTACTTGTGATGAAGACAGATATCAATTACACGTAATACCAATCTTAATCTAGCATATGATAATGATTAAATTAACTCAATTGGCCATATCAAATTAATTAGATTAATTAGCATGCAATCAATGAAAACAGATTATCAGAAGAAATTTTATACAAGAAGGAATAAATAATAATACTCAATTAATTAATTACTTGTAACAAGGTTCCACCTCCCTTTAGAACTGAATAAAGAAACTAGCTTGACATGCTCCAAGTCTGCACTTCAATGAGGTATGATAGTTGGTAGAAGATTGAATGAATAAAACCTTAACTATCATCCTCTATTTATAGTGCTAGACAAGGGCCTAAATCCTATAAGAACTAGGAATCCAAATCCTAAAAGGAATTACAATTATAACTAGTTTCCATAAAGAAATAGAATCTAATAAGGAAATAAAATCTCAGTCCAAAGAAGTCCTCATTCTAATAGTAATATCAATCCAATTCCATGTAGGAATCTCCAAATATTGAGAAAGTCAACTGCTGGTCAAACTCCTCTTCAATTCAACTCCAAATCAACTTGTTTCCATCCTTTTAGCTTTAATTCACCTGAAAATAATAAACAACTTATTAAGCTCATATACACATGAAACATGTAATAAAACCAAATGTAAAGGAATAAAAAATCATGAATATTGTGTACTTATCAAATTCCCCTACACTTAGTCTTTTACACGTCCTCGTGTAAACTAAAAGTTTAATTTCCAGAAACTCTACTCAACCATAACGTCAAAAGATTTTAAGATCAAATCATGATTATCAACACTAAACCCACAAAAACATGATCAACGCTTCATCAATCAACTCAAGATAAGTACCTCACCACTTCACCAATGAGTTTTATTAAGTTAAATTGTAACCACATAAGCCCTTGTCTATGATCCACATACTTACTCAACTTAGTTACCATAGAGCAAAAACCGTGCACACCACTCAAAAACTCAAAACATACTTTTTCTGCTTTATTTTTTATCAGAATCTTTTCATTTTAATTTTTTTTATTTTTGGTGAATGCATTTTATGCTCCGTTTCACCTTCCTCAATTATTCTTTTGTAAGTGAGTGCATTTTATGCTCCATCTCACTTATTCGCACGTGTTTATGGGAGAGTGCGTTTTACGCTCCATCTCATCCCACCACATGACTTCTCTTGTGTTTCTTTTTCAACAATTTCACTGGTTTCCAATTTATTTTTTTCACATGGTCCTGCAAAACGCTTAAGCAGTTCAATAGTTCTAGAGCATGAGATTAGTGCACATAGACAACTCCACAGATAACTTAGCCAACTAAGCATATATCACATGTTCAAGTGCTCATGAGACACAAATTCAATTTAAATCAATTACTATGGATCATGACTTAGTTTTTCTCAATCATTAACCAATTAAGCATTAAACAGATTTTGAATTTTTAGCATTGATTCTCATTTGTTGATCTTAACCTTCGAACACATATAGGCAAATAGACTCATGGAAGTCAAATTTTTCAAAAATTTTCAAGATGGTTCTATTTCCTTTCAAAATCGGCAAATCAAATATCCCTAAATAAAATTCCTAAATAAAATAAACCTAAATCCTTCCCCCCACACTCAAACCTTACATTGTCCCCAATGTAAGAAAATCATGCAAATAAGAAAGAACTACATGCAATTAAAAAAAATAAAGAACTAAATAGTAAAAGGATAGAAAAATCAAATCTGATTTCTTGGGTTGCCTCCCAAACAGCTGCCCTTGTTTATTGTCATTGGCTTGACATCATGTCTCCCTTCTCATTCTTCATAGACCGGATCATCTAGCTCCACCATCTCAATATTTTCCACCTGATGTTCCTCATAGAACGGTTTCAATCTATGTCCATTCACTTTAAAAATCTTTCCTGTATTTGGACTATGAATCTCGACTGCACCATGAGAAAACACATTAGTGATAACAAAAGGACCAACCCATCTAGATCTCAATTTACCTGGAAATAACTTAAGCCGAGAATGATATAACAAAACTTTCTGTCCCACAACAAAGGTTTTCCGCACAATTTGCTTATCATGAAAGGCCTTGGTCTTTTCCTTGTAAATCTTCGAACTTTCATAGGCTTCATTCCTTAATTCTTCCAATTCTTGTAACTGCAACTTCCTGTGTACTCCAGCTACTTCCAAACTCATGTTGCACTGCTTGATTGCCCAAAAAGCCCTATGCTCTAACTCAACTGGTAAGTGGCAGGGTTTCCCAAACACAATCCGATATGGTGACATCCCAATAGGAGTTTTGAATGCCGTTCGATAGGCCCAAAGTGCATCATCTAGTCTCAAACTCCAATCCTTCCTGCTTGGGTTGACTACCTTCTCCAAAATGGATTTGATCTCCCGGTTGGACACCTCAGCTTGGCCATTACTTTGCGGATGGTAGGATGTAGAAACCTTGTGCAAAACATTGTACTTCTTGAACAAAGCCGCTAATACCCTATTGCAAAAGTGAGTTCCGCGATCGCTAATGATGGCCCGTGGTGCTCCAAACCTGACAAATATGTTAGTCCTGACAAAATCTGCAACAACTTTAGAATCGTCAGTCCTAGTGGCTTTAGCTTCCACCCATTTTGAGACATAATCAACAGCTAAAAGAATATATACATTCCCAAAGGATGAAGGAAAAGGTCCCATAAAATCTATACCCCAAACATCAAAAATCTCAACAACTAAAATAGGAGTTTGGGGCATTTGATTTCTTTGAGAGATATTCCCCGTCCTTTGGCAATTATCACATGTTTTACAAAATAGATAGGAATCTTTAAAAAGTGACGGCCAATAAAAACCACTTTCCAAAACTTTGTTAGCAGTTCTTTTTGGACCAAAATGTCCTCCACAAGCCTGAGAATGGCAAAAAACTAGAATAGATTGGAATTCATTATTTGGCACACATCTTCTAATTATCTGGTCAGCACAAAATTTCCATAAGTATGGATCATCCCAAACATAGTGTCTAGCATCACTCTTTAGCTTTTCTTTCTGGGATTTGGAAAATTCCTTAGGAAAATATGCACTTACCAAATAGTTCACCAAATTTGCATACCATGGAGTGTCAGCATGGATGGAGAGTAACTGCTCATCTGGGAAGGAATCACGCAAAGGTAGTTCATCCTCTTCTCTCAGCAACCTACTCAGGTGATCCGCTACCAAGTTGTCCGCACCCTTCTTATCTTTAATCTCCAAGTCAAATTCTTGCAAAAGGAGTATCCATCTAATAATCCTAGGTTTAGAGTCTTTCTTAGTTAGCAAATACCTGAGAGCAGCATGGTCAGAATAAACTATAACTTTAGTGCCAAGCAAATATGATCGAAATTTATCTAAAGCAAAAACCACAGATAAAAGTTCCTTTTCAGTTGTGGAATAGTTTATCTGAGCTCCATTCAAAGTTCTAGAAGCATAGTAGATAGCATGAACAACTTTGTTAATTCTTTGTCCCAAAACAGCCCCCACTGCATAGTTGCTTGCGTCACACATGATTTCAAATGGAAACTTCCAATTCGGTGGTTGGATCACAGGGGCAGAGGTCAGCAATTTCTTTAAATTATCAAAAGCCTCCTTGCACTCATCATTAAACTGAAAGTCCACATCCTTTTGTAGCAACTTACACAAGGGCAATGCAATCTTCGAGAACTCCTTGATAAACCTTCGATAGAATCCTGCATGACCAAGAAAAGAACGAATCTCCCGCACACTGACGGGGTAAGGCAAAGCAGAAATGATATCTATCTTAGCTTTATCAACTTCGAGACCCTTAGATGATACAACATGACCAAGTACTATTCCTTGTTCTACCATAAAATGACATTTTTCCCAATTTAGAACAAGATTAGTTTCCATGCATCTATCCAAAACACGACTCAAATTATCTAAGCATGCATCCAAAGAATCGCCATGTATTGTGAAGTCATCCATAAAGACCTCAATGCAGTTTTCTAAAAGATCTGAAAAAATGCTTACCATGCATCTCTGAAAAGTACCAGGAGCGTTACAGAGTCCAAATGACATACGTCGGTCTGCAAATGTGCCGAAGGGACATGTGAATGTGGTCTTTTCTTGGTCCTCGGGTGCAATCACAATCTGGTTATATCCTGAAAAACCATCTAGAAAACAGTAATAAGTGTGCCCAGCTAATCTTTCCAACATTTGATCAATAAAAGGAAGAGGAAAGTGATCTTTTCTTGTTACAGCATTTAATTTCCTGTAGTCAATACACACTCTCCATCCTGTTTGTATCCGTGTGGGCACCAATTCATTATCATCGTTCTTGACAACGGTGATTCCGGATTTCTTTGGGACTACCTGCACTGGACTCACCCATTGACTATCGGAAATGGGATAGATTATGCCGGCATCAAGCAGTTTGAGCACCTCTTTTTTCACCACCTCCATCATGGGTGGATTCAATCTTCTTTGTGCGTCCCTCGTGGGCTTAGCTCCATCCTCTAACAATATCCGATGCATGCACATCGCAGGACTAATACCTTTGATATCCGCTATCGTCCAACCAAAAACTGTGACATGGTCCCTTAGGACTCTCAGCAATTTATCTTCCTGCATTTTAGTTAGATTGCTAGCAATAATAATAGGCAAAGTATCATTAGTCCCCAAATATGCATATTTTAAATGTACAGGTAATTGTTTCAATTCTAGGGTTGGAGCTTGCACAACAGATGGTAGTAACTTTTGATGAGAAATAGGTAATTGAATAGAATGTACTGCTGACTTATCTGAGAATTTCGGCAATGAGTGTAGTGCAGCCACAATTTCATTCAATTCCTGAGTTCGCTCAACTTTATCTTCCTTGTCCATATCCATACTGTTGGTGATGACAACCTCCAAACTATCCCTATGTATTCTTTCCAAAGCTCTATGTACTAAGGAATCTCTCACATCAATAGCAAAAACCTGCCCTATATCACTAGGGTACCTCATGGCATCATAGATGTTAAATTGAATCTTTTCTCCATCGAATTCCATTGTCAAGGTCCCATTATGCACATCAATCATGGTTTTTGCTGTTTTTAGGAATGGCCTTCCTAACAAGATATGGGAAGGGTTTGGTGATATATCATCTTCCATGTCCACAATGTAAAAATCTGCAGGAAAGATTAGTTCGTTCACCTGCACTAAGACATCTTCAATTACCCCTCGGGGGTAAGTGTTAGTACGATCTGCCAATTGAATAATCACACCAGTATTTTGCAAAGGACCTAGATTTAAAGAGGCATAAATAGATAAAGGCATAACATTAATTGAAGCTCCTAAATCTAGCATGGCCTTTTCAAATCTGGTGTTTCCTATTTTGCATGGGATTGTGAACATTCCTGGATCTTTACATTTAGGAGGCATTTTTCTTTGAAGGACAGCAGATACATTTTCTCCAACAGTAACTCTTTCATCATTTTGCAATTTCCTTTTATTAGTGCATAATTCTTTTAAAAATTTTGCATATCTTGGTACTTGTTTGATTGCATCAAGGAGAGGGATGTTTACTTCTACTTTTCTAAAAGTTTCCAGAATTTCTTTTTCTTTTTCATCTTTCTTTGTGGTTTTAGAATTTCTGGGAGGAAATGGAAGAGGAATGTTTTTAAGCTGAGTAGGAGGGTTAGGTTGTACCTTGGATTTTTTTGTTTCCTCCTTAGCTGCTTCCTCCTCAAACTCTACGGGGGTAGGTGGTGTATGTAACTGTGTTCCACTTCGCAAAGTTATGGCACTTGCATTCTCCCTTGGGTTGACTACTGTTTGAGATGGTAATTTTCCCGAGTCTTTGGATTCCAATATCCCCACAGTTGTAGCCAGCTGTCCTACTTGGTTTCTCAAGTCTTGAACCGAAGCTTTTGTCTCCTGCTGGAACTGCTGTGTCTGATTCATGAACTGTTGTGTCTGTCCCATGAATGCTTTGAACATATCCTCCAATGTTGTTCCAGTAGGTGCAGGTGCTGCTTGTTTAGGTTGATATTGGGGTTGGGCTGGTTGGAAGCCCTGCTGTCTCGGTGGGAACACTCCTTGTGTTTGTGGCCTGTTCCCTCCATAACTGAGGTTCGGATGGTCTCTCCAGCCTGGATTGTAAGTGTTTGAGTAGGGATCATATTTCTTTGGTTGTGTTTGGTAGTTACCTACTACATTGGCTTGCTGTGCATTCTCATCCTCTTGCAATGTTGGGCACGCGTCAGTAGCATGCCCTACCATTAAGCATAATCCGCACGCCTTCGCAACCGGCATGTTTCCTGTTGTTAATTGTTGCACCACAGCAGTTAAGTTAGAAATCTGTTGTACCAATTCACTCGTGCTTACCTCATTTACCTTTTTCGGAGTATGATCATTCCTTGTTCCGTATTGTTGTGAGTTAGCAGCCATGTTTGCAATCAGATTTCTTGCAGCCTCTGGTGTCTTGTCCACTAATGCTCCTCCGCTAGCCGCATCGATCATACTTCTTTCCATTGGTATCAATCCCTCGTAGAAGTACTGAATCAAGTGTTGCTCGTCGATTTGGTGGGGAGGGCAGCTGGAGCACAATTTCTTGAATCTCTCCCAGTACTCGTACAGTGTCTCTCCACTAAATTGTCGGATTCCGCAAATCTCCTTCCTTATGTTGGCCACTCTTGAAGCAGGAAAATATTTCTCTAAGAATAGCCCTTTCATGTCGCTCCATGAATTTATTGATCCGGATGGGAGATAGTACAGCCAATCCTTCGCTAAATCTGCTAGGGAGAATGGGAAGGCTCTTAATTTGATTTGTTCCTCTGAAATTCCGTGTGGTTTCATGGTCGAAGCACACCACATGGAACTCCTTCAAATGCTTGTATGGATCTTCACCTGTAAGACCACGAAAAGTAGGCAAAAGATGAATTAGTCCGGATTTAAGTTCAAATGCAGCATTTAAAGTAGGATATTTAATACACAGGGATGGTTGATCAAGGTCTGGAGTAGCCAGTTCTTTTAAAGTCCGGTTGTTGTTCGGCACCACTTTCTTTTCCTTTTTAAGTATTGGAACAAGAGCTTCTTTTGTATCTGCAATTTTCTCTATCTCTTGATCAAAATTAGAGTGAGAGGATTGAGTCATAAAATAAAAAGAAAAAAAATAAAAAGAAAATAATAAAAATAAACGAAAACAAAGAATAAACAAAAACAAATAACACTCTCCGGCAACGGCGCCAAAATTTGGGAGCTGTCGTTTACACTCCTAAATTAACCTCACTTTCACTTCACGAATTTAAATAATTAGCACAGTAGTAAGCAAGGATCGATCCCACAGAGAGTAAGTTTGTTTTAGATTTATTCTACTATTTTAACAGAAAATAAAGATGGGGAATTTTTGAAATTATTTTAAACTAAGAAAAACAGAATTTAAATAAAGAGATTAACCAAATATGTAAAAACTTCAGTTCTGTAGTTCAGTTTCACCAAGCACAACAATCAATTAATCAAGTTATTATTCTTTACCATTCAATGAAACTATTAACCCTAGATAACAATAAGCTCTACTATCCGAAATTCTCCTTAGATATTCACTGTATGAAACAAGCTCTTCACCAGATTCAACTAGCATATAACCTAGAACAAGCTCTCTAGATTTAATATGATAGAAGCATTAAGAAATAGAGAATTAGGCTAATCCAAGCAACAAACACATAAGCTCGATTTGTTTAACTTGTTTTCTGATAATCTTAGCAATACCCAAAAGCTTGTCCACAATTAGTATCACTAATTTACTACTTGTGATGAAGACAGATATCAATTACACGTAATACCAATCTTAATCTAGCATATGATAATGATTAAATTAACTCAATTGGCCATATCAAATTAATTAGATCAATTAGCATGCAATCAATGAAAACAGATTATCAGAAGAAATTTCATACAAGAAGGAATAAATAATAATACTCAATTAATTAATTACTTGTAACAAGGTTCCACCTCCCTTTAGAACTGAATAAAGAAACTAGCTTGACATGCTCCAAGTCTGCACTTCAATGAGGTATGATAGTTGGTAGAAGATTGAATGAATAAAATCTTAACTATCATCCTCTATTTATAGTGCTAGACAAGGGCCTAAATCCTATAAGAACTAGGAATCCAAATCCTAAAAGGAATTACAATTATAACTAGTTTCCATAAAGAAATAGAATCTAATAAGGAAATAAAATCTCAGTCCAAAGAAGTCCTCATTCTAATAGTAATATCAATCCAATTCCATGTAGGAATCTCCAAATATTGAGAAAGTCAACTGCTGGTCAAACTCCTCTTCAATTCAACTCCAAATCAACTTGTTTCCATCCTTTTAGCTTTAATTCACCTGAAAATAATAAACAACTTATTAAGCTCATATACACATGAAACATGTAATAAAACCAAATGTAAAGGAATAAAAAATCATGAATATTGTGTACTTATCACTTAGGTTAGAATTGAAAATCACACCAGAATTCGAAGTTTTCTCTCTCTATAATATCGAGCGTATTTTTGTGAGTATTTCAATACTTTGAGAGTTACTATTCAGTGCAAGTTTCCTTCGATATTATATCCGATATTCCAGTCAGAGGTACTGTTCTTTTGAGGTAAGGGATGGTAAGGGATGTTATTTTTTTCGTAAATGATGTTATTGCTTTCAATATCATTTCATCGAAATATTGGTATGAATTTTATTATGAAATTTTTACCTTTTCTATTGGGGTTACTATTCACGTATACGACACTATTCACGTATACGGCACTATTTACGAATACGGTACTATTCACGAGTACTATTCACGAAGTATGATTTTTCTGATGAAATTTGTACATTTTCATGTCGGGGTTACTATTCACGTATACGACACTATTCACGCATACGGTACTATTCACGTATACGGCACTATTCACGTATACGGCACTATTCACGGAAAAATTAAATTTTCTTCTATTTGTCCAAGTTTGCTTTTAAGGTTCCTATCTTTGATCGGATTCATATTTTGAACTTTATTCTTGAATTTTACTCCACAATTGGTTATCATGTTGACAATTGGATCGTATTCTCATATATAACATTTTTATAATCCTAGTGATGAAATTTTTCTTTGACTTGAGTGTAAAGATGGGTAGATTATTGGTATGATCATGATTATAGATTCTCTTTGGCCAGTAGTGCAAAGATGAATTGTTGACTGGTATGTTCATGACCATTGAATTTACAATTGAATATCTTTAGCTTAAGTGCAAAGGCGAATTGATCAACATGATTATAATTATTGTTATATAAATTCTGGAATGATTAAATATTTTTTTTGAGATACGAATATCTTTGGCATATTGTGCAAAGATGACCTGTTGTTGAATATCTTGGGCCGTAGTGCAAAGATGAACTATTGATGAATATCTTTGGCCTGTAGTGCAAAGATGAGCGGGTGACTTGTGAATATCTTTGGCCTGTAGTGCAAAGATGAATGATTAATTGTTGAATATCTTTGGCTTGTAATGCAAAGATGAATTGATTAGCATGATTATGAACAGGAACTGTGATTTGGTATAACCATGATCTTTGGTGTTTCAGGTAAAGACAGGTGATGTGAATTATCTTCGTCCTGAGTGCGAAGAGGAATTCATCAAGATAATTATGATCATGAACTTACATGATTGTGGACAGGAATTGTTGATTGATGTTACAGGGATGAAATATTATTGGTGGACTTTTAACATGGAGAAGATAATAGACATTATAGTCTATTTTACTCTTCTAATGGATTGCTCGTTCCACTGCAACTATGGTTGAAAAGTTTTATCATCTACCATATGTTATAAATCTCTGATTTATCACTGATGAAGACTATTGATAATTTAATTATCTTTAGTCATAATATTCTTTACTAGGCTATTTGTGCTCACCCTTTTGCTTCACAATTCCTTTCAGGTAATAAGAGTGTAGCTGGGTCGAGCGGGGATAACAGGGGAATAGAACGAGGGTCTATAACTGTTGAAGTTTTCCACCAAACAGTATGAAAATAATTTTGTTGAAAATTTTAGATAAGTATGTCGTATTTTATACGTCATTTAACCGTTGATTTTGGTGACCTGACTTAGGTGTGGTGAACCCAACTTTGGAAGGGTGTTTTGTCACTATTATACAAGATGTCTAATAACATACAACGTCGTGTTATTATAAGACATGATTGTGCACATCCACTGGCTGATTATATCCATGAACACTACCTATATAATCTTGGAGTACGGTTAGAATATAATTCTCAGTTTGTGACAACAGAGATAATTATATGGCAAGAGAAGACCCACCATTGGAATGAACAAGATAGTAATCTTCTCGTTTTTCTTTGGGGTCTATTGGGTCAACCAAGGATAATTCTCGAGTCCTACGATATCTATTATAACATGGATGCATGGCCTCCCATGTACGAAGGTTTCCTTGAGTATTTTCCAAGGATTTTAATTCCTAAAACAGTTATTGACTGTACCTTTCTGTAACGTATTATTGATTTGGAGTATGGGCACTGTATTTATATTGAAACTCACAGTTTAATTGTGGTCGTATTTTGCACGACCGTGTGATATAAAGTTTAAGTTAGAATTTGAAGATTTGTATTTAAAATTTTTGTTGAGTGTATTTCGTGGCGACCCAGAATAGGTTGGGTGGATTGGACCAATTTTGGGGACGTTACAGTAGTGCAAAGATGGACAGGTGTTGAGATGAACATGACCAACTGGTGATACAAATGAATATCTTTGGACCGTAGTGCAAAGATGAATATTTGATTCAAAGATATATATTGATTAATGTTACAAGGATAAAATATTGATTATGGACTTTTAAATCATAGAAGATACTATATATTATTTCCTACTTAACTCTTCTGATGCATTGTTACTTCTGCTGCAGCTGTTGATCTAAAACTTGTTGTCCATAATATTTTATCTGCTTTGTTGAAGACTAACGATAATTTATTATTCATTATCTTAGTCATAATATTCTTTACTGGACTAGTTGAGCTCACCCTTTTCTTCTATTGTTCTCTTCAAGAAATGAGAATGTTGAAGGGACTAGTCGGGGAATGGAGTGATGGGTAGAGTTAGATCAGTAGTAGTCATCACTATTTTTTGTAAAATAGTGTGGTAATTATTGTAATAAATGAGAACTAATTTGAGCCTTTATATTTAGTATTATATACGATTTGTATTGAAGCTCACAAGCTTGTATGGTCGTATTTCTCACGACCTTTTGTTATAAAAGATTGTATTTGAGTTCTGTACCATGTATTTGGCGACTCAGAATGGGTTGGGTTGATTGGACCTATTTTGGGGGCGTCACACGGCGGAAGTAATTAATGCTCGTTCACTAAGTCAATATAACCGATTTTAACGATTGAACAGCCGGTTCGAAGGGTGGTTAACCAGTTCAATCTGGATTTTGACCAAAACTGGGTAATTGGTCCAATTTGGACCGGAGTGCTGATCAATTTTGATTTTAACCGGTTCAATCGCTGGTCCGATTCAGGTTTCACAACCATAGTTTGGAACTTCAAAAACGCGTTAGAAAAGGGTGGAAAAGGTAAAATTGATAACTATTCAGCTGCATGACACTTTTGTCCCTCCAAGTTGTCACTCACTTTTAAAATCGTCCCTAAAATTTATTTTTCGTCAGTTAGATCCTTAAAGTGACATTTTTTTTGCGTTTCTATCCCTTTTATCCGATTTGACTATAACTCGACCCAACCCGACCCATCTATCTTTTATCCGATTCGACATTTTTTGCACTTCTATCCCTTTAAGTTACACAATTTTATTTTATTTTTCAAAAAAAAATATTATTTTCAAAAATATATATATATATTTAAAAAAATGATTAAAGTTTCAAAAAATATATATTCAAAAAAAAATTTATTTTAAGAAAAAAAAAGTATTTTTTTTAAAAAAAAATTAAAGTAAAGCTTAATAAAATATAGATTAAAAAAAAACTTTGTTTTCAGAAAAAAATAGAAAATTTATTTTTTTTAAAATATATATTTTAAAAAAGTATAAAATAAAAAGCATTAAAACTTTATTTTCATAAAAAATAAATTTTTTAATTTTTTTTAAAATGAGTAAAGTTTAATAAAATATAGATTCAAGAAAAGTAAAAATAATTTTTTAAAAGATGTGTAAATTTATTTTATGAAACTTTACTCATTTACTTCATTTATTTTTTTACTCATTTACTTTAATTTTATTTAACATTTTAAATTTTCAATTTTTTTTTGAATCTATATTATTTAAACTTTACTTATTTTTTTAAAATAAAAAATTTTATTTTTTCTGAAAAATTAAGTTTGTTTTGTATTTTATTTTTTAAAATTTATATTTTATGAAACTTTACTCATTTTTTAAAAAATAAAAATTATAATTTTTTTTTGAAAATATAGTTTTATTTTCTTTTTTTATTTTTTTAAAATTATATTTTATGAAACTTTACTCACTTTTTAAAAAATAAAAAATTCTATTTTTTGCTAAAAATAAATTTTTATTTTTTGAATCTATATTTCATGAAAATGGACTCATTTTAAAAAAAATTCTAAAAATAAATATTTTTTCTATTTTTAAAAATCTATATTTTATGAAATTTTTACTCTCTTTTTTTAAAATTTCTTTTTTTCTAAAAATAATGCTTTATTTTTTTGAATATATATTTTTTGAAACTTTACTCATTGTTTTTAAAAAATAATTTTTAAATTTTTTTTCCCTGAAAATAAAGTTTTTTTTTCTGAAAAAAATAAAAATAAAATCGGGTAACTTAGAGGGACATAAGTGCAAAAAATGTCGAATCGGATAAAAGATAAATGGGTCGGGTTACAGTCAAATCGGGTAAAAGGGACAGAAACAGCAAAAAATAGTCACTTTAAGAACTTAAATGACGAAAAAATATACTTTAGGGATGACTTTAAAAGTGAGTGATATCTTGGAGTGACAGAAGTGTTATTTAGCCAAAACTATTTTAATACACATAAAATTCGATCATCTCCGTTTTATATATGGAAACAAAATGTAATATATAAATGTGTATGATGTTTTTTCTTGTAATAGGTGATAATTTATAAGTTTAATCATTATACCTATTTGATCTCATAAAAGGCCTCTCAATTTTTTTTCTCACCTTAACCACTCTTTGGTTATCACTCATTAATTAGAAAATCATCCATGATCAAACCCTGCAACAATCTATTGATTTTTATAATTTAGAAAAAGATTCAGAATGAAAACAACAAAATTTAAGGATTAATTTATTACTTTTCCTAATTGACATTTGTTGGATTAATTTCATATTAATCTTAATTAGGACCACACATGTATATTATTAATGTGTGTTATCATGTATAGGCCTAAATTTAAGAGATCTAATTAAGTTTGAAGTAGGCTTAAGGGTATGTTTGTCATGGAATTAATGTGTAGAGATCGGACTTGTATTTTTAAATTGATGAGGGGCCAATTTAAAAATACTAAAAGATAATAATTATCCTTGGCAGTTACTTCACAAGACAGTTTTCTTTATAATGGGGTCATGTTCCCCAATTGAGCGTATGATTTTTCTTCACAGTTTTCTTTGTATCCCCATCAACAGAGAAATTCATTTTCTGAAAAATACGCATCAATTGAAAGATCTTAACCCGATTGATCAAACAATATTATGGAATCTGGTATGCTTCTGTTATGTTCTTTCTTCTTCTTTTGTTTCAACATGGGATTATAATAAACATGTTTAGTTCATAAAGTTTTAAGATTAATTATGATCTTTACATGATTTTTGTTTCAGTAATTAAGATTTTACAATTGGTATCAGAGGCACCTATGTTTGATTCATAGAGAATTTATAAATTTTGGAGATATTATTTAAAAAAAATCGCGAAACCTGTTTTCTGTTATTTGCGCCGAATCCTATTGCGGTTTATATGTTAATTAGTTATATATATTATGGAATATGGAAACAGGATATCTATATATATATATATATATATATTACGTACGATATATATATTACTATATATATATATATATATATATGATCCTGAAGCATTCACAAAACATGTTTCTCGGTGTGTATATATATATACAGATGAAGTCATAAAAAAAATAGAAATTATATTGAAGTCCTTTATGAATTAAATACTAGTTTCACACATTAGTTTTACGACTTAGAAAGTAGTAGTAAAATCAAATGTAACATTTGACAGTGTTTTCATGTCTTGTCATTTATATATATATATATATATATATATATATATATATATATATATGATCCTGATTTTACTGTTGATGGAAAATTAGGAAGAGATAGTTGTCCATTTGTTTTTTAAAATCTAAATCATGTTTTACTGCTTTTGAAGTCTAAATCATGAATTGTGGATTGAATTGTATGGATTCTGCGCCTCACTTGAATAAAGTATTATGATTAAATTCATGGGAATTTTTTCATTGTTCATGGCCTTGAAAAAAGTATTAGAAATTTTATGTTCATATTAAATATTCAGAATTTTATTTATTTATTTATTATGCTTAATTTTGGGGGTCTTTAAATTTGAATAATTTCATGGAACATCTACGATTCATATCAATTGTCTAACATTCTTAAAAAAAATAAAAAAATAAAAAAAATCAATTTAAACAAAATGTCACCAAAGTGACCTTTCTTGTCTAGATTGTTTAGTATAGAATGTTTAGATGTTCATGTATGTATAATTCATGCGAATATTAACTAATCCAAATAGGGGTTCATATTTGGCCGAATTTCATACATACTTGTGATGATAAACATGTGATAATTATTGAGGTAACCTAATGTGAATAATGAATTCATGCAAACATGGATTTATTATTTGACATAATTTATTGTCAATGTTTGGTTATTACAACAAGAGTACCAATTACAATTAATATCACTGTCCAAAGGCATGATATTAATGTTGTGTTAGGTATCTTGAGATGTTGTCATAAAATTAATCAATTTAAAGATTGTGTATTTGGTTATTTAATGTGAACATAGTAGTTTATTAATTAAATTTTTTTATATTTGTTCTCTATTCAGCTTTAATGTCTACTACTGCAATATCTGCTAACATGAATACTGTTCCAATGTTAAATGGAACAAACTTTAAGGATTGGAAAGAGAACATATTAATTGTTATTGGTTGCATGGACATAGACTTGGCATTAAGAATGCCGAAACCGAATGATCTCACTGAAGAAAGTACTCCCGAGGAAATTGGGTACTTTGAAAAGTGGGACCGTTCGAACAGGCTAAGTCTTATGATCATGAAGCGTGGTATTCCAGAAGCCTTTAGAGGTGTAATTACAAATGACAATATCATAGCCATTGAGTTTCTTTCGAAAATTAAGAACCGTTTTGTTAAAAACGATAAGGCTGAAATAAGCACGCTTTTAGCAAACTTGATTTCAATGAAGTACAAGGGCAAGGGTAATATCAGGGAGTACATCATGTAGATGTCTCATCTTGCTTCAAAGCTTAAGGCACTAAAGCTTGATTTATAGGATGATATGCTCGTACATTTGGTTCTAATTTCTCTTCTTGCACAATTCAGTCAGTTTAAAGTAAGTTACAACTGCTAGAAGGAGAAATGGACTCTCAATGAGCTCATTTCATTTTGTGTGCAAGAGGAAGAAAGATTGAAGCAAGATAGGACCGAAAGTGCTCATTTGGCAAGCACTACTAAAGGCAAGGGCAAGAGGAAAGATAGGGGAAAAGAAGTTGATGTTCCTAAGGGTCCGGGGCAAAAGAAACAAAAGAATGAAAATGGTTGTTTCTTTTGTGGCAAGCCCGGACATAAAAGAAGGATTGTACCAAATTTTTCGCCTGGCGTGAAAAGAAAGGTACATTTCATGTTTTGGTCTGTTCTGAAATCAATTTAACTTCAGTACCAAGAAACACTTGGTGGGTAGATTCTAGTACTACTACTCACATTTCTGTTTCTATGCAGGGTTGCCGGCACTCTCGAATGCCAACTGATGCTGAAAGACGTATCTATGTGGTGATGGCAAATCAGTGGAGGTGAAGGCAATAGGGCATTTTAGATTGTTGTTAAGTACTAGTTACTATTTGGATTTAAAAGACACTTTTTTTGTATCGTCATTTAGACGGAATTTATTTTCTATTTCTTCATTGGACAAATTTGGATATTATTGTTCTTTTGGAAATAAGAATTTTAGTTTATCTATTAATTCGAATATTGTTGGTACCGGTTTACTTAATGTTTTTGATAATCTATATTTGTTGGAAACTATTTCATCTTACAATGAAACCTTGCATGTGGAATCACGTGGTACTAAGTGAAAATTAGATAAAGAAAATTCAGCCTCATTAAATCTAGAGTTGAGCGTCTTGTGTCTGATGGGATTTTGGACTCCCTTGATTTTTCCGACTTTGATGTATGTATTCAATGTATTAAGGGAAAACAGACTAAAACGAAGAAAATAGGTGCCAATCGAACTACGGACGTCTTATAATTAATACATACGGATATTTGTGGTCCATTCCCTACAGCTTCTTGGAATGGTCAACAATACTTTATAACATTCATAGACGACTATTCTAGATATGGTTGCCTATTTCTTATACATGAAAAATCACAGTCTTTGGATGTGTTCAAAACATTTAAGGCTGAAGTTGAGTTACAACTCAACAAACGGATAAAGAGGGTCAAATCTGACCGTGGTGGTGAATATTACGGCAGATATGACGGCTCAGGTGAACAATGTCCGGGACCGTTTGCTAAAATACCTAGAGGAATGTGGAATCGTCCCCTAGTACACTATGTCAGGGTCGCCTAGCATGAATGGTGTATCTGAGAGACGAAACCGGACTCTTAAAGATATGGTAAGAAGTATGATTAGTCAATCTACTTTACCAGAGTCACTCTGGGGTGACGCTCTAAAGACAACAATTTATATCCTTAATCGGGTGCCAACAAAAGCGGCTGCAAAAACGCCGTATGAGTTTTGGGTTGGGCGAAAGCCTAGTCTAAAGCACTTGCGTGTTTGGGGATGTCCTGCTGAAGCAAGGCCTTATAAGCCTCATGAAAGGAAATTGGACTCCAAAACTGTTAGCAGCTACTTTATTGGCTATGCAAAACGATCACGGGGTTACAAGTTTTACGATTCCATTAGTAGGTCAATTTTTGAGACGGGAACTGCAACGTTCTTTGAGGATGTTGAGTTTGGAGGAAGAAATCAAGTTAGGAACATTGTCTTTCAGGAGGAAGAGGGAGAAATCTCAATTCCTAATGCTACTTTTGACAATGTGCATGTTTCTATACCTGTAACTCAACTACCTCAAGAATCTGCATCATTAAGGCAATCCACACATAGGAAATTTGCAATTTCAAACGATTATATCGTATATCTCCAAGAACAGGAGGTAGAAAGTGGAATGTTGGAAGATGATCTAATCAATTTTTGTCAAGCCATGCAAAGTTCAAACTCTCACAAATGGATTGAAGCCATGAATGAAGAGTACAAGTCTATGAAAAAGATTCCCTATTCATCGACTGTAGGGAGTCTAATGTATGCTCAAGTATGTACGCGTCCGGATATTGCGTTTATAGTTGGCATGTTAGGCAGATATTTAAGTAACCCTGGCATGGATCATTGGAAGGCAGCCAAACGGGTTATGAGGTATTTACAGAGAACAAAGGATTATATGCTCACATATAAGAGATTGGATCGGTTAGAGATCATTGGGTATTCCGATTCTGATTTTGCTGGATGCCAAGATAGCTGGAGATCCACTTCAGGCTATGTTTACTTGTTGGCTGATGGAGCGATTTCGTGGAGGTCTGCAAAACAGACGCTCATTGCTTCGTCTACCATGGCTGCAGAGTTTGTAGCATGTTATGAGGCATCCAATCATGGAATATGGTTGCGAAATTTTGTCACTGGGTTGCGAATCTTGGAGGGTGTTGAAAGACCATTAAAATTATATTGTGACAATAAATCAGCGATATTATATTCCAATAACAACAGAAGCTCGACAAAGTCAAAGCACATTGAAATCAAGTTTCTCATTGTGAAAGAAAGAGTGCAGAGTGGACAGATTTCCATAGAGCACATTGGGACAAATTCCATGATAGCGGATCCGCTCACAAAAGGATTATCACCAAATGTCTTTCACTAGCATACTGCTCATATGGGTGTTATTCTATTTGAGGATACTTTAGTTTAGTGGGAGTTTGTATTTGGATTATTGCTTTATGTTAAAACTACATATTTCATTTATATATTTTCTGTAGAATTAAAGTATTCAGTTTACTACACTCTATTAAGTATATTGAAGTATTGATCTCACTACAGTTAATTAAGTAGGACCAGTTGGAAATAGGCATGTGTGGATCACATTACATGTAATTTCCATACTATGCATCCATGATTGATCTATGTTATTTAGCTATGTTGGCATACGAGACCATTGATAGGTCCAATTACGGTTATTGTAATGCAGACCGCTTTGATCCTATATTGATGTAGCTAATGGACGAGATTGTTTGGATACCCTTCAGAACATGAAAACAAATTTCAGGAGCACACAAAAGTTAAACACATTTCTTAAAATACATATGTGGTCCAATGGTAGATTGTTGGATTAATTTTATATTAATCTTAATTGGGACCACACATGTATATTATTAACGTGTGTTATCATGTATAGGCCTAAATTTAAGTGATCTAATTAAGTTTTAGGTAGGCTTAAGGGTATGTTTGTCATGGAATTAATGTGTAGAGATCGAACTTGTATTTTTAAATTGATGAGGGGCCAATTTAAAAATACTAAAAGATAATAACTGTCCTTGGCAGTTACTTCACAAGACAGTTTTCTTTATAATGGGGTCATGGTCCCCAATTAAGCGTATGGTTTTTCTTCACAGTTTTTTTTGTATCCCCATCAACAAAGAAATTTATTTTTTGAAAAATACGCATCAATTGGAAGATCTTAACCCGATTGATTGAACAATATTATGTAATCTAGTATGCTTCTGTTATGTTTTTTCTTCTTCTTTTGTTTCAACATGGGATTATAATAAACATGTTTAGTTCATAAAGTTTTAAGATTAATTATGATCTTTACATGATTTTTGTTTCAGTAATTAAGATTTTACAACATTATTATTAGTACATAATTTTCAAGGAATCTTGAAAACCATATTTAATTAATTATATATATGATGTGAATACTCAATCAATTTTGATAAATTGTTTATAGTTCTCATGGCATCATCTAAGTTGTCATCGTTATTGTCATTTTCCCCTACAAATTCGTAATGAATCTAAGACTAATGTTTTTTTTCTAAAAAATAAATAAATAAAACAGCACCCTCAACTGCTCTTTGAACTTCGTCTTCCTCAATCCCTAAACAGGTAGGATTCTAAATCTAATGCATAATTTTCACCAGTTCCACCTCTTTAAGCTCCATTCAGGTTCAACACACACACACACACACACACACACACACACACACACACACACATATATATATATATATATATATATATCAAAACTTGGTCAAATATGTATTTAAATAATATTAAAAAAATTATACACTGTGGACGTGTCACAGTTAGAAGAAGCTAATGTACATAATTTGGACAGTGAAGACATTCCACATGAATTTGACCCTTTTGACAAATTCTTAATGACAGGCTGGCGGAGACTATGAAAAAAACATATAAAAGAATAAAAACAAACTACATTTTACCCCTTAATTAATTCCGTCCCGGAAGGATTACAAAAGATATAAATTTTTATACCTAATTTTTTTTTCATAAAATACATAAAATGATAGGAAATATATTATTTAGTAAGATTTATTTGTGTAAAAAATTAAAAATAATCATCACTTTATATAATCTTGTGGGGTCACTAAGAATTAATTTAATTTTTTTTTTTACTTTATTTGCCCTGCTTTTACTTTTCTTAATAAGTATGCAAATTATATTTTACATTTTTACTCATGTTTTTGAGAACATAGAGGGTAATTGATCAAAAAATAATGCTACTATCACATAATTTTGGGTCACATAATGCTCACATACACACATATGCATACTATGGGCCCTGGGTGACATGCAGGACCCACAAATATGCATGTGTGTGTATGTGAGCTTTATGTAACCCAAATTATGTGATAGTAACACATTGCTCTTCTTTTATTTTAACTTTTTGACTAATGATAAACCAACTATTAACAAACCTCAACCAGAAAATGATAAAAAAAATTGACCAACTATTAAGTCAAAACTCAATTCTTTTCCAACTAGCTAGAAAAAAAATCATGTCATGCAAAGGGCAAGTCCTTAAATCATGTTGAATCATGTCTCTCTTTTTTAGATTTGGTTTCATGGTGATGTTTTTGTTTATGTATCTCTTTTTATGTTTCAGTATTTCTTCTGTTGTTGTGGATCGCGACAATGTTCAAACAATGTATTTTTTGGACTCCTTCAGTTATAAAATCATGTTTTGCTGTTTGCTAAAAAAAACACTTAAAACTAGACAAAAAAATTTGAGGAAAAAGGAAAAGGAAAATGAAAAAGAAATAAAATCTAAAAATGGGTTTATCTTCATTAATTAAGTAAAGCTATATGGGGGATAATATATACAGTTGTTAAGCAGTAATTAATTAAAATGCTTTTGACCTCTACAAATGTTAGCTCAAGGTTGCTTATACTAATTACCAACAAGCATTACTGCGGTAATATTGGTCAATGAGAAGATAAAAGAAGGTAAGATATGCTGGAAAATTTTCCTATATTCTTACCTCATTACCAATTAAGTCTATAATTTATTATGTAGGAAATTAATATTAGTGAACAAAAGGTTGAAAATATAAAAAAGCCATAGACTAAAGTTCAAATTAAATATTTTGGTTGCCTTATTAGTTATAATATAACATAGTCTAGTATCAATTTCAAACTTGGTTTCCTCAAATGAGAAGTTGCATGTGACTGCTAGATGATGAAGCTTCTATTTCTAACTTCTAAGTAACGTCCTAAACTCAGCTTTTAATTTGAAGTTGGAACAACTTATTCTATCTAAGTGCAATATATTATTTCAGCAATTAGTCATTGGAAATTTATATAGTAAATTAGGGTCAAAATAATACATATATATGTTATATATTTAGGTTTCGTGGGAGATCGAAAGTTCAAAAAAAAAAAAGGTCATTACGTCCTACTTTGCGGTTTGTTTGTGCATACACAATTATACTCTGCTACATTTATTACAGTTATATATATATAGGGTCCGTCTCTCTAGCGAACCATAGGGAGCGAACTAATAACGAACCGGCTATAGCGACGGTTTTTTTTGTCGCTATAACATAAAAAACCGGCTTTCTATGTTATAGCGATGGAAAAAACCGTCGCTATAGCCAGTTCATTTTTAGTTCGCTCTTTATGGTTCGCTGGAGAGACTGACCATATATATATATATATATATATATATATATATATATATATATATATATATATATATATATATATATAAGGGCGGAGCCAGTAATTTTTTTCTAATTGGGCTATTTTTAACACCAAAATTTGTCCACACGCTACAATCATCAAAGCGCGTTCAATCCTGCACAGAAACGGATAAACACAAAAAGCTTGGTGGTTTGAGCCGCCGGGGGATAGCTCCGGTGTGAGAATAAGTACAGGCTGAAATAAGGTTAACAATAGAGGTTTAATACTCTAATGCTGGAAAATAATAATAATGTGTGTACCTTAAAATCAGGATAAAGCCTTGTATTTATAATGATCTCACCACCTCCATAGAGTTCTTCCCAGTATAGAATTGGAAATCCTCATTAGGTATAATTCCTTAATGAGACCAAATATATTTCCTTTAAAAAACCAAATATAATTGGGAATCTCAAACTCCTTAAATTCCTCAACCACCCAAAAAAGGTTCCTACATGGGTTAAAATAACTCCATGTGGACATTGACCCACCATATAATTCAGGCCCAAATAATCATATCCCAACATTATCCCCCCAGTCTTCAGTTGAATGACACATTTAATTGAAGAGTATACCCAAGCAAGCCCAATGATCATCAATAAATACCACAAAGCCCAACACCCTTGGAAGCTCACACGGTACACATTGCAATGACCTTTCATCACCTTCCTCGCCTGCTGACACAACAACCCATTAATAAGCCGCTCCACGAAAAACGCGCCAATTCGAAAAGTCACTCCATCATTTCAAATCCCTTACCCCCAAATCGATCCATTTCTCTTTCACCTGCTACAATCCTCCAGAGTCTTTCTTTCTCCAGAAAAATTGTCCCCTAGCAAGAAATCACTGACCTTGCAATAATGGCGTCCCCAAACTCTCCTACCTCATCCAGCCCTGCAAACACCGAGCTCATCTTGGCTACCCCCTGTCATCTATTCCGCCACCACACACAATCGCCCTCATCTCTACTACCACCTATTCCTAAACAAAAGTCCAAGCCATCACCACCAATTTGACCGTCGTCACGACCACAATCACCCCCCAAACCTCCACCCCCCCCCCCCCCCCCCGTAGAAATCGATTTCCAAAAAATGTTGCACGAGAACTCTGACGATCCAAGTTCCCCCATGCCAATACCTAATCCGTCATCACCAAGGTAGATCTTCTCACTATTAGAGAGCACTACCACATCCTCGTCACCCATCAACTCAAGGCTCCCTCTTCAGTCGACCGGATGTACCACCATAGCAACGGTTGGATCGCAATGCATCTCACCCTTCTAGAGAAGGGTGTTCGACTGCCACTACACTCCTTCATCATTACCCTGCTAGGGTTCATCGGTATCAGCTTCAGCCAGTTGGTACCTAACTCCTAGATCAACATCATATCCTTCATCGCCTTCTGCCACGAAGTCGGCGTTCCTCCTTCAGTCGACTTCTTCTTCACTTTATGCCAATTTGGTAAATCCCAAGAATGCGAATTCAAAGTCTTGAGCAAACAGCAGCCAAAACCAAACCAAAAAATAGAAAAAGACCTCTGATGAGCATCCCTTCCAGCAACAGAGGGTGGCACAAAGACTGGTTCTTTGTCCGAGGCCCAGAAAATTCCCAAATCCCCAGTTGGGCCTCACATGATCGTCCGAATGTCTCCCTAGGAGAAACACCTTCAGATCGAGTCAAGGAGCTAGCGAAACTAGTTTCGAAGCTACTGAAGCAAGAATGGGACTACGTGCTTCTAACCAAACCAGCATGGCTATACGATCATAAATGTAAGTTCCCGACCCCTTCAATCAACAATAATAACTAATATACATTTTTCCACTGGCATCTGACCCCCTATTTGAACACAATATCACCCATCAAGCCCTCGACCACTGAAAGAGAAGATCTTACAAGCTTCATGGCTAGCAAAACTTCCAAGAAATCCTCCTCCTCAACAAACACTGAAACCTTTCAACTTGAACCTTCCACAACCGGAACAACCCCTTCCTCATCTGATCCCAACCTTGCTACAACCTCTTCCCAACCATCAACAATCCCAACCCCCCTTATTTACAGAGGTAAGTCTTGTGATGCCCTCAAAATAGGTCCACACAATCCATTTTGAGTCGCCAAATACATACTACAGAATTTAAAAATACAAACTTCCTATTTCCAACTGTTAAACTGTCGTGAAAAATACGACAACCCATAAGCTGTGAGTTTCAATACAAATATTAAACTGAATATAATAAAAAAAATATCCACACTCAACTAAGTCCTCATTACAATTATTGCCACACTATTTTACAGGATAGTGAGGAGTACTATAATAATTATCTTGGATCATTACTCCACTCCCCGATTAGTCCCAGCGACACTCTCATTTCCTGAGAAGAATAATGGAACAAAAAAGAAAAGGGTGAGCTCAACTAGCCCAGTAAAGATTATCATGACTAAGATAATGAATGATAAATTATCTTTAGTCTTCAACAATGATAAATCAGATAAAATATAATGGACAACAAATTTTAGATCAACAACTGTAGCAGAACAAACAATTCATTAGAAGAGTCAAGTAGATTATAATGTCTACTATGTTCTATAATTTAAAAGTTCATTAATATTTTATCCATGTAACACCAATTAATAATTATTTCAAATCAACAATTTATCTTTGCACTACGGGCCAAAGATATTTGTTTGTATCACCAGTGGTTATGATCATGCCAAATACCTGTCCATCTTTGCACAACGGACCAAAGATATTCATCAATCAACAGTTCATCTTTGCACTACGGGCTAAAGATATTCATTTGTAACACCAATCAACAGTCCTTCTTTCCACAACGGGCCAAAGAGAACTTTCACCACAATTTAAGTCTGAGGATTATGACAATGATATAAAGAATGAATCAAGTGAGATCAATGATAAATATTAGAAATTTATAATTTAATTTATCCAAGTTCAAGAATGTCCAAATTGTTAACATGATAACCAAAACATGGATTCCAAATCAAGAATGATATTTAAGTTTCATATTTCAAAGATAATTTGGACAAGGAAAAGAAAATAAATTTCGTCGTGAATATTACTCCTGAATGAATAATATCCCAGATGAATAGTACTTCGGTATGAATAGTACCCTGGATGAATAGTACTCCGACATGAAAAGATTAAAATTTTAATAAGAAAGTTCAGACCAATATTTCAGTGAAATGATATTAGATGAAACACAAACCTCAAGGAATTTCTAATCATTTCAGAAATTATAGAAGCAATACTTACCATAGTAAGTTTAGATTTAGGAATATGAAATGAAATAATATCACTTACATCATATGGAGTATGAAAAAAAATGATATCTCTTACGAATATGAAAGAATATACGAAACTGCAAATAGATTTTCACCCGTCATGCGGTAATTCGCGTAGACAAATCATTTCCACAGCATAATAAAGAATGAATACCAAGGGTTATTCACTAGACATGCGGTAATCCCACAGATTAATAAGAAATAGAATGACAACCCTTATGAGTATGAAGTAATATCACGTACGAATATGAAAGCAAATGACATTACATACGAGTATGTAATAAATGATATCCCTTACCTTAGTAGGAGATTGGATACTACAATAGTGTAGTAGCAGAATACTCTTCTTCTTTCTCTCTTATTCTCTCTCTATAGCTTTCTCTTATCAGTTATAAGTAAAATATGAAGAATACTTGCTTCTATTTATGGACAAATTCTAGCTTGACTCTTACAATGTGAAGAGGTAAGTGGCTCGACTCTTGGTAATGTGAAGAGACAATTGGTTTGACCATTGGCAATGTGAAAAGGCAACTGGCTTGACCCTGGCAATGTGAAGGGACAACTGGTTATTTGCGAAAGGGCAATTACTATTGGCGAAAGTGACTCTTAGCGGTGTGAAGAGATAAGTGGCTCTTGGATGATCTTTGGGTTACACGAAAGAAATAAAATTCACGGAGGAAATAAAATTATGGGTCTCGCGAACAAGCCAAACTTACAAAACACCACATATCACCATTATTTCCTTCGAGTGTCAGCAACTTCCTTTTAATGGTTATGATACGTATAACATAATTAATTAACACCTTTTAATCCTTCAATAATTATTTATTACTGATATTATAGACTCATAATACTAACAACCAGATCGTTCCCAAGAAAGAGGAGACTTTTTGTTAAGGATTTCTCCTTATTGGCTCGCAATTATATAACCTAACCCCTTTTCTCAATAGAACTTCTAGACATTGCCAATAATGCTAACTAATAATATCTTTTCAAATAATATGAGTTACTATGCCGTGATAATGATTGATTTAATAATGTGAAATACTATGCAATAATCAATTATTGAATCAATAATATGAAATACTATACAGCAACTATGGTGACAATTATTGAATGAAATAATGAGTGAATTCTTAAGTAAGAATCAATAATTAGAGATACTGTGCAATACTGCGTACTACTGTGGAACAACGCGTATTACTGTACTTATATCAGGGTAATTTAATAGTTTAACGGTAAAATTTTGTCGTTATTTTATAAAAAGGTTATTTTTATCGCTTTCTATATCCGACAGTTATTCTGTTGTGAGGCCCACCAATGATTGGCGCTGTCGTACGAATATTCTCCGACAAAAAGAATATTTTCCGACAGAACGAATATTCCCCGACATACTTTTATAATCTACACATATCACCCTTAACTTTAACCTTTTATCAATTTAACCATTACAGAATAGAATTATAAGAAAAATTGAATACTTTTATTTTATAAAATTTGGGGTCTTACAACCCCCCTCCTTATGAAATTTCGTCCTCGAAATTGATGTTCGTACATTGTATTTTGAAGAGGTGAGAATACCTTGCCCTCATTTAAGATTCTAACTCCCTGATCATTTCCTCAATATCATGTTTTCTCCATAAAACTTTGACTTGAGGTATAACCTTGGAGCGTAGTATCTGTTCCTTCTTATCCAAGATCTTGGCAAGTACCTCCTCATACGTTAAATCTTCTGCTATCTCATCTGGTTCTAATTCAATAATGTAGTTTGGGTCTTCCACTTATTTACGTAACATAGATATGTGAAAAACGTTATAAACATGAGACATGCTTAGCGGTAAGGCGAGTCTATAGGCCACAATTCCTACTCGGTCAAGGATTTCAAATGGAACAATAAATCGAGGGTTGAGCTTTCCTCTTTTTTCAAATCTCGTAACCCTTTTCCATGGAGCAACATGTAATAATACATCGTCTCTAACATTAAATTCCACGTCCCTTCGATGAAGATCAGCATAACTCTTTTGTCAATCTTGTGATGTTTGTATACGTTATCGGATCATTTAAATCTTTTCTGTAGTCATGCGTACTAACTCTAGTCCCAACAATGTTGCTTCACCTACCTCGTACCTCATCCCAACATACTGGAGAACGACACTTTCTTCCATACAACGCCTCGAATGGAGTCATGACTATACTTGCTTGATAACTATTGTTGTAGAAAAATTCCACCAATGGCAAGTACTTGTCCCAACTTCCTTTGAATTCTAGTACGCAGAGTCTTAATAGATCTTCAAGAGTTTGAATAGTCCTTTTCGATTTTCCGTCCGTCTAGGGATGATATGTAGAACTGAATCGTAAATCAGTGCCCATAGCTTTCTGCATGTTGACCCAAAATCGTGAAGTGAAGCTAGGGTCTCGATCAAAAACTATAGATACTGGCATACCATGCAGTCTTACAATCTCATTTATATACATACAAGCAAAACGTTCGAGTGAATAGTTTTCTCGTATGGGTAGGAAATGAGCAGACTTGGTCAATCTATTTATAATGACCCAAATTGCGTCTAAGCCTTGAGAAGCCTTGGGAAGACCCGTCACAAAATCCATGTTGATGTGCTCCCACTTTTATTTTGGAATCCCAAGTGGTTGCAACAGACCCTTTGTCACTTGATGCTCTGCCTTGACACGTTGACAAGTTAGACATCTTGAGACGAATTCTGCGATCTCTCTCTTCATATTGCTCCACCAAAATGTATGTTGAAGATCACGATACATTTTGGTACTTCCAGGGTGGATTACAAATGCTATTTTGTGTGCCTCCATCATGATTTTATACTTCAAATCAGAGTTGTTAGGAACACAAAGTCTAGATTTGACTCAAAGTATTCCTTCCTCATCGATTCTTGCTTCTGGAATAACACCTTCTTGTAATTTCCTCTTCATATTCATTAGCTCCGGGTCTGTAGCTTGAGCAGCTTTAACTTTATCGATTAAAGTCGGTTCTACTCGTATATTTGCCATCTTTATGTGGGTCCCTGGAGTCTTTAACTCTATCTTCATCTTTTGTAAGTCATACAAAATGGGCCTTTGTGTTAACAATATCGCATATGTACCTGCATATGATCTTCTACTCAACACATCAGCTGCCACGTTCACTTTTCTAGAATGGTATTGGATGGTATGGTCGTAATCCTTCAACAGTTCAAGACAACGTCGTTATCGCATGTTGAGTTCCTTTTGAGTGAAGAAATATTTAAGGCTCTTATGATCTGTATAGATCTCCACTTTCTCCCAATACAGGTAGTGTCTCCAGATCTTTAGCTCAAAAACGACTGCTGTCAACTCTAGATCATGAGTAGGATAATTCCTCTCATATTCTTTGAGTTGTCGAGAGGCATAGGCTATAACTTTTCCATGTTGCATGAGAACACAACCTAGACCTCTGCCTAAAGTAAAGATCGATCTTCGTTCTAGATATCATCAGTTAAAGATTAAAATTGATGAAATTCCAAAGACGGCCTTCCGAACTCTATACGAGCATTAGGAATTCTTAGTTATATCTTTTAGATTGACTAATGATCCTGCTGCATTCATAGATACGATGAACAAAATATTCCAAGAATATTTGGATCATTTTGTGGTTGTCTTTATTGATGACATCCACATTTACTCCAAAAGTCGTGAAGATCATGAGCAACACTTGAGGCTGATACTCCAAAAGCTTCGTAAAAACAAGTTATATGCCAAGTTGAAGAAATGCGAGTACTGTCTTGAGGAAGTAGTATTCCTTGGGCACGTGATATCGAAACATAGAATATTAGTTTACCCGACGAAGATTGAAGCAATATAAAGTACGGAGATTCATGAAAGGATTTTCTTGAATCGTCACTCCATTAACTCAGCTGACTCGAAAAGATACAAAATTCGGATGGAGCGAGGAATGTGAGAAGAGCTTCCAAGAACTCAAGAGGAGACTCATTTCAGTAACTGTTCTGACAATACCATCAAGTTCAGAGGGATTTGTCAAGTATTAACAAGTAATCAATTAATCAAGGTTAGTTATGCAGAACGAAATATAAGTTTGAAAACTCCCCTTAAAGATTTATAAGAAATCTCAATTTTTAATTTAGTTCATGTGGAAGTTGGCCATTTATCAGATATGATAAGCATAGAAGAGATGTAACAGAATGTAAACGATGAAAGTAAATAACACAGGAGATTTTAAGTGGTTGGAGACTGAACAACTCCTACTCCACAAGTAAAAATTCCACTAAGAATTCGGCCACTTAGACTAGGACACTCTAACCTCTTCAAGCCTAGCAGACTTAGATATTTTAGTCACTAAGACAAGGACACTAAGACCAATCACTAATATTCCTTCAAGTCTCTGAAACTTGGAAGTTCGGTCACTAAGACCATGACTCTCAGCCCTTTGTTGATTAACTATTTGTTGAGAGGTTCTTTTAAGCTTTGCATTGAGGCTCGTTTTCCTTTTGATGTTTAATAGCTTTGAATGTGACCATCATTAAGTTGTTCTTGAGCGTTGTATTGAGGCTTGACTTCTTCTAGTACTCAGCAGATTTTCATGATCTTCTGTTGTGCTGTCAAGATGACGTTTATTCTCCTTCTTTTTGTACTTGGCAGCCTTGAACACATCTTCAATTGTAGAGTGGAGCTTACTATACGTTTTCGTTGGTTCGATTCTATGTTCTTTTCTAATGATGATCCTTTGTTTGTATCAATCGTTTAATGCCTATCATCATCATTTTCATTTTAAATGATATTGTCTTTTATATTCCTTTTGAAATCTTCCCGTTGAAATGTTTTTGTTGATCCATTTAAGGTTTTAGATAATCTGGGATCCTTGATGTTGACATTTAAGCCCCAAGTGTCAGTTATTTTTTAACTTTCCAATCATGTCAGTCTGCTTTTTCACTTAACTCCATTGAGATGTCGCTTTCAGGAAACTGGCCAATAGACACATTATCCGATCTTCAATTTCTACCAAGGATCTTGAGGAATGAATCGGGATCTTGATCAGCACTATTCCATGTCAGTCTTCTTATCAAACATGACTTTGCTCTACGATCTGTTGTCTTAGAGAGTAATGAGAATCGTAGAGTTGAGCTCTACGTTTTGCTCTACTATCTGCTCTAAAAATAAGTACCCTACAATGCTTGGGCAGATAAGTAGACTTCTCTTGCATTCTTCGAATCCTTCAACAGCTTTACGATGTCGAAAATAGCACTACAATCTTGTTGTCTCTTTGTAGCCTTACAATATCAGGTGTTGCTCTACCATCTATAGATTACTCTGCGAACTGACTTAACATTTATGAACTGGCAGAGTACCTTTACGTGTTAGTCTTTGCATAACTATTCTTGAGATTCTTTACAAGTAGGATTATACTCATCATCATTAAAGTATGTCCTACGATCATCCTTGGCTTGCTCGATCTTGAACTTCTCTTCATGACTTATGAGAGAGAGCTTTACGATCATCTTTACTTTCAACTCTATGACTTCGCAAACTCTTCTTTACTCTGATGGCTCTACAAACTTATATTGCGACACAGATTTCACACTTAGAACAGGCAGAATAATTCTACTAGCTATTCTTTACTCGAAAGTCTTTATCTTGAGCTTTATAAGAAGACTTAAGAATACTTTGTTCAGTCCTCATAGTACGATCATTTCATAGTTCTACAATTCTTCTGCATTTTACGAATGAGGCAAGAGCTTTGCGATTCATCAATCTGTTGCTTTATGAAAGATGAGTCAACTCTGCGATCAATGATGATTCTACGAATAGGCATAGCAGAGTTAGTTTACTATCATCTTGATACTGATGTACGATTTACTTTTCCTATTATCTATACATTTTCTCAACATATCAACCTAACAAGTTTGCTCATACTAATTATAAGTCTTTATACATCATGTTATCATTAAAGACTTTACAAAACTTACTTGTACAAATATACATTAATCATAATGCTTTATAAACACTTAGATTACTCTGCTAACAATTGCTACAAGCATGCAGAAGTAACTCTACGATTGATTCTATCTATTATATATAAAATGTCTTAAATACGTTTCACTACTCTAAACTATCTGACATATTCCACTTTGGTGATTCACCTTTAAATTTTTTCAATTAGATGATTGAATTATTGATTTTTTTCAATTTAATCCAACTGAAACTGCCACGTTAGAAATTGCTGACGTGACTATTGGGTGGCTCATAAAGCAGCTGATGTGTAACTAAAAAAGAGTATTTTAATATCTATTTACATATTTATTATATATTAAAGGGCAAATATGTCAATCAAATTTATCTCTCTCCTCGAACTCTGCTTTGTTCCTGTCGTCTTCTCTGTCGAAACCTCCGATCATTCCTCTGCGGTACCAAAATCCCTACCATGTCCTCCGCCAGATTCTTCTTGTTCTACTATAGCCATCAGTGGCGGCGGAGGCTCAAAACCTTGGGCTTTAAGTTTTTCTCTCTGGATCTGTTGTGCGATTATCTGCTGTTGATGTTGTTGTTCTTGTTGCGATCTGTCGAACCTATTGGAGTAAGTACCGAAGATACCAGCAGAAGCAGCTTGGTGATGATAATCTTGGGAAGAAACATTTTGCCGCTGCCGCTGCTCCTTCTCCTCTATGACAACCCAAAAATTTATAAGATCTTGAGTGATTAAAATAGAGGTTAAGGAATAAAACCTAGATGGAAATTTGAGGATTAATTAAAAAAAATTAAAGAACCTATATGGTTTAATCTTAATTTTTAAGCAATGTAAAGAAATTAAACGAGAATGATGGAAATTTTGAAAAAATAAGAAGTTAAGTTTAAGTTGTGGTACAATCGTACTCTTTAATGGTTGATGTATAGCATCTGGGCTAAACAATTCCTTTAGGGAGCAAAGGTTAATACGAACTAACAACCGATCTAACTCACTGTGAAAAACAGTGTAGACGAGACGGGAAATTAGATTGTTGGTTGTTTGTTGGAAACCACTCAGCTTACTATATTGAACACTGCTAGAGGCTCGATCTGTGCTGAGTATAGAGTTATGGATATGTATGATGACAAGAATAAATATATTAGGACTTATGTGGAACATGTCTCAACCTGTTAAATTATTTTGTATGAATATGTGAGTAAATGAATATGAATATTATGTGATGGTTATATTTGTTTATTATATAAACAAATAAAAAAACTAATGTAACCTAATTATATATTATGAATGAAAAATTGAATAACTTAAGTGTTTTGGTATGGGAGAATAATTTTAAAATATATACTAACCCTAAGAGATTTATTTTATACATCTCAATTAATTAATTTTATAACTTAATTAAAGCAAGTCTAATTGGGTTATAAAAAAAATGTACATAGGTAATTATTTAAATTCTGAATGAGTGGAATAGAAACCCTAATTAAATAATTAGGATAAGATAAATTTAAGGTAATGGACCATATTAATTCTTATGGCCCAAACATTTTAGTTAGAAAATCCAAACATTTTAACTAGAGAAGCCCAATGAGGATTTATTTAGTAACCCAAAATAATGGGATATGTGCTAGTAGAATAACTATGGATAGAAATTATCCATACTTGAGTTAAATGTAGGAAAGTGTTGGTAAATAAGGGTGGGCCCCAATAGTAATGATGGGTGATGATTGTTAGGAAATTTCCTTGAAGTGACAAAAGAATATTTTACCCTAAAAAAAAATTATTAATGACTTTTGTGCCCTAGGAAGAAAATTGCTAGGAAGTTTCCTAGTAATAATGGAATGACAATTTTTCCCCAAGAGAAATTTGTTAATGACCATGGCATCCTTGAAGGAAATTTCTAGGAAATTTTCTAATTATAGTTAGATGGCAATTTTGTCCTTAAAGAAAATTGATTATGACCAATATGTTCTATGAAAAAAAATTTAGGAAATTTTCTTGAGATGACTTAAAAATCATCTTGCACATTCTAGTAATGGTTAAAGACTATTTTGCCCTTAGTCTTAATTTTCTATAAATGCCAAAAGCCAGTATACTTGCTAGTTTTTCATTTTTTTCACCAAATTGAAGTTAGAAAAAAAGAGAGCAAATAGAAAACTTGAGAAGGAAAAGGAAGGTCATGTTTGGGGAGGAAGGAGGAAGAGGAGGAAGCTAGCAAGCCTTGTCAAGAACATCAAGTAACTCACCTAGCAAGAAGAAGAAGAAATATAAACCCTCTAAAACTCAAAAACTTATTTATATCTAAGTATGTTCTTGTTGTGGTTTAGATCTAATGATGATCTCTTGATATTAACCCTATGACACTAGATCTACATGGTTTAAGGTGTTTCATGCTTAGATCTAACCATTTTAAGTGATGAAAAGCTTGGAAATCAAAGGTTTACAAAAAATTGTTTTAAGCTTAAAAACTCTAAAATTTTAGCCCACTTTGAGGCTTCACCATTTGAAATCTAAAACTTATTTTTGAGATCCGTCAAAGAGGTGAGTTAGATACATGAGTAATCTGATGAACTCAAGTGGTATAACTCAAAAATAATAAACGGATCAACCGTGGAATCATTTTTCGTAAAACACTCCCTGCCGACAAAAATATGGAAAAAATAAAATGAGTTTTCTAGCCATTTTTGGTGAAGGCTGTTTCGGCCACTTTTGATGCTCTAAAAATTATGGCCTTTTGTGGTATGATAGTATATCAAGTTAACTATGTCATGTACAAAGATGGAAAATTTTGGATGTCTAGAACGGGAGATATGGATTTTACAAGAAAGTGTGATTTTAAAAGTAAACTTAATAACTCAATGAGCTCAACTCAAAAAAATGTTAATTTTTTACATGAGGCTGTATTGGATAATATGTAGATATCTTATGAATTTCATAATTTTTGGACAAAAGAATAATTTATTATAAATGTTGCTATTTTGGACTGTTTTAGCCTATTTAAAAATAGTAAACGAATTTAGAAAATTGCAAAAAAATTATTTTGTGACTAAAATATCATATACTGATATTTCCCATAATTTAAAAAAATAATAAGTTGGTTTGGTATTTTTTATGCCTATGAATGAGTTAAGAATAAATGAGAAAATTAAGTTATATTGAGTTATAAAACTTGAAAATGTGATTTGAATGATTAAATGATCATTATATGATATAATAAAACTTTATGAGGGTATTTTGGTCATTTTTAATAAAATATTATATGAATGGCATATTAAGTGTGTTAAATAAATTAAATAGTAAGAGATAAAAAAGTTAAATTAAATTGTTTATAAATTAATAAAATATTATTAAATAATTAATAATATTAGTGAATCATTAAAATATTATTAAATAATTAATAATACTACTAAGTGATTGAAATATTATTAAAGAATTAATATTTATAAATGATTAAGATATTATTAAATGATTAATAATATTTATAAAGGATTAAGATATTATTAAATGATTAATAATATCTGTAAAGGATTAAGATGTTATTAAATGACTAATAATATTAAGAAGTGATTAAGATATTATTAAATGGTTAATAATATTAAAAAGTAAATAAAATATTATTAAATGATTAATAATATTAGACGAGAGTTTTAAGATAATGATTAAATAATTAAAATATTATCAAAGAATGATAATATTACTAATAAGTTAAGGAATTATCTAATGTTTGATTATGTGACTAAATGTTAGATAATTAATTTAAATAATAGTTGAGTTAAGATATGTTATGCTGATTGAAAGATCAATCTTATTAATGATAGGTCTTCTCTAAGAGATTAAATTAGATTGATTAGCGATAATCGTCGGAACATGCAAGTTTCCTAACTCAAACTCGAGTTATTATGTTTCAAGTATGCTATTGGTTTAATTATTTTCAATTATTCCACATCCATGATATTTATTGATTATTTGCACTTAGTGCAAGTCTCATATGTTTATCGGGTATGAAAGGTTGATCACCTTCATTACCAAAGTATTTGTTCATGGTAATTGTTGGTCATTCAGCGTTATTGATTCAGTTATTCAATTATTGAAATTTGATTATCAATTTTTCATAATTTTTATATATTGTTGAAAATTCAGAAAGCTATATTCTTTTTTTTCAATCATGATATATCTTTTATTGTATTTAAACTTGCTGAGCAAAATAGTTGCTCACCCTTGTTATATCATGATAATATTTCAGTTAAGCAGAGTGTTCAAAGAAGGATAAAGTCAAGAGCAAAGTTGGAGAATAGTTCCATATGAACATTTAACTATTTCGTTATCATATGCAAATGATATTGTAAACCTTTTAAGTTATTGAAGGTATGTATTAAGTTAAGGTTGTAGACCTTGGGTAATGTTGTAGAATCCTTTAAAATAAACAATATATGTTTATATATTCCGCATTAGTTTATAGAATGTGTATAAAGATGATGTGTCATGACGCACTAGGTACGAGATTAAAGGGGCCCAGATTTGGAGGCGCTACATCCTCCTCCTAAAAAAACTTGAATTATTGGCTCGTAATTATCTGCTTTTGAAGAAAGAGCTAGTAATGCTATTTTTAACAAAGGGTAGAATTGTAGATGGTGATTTTGTTAATTCCTTATCTCTATTGATATCTCCTTCTTCATCTTAATTAATTAATCCTCAACCCACCCCAAGTATATACGCCTGTCAGATTGGCTTAGGGACAAGCTTGATTTGACCACAGATTGGTTGTGGTAGCTAGAGAAAAAGAAAATGGAAATTATGTATACAATTAAGCAATCATTTTAGAATTAATAATTAATTGATACCGAGATATATATATATATATATATATATATATATATATAATTAATATTGGGAAAAATAATTAATAAAGATGATGATGATAATGAAAGAGGATAGAAAAGGAAAATAGGTATGGATCAATCAGAGTTGGGGGCTTTTTGAAATTGGTTATCATGTAATTTATTTTTGCTTTTTCAGCTTTATACATACATGTATAAATATATGTATGCATATATCGGGTTTTTTTTCTTTTCTCTTACTGAATTCTTCTCTTTCTCTCCGCTCTTCTCTTTCCTTCTCCTCTTTCCTTTCTCTCTTAGAGCCCAAGGTTTTGAGCCTCCGCCGCCACTGGTGACTATAGAAGAAGAAGAATATGGCGAAGTAACTTGCTCATGATCACCAAAACACTCTACTATAATATAACACCATATCTGATTTGATTCGAACAAGTTGTTTGGTTAAGCATTTCCTTTATTCTTTCTATTATAAAATAATTAATAAAAAGTGGATTGACGAATTTGCCATTTAATATATAATAAATATGTAAATAGATATTAAAATATTCTTTTTTAAGTTACACATCATTTTAACTATGCCCCACCTAAATAGTCACGTCGGCAATTTCTAACATGGCAGTTTTAGTTGGATCAAATTAAAAAAAAATCAATAGTTCAATCATCTAATTGAAAAAATTTAAAGGTGAATCACCAAAGTGGAATATGTCAAATAGTTTAGGGTAGTGAAACGTATTTAAGCCCATATAAAATCAACTCATAAGATCAATCTAACAATCTTGATCTTTTCTATTCTAAGTCCTTGTACAATATGTTTCTTAGATAAAGACTTTACAAAACTTACTTATGACAAATATACTTTAAGACATTGTTAATCATTAATTCAAATGCACAAGCTCTATCGATTGTTCAGTATTAATTAAAAAACCCATATTTATCATTAACTCACATTCAACACAATCATATTCATCATTACACCATCACATAGCCACATAATCACATTGTCATATCATCACATTCATCATCAAATCATATAATCACATAAGCATATATAAATACACAATCACACAAGCACGTAAACATATATAAATAAACAATCTCATATAAGCACACACACATATATATATATATACACACACACATAAGCACGTAAACATATATAAATACACATTCACACATAAGCATATAAGCATATAAGCACATAGACATTTACACAATCATAGTAGACATCATCAAATCAAACAGACTTCGACAGTTTTTAAGCTTATGCTTATTTTGCCTTTTCTTCACTCGTATTATATTTCTTAGTTTCTACTGTTGTTGGTTGAATTGTCGCTGATGTTGGCTGAATTTAATCTGAGAGAGGAGACCAAGAGAATTAAATTGAACAACCGCCAGACATTATAGCGACAGGTAAGTGGGCATGAGGGCAGTTTGGTAATTGCGGTTGCCGCTAGAAGAAATGTAACTGTCGCTACAACATGTAGCGGTAAGGGGAAAATACTTCCAATCTGGGTCATTCATTATCACGATCAACGGTTAGGATCATAGTTGCTGAAATAGTATCTGTGGCAACCGATTACCACGTGTGTATATATATATAGCTTAGCTAAGACTACTTAATAAAATGATGCAATTTTATATAAAATTTATAATTAATTTTTTTAATAAAAACTTAAAATGGAAAACTACTTATCCTTAAAAGTAAAACTATGTTATTTTGTTAAGTAGTATTATGCGGTGTTTAATAAAACTGAATGAAATAGTTCTAAATGTTTAAGTAATTTGAATGAGCTGAATGAAGCAGAATTCTAAATACTGAATGAAAAAAAGTTGTTTAATAATTGATATTTTTGAAATATATGAATAACATATTTTTATTATTTTATCCCTCTGAAAAAATTTAAAATTGTTGTAAATTTATTTAATATTACTTAATATAATAGTTAATATTGTAAAAATAATTAAATATAAAATACTTCAATCAGCAGTCATTCAGCCAAAACAAACATCCCCTTGGCTAAGACATGCCTTAAATAACATTTTCACATATCTATACTTCTATACTTATATATAAAAATTCAATTGAAGATATATATATAGGATAATATAGTCATACACAGATGTGTATGTTTTATTTGTGCACAGTCTGTCAAAACTACGTCGTTTTGGCAGATTGTTTTTATTTTTTTAAAAAGCTTCTCTCCTCCAAAATTAGAAATCAAAAATAAATCTGCCAAAATGATGTAATTTTGGCAGACTGTGCACAAATAAAACATACACAGCTATGTATGGCCATTATTCCCATATATATATATATATTAGTCCGGTTCTCCAATGAACAAGCGAACATGGGTTATGACGACGGTTCGTATCATCGCCATATCCCTAAAATGGAAAATTACTTAACCCTAAAAATAAAACTACCTTATTTTGATAAGTATTCTTACCTAAGTTTGGCTAAGGCATATGTCTGAAATAACATTTTTCCATATATATATACTTCTATACTTATATATAACAAGTCAATTGAAGATTTTATCCAAATTAATTTGGTTATTCATTTTAAGGGTAATTTAGTCATCACATTATAATTTTTAAATACAAATTATATAATAATAAAAATAATAATAATAATAATAATAATAATAATAATAATAATAATAATAATAATAATAATAATAATACATGTTCAAATTCAATGAATATAATTATTATTTCATATCTATATGCATGAATCTCACAATAAAGCAAAATAAAAGTCATAAAAAACATTAATGTCAACTTGTTTATCTATTTCTTTTTAATGTATTATATAATTGTAAATATAATGTTGATATAAATTATATTCAACATTATATATGTATTATGTCAATAAAAGATTATCAAAATTTTGTGGAAAAAAAGTAATATATATAAATTAACCCGTAAATAGCAAGGGCTATCAAACTTGTATATATGAATCCTAGAAACTATATTCTAATTTTAGTTTGAAGACCATTATCAAGTATTAGATCCAACGACAATTCTCAGGTCATTACAAGATTGTACTTAGCACAGTGACCATTGAAATGTGACATTGTTATCTTACCATAAATTTCTAATCATAGCATGCTAATCCTGTTTATATTATAAACTTCCAAAATTTATTTATAAAAAATATAATTCTCGGCCAAAACTAAACAGATGCGCCTACAGAGTCCATACAAACAATCAATTTTTTCCCATCGTGTACAAGATTTAACATAGTAATTTTTTCTAGAAAAGGTGCATAAACGACATTCTTAAAGTCATTTCACATAGTTATCATCGTACTATTAAATGTATACAATAATAATGTCAAACAATTATCAATATAATTTTTGTTTTAAACCCTGTCCTCCATATCTACATTCTTCCGAAAGGAGCTACATAAAAGTACCTGCATAATTTGTCTGATGGGTTGTTTTTTTAATTTAATTCCCCTCTTGATTTATCTACTTGGTCTTCAGCTAAATACATCTGCTGCTGGTATTTTTACTTGGAAATGATTCTTTTTTGCTTTTTTATTTTTATTTCTGTATAGTTCATTATTATTTTCTTGATCCTTATGCAGAGGCTACTACAATTGGAGTGAACTATGGAATGCTAGGCAACAACCTCCCAACCCCAGAAAAAGTTATAGAACTCCTAAAATCAAGAAACATAACGCGGGTGCGCCTCTTTGCACCAGATCAAACTGTCCTACAAGCTCTAGAAAAAACAGGAATTGAAGTAATCCTCGGAACCTTGAACGAGGATCTTGAATATCTTGGAGCTGACAAATCATATGCTGTGAATTGGATCAACAACTATGTAGTTCCTTATTCGGACACAATAAAGTTCCGGTGCATTTCAGCTGGGAATGAAGTAATCCCAAGTGATTTAGCAGTTCATGTTTTTCCAGCCATGACAAATTTGAATTCTGTCCTAAGGGTTTCAAATTTGGGAGAAATCCCGGTTAGTACATCAGTTGCAACTTCAGTTTTGGGAGTTTCTTACCCTCCTTCAAAAGGCGAATTTGCAGAAAATGTGAGGCCTATAATGCAATCTATCGCTGGGTTTTTAGCACAGAACAAGTTTCCTCTGCTAGTGAATGTGTACCCATATTTCGCCTATGTGTATAATCCTGAAGATGTTCCATTGTCCTACGCGTTGTTTAATGGTAGCGAGGTGGTTGTGAGGGATGGAGGGCTCGGGTACAAGAACATTTTTGATGCTACGATGGATGCAGTATATTCTGCGCTAGAGAAGATTGGTGGGGAGTCAATAGACGTTGTGGTGACCGAGAGTGGATGGCCTTCGAATGAAAATGGCGATATTGCAACAATACAGAATTCAGAAACTTATGTCAATAAAATGGTTGAGCATGTATCAGGAGATGCAGGCACACCAAAGAGGCCAGGGAAAAGTATAGAGACTTATGTGTTCGCTATTTTCAATGAGAACTTGAAGCCTCCAGGGACTGAGCAGCACTTTGGGTTGTTTTACCCAAATATGACAGAGGTGTACCATGTTGATTTCACTTCATAGACACCTACAATGTTACATGAACTCTTCACTCTGCCTGTAGTACCCGTGTCCGGCACTCGACACTCAGAAAAGGGCATGAGTGCTAGATACTACATATTAGTGTAAGAAATTGGCAAAGTTGAGAGTACATGTGTCAGGTACCCTGTCCGACCGGACACTGTATCCGAGTCCATGTATTAAATTTGCCACTATGTCATACACATATACATTTCTTATATATATTGAATATATATATATATAATGTAATTGCCATATTTCATCAGAAACCTTTTTCAATATGCATAGACTTGTTACACTTTAAAATATAATCACCGAGTTGTACACAAATCATTGTGGGAAAAAAAATGCGTAAAAGAAGATAAACTTACTTTGAACGAATAACTCAGATCAATCGTTTTGCTTATGCTGTTATATTTGATGTTGTTGCTGCTGCTGTTGTAAGCTTATTAACCTAAAGTAAGGACCATCCTTATTCTCTACAAGAGTAGAATGAGTCCCTTGCTCTACCATCTTCCCATCTTGTAAAACAGATATTTGATCTGCATTTTTAATGGTGGATAGTCTATGTGCCACCACGATTGTTGTTCGATTTTGCATCAATCTGTCTAAAGCTTGTTGTACCACGCGTTCAGACTCCACATCGAGAGCACTAGTGGCTTCATCTAATAACAAAATTGCTGGATTCTTTAGAACTGCGCGTGCAATGGCTACTCTTTGCTTCTGCCCACCAGAAAGTTGCACCCCTCGCTCTCCAACTTTCGTTGAGTAGCCCTCAGGGAGAGCGCTGATGAAACTATGCGCATTGGCAAGTTTTGCTGCTTCTATTACTTCTACCTCTGAGGCTCCCTCTTTACCATAAAGTATGTTTTCGAAGATTGATGTTGCAAATAGTGCTGGTTCTTGCTGGACAAGGCCAATGTGTTTCCGAAGAGACTTGAGCTGCAGCTTCTTGATGTCTTTGCCTGTGAGAATTAAAACAAAAACTCGTTAGATCAGAGTATTAGACCTATCAATAATATGAAATTGTGCTGGAAAAAAACTTCCTAGTTTCTATTTTTCCATTACATTTGAAGGTAAAGGAGTTTGAGTTATAAAATTGTCAAAATCCTTACCATCAATCATTATTTTACCAGCCAAAGGGTCATAAAATCGAAGTATAAGAGCGAGCACAGAGCTCTTGCCGGATCCACTTTGGCCTACCAGTGCCATGGTTTTGCCTGCGCGCACTCTAAGGTCAAAGTCCTTGAAAATCAGAACATCTGGCCTTGAAGGGTAGCTAAATTGGACACCCCTAAGCTCAATGGTGCCCTCCACTCTACTTAGCTCCTCTCCAACATCCCCCACTACTTCTGTTTTTCGGTCCAGCACCTCGAAGACTGATGCCACCATTTGGTTACCTTTGAGAATATCTGGTGCCATTGCAAGTGTTTCGCCCATGGCTAACGCCGTTACAATCAAAACCATAAATGATTTCATAACGGATTTAAATCCAGCAAGCCCCTTCCCCATCAAAACAGAACCATACCTACCAAAAGTTAAAAAATAGACGTGATTATTTTTAAGGTTCTATATGATACCATATTTATGTCTTAAACAATTTAAGTGTTCGACATTTATTATAGAAAAGATTGAAAAGGTTATGGACATGTACCATAAGGCAAGGCCATAGGACGAAAAGATGAAGAATTGAGAGACTCCATAAAATATGCCAGCAATTTGCCCGCGAGTAAATGAACGCTTTGAAGGCTCAACAAGCTCCCGGCTATAAAGGTCAAGTACCTTTTCCTCAGAGCAAAATGCAGCAACAGTGCGGATGTTACTTACTGCCTCACCAGCAAGCATGTTAGCTTTTAGGTATGCTTTGCTCAAGTTTCCACCATACCCTTTCATGAATAGTTTCTGATAGAACAATTTTTTTCTGGCAAGTTAGAAATTTATAAACTGAAAAGGAACAAACTTACAAGTGGCAATGCACCGGAGTAATAAACTAAACCAACTGCATTGGAATGTGGTAAGAGAGACAAACCTCGCTGATGTGACCACTAATGATCAATGGATACGTGGAAATGACAACAAGCGTGAGCCTCCAATTCAACATAAAGGCGAGAACAAATGAGGTAACAACCAAACCTACATTCTGTATTAGGATTGTAGAGCGGTCAACAACAACAGTTCTTAGTAAAGTTGCATCACTCTCTAAACGCGATGCAAGCATGGAACTTGTGTTTTCTGTGTCATCAAACCATCCAATCTCATTTCTCAAAATGCCTGCAAGCAAAGAAAATATAGGAGATAATTTTGGCAAGCAATAACTTTCAAGATCCAGAGACTAGTCTATTTCTGCCTAAGGATATGCCAAGGGGTCTTTGGGAGTAGACAAAATAAATATAATCTTTAACTTATATTACTCTATTTTGCATCAAATTACCTACTTGAAGATCACCATGATCAGCAGAGTACTTAGTACACTTGATATACCTCTGCGGTTATGTTTATTTACAAAGAGTATGGTAACAAGAAAATGGATAAGGATGATAATGTTCATGTTATTTACCCGAAAACATTCTTTCACGTACACGAAGAGTAAGCCGTTCTCCCATTATCCCAAAACTGAGATGTGCAATGGTGTTAACAATGACACTAAAGACAGCACCCCCGCAGAATAGGAAAGCAATCTTTTTGACTTCACGGCGTGTTGAGTCCCAGTCCATGTAATAAGACACAAGAGCTTGAGTTATCCCAAGAGCAAATAGAGGAAACAAGGCTCCAGCAATAAGTGCAGCTATGGTGCCAGAAACCCCATACATCCAGTCAGGTGCAACCATCGAATACAATCTTCTGGAGGAAATGCGCGATGATTTGACAGTTTCTGCTCCATCAATACCAATTTTGCTAACAGATTCTCTATCTGAATGAAAGCTTCCACCATGACTTCTTGTAGTTGTTCGTGATAATTCACGTGAATATTTAATGCTACAAGTAGAATTATCAGGGGAAAAAGAGCGTGTCAATACACACGTAAATAGATCAGTAGTATCAAATGGATGTACAAGTTTGAAAATGATATATATTTTGTGAAACTAAGTTAGGCTACAATCATTTGCAAGTAACTTATTTCCTGATTACTAACTCATAAAAGTTTTTGTATCAGAAATCACAGATATTACTGAGTTGATGTTGAGTTGGAATTTTTTATCCATAAAGACTTATGGGGACCATAATATATCAAAGAAGCTAGTGACGAACCCTACAAGACTCATCGTCAACTGCCATGCCGTATACTATTTAATTTTTTAATTTTCATTATTTTATTTTCCTTTATACTGATTGATGTTGGAGAGTAGTTAAGGGCTATAAATATGCTTCCTAGGGTTATTTGCAGATACATTTTTGACTATTCTATTCATATTTTCAATTGTTCGAGCTCATTATCTTCGTTGGCGTTTCACGTTTGTGTTAGAGCATTACGGTCTAATGGTTATTCCTCTGTATCATAACAACTTCCAGTAATTTCCAAATGGATTCATGTCAGAATAATGCCATTATGCTCAGTCAAGATATGAATTAGGAACCTGGGTGGTCGTCCCAGTGTAGAATTATGTGAGGGGAGGAGGTGCAAGGAAGCTGCCTCCTGAAGTTGAACAAGCGATGCATATGCGCCATTTGGTTTTGAAATGAGCTCTTCATGGCTCCCAGTCTCCGCAATCTTTCCATTCTGAACAACAGCTATCACATCTGCATTTCTAATGGTAGAAAGGCGATGAGCCACAACTACTGTTGTCCGTCCAACCATCACGCGATCAAGTGCCTCTTGCACACTCTTCTCAGACTCGGCATCAAGTGCACTTGTAGCTTCATCCAACAGAAGGATTGTAGGATTTTTCACAATGGCACGAGATATTGCGATTCTTTGCTTCTGTCCACCTGATAGTTGTATACCTCTTTCACCCACCTGCAAATTCATCTCTAGCATTACTCTTTCAAACGTTTAACTTTTCATTTTTCAACAAGATCAATGGCTATTATAACATTAATTCACTGTGAAGTTTGTTTTCGATATCATTGTTGAAATAAGATTAACTATAGTACAATATGAAAATTAAAATTTATGTGGCCGAAACTCGAACTGAGGCTCCCCAAATTGTATATATTCACATTCCCTTATTCACAGAACTCATGCTACGTTTGGATTGGAGGAATGACATAGAAAAAGGGAATAGAATGGAGAGTGGAATGATTCATTCCATTTCTAATCGGAATGAATCATTCCATACCCTTCAAATCTGAATAATTCGTTCCATTCCAATGGAACAACCAAACACACTTTTTTTTATTCCTACCTTGATTCATGCAATCTAAACGTAGCATTATTACGAAATGTCGTGAAGGACAGCAGTAGAGTAAATCAGTACCTGAGTTTCAAATCTTTCCGGAAGGTTGTTAATAAAAGCTAATGCCTCTGAAAGTTTTGCAGCACGAGTTATCTCTTCGAGAGTGGCATTATCTTTCCCATAGAGGATATTTTCCCTAATGGTTGTAGCAAAAAGGGCAGGCTCTTGATTAACTAACCCAATTTGCTGCCTAAGCCAATTGAGGTCAAGTTCCCTAATATCAATTCCATCTAGTAGAATCTGTCCAGCAAGCGGCTCGTAGAAGCGTTCAATCAAAGATATAACTGTGCTCTTTCCAGAGCCACTTCCTCCCACAAGTGCTACAACTTTTCCAGAAGGGATATCAAGACAGAGTTTATTGGATACTCCCACGTCAGGACGAGATGGGTAGCTAAAGTACACATCCTTGAACTGGATGTTCCCATCAAGTTTATCCAATTTCTCACCTTTTTTTGAGCTGATTTTGTTGGCCGTATTCCTTTCTATCATTTTGAAAATGGGATAGGCAGCACCTTTTGCTCGGAGAAATGCAGTAATGTCTGGTGCTGCCTGTCCAAGTGACCTGAAAGACTCTTATAAATTAATTTAAATAGAGATTAAAGTTTTGGATCCCCATATTTTACCGGTTCGAAATGAAAATGTTGTATTTTGGAACATTCGTACCAAAATGTAATTTGCTATTATGATAGCATACTTATAGTATGTTTTGAAAAATGTCGTATGTTATCTGAGTAAGAGTTTGATGTTAACAGAAGCACATAGGAAAAGGAAGACTCACAGGCTTGCTATAACAACATTGAGCATGGTGGTAAATGAATCTCCGCCATTTGCGATTTTCTTATGAACAACAATGCTAGTGAACCAAACTAGCAACGCCCACGAAAGAAAAAGAACACAATGCAAGGTCCCGAGCCCCAGACCCTTGGCTAGCCCTGCTTTTCTCCCATACTTGTAAGTGTTCTGCAATGCATTTGTATATGATTTCACTGCCTTTTCTTCTCCTGCAAATGCTTGGACTGTTCTAACATTTCCAATTACCTGATATTTTTACACAATCATAATAATATCATCAGTGGTATATTCTTTTTAATTCTACGACTTCTTTTTCCAATATATCAAGTGACAAACTGATTTTTGTCACATTTAAATGAATAATAACGTGGACTTAACAAGATAAATGCCTTGTTTAAGGAAAGTGTTTTTAGGCTTATTTTTTTTCGGGTACATTTGAACACTCAAAAAAAAAAAACCATGAGGATTTTCATTGGACCAAATCCTATGATTTTTGGAGACTACAAATTAAAATTGACAGAAATAACATTAATATAGCAAACTTGGTCAGGCAAACTGAAAAGTTCAAGCTAAAATATATGACAAAATGTAGTTCTCTGGTTGCCATTGCGGTTGCGAAGAAACTATCACAGTTTAAAATAATGAAATAACAAAATTGTTATGAGTCATGCTATGTATTACGATAAATTCATGCCGATTTACAATTGCGAAACTTATCAATAAATGAAATTGGTATGAATTACTACTAATATTTATCCATGTAATTGGCAATCAAATAGTCGACAAAAACATTCACAATATATATAATTTCCCAATTGTTATTAATTAAATTAGGGAAATGACAATCAACATTACAGAAATGCATGTGCGACAGTTAGTTGATAGTGGTTGCCACACATGTTATCCCAAAATTTATAGACTACGAGTTTCTTCATTTATATGGTAGTGATAACGATTGCAGCGTTTTGTAAACGCAGCTAAAATAACAGTTTACAACATTTGAAAAGTTATGATTTTGTTCGTTTATTATCAACTTATGTTGTTAAAATTATGATTCTTGTTCGGCTAAAATTCGGTTGCAGCTGAAATGATACAAAATGACCAAAAAGGACATGAATTGTTTTATCGTATAGATATATGATAATAAATTAATATATAATTATACAAAAATAATAGTTTGTGGAAAGAAAATTAATATAGTATGTAATATCCATAATATACTACCTCTTTTTCAAACAACTTATGTTGTTAAAAATGTAATTCTTTTTCGGCTAAAATACAACAATTGTGGCTAAATGGTGCAAAATGACTAAAAATAATATAAACTGTTATATAGTATTGATATATTATAACAAATTAAATATGTAAACATATAAAAATATTAATTTATAATTTTATTATAAGATAATAGTAGTATATAATATTTTAATTCAATAACAATTGTTAGTCTAGATAATAATAATAATTATAATAAAGAGAATAATTACATATAATCAATAACTTGTGAATACATTATACTTATTGAATTTATATCTGTAATAAGATAAGCCCAAATTAAATTAATTAGTATGTTTTGTTTTGTTTTTAAAAGCTTAAATATAAATAACTACCCTAAACTATTAATTTTTTTCACTTCGGTGATCAACCTTTCAATTTTTTAAATCAGGTCATTAAACTATCAATTTTGTACACTTTCGGTCAATTGAATATGTCACGTCATAAATTGATGACGTGGCCCCGCTGACTAGGCTAATCGATGCGTACGTGTAATTAAAAATTAAGCTTAAATATAAATTATTATCCTGAACTATTGACATCTGTCCATTATGGTGATCGATCTTTCATTTTTTTCCACTTTTAGTTCAATTGAAGTTGAAGATTGTGGGTTCACCTAGGCAAAATGGTGAGAGTTATTTACTTTTTAAGTACTAGTTTTTAATTGATTTTCTCAATTAACTAAGAGCTCAAGTACATGGAAAGTGATTATGTGTAAATTATGTTGTAATAATTTAATACCATTTTTTATTTTGTGGAAAAAATTAGTTAAGTTGATATCTGATTAATAACTAGTTACAGATAGTTTTTTTTTCCTTCTGTTTTGTTTGAAAATTTTGGTGTTAATGATAGTGATACATAATTATTACTTGGTTCCTTTTTTCGAATAAAAAAGAATCTCTTAAATAGATGTTCCATTTTAAAATATTTTTAGTTTTTGTTGTTAAATTATAATACAATATTACATTTATGTCTATTTAGTTTTTATAAAATGAGTATTGTTTTAACACATCATCAGTCACATCCTAGGTGTTAAAGTCACGTCATTAGTTTATGACGTGACAACTTCAATTAAACCAAAGTAGAAAAAATTAATAGTTTGTATGAATAATTTCTTAAGTAATTAAATTTAACATTATCAATTATTGTGTCAATTCGATTATTTAAAATTTAAACTCCATTTTATAATATAATTTAATTTAATTAATATAAATTACAATACAAATTAATAAATTGAAAATTATTTAAATTGGGAAAAAGTGATCTATGACATGCTTTAGCCAAGTTTGTCTTAGGCTACTTAGTAAAACGTCATTTTACCCCTTAGGGTTAAGTTTTCTATTTTTGAGTTTTATATAAAAAAAACTTTAATTATAATTTTTATACAAAACTATGTTGTTTTTTTAAAAGTTTACCAGGTAACTTTTGCGAAACTTGACTAAGGCATGTCGTAGATTACTTTTAGCTACATTTTTGTAATTTTTCTACTGATATATTTCCTCTGTCCCATAAACACCGGCTTAGTTTGACTTTTCAAGTCAAATTGATCATTTTCATAATTAATAATTAGACATTAATTTTATTTAAAATTTTGAACTCATGACTAATTGGAGTTGGTAGTAAATTTGATGTTACTCCCTCTGTCCAACTTTAGTTGTCTTAGTTTGAAAGTACATTCCTATTAAGAAATTTTTTGATCTTCAAATTATCATCTTAATTACTTTATTATCATATTTTTTTATCTTATTTACTCTTTCTTGGAACAATAAAATAGAGGAGAGAGATGGAAAAAATGGGTGTGCAGGGGCAGATCTGTATTGGGGGTAGCATAGGCAGCTGTCCCTGCTGGATTTTTTTTATATAGGTATAGGGGTAGGGCAGATATGTAAATTAATAAATTCAAGGGGGCAGGTTAATGGAAGAGTTAAATTTTAAAGGGATAAAAAATATTTATAAACTAATTCTAAATACAAATACAAAAATCTTCTTATTTTAAAGTTTGGTGAAATCTTAGAAGTATTTTTTGTATAATTTTTGGTTTTAAATGTCAGATTGTGAACTGTGAAAAATTGTTTGATTCAAGTTTGAATTTTTTTTTTGTTATTGATTTGGTTTAATGTGGTTACTTTTTGTTTGGTCTGATTGGGTTTTTATTTTTGGGTTGTTTGATCTTCAATTGAAAATGGAATCATTTTTGTTGAGCAGTTTCTGTCTTTTATTGTGATAGGTTACAATGATTTTGCCTTACTTTATAATGGGAAATGAAAAATAAAAAATGATTATGAGCCTTTAGCAACCCCTAATTTTTAGTTGTTATAATCACTTTACTTCCATGCATCTAACTAATGGACCCTGTATAATTTTTGGTGTTCTGTGTATGAATTTTGGATAGTTTGTTTCTCTTATTTCAAGTAAAACTTATTTAAAATAAAATTTATTTGAAACTTATAAAAAGATACAAAAACTAGTTTATGTTTTGAAATTAATTCATGGTTTTGTTTAAATATAGAAGACAAATTTGGTTTGAAACTTTGAGCATTTGATAAATAATTTAAATTGAACTATGACAAGTAATCAAAGTAAGTTTCTAAATTGTATCTAAATGTTTTTTATTTGAAATTCTTTTTTAGTTTGAATTATGAATATTTATTGTAATTTGTAAATATTATTATAATTAAATAATATTATGATTAGTTAAATTTTTTTTATTTAACTTAACAAAATTAGTTAAAATCCGCCCTTACTGAAAAAAATTCTGGATCCACCCCGGGTTAATAGCAATGATTTTTTTTAAAAGTTAAATGAGGGTATTATTGGGAAAGTAATGTCAAAAATAACATTAAAAATATATATGAGAGAGAGTGGAGACGGTACCTCTTCAGCAATTTCTCCGGCTTGAATATAGGATTTTCGGACACGGGCAATAAGGCCGGTAGCAATGAAAGCGTAGACACCACCAGCAATAGCGATTAAGGGTACAATGGAGAGCGTGACAAGACTTATTTGCCAAAGCCTAATAAACCCAATTGCGAATCCTGTTATAAATCGGCTCATGTAGTGCATGAAATTACCCACCTGTCACCCATTTCAAATTATCAATGTCACTGTGTGCGTTTAACAAGAATTATTATTGCTATTTGACGCTACTCTGCGAATTGGGTCTGTCGCAGCGGAAGACAGATACCCGGGGTGACTTGAGAACGGGCAAGGGATGCAATAAAGAGGATCCAATAAATTTAGCAAAAAAGAAAAAAGGATCCAGTAGGAAATTTAGTTATCTATCATATAATGGGAGACGAAGAAAAAAACCATTTCTGTGTCACAATTTTTAACAGAATTGATATTTTCACATGATCCCTCACATAATAGTGAGTAGGTCTCACTTCTACCTGAGAAGGACTCATGTAGAAAATATCATTTTAACATATAAAAATATAAGTTTTCTAACAATATTTATCTCTTAGGCTATATTTTTTTACAATGATTACACTTGTGATGTGTCTATTAATCTTAAGCGTCTTGTTTGTTTTCAAATTTGGACTTAGAGCTATTAGTTCATGGACTATAAAATGACTTAATATAGAGGATTATTTTAATACCATGTTCAACCATATATTATAATCTCCATCATTGGGACTAAAAAGTTCTAAACAAAATTATCCTCAATCTTTTCTAAAATAATCATAATATCATATTATATTCAATTAACTTATTATTAGTAAATAACTTATTATTGGTAAACATTTTATTATTCAACCTGCTTATTATTTAAACTACTTATTGTTAACAACTTATTATTGGTAAAAAAAACTTTTTATTTAAACAGCTTATTATTGATAAACAACTTATTATTAATGAACTTACCAATAAGTTTTTTACCAATAAACTTATTATTGGTAAATAGCTTATTATTTAAACAGTTTATTATTTAAATAGATTATTAGTAAATAACTTATTATTTAAACAGCTTATTGGTAAATAATTTATTTTTGGTAAATAACTTATTATAGGTAAATAATTTATTATTTAAACAACTTATTGTTTAAACAACTTATTGGTAAACAACTTATTATTTAAACAACTTATTGATAAACATCTTATTGGTAAATAACTTATTATTGGTAAACAACTTATTATTGGCAAACAACTTATTATTTAAACAGATTATTAGTAAACAATTTATTAGTCCTAGTCATATTTAAATATTGGCTTTTGTTTGTCAAAACTTATTTAAACAGTTTATTGATAAACAACTTATTGGTAATTAACAAGTTATTGTTCATCATTTTTTGATATATATACAAGTTTAAATTATAGTTTAAAATATGTTATTATTGGAAATGGTATAATAGTCCAAACGATATTTTTTTATCCAATCTTTTAATTAATCATGAAAAAAAATAAACATAACATGAGATTATTTTAAGTTATCCCATGAACAATCCCATAAAAAGCAAACATGTGACTATGATTATTTAATCATAGGATTAATAGTCTTAGGATTATAATCTCATAGATTATAATTCTAAGACCCTAACTTTTTATGAATAAACATTTAATTTTCTCTAAATATTATTCTAAATAGTAAGGTGATGATTTAATAAATGTTATAGTTATGGGTGATATGTGCAAATTTTATAAAGTAAGCAAGTTGTTATAAAATATTCGTTGTGTCGGAAAATATTCGTTTGGTAGGGGAATATTCATTTTGTCAGAGAATATTCGTACGACGGCGCAATCATTGGTGGACCTCATAACGGAATAACTGTCGGATATAGAAAGCGACAGAAAAAATATTTTTATAAAAATAACGGCAAAACTTTTACCTTTTACCGTTAAACTGTTAAAATACCAGGTGATAAAAGTACAATAATACGCGTTGTTGCACAGTAGCACACGGTATGACACAGTATCTCTGATTATTGATTCTTATGTAAGAAGTCACTCAGTTTGCATTCAATAATTGTCACAGTAGTTGTTGCATAGTATCTCATATTATTGATTCAATTATTGTCACAGTACTATCTGCACAATACTTTATATTATTAAATCAATAATTGACACGACACAGTTATTCATATTATTAGTAGCATCATTGACAATGTTTAAAAAGTTATGTCGATGAAAAGAGTTAGGTTATTGAATTGCACGCTAATAAGGAGAAATCCTTATCAGAAAGCACCCTCTTTCCTAGGAACGATCTGGTTGTCAATATTATGAGTATAATATTAATGATGAATAATTGTTGAAAGATTAAAAATGTGTTGATTGAAGATAAGTGATTTGTGCTAGATATTTATTCAATTTTTGATATAAATAAAGGGGTTGTCATGAGTCGTTTGTTGTAAGTTTAACTTATTATTCCATGGGAGAACTTGCTAATTGTTCAAACCGTCGGTAAAAATTACTTTTCAGTTTTTGTTTTATTGTTATAATAATAATAATAAAACATAAAACTTTTTGTATAAAACATAAAACTTTTTATATAAAACAGAAAACTTTTTATAATATATATAAAGTTATTTATTTTATTAGAAAATAATTAGAATATATTATATTATATATAAATTTATTTATTTTATTAGAATAATTTAGATGAATAGTAAAAATTAGAATTTTTTTTAGAAAATTCACTATTCAGTCCGTGATTATTTTTAAATAGTGCCATGTCGTTCTCCTATAAATAGGGTGCTTAGTTAATAAATGAAAATCACACCAGAATCAGAAAGTTTTTCTTCTATAATATTGTGTGTATTTCTTTCTAGTATAAGAATGTTTTGAGTTTAGCTAAGAATGCAAGATTTTCTCAAGATAATCTTTGTTATTCCAAATAGATTTAGTCTCCTACTAAGGCTCGTAAAGGTTGTCATTCTATTCCTTATTAATTTTTGAGAACAATCTGTCTACGTGGACTACCGTATGCCTGCTGAATAACCCTTTGTATTCATTCTTTATTAAGTTATGAAAATGATCTGTCTATGCGGATTACCGCATGACGGGATGAAAATTTATTTGCAGTATATTCTTTCATACTCGTCAAGGGATATCGTTTTCTTTCATATTTCTCTATTTATGGTACGAAATTATTGTTTATTTCCATAACCTTATTATTAACTGGTAAAATCCCTGAAATTAGTAAAATATCCTTAATATTTTGCGCTCCATCTAATATCATTTTACTGGTATATTAACCTGAACTTTCTTATTAATTTTAATCTTTTCATGTCGGGGTACTATTCATACGATATTATTCATGAGTACTATTCACAAAAGAATTTAATTTTCTTTTCTTTGTCCAATTTATCTTTTATGAATTTTATTCTTGAAATTATATTCATATTTTGATCTTCATGTTGACAATTTGGACATTCTTGAACTCTGGATAAATTGAATTATAAATCTCTAATATTTATCATTGATCTCACTAGATTCATTATGTATATCATTGTCATAATCCTCAGACTTAAATTGTGGTGAAAGTTATCTTTGGCCCGTAGTGCAAAGATAAATTATTGATTGATGAATATCTTTGGCCAGTAGCGCAAAGATGGACAAGTGTTTGGCATGATCATGACCACTGGTGATACAAATGAATATCTTTGGCCCGTAGTGCAAAGATAAATTATTGATTTATAATATTTATTGATTGGTGTTACAAGGAAAAAATATTGATGATGGACTTTTAAATCATAGAAGATAGTAGACATCATGCTTTACTTGACTCTTCTAATAGATTGTTATCTCCGCTGCAGTTGTTGATCTAAAACTTGTTGTCCATTATATTTTATCTAATTTATTATTGTTGAAGGCTAAAGATAATTTATTCTTCATTATCTTAGTCATAATATTCTTTACTAGGCTAGTTGAGCACATCCCTTTTTCTTTTGGTTCCATTGTTTTTCTTAGAAAATAAAAGTATAGCTGGGACTAGTCGGGGAATGGAGTAATGATCCGAGATAGTTACGATAGAATCTTCACTATGTTGTAAAATAGTGTGTCAAATATCGTAATGAGGACTTAATTTGAGTGTGGATATTTTCGTATTATATCCAACACCATATTTGTATTGAAACTCACAGTTTGTGTGGTCGTATTTTGTACGACAGTTTAATAGTTGGAATAGAAAGATTTGTATTTGAATTCTGTACCATATATTTTGGCGACTCAAAATTGGTTGTGTGAATCTATTTTGGGAGCGAGCGTCACAATAATCCCGAGATTATAATCTCATAAATTATAATCTTTCCCAAGATTATAATTCTTGCAAACAAACATGGTCTTACTTTCTCGCTCATGCCTCGATTAACTTTACTAATAACTTTACAGTTTTTTACTTGCACACACATGGTATGTGCCAAGTAATTGATTTAAATAAAATAGTAAAGACATGTAAATACTTGATTAGGTGTTCATTGATAAAAAGGGTTGGGTATCAAAAATCGAACATTTACCGTAAATTAAAAAAGAAAATCTAAAAAAATAATACGCGTTAAATTCGATTAACTCTTGTACCTAACCAGGGGCGGACCTAGCTTAGGGGCAGTGGGGTCAATTGACCCCATTAAATTTTTAGGGGTCAAAAAGAAAGAAAATAAAATTTTAGGGTGTTTAATAACAAAATTAAAATTTAGATTGAAAAATATTATCTCCGTTCCAAAATTAGAGATACATTTTGATTTTTTAAAGTCAATTAAAGAAATCCTAAAATTCAAAATTGATTTGAAGTTATTTAGTTGCAATACAACAAATATAGCAATTGTAAGCTAACTATAAAACACTACTAATTATTGTCTTTGTTGTTTTCAAAACATGAACGAACTTATATCAATTTGAGTTTTAGGATTTCACATATTGACTTTCGTGGGTAAGGAAATCGTACCTTGCTAGGGTTAGGGTTTCATGTTGGCTGAGGAGGAGAGAAATTCACAAAAAGTACGAACTTGATTGATGAATTGAAGAGGAAAAAAAGAATAGGTGAGCAATCACTCCATTGACACATGACAGAACTCTTAGGATCCAATAACCTTCTTAGAGTACCAAGGATCTAGGGAGCCTTCTAGGGTGTGTTTCGGGTTGAAAGAGAATCTCCTAGTCTTCCATCTTCCAAAATTTTAAAAGTCCTTTCCTCAATGAAATGGAAAGAGTATTTATAGAGTTTTTTGGAAAGTGGTCACATGTCAGGCATGTGATCTCGAGAGAAATTCTAGAAATACCCTTAGTCACCAGAGTAATGCCCAGATCGTTTGTCCTTCTAGCCACCAATTCAATCCCTCAATCAATTTCCAAAATGAGTCACCTCCACGAGTCTTCTGCCTCGGGACACGTGAATCTTCTCCCCGTCTCGCACATTTATTTTCGGCTTTTCTGTTTGTCATTCAATTCTTTTAGGTCACATGTAAACCCTAATTTATATGTGGGTTCACATTTGCCCCGTGCACGTGAGTCACGCCTTAGGACTGACGATCGTGCAAAATATTTCCATTCTTTGAATCCTGCTTCAAATTTCTGAAAAATCCGCGAAGTTCGATTTTGCAAGTCTCAAAAACGAAAAATCTAAAGAGAGGGAACCCCTAGGGGAGCTCTCCCAGGATATCTTTTATCATTTTTTTTCAAATCTTGCACAATCTTTGTTTCTCTAATTAATTTATATACATATATACACACATATATATATATATATATATATATTGGAAACTAAATCAAGATAAATTATATATTACCAAATAAAATCAAATCTTATTTTATTTTGTAAATAAGATCAAATCATTCCTATTTTTTTCGAAACAAAATCAAATCATTCTTATTTAGAAATAGAATATTTGTTTCCATAATTTATTTTTTTGCGTTTAATATGAAGTAGCAAGATGGACCTCGGGGTTGAAGTTGATTGACTTGATTGTAGTACACCACAAATTGGTCATCCATCAATTTAGACGTTTAATTTGCATTACCAATTGGTTTTGGAGATCATGTTTCACTTGATTCAAGATTTGGCCTGTTATTAAGTTCCTTTTTTTTAATTCCCTTTTCTTTTCCCAATAGGATTAAGATTTTTTGACCACATCTCCCATATAAATTATTCCCAAAATTAACAAAATTCTGATATCAGAATTCTTGCAATTCCCTCAATACCCTTCATCAATCGAAGATTTCTTGATGTTCGTGCTTTCTGAACCTATTAATTTCCATTGAAATATCTCATTCTGAATCGAAAGTTCCATACTCAACGGGAGGAAATCATCAAGTATTCTTGAAGGCACATCAAACAAATGGATGAATAGGACTACCGACTTGGTAAATAATTCTCTTGCTTTATAGCTTTATGTATGCATGGTGCTTCAATTTTCTTTGACTCTTTTTCGTGAGCATGCAATATACTTGGATGAATTGCCAACCCACTGACTATGTATATTCACCACCCACAGACTATGAATATCCACAATTTTCTTTTACTCCTATTTTTTTAATGTAATGCTTGATTCCTAACCTTTTTATATTACAAAAGGTGACTTCTTTGGCCCCTTTTCCGAGTGTGAAGAAAACTGTCCATCTGAATCACATTATAATAATGCAATGGTATATCTACTCAAGCCTTCTCCATAATGGCTTCAATTAGAATGAGATTTATGCTTGTTATGCTTCTCTGAACTTTGGGTGTCACCCATCCATGAAAATATTGGGGATGGACTTGAATCTGACATGTGCCCACATACTTTTCTGACCGAGACAATATCTATTGAAATATCAAGAGGGTTGTCATACTCTTCATCCAATAAAACTAATAGGTTTTCTGTGGGTTTGAGGAAAGATCCAAGTATATGGTACCATGTCTGAGAAGGAGTTCCTGCAGGTGTATGACGTGAAACCCAATATCGACCAATTCTTTGGCCATTGACCCAAGCTTCTCCTTTTCACATAGATCCCAGGTTTAACGCAATAGGCTCGCTGCCCCCTAGTTCATCAAATATTGTCTTGTACCATGTGTGCGACTGTAAAGAAGAACTTAACCTGCTCCACTGTACATAACTAGATCCTTCACTTGTGTACACTTGCAGCTTCTCCCCCAACAATCTAACCTGATATCCCCAAGAATAGTTCGTGTAATTTTCAATTTGGTTAATTCTTCGTAATTGCTTCATTTATTTCTTTTTTTTCCAGGTAATTGTAGTCTTTCTTTTCCGGGCTATTTCACCTTAACAGGATCTTAGCTCGGATATTTTCAAAGAAAAGGCAACACCGGAACAAGGGAGCATCTATTCCAGGTAATTGTAGTCTTTTCTTTCCAGGCCATTTCACCTTAACAGGATTTTGACTCGGATATTCTCAAAGAAAAGTCAACACCGCAACAAAGGAGCATCTATTCCGGGCAATTATAGTCTTTCCTTTCCGAGCCATTTCACCTTAACAGGATCTTGGCTCAGATATTCTCAAATAAAAATCATTTCACCTTAACAATATCTTGACTTTTTTCGGATATTCTCACAGAAAAAGTCATTTCACCTTAACAGGATCTTGGCTTTTTCTCTGGATATTTTCAAAGAAAGACCACAACTTTTTCACGGCGAAACATCATTCATTTCAAGCGGTTGATTCAACGAGCAAGGAGAAGTTAAAGGTAAGAGGGGAGCACTCCCTAGGTGGCCAACCCCCATGGGCCAAACGCCTTCACATTTTTTCGTTCTTCCTCTACCCTTTTTATTTGAATGACTTCTGATGTTCGTGCTCTTTTTTGCTTCTTATTTTAGGTAATTCCAATCTTTCTTTTGTTTTTCGAGTCATATTACCATGATTATATCTTATTTATTTTCCTCGGATATTAAAGAAAGATTGCTAATTTTGAGAACTCAAAGTGGTGCTTTGCTCCGACCACCAAACAACGAGCCACAAAGGAAACGAAGCATTACAGTCGGACCACCCTATGTGGTTGAACCCTAGGGGGACGAGCCCTAGGGTGGCCTAACTCTAGGGGGCCAAGCTTTAGGTAAATTTTTCGTCTTTAGCTTACTTCCTTTCAGGTGTCCCTGATCTCTCTTTTTCAGGTCGAGTCTTCTCATCTGAGTTTTATACTTTCTTTCTTGCTATAGTAAGCACTTAATTTCAAATGCTTTCTTTCTTTTCTCATTCCCCAGAATTCTCATGTTAAGTTTTATGGGAAAAAACTCCCTTTTATGGGTCTTTTGATGTTTTTTGGGAGCAAGTGAAAAATTATTATCGTGCAACCTTTCCTTTTCCCGAGAAAAAAGGCTTATTTATATATGTTGCGGCTTGTGTAAACTTAAACAATTTGCTTTGTTCTGCTCGCATTCCCCGCATGCGTATAGAAAAACAGAAGTACCCCTACAATCCCATTCGTTTCCTATCCGACTCATCTAGTTGTCTTTAGAGGTGGCAACATTGGACCGAAAAGGTCCTCGCAAATTCTAATTATGTGGATATACTGGAAAGGGCTAACATTCTATGTTGCATTCAGCACTGTAGGGATCTTTGCATCCAACAGGACCATGATGCTCTTACCATCTTGATTTCACGTTGGTGCTCTTCCACATGTACATTTGTCACTGCTTGGGGGAATTCACCCCAACTTTAGAGGATGTTTATGTCATTTACCAGTAAGCCTCTTTTCTATTTTGTTCATTCATTTTCCTTGGATTATAAACTCATTTTGAACTATATCTTGTAGCCTTCCTGTTATTGTGTCGACTTCTTATAGCCCATCTAGTTTGTCTCCTACAGATTCCGAGTGCATTGCTTACTTGATAGAAGCTTTCAGACGGGCTCCCAATTACACCTCGCGATTTCAGGGTGACACACTCCTTCTAAGCTTCGAGACCTCTAACTGACAAAATAATTCTTGGTTATCTTGGGTACGCTACTTCTTCAAGGATTACAAGTCTAGCCACGAGACTAGTTCTGGCTATGACAAGTCTGTCCTTGCTCTCCATGAGAAGCCTTGCCCTTTTCCCTTGGCTACTTACTTGGCTATATATGTGGTTTCCCCGCTTCATCTTTCCTAGGTCTCCTATAGATGGTCCTTTGACCCGTATGTTTGGTTTGGCTGCTTTGTTATCTCGAGGTCTAGTTGTTACTCTTGTTCCTCTCTTCTTAGGAACCTTGTATCGTCGTTTGGACGAAACCATCCTCAACATGAGGGAATCTGTTGGGAGGTACTCATTTTCGTATTTTTATTAGTTGCCTTTCATAATGCATTTTTTTTCTTTTTTTTCTTATCAACCTTTTTTTTATTTATTCAAGTATGATGTAAATTGTTTCGTTCATTGCTCCTTTCTTTAGATCTTTCTCTTCGAGCGCTTTTTTGTGCTATTCTACTCTTGTACATCTTTCTAAGAAGAAAAACAAGTCTTCAGACCCTTTTTTATCGCCCAACATCGTCCCCCGCACAACTCGCTGGATTGATCATCGGTCTAGTTCAGATTTGTGGCTTTCTATTGATGATTTTTCATGATTCACTGCTCGTCTCTATACAATTATTCCAGAAGGCGGCGGTCGTCTGCCTCATTTCTATAGGCGTAACTTTCGTTCCTACTCAAGTGTTAATGAATTGAGTGGTTCTTCACTTTCCTGGTTCGTCTTCCTTCGAGCTGCATAGCTTCCTTATTTCGTTGAGGATAACGGTTTTTGAATTATACTTTATTCTCCTCACAGGGTCATGAGGCAATTTGGATTTGACCAGGAGCGTCTTTTTGGCCGCACTTGTCGGGAGAATTGTGAGAGTGCTCACCTCAACTTCGTCTCTAGCTCCCCTTCATTTGCATGGGAATTTTTGAGATCTCCAAATATTCCTCGTCAATCCATTCTTTTTGTCATACAAGATGGTTCTCAGAAAGTGCGATTTACTACTAGTGAGCGTAACTATTGGGTTATTAATCTTAAAATGTGGGAGGAAGATATATACCTTAATTTTCTCGATACCAGCTTCTCCTCACAAACGTCTACAATGGGCTAGGATTCTATGTTTTCCTAAGACCAATGTCCGTTCAGAGCGTTGGCCAACCAGTAGACAGCTTATTGAGCGTGAGGCTTTAATGCCTAAGTCTTCTCCTCCAATGAACATACATTTATCCTCGGAGTGTCTTGGATGTTCCTCCCGCACCATATAACTTGCAGGAGTCTTCCACCACGGGTTTTATCTCGGATACCCGTTCAATTTGATTAACTCTTCTACCTAACCAGGGGCGGAGCTAGCTTAGGGGCACTGGGGTCAATTGACCCCACTAAATTTTCAGGGGTCTAAAAGAAAGAAAGTAAAATTTTAAGGTGTTTAATAAAAAGTAAACTAATTATAAAACACTACTAATTATTATCTTTGTTGTTTTCAAAATTTTAACGAACTTATATCAATTTGAGTTTTAGGATTTCATAAATTGACTTTTGTGGGCAAGAAAATCGTACCTTGCTAGGGTTAAGGTTTTATTTTGGCTGAGGAGGAGAGAAATTCACGAAAAGTACGAAATTGATTAATGAATTGAAGAGGGGAAAAGAATAGGTGAGCAATTACTCCAATGACATGTGATAGGACTCTTAGAAAATAAGAACCTTCTTAGGGTACCAAGGATCCAGGAAGCCTTCTAGAGTGTGCCTCGGGTTGAGAGAGATTCTCCAAGTCTTCCATCTTCTAAAAGTTTAAAAGTCCCTTCCTCAATGAAATGAAAGGAGTATTTATAGAGTTTTCTAGAAAGTGGTCACGTGCCAGGCATGCGACCTCAAGGAAAATTCTAGAAATACCTTTAGTCACCAGAGTAATGCCCAAATCGCACTGTTCTTCTAGCTAGGGGTGAGCAATTCGGTTATATCTGAACCGAATAGCTTATTTGAATATAACCGAATACCGAAATCTTTGAAATTGCACTATCTGAATTTCGAAATAACCGAATTACCGAATACCGAATTACCGAATTGAAAATTCGGTTATTTCGGATAATAACCGAAAATAAGTTTTATTTTATCAAACAAAAAAATTCCATTTCAAATTGGCAAAGCAAACTAGAGCTTTCAAATACCAAAGCTGGTTACTCAAATTGGCAAAGCAATGGTATAAGATCTAACTTATTTTCGGTTACTCCAGCAATTATAAAATGAAAGAGTATATACCAGGCGAGTAGGAAGTAGTATAAGATATAACATGTGGCTCAAGCTCAAGCAGTGGTTTACGATGGGAGGGAGAAGGAGATATCGACGAAGAGAGAGTATACTCGCCTGGAAATAATTCATGAAGATGACGGACCCCAAGCAAACCTCCATACCAGATCAATAGATCATAACCCCAATTCCCAAAGCCCCCGAACTTTACTGTCCATAGATCGAAAAATGAACTTTGGGATTTGGCTGTGAAAAGAAAGAGAAGAGTTGCAGAGACCAGGTAGCAACTAGCAAGAGAGTAAAGGTAAAGTAACTAAGTAATTAATCTTAACTACTAAGAATAAAGGGTATTCGGTTGGGCTTTTTTTTAAAAATCCTATTCGGTTATTCGGTTATTCGGTTAACCGAATACCATTATTTCACTAACCATATTCATACCCAAATACCGAAATATTAATTCGGTAATAACCGAATTGATGAGAATAACCGAATAACCGAAATAATTCGATTAAAAAAATTCGGCTGTGTTCGGTTATTCGATTTTATCCGTTTTTTGCTCAGTCCTACTTCTAGCCACCAATTCAATCCCTCAATCAATTCTCAAAATGAGTCGCCTCCACGAATTTTCTGCTTCGGGACACGTTAAGGCTTCTCTCGCGTCTCATACATTTATTACCAGCTTTTCTGTTTGTCATTCAATTCTTTTAGGTCACATGTGAATCCTAATTTATACTTGGGCTCACATATTTAAAAAGTCAAAATGTATATCTAATTATGGAATGGAGGTATTATTAAATTCTTTAAAGTTCTTATCCTCTATACTATCATGGTCTATTTCTCGTATAGCTGTTTGCCTTAATTCTTCCCATCGACTTTAGAGAAAATTCAACATGTTATATATATATATATATATATATATATATATAAGTACACAAATTTAACAATTGCTTCGAGATTTTTTGTAATTATTTGCGATATTTTTTGTAATTTGCTTATGAATTTTTGTAACTTATAAAAATGAGACTATCATATAACAATTTTAAGTAATGAAGTTTCGAAAAATGTTACTATAAATAATATTTAGACATTATTTTTTTTGTAATTTATTTTACTATATTTTTATTTTTTACGGGAATTTGTTTATTTTAAATTTGACACCAGGAACCGTAACTCTATTACTAGTATCAATTATAAACAAATAAAAAATTGTGCAAGTGTGTTGACTAATATATACATTAATACGTATAAATTTTTTTTATTTAATATTAATATTTGCTTCTTTCGAATTTTCGGTATTTATCGTAATTAGGAAAATGTGAACTGCTACCGGCACCAAAATTAGCCCGAGTGTCGAAAAAAATAAGTAACGAAAAAATTGATAACGCCTATACCGAAATTGATCGTTCCAGTAAAAAAACGACAAAAGAAAGAAAAGAAAGGGGGGAAACACCGATTGAGCACCCTACTGTGTATTAATGGGGCAAGCTTAACGGGCACAACACAGTCTCGCTGATGGATGTATATATATATATATATATATATATATATATATATATATATATATATATATATATATATATATATATAATGGTCAAAAGACGAGATATAGGCGGCGTATATGGAAAACCCTAAATTTGTTCTGTATTTGTGCATGTTGATATATATATATATATATATATATATATATATATATATATGGGTCTCCATCCGTGACAACCGGTTGTTACAGGCACTATTCAGCAACCATGATCTTTACCCTTAACCTCGATATTGAATGGCCTAATTTAATCACAATTTCTTCCTGCCGCTAGAGGCTCTAGCGGCAGTAATATTCCTTAAATCCGCATGACAAATTACCAAAAATGCCAAAAATGTCCTCCTGTCACACTGCCTGCCGCTACCAGCTGTGTCGGCAGTGTGGCTATAGATTGATTCAAAACCCACTTATATATATTAGGTATACATGGGTACACCCTATCCCAAAAATAAGGTAAGTTTGAATTATAAAATTTATATAAATTATTTTTAGATTTAAAATTTATGTAATTTATTTTTAATTTTTAAAGAATATAAATTTATGATTTAATTAACATTTTTCAAATAATTTATAATTTTCATAATTGAATTGTAAATTTGATGAATTCATATAAATTTTAAACTCTAAAAAACAAAAAATTAATAATCTCAAATTGAGATAAAAAAAAAAGTCACAGGTTAATGTGAGATTGTGACTTTTTTTTTTTATCAAAGTAATATTTTTGAGTTTCAGAAAATATAGACTCATTTTACTCTTTTCTATATTATAAATTGAAACTTTTAATTTTTCAAAAATGAGTAAAGTTTCATAAAATAAAATTCAAAAAAATTAAAGTTGAAAATTTTTAATTGTTAACTTTTTTTAATGAAAATTAACACATCTTTTAAAAAATAAAAAAATTTCTAATTTTTTTATGAAGATAAAGTTTTTTTATTTACTTTTTTTTTGAATCTATATTTTATAAAACTTTACTCATTTTTATAAAAAAAAATTATTATTTTCTGAAAATAAAGTTTTATTTTTTGAATCTATATTTAATAAAACTTTACTCATTTTTTAAATTGAAAAAATATCTACTTTTTTTTTCCTGAAAATAATAATTATCTCAATAATGAGTCTATATTTTATGAAACTCAAAAATATTACTTTGATAAAAAAAAAAGTCACAATCTCACATTAACTTGTGACTTTTTTTTATCTCAATTTGAGATTATTAATTTTTTTTTGTTTTTTAGAGTTTAAAATTTATATGAATTCATCAAATTTACAATTCAATTATGAAAATTATAAATTATTTAAAAAATATTATTAAATCATAAATTTATATTTTTTAAAAATTAAAAATAAATTACATGAATTTTAAATCTAAAAATAATTTATATAAATTTTATAATTCAAACTTATCTTATTTTTGGAATAGAGGGTGTACCCATGTATACATAATATATATAAGTGGGTTTTGAATCAATCTATAGCCACACTGCCGCCACAGCTGGTAGCGGCAGGCAGTGTGGCAGGAGGGTATTTTTGGTAATTTGTCATGCAGATTTAAGGAATATTACTACCGCTAGAGCCTCTACCGGCAGGAAGAAATTGTGATTAAATTGAGCCATTCAATATCGAGATCAAGGGTTAAGATCATGGTTGCTGAATAGTGTCTGTGGCAACCGGTTGCCACGGATGGAGACCCTATATATATATATATATATATATATATATATATATATATATATATATATATATATATATATATATATATATATATATATATATATACGATAAGGATCTTAGACTTATCCAACTAAAAACTCACCCAACTCACCCCCCTTTAGCGATGGACCGGGCGACGGTTTGGTCCGTCGCTATATATACAACCGTCGTCTATATGTTGTCTATCGCTATATGTTGTCCATCGCTAAAAGCTAAGACGACGGTTGTATATATAGCGACGGACTAAACCGTCGCCCGGCCCGTCGCTAAAGGAGGTGAGTTGAGTGAGCTTTTAGTTGGGTAAACTTAATATCCGGACCAATATATATATAGCATAAAACATTTATATTATTGAAAATAAGAAAGAACGATCAGGATTAAAAATTGAATAATAAATGATAGTAAAAAACACATAATCAAAATAAGAGTTTAACTTTATTTTAGGATTTAGCGTTTATTAACTAGGGTTTAAAGTTTATTAATCATAATTTAGAGTTTATTAACTAGGGTTTAAAATTTATTAACTAGAGATTAATAAGGTTAATAAACCTTAAATCCAGTTAAAAAAGAGTTAATAAATTGTAAACCCTGGTTAATAAACACTAAATCCTGGAATAAAGCTCTTATCCTGACGTCCATTATTATTAGTAGTAGATAATGTGTGTACTTTTTTTTATCGTCTGTTACGTACTAACAGTAGCGAACGTCGATTTTCAGTTTCAAATCATAATAGTTCCTTCATTTTTTCAATAGTATCGATGATGTATAGTATAAGGATCTATAACAAATACATGATATAGATCATTCTCATATATATATATATATATCGATTAAATCAAAGTTTAACCTGACTCCAGCTCGATTTGATTCAAATTCAAGGCTCGCTGGACATGTTAAGTTGGATTCAAGTTTGAACTAGACTTGGTTATTAGACAAGTTGAGTTCGAAGAACAAATTCACTTGAAGCTTGAATTGATCACTCTATTGTTTAATTTCTAGAAAAGCTTCAGCTGGAGATGTTAAATACGACTCAATTCGATTACATGTGAGACAATAAAGAGTGTTCCATATTCAAAATTATGTTGTCTAATTATAAATTCTTTTGACATAATGGTGGATATATATACATATTCAAATTATAATGCACTATTAAATAAAATAAAATACTCTCTCTATTCTTAAATAAGTGATGCTTTAGGGAGTTCAAAAGTTTCTAATATATTTGACATTAACAAATTTATAGAAAGCATTAATTATAAATTTTCCTTTATTGTCCTCAAGTATCTTTTTATCTCATTTATTAAGGCAATGTTATACATATTTACTTAATTAATGTAAGGATAATTGTGGTAATATATATCAATCTTAATGACAGAATGAGAACAATAAATAATTTTTTTAATAATTTTAAAATCCTTTAAAACGCCACTTATTTAAAAATGAAGAGAGTGATTGTGCATAATTATATAATCAGTTGATAATCATAATGAATTCCTTTATTTGGATCTTTCACGTACTCACACTGCACAGCCTAAGTCGGATTGAAAGCCATAAGGGAGTAATAGGTGTCTAGAATTTCAAACTGTACATGGGAGAATCATTAATAGTAGTAGGTTATTTTTCCCACCTAAATATGGAATAAGAAAATAAATAGGTTTCCACGTCATTAATAAATGTGGATGAGCTTTTCTAGTTGAGTTGACAACTGCCCAACCAAACAACAAGTTGATAATAATTACGAACTGACCCATAAATAATGCTAACCAATATCATTTACTACCCCTCACAATCGGTTTTCAGCTGCATGCTACAGAAATTAAAGCACCGTCAGACTAGCTTTCTTGATATCTCACGCCCAAGGTTCAACCGATTTTAACTTTTCACCTAAATAACTCTGCTGTTACATTTTGAGGAGAGTATTAAACATTTTTATTCAATTATTTGTTGTTCCAACCAAGTGAGAGGAGATAATTCCTATTATTTCTTCTTCTTTTATTTGTATTTTTTTTTATAATTGAGTCTATTTATTTATTACTGGTACCCGATGGCATATACGTTGCCCGTAACGCATATATAAAATGTGTGGGTAAAATAAAAATTGTATAAATTTAAAAGACTAAATAGAAAGATAAAAAAAAAATATAAATATATAAAATAAGAATTATATTAAAAGTTGAAGGCCATTTTTGGAAAAGGCAAAAGCTTCAAAAAAATTGTTTAGACCAAACGGTCCTCTTGTTTTATACTACCTCCGTCCCACAATAAGTGATTTTTTAAGCTTAACATTTTTTTTCAAAATAAGTGATGTGTTAGAATTTCAATACAATTTTTATAATATTTTCTCATATGTGCCCTTATGCAACCAATGGTATTTATTGCGTATTTATTGGGAAGTTGAAAGGTTGAAGAAAGAAAGAGAGACCAAAAGGCAATAAAAAAAGTCTCAAACAAAACAAAGAAAGTATATTAAGAGTATTTTTGTGACCAAAAGGCAATAAAAAAAGTCTCAAACAAAACAAAGAAAGTATATTAAGAGTATTTTTGTCATTTTAACTTGTGTATTGGTATGTGTGATTTAAACTAAAAAAACACTTATTATGAGATGGAGGTAGTATAATAGATGTAAAAATTATCTTTAAAAATTGTCATATATGTCACAATCTCCTCGTTGGGACAGCAGTGGAGACATAGTTTAGAATAACTAATCTAGACTCGTGGAATCAGACACAAACTCACCAGCCCTATGTAACCTTAATCTTTAACCATTAAGCAAAGAACTAACTCTTTGATTAAATTCTCTCTTTTTTTTGAAATTAAAGATATATATGAATTTGTAAGTTAATTTGCCATATTCTAAAATTTTAATATTTATACAAATTATTTTCTTTTTAAAAAATCAACTCAAGTTTATTTAAGTTTTGAAAATAACAAACAAGGTATTGTAGTACATTTAATTAATTACAAATATCAATTTGAAATTTTAAAATTACATAAAATTATCTTAAAAAGTCAAAATATATCAAGGAAGTTCATTTTTTTTTTCATTTAAGGCAAGACATTTTTGCAGACTCTCAATCAGACCTTTAGAAATTAAACATGCTTGGGAGGAAGAAGGAAATATTTTCATTCTAAAATATAAAAAAAAAACAAATTAGGGTGTAATAATTAATAGATAGGCAATCGTGAGCTTAAAATTAAAGAAGTAACAAAAAAATAAAATGGAGTATGTACCTTCTCAGAAATGGCATCTTGAACAATAATAATATCGCTGGTAATTGCAGAAATTACTTCTCCTGTGGATGCTTCGGTATCAAAAAGACTAATATCTTGATTCAACATTGACCTCAGATACGCCATTCTCATTTTTGCAGCTTGCCGTTCTCCGGTATGCATCCAACAAGCCACCTCTTTATTATTTATTTATTTATAAGATACAGAAATGCAATAATCATTCTTAATTAATCAGTTATTAAGTAGTTGATTAGTAAAATAAATCAAGAAAACTATCAACCAAATTAATGAATGAAAAATGATCAGTTCATACCGATCCAAGATGAAAACAATATCGCCACACTTAGATATACAAAATCCATTGAATACTGCACAAAAGACAAAAAATAATAATAATTAGAAGAAAAAAAATACCAGAATAATATTGTTTAAAATGATAAAAATTAAAAGTGTTTATGCAGATATACCTTAGCAACTTTGTGAGAAGCTAGCTTTGGGAAGAGATAAGCCATTCCAATGATATTTATTAATTTCCCAAAGAAAATAAAGAATACCGGAACCGAAGCACCATGTATACAAGCTCCAATTGATCCAACAGACATAAGAAAATAGTCGTAAGAATCTGCAAATGCAAACAATTTGATAAATGGAACACTTTGAGGTTTCTTGATATTTTTGGCTTCTCCGGCGTCGGAAACTGGAGGAGTTTGGTCGCTCATTTTTTGCACCCAAATGGTGACAAATTCGGAGGAGATTTGGCCCAAGATTTTTATGTGGGCTCTGTTTTTGGTGGGGGGCTATAGGAGGTTTAAGAAGTGAATGGATAGGGTGGAGTCATTTTCACAAAAAGAAGATTCATTTAGTGCAGACAACATGTTGGTTAAAATTATCTTGTGATAGATGGTTGTATTTATGAAGTAAGCACCGTACTTGTAGTATAGTTTTTTTTTTTTTTTTTTTTTTGCTAATTTAAACTGAAATCTTAATATTCCTGTCTTCAGCATGAATGAATCCCAAAACCTCTTGGACTCAAAGCCTTATGAGTAGTTGTTTTACCATTAAGCCAAGAGGACTTGGTACTTGTAGTATAGTTGTAACACTCCGAACTTGCTACCGGGCTCAAGTGTTGCAAGTCGCAAGTCCGAAAGTCCGAAAGTCCGAAAATCCGTAAGGCGACTAAAATTCAATTGCGCAGTTTCAAACATTTACAAAACTAAATAAATAATGAAACTATCGATATACCTCAATAAATATTTTATCGAATGAGCAAAAGTCTTGAACCTAAAACAATACGAACGAAGGTGCATCTCCTCTAAATCAAAATCTAACATAAATCAGATCACAATACTATACCGAAACTTAAATTAGTCATCTCATGTTTATCTTTAACTTGACACATAGTATCCCAGTTCTCGAAACAAGGTAACCTATAATATTGTAAGGTGTGAGTGATGAAGCTCAATAAGTAGCAATTCTTCTTATCTAGCCGGATTAAGTACAATTTCCAAAATATTTTTTTGAAATAACTTTTGTTCGATAACAATAGTAAATGTGCTTTCAAAACAAAAACAAATAATAACAAACCAAATTCAGATTCAAAAACAATTTCAATGTATATAATATATCTTTTAATCCACAACTCTAGCAATTAAGGTTATAATAGCCTTGTAACACAACCCAAAAGTTCAATAATGTCAGTGATCACACACCCTACTAAGTTATCTATAAAATACACGCTCCCCGAAGGGCATCGAAAAGATGTGCGTCTTAGTAGGTCTTATATTAGCTCCGGAACTAAACGTAAACACTAACGAGTTCTATACATAGTCGGACTGAGAATTTCAAAAATGCTTCACAATCTAATCGATATTCAAAACTATACTTATTTTACAGTTCCAAATTATATAATCCCATTTCACAATTGAAAAAATAAATACTTGATCCGAAATTTGAAATAAAAAAAAACATAACATTTAATTGAAATGGAAGCCTTAAATAAAACATAACAAATTTTGAAACTAAATATTTAGGCCTCCGAGTAAAATACTAAGACATGCATAAAAGTAAGCGATAATATAAAAAATACTCAATAGTTCAGAAAATCACTTACAATACATAAATTTAAAATATTAAATAGTTCAGATAACCACTTACCGTACAAGTACTCAAAAGATTAATCTCATGATAGAAAACGTCGTCTCAACCAGACAATCAATTACCACTTCACCTCGTAACATTCCTCTGCATAATTAGAGTTTTTAATAATTAATCACAAATCTTAAACATCCAATTTCTAAATCTGTCCAAATATCATCATGACCGGGTTTTTTTGGAGCTTAAGTGTTGAAACGGGGTTATTTGGAGATGATTAGATGGAAAAGGAAGAGAATTCAAGAAATTGGCAATCTGCCCTGGCGAGCTCATTGCACTGCACGAATCCGTCCCGACGGATATACCTTTGTATTCCAGGAAAAGCTCAATTCCCCCCGACGAACTCATTTGGCCCAGGGAATCGGCCCCGGCGGATTTCTCTCTGTAAATCTTCGCCTCAGGGTGTTCAGAAGCTGCCCCTAGCCCACTCCTCTTTGGACGAATTCGCCCCAGCGATTCCAACAAAGAAAACAAATTCGCCCTGAAGAATTGTCTGGGAAAGATTTGAAATTTTCTATTTTTGGCAGTTGTGACGGAGACTTCTAAACTGATTTGGATTCCGATTTCTTATGGATTTAGGTCTATGTTAGGCATTATAAATACATGTAATACTCAGTATTATTCATTTTATCATCTACATTGAATTCAAACCCTAGTTGGAGAATTAAAGGCATGTCATGCTAATCTTTTCAATACAGTTCTGAAGGGATGTTGAACCTTATTCATAATTAACGATTTGATCAAGTTTACTTTATTTATTCCTTTGTGCATGAGATTTATTATGATTATCTACATTAACTTCTTATATGCTATCCAATCTACTAATTTGTTTTCTGCAGGATTAAATTAGTGAATTGATATCATCTGCTAGATTAAGATATATATTAAGCAAATGATGTATATCTGATCATAAGTAGTAATTAGTGATACTTGATTGTGAACAAACTTTTGGGCATTATTAAGATTTTCAGAAGACAAGTTAAATAATTCATGATTGTGTAATTGTTGCTTGGAATAACCTAATTCTCATTCTTCATGTTGTTATTATATTAAATCTAGACTGATAGTTTTAGGTTGTATGATAGTTAGGGTCTACTGTTGGTGATCGTCACATTAGATTTACAGTTAATGAGAATTTTAGATAATTAGCGATCGCAGTTATCTAGGGTTATTAATCTCTTTGAAGGGTAAATACTGTAAAACTTGATTACTCCTTATTTGTGAAAATGCGATACTGAACTGAAGAACTGAAGCTTTTTAATCATTGTTTTTTCTTCTCAGTTTATTGTTGTTAATCAATTCAAAGCTCCCTTTTTTCTTAAAAACAAGTGGATAAATACAAAACAATACACTCTTTGTGGGATCGACCTTTGCTTGTTATTATACTAATACTTATGTTAATAGAGTGGAAGTAAGGTTTAATTTTGGAGTGCTAAATGACAACTCCCAAATTTTGGTGTCGTTGTCGGGGAGTATTATTTATTTTAATTTATTCTTTATTTTCGTTTATTTATTATTATCATCTTTAATTTTTATTTTTAGTTTAGGAATTGATCAGCTCACTCTATTGACTTAAATTTTGATCAAGAGATAGAGAAAACTGTAGATGTCCTAAGTTAGATGTTGCTTTTGAACTTAACTCTGGACTAATTCATCTTTTGCCTACTTTTCGTGGTCTTACAGGTGAAGATCCATATAAGCATCTAAAGGAATGTTGACTTGGTCATATTCTAACCTTATATTTTGATGATTACTTGATTTTGTACTAAATTCTCTACTGTGAAATTTTAGGAACTTGATAAAAGAATTATAGATGACTTGTTCAAAAAAATTAAAGACATTGGAGTCACTAGGAATTATTGTAAGGTCATTTGCATTAATTAATTTTCAATCAAGGCTCTAAGACATTTTAATTGCATTTAATATGAAAAGTGGTTAAATTAAATTAAACAGAAAAGTTATTTTCAAATGTTTAAAACTATTTTTCATAAAAGAAAAGGAATCTAATGTAAGACCCCAACTTTTTATGAATAAAGATTTAATTTTCTCTATATATTATTTTGAAATAGTAAGGTGTTGAATTGATAAATGTGGTAAGTTATGGGTGAATGTGCAAATTTTACAAAGTAAGCAAGTGGTTATAAAATATTCGTTGTGTCGGGAAATATTCGTTTGGTCGAGAAATATTCTTTTTGTCGGAGAATATTTGTACGACGGCGCTGTCATTGGTAGACCCCACAACGGAACGAATGTCGGATATAAAAAAGACAGAAGTAAATTTTTATAAAAATAACGATAAAACTGTTACCGTTAAACTGTTGAAATACCCGATGATAAAAATACAGTAATACGTGTTGTTGCACAGTAGCACACGGTATTGCACAGTATTTTGAATTATTGATTCTTACGTAAAAAAGCACTTACTCAATTATTGTTACAGTAATTACTGTTCAATATTTTATATTATTGATTCAATAATTGCATAATATTTTATTGGTTCAATAATTGCTACATTGATATTTTATATCAATAATTGCTACGTTGATATTTTATATTATTGATTTAATAAATATCACTGCACAGTATTTCACATTATCAAATCAATAATTCATTTTATTTGAATAATATTATTAGACAACATTATTGGCAATGTCAAGGAAGTTCTGTCTAGAAAAGGGGTTAGTTAATCTAATTGCGCACCAGTAAGGAGAAATCCTTATCGGAAAGCCCCCTATTTACTGGGAACGACCTGGTTGTCATTATTGTGGTTCTGTAATATTATTTGTGAATAATAATTGTTGATAAAAATGATAAGTAAATATTTATTCAATTTGAATTTAAACGGAGGAATTTTTAATAAAAGTGACAATTATTGAGAATAGATATTTTATCTGATAAAATAATTCATTCAAATATATTATTATAATATTACATTATAAGTGTATAATATGATAATATAATAATATAATAGTGATGATATTTTTTTACAACAAATTCACGATATATGAATAAAATGAGGAGAAAGAGAGCAAATTGGGTCCGAATTGATTTTGTTACAATAAATGCTAAAAATATATTTTGGGAGTTGGTGGGCCCCACTTGTTGTTGTAAAATGCTGATTGTTGATTTTTCAAAGTTGGTATACGGAGGTCTTTATCGGTATATATTTTGTCAGAGGGGGGGGGGGGTGTGGAAAAATCATCCGTATATAAATTTGGGTCATTTTTCGTTCGGAATTTGAAAAAACTTTCTTCTACAAAGTTGTAGAGAATTAAATTTTATATCGAATGGTCATAAGGTTCATATTTTTCTGATAAAAAGACTATTTATTATGAATTATTGAAGTTTCTGAATATTGTTTTAATTTAAAATATTTTGGTGGAGATTTTCTAAAAGAGGTGGGCCCCACTCTTGTCCTTGTTGGTGTGCTACACATTTTCAAAAATGGAGGCTTTAAAAATTCATCAGTGGGTATAAAAAGTCAACATTGGTGTTCTGACATTTTCCTATAAATAGGGATGCTTAGTTAGAAATGAAAATCACACCAAAATCAGAAAATTTTCTCTCTATAATATTGAGCATATTTCTTGTGAGTATAAGGATAGTTTGAGTGTGGATTACGGTGCAAGATTTTTCTCAACAAAATATCCGATATTCTAGTCAAATCTAGTATTTTACTAAGGTAAAGAATATTATTTTTCTCGTAAACGATGTTATTTTCTTTCAATATTCATAAAGAATATTATTTTCTTTCATATTCCATATTATGAAAGTGATAATATTTCATTTCATATTCTTAAATTTGAACTTATTACGGTAAGTATTGCTTCTATAATTCCTGAAATGATCAGAAATTCTTTGAGTTTTGCGCTTCATCTAATATTATTTCATTGGAATATTGATCTAAAATTTTTATGAAAATTTTCATCTTTTTATGACGAGTTACTATTCACGGTAAAAAAATATTTTTTTATCTAAATTATCTTTGATTGGATCTAAGTTTTGAACTTCATTCTCAAATTTTGCTCCACAATTTATTATTACGGAGTATTATTAAACTTGGATAAACTAAATTACGAATCCCTAATCTTTGTCCTTTATCTCACTGGGTTCGTTCCTTATATTATTTTTCATCATTCTCAGTCTTAAATGGTGATACAAACGAATATCTTTGGCCTGTAGTGCAAAAATGAATGATTATTTGATGAATATTTTTGGCCTGTAGTGCAAAGATGATTACTTGATGAATATCTTTGGCCCGTAGTGCAAAGATGGACAGGTGTTGAGATGAACATGACCACTGGTGATACAAATGAATATCTTTAGCCCGTAGTGCAAAGATGAATATTTGATTCAAGATATATATTGATTAATGTTACAAGGATAAAATATTGATGATGGACTTTTAAATCATAGAAGATAGTAGACATCATTCTCTACTTAACTCTTCTAATGAATTGTTATTTTCGTTGCATTTGTTGATCTAAAACTTGTTGTCCATAATATTGTATCTGATTTGTTGAAGACTAACGATAATTTACTCTTTATTATCTTAGTCATAATATTCTTTACTGGCTAGTTGAGCTTACCCTTTTCTTCCATTGTTCTCTTTAGAAAATGAGAATGTTGCAGGGACTAGTCGGGGATTGGGGTGATGGTCAGAGTTGGAGCAATAATAGTCCTCACTATTTTATAGAATAGTGTGATAATGATTGTAATTAGTGAGGACTGAATTTGAGTGTTTATATTTCGTATTATATACGATTTGTATTGAAACTCACAGTTTGTGTGGTCGTATTTTGCACGACCGTATGTTATAAAAGATTGTATTTGGATTCTGTACCATGTATTTGGCGACTCAAAATGGGTTTTGTATTGAACCTATTTTGGGAGCGTCATTGATGGTATAAGTGTGACGCCCCCAAAATAGGTTCAATACTCAACCCATTTTGAGTCGCCAAATACACTCAACAAAATTCAAATATAATATTTCATATCACACGATCGTGCAAAATACGACCACACAACTGTGAGTGTCAATACAGACATGTAGAAAATATTAACATTCAAACTAAGTCCTCATTACATTTATTATCACACTATTTTAAATAAAAAAAATAGTGAGAACTTCTACAGCTCTAACTCGGACCATCACTCCATTCCCCGACTAGTACCCGCGATATTTTCATTTCCTGAAAAGAACAATGGAAGAAAAGGGTGAGCTCAACTAGCCCAGTAAAGAATATTATGACTAATATAATAAAAAACAAATTATCGTTAGCCTTCAATAAATCAGATAAAATATTATGGACAACAAGTTTTAGATCAATATTCGCAGCGGAAATAATAATTCATTAGAAGAGTTAAGTAGAGAATGATGTCTACTATCTTCTTTGATTTAAAAGTCCATCATCAATATTTTATCCCTGTAACATCAATCAATATACATCTTGAATCAAATATCCATCTTTGCACTACGGGCCACAGATATTCATTTGTATCATCAGTTAGTCATGTTCATCTCAACACCTGTCCAACTTTGCACTACGGGCCAAAGATATTCATTAGGTAATCATTCATCTTTTCACTACAGGCCAAAGATATTCATCACGTAATTATTCATCTTTGCACTACAGGCCAAAGATATTCAGTTATATCACCATTTAGAACTGAGGATGATGAAAAATAATACGAATAACGGATCCAGTGAGATAAATGACAAATTAGAGAATTTATCTAGAGTTCAAGAATGAAGATCAAAACCTGGATCCCATCAAAGATGATTTGGAAAGAATTTTTTTTTTACCTTGAATAGTACCCCGTGAATAGTAGCTCGTGAATAGTAACTCATGAATAGTAACTCGACATGAAAAGATAAAAATTTCACAAGAAAGTTCAGACCAATATTCCAGTGAAATAATATTAGATGAAGCGCAAAACTCAAGTAATATCTGATCATTTCAGGAATTATAGAAGCAATACTTATCGTAGTAAGTTTAGAGTTAGGAATCTGAAATGAAACAATATATGAAACTGCAATTGGATTTTCACCCGTCTACGGTAATCCGCTCAAATAGATTATTTTCACAATTTAATAACAACTGAATACGAAGGGTTATTCACTAGGCATGCGGTAGTCCGCGTAGACAGGTTATTCCCACAGAATAATAAAGAATAGAATAACAACAGGATTTCACCATGCATGCGGTAGTCCGCGTAGATAGGTTATTCCAACAGAATAATAAAGAATGGAATAACAACCCTTACGAGTATTGAAAGAAAATAACTCTCTTCATAAATACGAAAGAAATAATACCCCTTACCTTAAAATTTGGAGACTGCACTAGCGTAATAGCAGAATACTCTTCTTCTTTCTCTCTTATTCTCTCTATACTTTCTCTCTCTATAGCTTTAGTGAATTGGTGAGAAATAATGAAGAAATTGGCTTCTATTTATAGGCTCGGCAGAGTAAGGGTAAAATAGTTTTTTCGCCATAATTTATGACATCATCGCTTACATCATCGATCTATGACATCATTTCTTACCTCATCACTCCGATGACATCATTGCTTACCTCATCGCTCCGATGACATCATTGTTTGCATCATAAGAGTTCAAATTTAATTTGCACTCTTCCACCTCGTTTAACTTTTATACCATGAATTTACTATAATAATGTTACAATTCAAATTATAAAAAAAATCATACTATTATATAATCACATCATACTACTATAATGTAATATTATAATAATATATTTGAATGAATTATTTTATCTGACAAGATAAAATACCAACTTTCAATAAATATCACATGTTAAAAATTCCTCCGTTTAAATCTACATTGAATAAATATTTTCTTATCATATATATCAAAAATTAATTATTCACAAATAATATTACAGAACTACAATATTGACAACCAGGCCGTTCCCAGGAAAAAAGGGGCCTTCCGATAAGGATTTTTCTTTACTGGCGCGCAATTAATCAACCCCTTTCCTAGACAGAACTTCCTTAGACATTGCCAATAATGCTATCTAATAATATTATTCAAATAATATGAATTATTAATTTGAAATAATGTGCAATGACAATTATTGAATCAATAATATAAAATAGCAAAGTAGCACTTATTGATATAAAATATCAACGTAGCAAATATTGAACCAATAAAATATTATGCAATTATTGAATCAATAATATAAAATATTGAACAGTAATCACTGTAATAATAATTGAGTAAGTGTCTTCCTTCGTAAGAATCAATAATTCAAAATACTGTGCAATACCGTGTGCTACTGTGCAACACCACATATTACTGTATTTTAACCACCGGGTATTTCAACAGTACTAACGGTAACAGTTTTGCCGTTATTTTTATAAAAAGGCTACTTCTGTCACTTTCTATATCCGACATTCATTCCGTTGTGGGGTCCACCAATGACTGCGCCGTCGTACGAATATTCTCCGACAAAAAGAATATTCCTCGACCAAACAAATATTCTCCGACACAACGAATATTTTATAACCACTTGCTTACTTTGTAAACTTTGCACATTTCACCCATAACTTACATTTATCAAATCAACACCTTAATATTTCAAAATAATATATAAAGAAAATTAAATCTTATTCATAAAATTTGGGGTCTTACAACCTCCCCTCCTTATAAAATTTCGTCCTCGAAATTGACGTACGTACCTGGTATGTCAAAAAGGTGAGGATATCTCGTTTTCATTTCCGATTCTAACTCCCAGGTCATTTCCTCGATATCATGGTTCCTCCACAAAACTTTAACTTGAGGTATAACCTTTTAGCGTAGGACATGTTCCTTCCTATCCAAAATCTTAACAGGTACCTCCTCGTATGTTAAATATTCGGCTATCTCGTCTGGTTCTAACTCAATAATGTGGTTTGGATCTTTCACATATTTACGAATCACAGATATGTGAAAAACGTTATGAACACGAGACAAGCTTGGAGGTAAGGCAAGTCTATAGGCCACATTTCTTACTCGGTCAAGGATTTCAAATGGACCAATGAATCATGGGTTGAGCTTTCCTCTCTTTTCGAATCTCGTAACTCCTTTCCATGGAGCAACACGTAATAATACATGATCTCCGACATTAAACTCCACGTCTCTTCGATGAAGATCAGCATAACTCTTTTGTCGATCTTGTGCAGTTTGTATACGTTGTCGGATCATTTGAATCTTTTCCGTAGTCATACGTACTAACTTCGGTCCCAAAAATGTTGCTTCACCCACCTCGTCCCAGCATACTGGAGAATGACATTTTCGTCCATACAACGCCTCGAATGGAGCCATGCCTATACTTGCCTGATAACTATTGTTGTAGGAGAATTCCACCAATGGTAGGTACTTATCCCAACTCCCTTTGAAGTCTAGAACACAGAGTCTCAATAGATCTTCAAGAGTTTGGATAGTCCTTTTCGATTGCCCGTCCGTTTGTGGATGATATGCCGAACTGAATCGTAAATCCGTGCCCATAGATTTTTGCAAGCTGGCCCAAAATCGTGAAGTGAATCTTGGGTCACGATCCGAAACTATGGAGACTGGCATGCCATGTAATCTCACAATCTCATTCACATACATACGAGCAAGACGTTCAAGGGAATAAGTCTCTCGTATCGGCAAGAAATGAGCAGACTTGGTTAATCTATCAACAATAACCCAAATTGCATCTATGCCTTGAGAAACCTTGGGAAGACCTGTAACGAAATCCATGGTAATGTGTTCCCACTTCCACTTTAGAATCTCATGTGGTTGCAATGGACCCTTTGGCATTTGATGCTCCGCCTTGACATGTTGACACATTAAACACCTCGAGATGAACTCCGCGATCTCTCTCTTCATATTGCTCCACCAAAATATATGTCAAAGATCATGATACATTTTGATACTTCCAGGATGGATTGCAAACGGTGTATTGTGTGCCTCCATCATGATTCTATACTTCAAATCAGAATCGTCAGGAACACAAAGTCTGGAGTTGACTCGAAGTATTCCTTCTTCATCAATCTTTGCTTCTGGAATAGCACCTTCTTGCACCTTTTTGCTCCTTTTTGCTCATATTCATCAGCTCCGGATCTGTAGCTTGAGCAGCTTTAACTTTATCAATCAAAGCTGGCTCTACGCGTATACTTGATATCATCGCATGGGTCCCCGGAGTCGTGAACTCTATCTCCATCTTTTGTAAATCACACAAAATTGGCCTTGAAAGCATCGCATTCGTTCCCGCATATGATCTTCTACTCAATGCGTCAGCAACAACGTTCACTTTTTCAGGATGGTATTGGATGGTATGATCGTAATCTTTCAACAGCTCAAGCCAACGTCGTTGCCGCATGTTGAGTTCCTTCTGGGTGAAGAAATACTTGAGGCTCTTATGATCAGTATAGATCTCCACTTTTTCCCCATACGGGTAGTGTCTCCAGATCTTCAACGCGAAAACGACTGCTGCCAACTCTAGATCATGAGTAGGATAATTCCTCTCATATTCCTTGAGTTGTCGCGAGGCATAGGCTATGACTTTCCCATGTTGCATGAGAACACATCCTAACCCTTTGCCCGAAGCATCGCTGTAAATGACAAATCCATCCGAACCAGATGGTATCGTCAGAACAGGTGCCAAAGTGAGTCTCCTCTTGAGCTCTTGAAAGCTCTTCTCGCATTCCTCATTCCATACGAATTTTTTATCTTTCCGAGTCAGTTGAGTTAATGGAGTAGCAATTCGAAAAAATCCTTCCACGAATCTCCGATAATAGCCAGCCAAGCCCAGAAAGCTATGTACTTTGGTCATCGACTTCGGTTGCTCCCAACTTTGCATTGCTTCAATCTTCTCCGGGTCCACAGATACCCCACGTTTTGATACTACGTGCCCAAGGAATGCTACCTCCTCAAGCCATAACTCGCATTTCTTCAGCTTGGCATATAGCTTGTTTTCACGAAGCCTTTGAAGTACCAGCTTCAAGTGGTGCTCATGATCTTCACTGCTTTTGGAATAGATGAGGATGTCATCAATAAAGACAACCACAAACTGATCCAAATATTCCTTGAATACGCGGTTCATTATATCCATAAAAGCAGCAAGAGCATTAGTCAATCCAAAAGACATGACTAAGAATTCATAATGCCCGTATCGAGTTCTGAAAGCAGTCTTCGAAATATCCTCAGTTTTAATCTTCAGCTGATGATATCTAAAATGAAGATCAATCTTTGAAAAGAATTGCGCACCTTGCTAACTGGTTGAACAGGTCATCAATACGAGGTAACGGATACCTATTCTTGATGGTGACATGGTTCAACTCCCGATAGTCAATATAAAGTCGCATACTCCCGTCTTTCTTCTTTACGAATAAAATAGGAGCACTCCAAGGAGATGTACTAGGACGTATAAAACTGATGTCTAACAACTCCTGTAGTTGGACCTTTAACTCCTGAAGTTCTATAGGAGCCATTCGATATGGGGTTTTAGAAATGGGTTTTGTATCGGGTTCAAGGTCAATAAAGAATTCAATTTCACGTTCCGGGGGTAGACCGGGAAGTTCTTCCGAAAATACATCAGGAAACTCATTAACAACAGAAATATCATTCAAACCTGACGTATTCTGGTTTAGATCAGTGACATGGGCTAAGAAAGCTTGACATCCGTTTTTTAATAAACGAATAGCTTTATGACTTGAAATAACATTGATTGATTTTAGTGGTTTGGTTATTTGAATTCGCACAATAGGTTTGTTAGGAATATGAAAACTAACAACCTTACGAAAACAATCAATTTTGGCATGATAAGTGGTTAACCAGTCAATTCCTAAAATCACATCAAATGCAAGTATTTTCAACGATATAAGATCAACAGGTAGGGTGAGGGTACCAATTTGAATCGAGCAAGATTTGTAAACTATAGATGTAACGAAGGTTTCTCCCAACGGAGTTTCAACAGATAAGTCAAAGTCTAATTTCTCAGGTGTTAAGTTCAAACGTTGAGCACAAGTAGGTGAAATAAATGAATGGGTAGCACCAGTATCTAATAAAGTGTAAACTTCACAAGAGTTTATTATCAGCTTACCCGTAATAACCTCCTTCGGGTTCCATGCTTGTTGGGCAGTCACGACAAAAGCTCTTCCAGGAACCACTGACTTTGACTTGTCAGGGATAGCCTTTGGAGTCACCATCCCTACTGAACTTGGTTTCGCTACAGGACACACTAGAGCTATGTGCCCTTCTTTTCCACAGTTGTAACACACCTTGGATTGTTGTATGCAGTTGGGGCTGATGTGCCCCTCTTGCCCGCATTTATAGCATACGACCGGCGGTCGTTCTCCTCCCCTAGAAACAGTTGATGCTGGTGCTGCTGTCGACGTCTTCACGTTCTCATTGTTGTACCTTCTCTTCTTGAAATCTCTCCCCGACTCATTTCTACTATTATCATGGCCAAGATTACCATCAGAGTGGTTACTGCTTCTGGCATGATACTTTCCTCCCTGATGGTTGTCATTGTTTCGATGACTGCTGCCACTAGTACGACCTTGGTTGTTGTCCCTTGGTTGAACATAATCATTATCTCGTTCTAATAACTGGGCCCTGTTTACTACATCCGAATATAAATTTTTTTTATGAGAAATGAGGTATTGACGAATCTCGGGTTTCAAACCTCTCAGAAACATCCGCGTCATACGTTCTTCATTCTCCACCAAATGAGGTGCAAACCGGGATAACTCCGCAAACTTAGCCTCGTACTGGGACACAGTCATGTTGTTATGTTCCAGTCTGATAAACTCTACCTCTTTCATGTGATGAATACTTTCTAGAAAGTACTTGTCATTGAACAGTTTCTGGAACGCCCCCCAAGACATCTTGAGTGCGGCAGGCTGGGTACGCTTTACAGATTCCCACCAGTAATCTGCCTCTCCACGGAACATAAAGGTGGCAAACGGAACCTTCTGTTCCTCCGTGCATCCCAAGACATCAAATATCTTGGTAATTTGCTTAATCCAATTTTCCTCCTTGATTGGATCAGGCTTTCCCTGAAACTCTGGTGGTCCCAACTCTTTAAACTGCTTGGCAGTGACAAGCCGCGAGTTGTTATTTCCACCTGTATTATGAACACGAGTCTCCCTCGTCTGGTTTTGTATGAACTGTAAAAAGCTTCTAAACATCCCGTCATTTATTATTTCTTCGGTAGGGTTGTTTACAGGAGGAATATAGCCTTCCTGTTGCACGTTCTCCTCGTTAGTGATTAAAGGTGTCTCAATGGTCTCATTCACTCCATTGTTTAGATTTTCAGCTGCCATTCTCAAATACTGCTACAAAATAAGGGTTAATCAAATAAATTAACATATCACATATTAACCCTATATTCCAACCGACCAATTAAATAACCATTAAGCTTAGGTAGGACACACTAGCGAAGGTTTTACTCATCTCTCCCCTCCTAGTTCTATTTCCAGATCTCCGCTAGAGATCATATTCCTAAGCTCTGATACCAACTGTGACTCGTATCCGCACATTGGATAGCACCTCACAATGGCACCTATCAGTTTGCCACCGCAGAACGGCGTCCCTTACGGAGAGTCTGGCTTCGGTGCATCCCCCATACACAGGAAGTCACCAGATAGTGGCTCGGGGCTCTTTACTTATGGCTCTGAAACCAACTGTGACGCCCCCAAAATAGGTTCAATACTCAATCCATTTTGAATCTCCAAATACACTCAACAAAATTCAAATACAATCTTTCATATCACATGGTCGTGCAAAATACGACCACACAACTGTGAGTGTCAATACAGACATGTAGAAAATATTAACATTCAAACTAAGTCCTCATTATATTTATTATCACACTATTTTAAATAAAAAAATAGTGAGAATTTCTACAGCTCTAACTCGGACCATCACTCCATTCCCCGACTAGTACCCACGATATTCTCATTTCCTGAAGAGAACAATGGAAGAAAAGGGTGAGCTCAACTAGCCCAGTAAAGAATGTTATGACTAAGATAATGAAAAATAAAATATCGTTAGCCTTCAATAAATCAGATAAAATATTATGGACAACAAGTTTTAGATCAATATTCGCAGCGAAAATAATAATTCATTAGAAGAGTTAAGTAGAGAATGATGTCTACTATCTTCTTTGATTTAAAAGTTCATCATCAATATTTTATCCCTGTAACATCAATCAATATACATCTCGAATCAAATATCCATCTTTGCACTACGGGCCAAAGATATTCATTTGTATCATCAGTTAGTCATGTTCATCTCAACACCTGTCCATCTTTGCACTACGGGTCAAAGATATTCATTAGGTAATCATTCATCTTTTCACTACAGGCCAAAGATATTCATCACATAATTATTCATCTTTGCACTACAGGCCAAAGATATTTAGTTATATCACCATTTAGAACTGAGGATGATGAAAAATAATATGAATAACGGATCCAGTGAGATAAAGGACAAATTAAAGAATTTATCCAGAGTTCAAAAATGAAGATCAAAACCTGGATCCCATCAAAGATGATTTGGGAAGAAAAAAAAATATTTTTTTTACCTTGAATAGTACCCCGTGAATAGTAGCTCGTGAATAGTAACTCGACATGAAAAGATAAAAATTTCACATGAAAGTTCAGACCAATATTCCAGTGAAATAATATTAGATGAAGCGCAAAACTCAAGTAATATCTGATCATTTCAAGAATTATAGAAGCAATACTTACCGTAGTAAGTTTAGAGTTAGGAATCTGAAATGAAACAATATACGAAACTGCAATTGGATTTTCATCCGTCTGGCGGTAGTTCGCTCAAACAGATTATTTCCATAATTTAATAACTGCTGAATACGAAGGGTTATTCACCAGGCATGCGGTAGTCCGCGTAGACAGGTTATTCCCACAAAATAATAAAGAATAGAATAACAACAGGATTTCACCATGCATGCGGTAGTCAGCGTAGACAGGTTATTCCAACAGAATAATAAAGAATGGAATAACAACCCTTACGAGTATTGAAAGAAAATAACTCTCTTCATGAATACGAAATAAATAATACTCCTTATCTTAAAATTTGGAGACTGCACTAGCGTAATAGCAGAATACTCTTCTTCTTTCTCTCTTATTCTCTCTATACTTTCTCTCTCTATAGCTTTAGTAAATTGGTGAGAAATAATAAAGAAATGGGCTTCTATTTATAGGCTCGGTAGAGTAAGGGTAAAATAGTTTTTTAGCCATAATTTATGACATCATCGCTTACATCATCGATCTATGACATCATTGCTTACCTCATCGCTCCGATGACATCATTGCTTACCTCATCGCTCTGATGACATCATTGTTTGCATCATAAGAGTTCAAATTCAATTTGCACTCTTCCACCTCTTTTAACTTTTATGCCATGAATTTATTATAATAATGTTACCATTCAAATTATAAAAAAAAAATCATACTATTATATAATCACATCATACTACTATAATGTAATATTATAATAATATATTTGAATGAATTATTTTATCTGACAAGATAAAATACCAACTTTCAATAAATGTCACATGTTAAAAATTCCTCCGTTTAAATCTACATTGAATAAATATTTCCTTATCATATATATCAAAAATTAATTATTCACAAATAATATTACAGAACTACAATATTGACAACCAGGTCGTTCTCAAGAAATAGGGGGCCTTCCGATAAGGATTTTTCTTTACTGGCGCTAAATTAATCAACCCATTTTTTAGACAGAACTTTCTTAGACATTGTCAATAATACTATCTAATAATATTATTCAAATAATATGAATTATTAATTTGATAATTTGAAATAATGTGCAATGACAATTATTGAATCAATAATATAAAATAGCAAAGTAGCACTTATTGATATAAAATATCAACGTAGCAAATATTGAACCAATAAAATATTATGCAATTATTGAATAAATAATATAAAATATTAAACAGTAATTACTGTAACAATAATTGAGTAAGTGTCTTCCTACGTAAGAATCAATAATTCGAAATACTGTGCAATACCGTGTGCTACTGTGCAACACCATGTATTACTATATTTTAACCACCGGGTATTTCAACAGTACTAACGGTAACAGTTTTGTCGTTATTTTTATAAAAAAGGTTACTTCTGTCGCTTTTTATATCCGACATTCATTCCGTTGTGGGGTCCACCAATGACTGCGCCGTCGTACGAATATTCTCCGATAAAAAGAATATTCCTCGACCAAACGAATATCCTCCGACACAACGAATATTTTATAATCACTTGCTTACTTTGTAAACTTTGCACATTTCACCCCTAACTTATCACATTTATCAAATCAACACCTTACTATTTCAAAATAATATATAAAGAAAATTAAATCTTATTCATAAAATTTTGGGTCTTACAATCAGAGCCATAAGTAAAGAGCATCGAGCCTCTATCTGGTGACTCCCTGTGTGGGAAGCACCGAAGCCAGACTCTCAGTAGGGGACACCATGAATAACGGTGGCAAACTGATAGGTATCATTGTGAGGTGCTGTCTATGGTTGGGATATGAGTCACAGTTGGTATCAGAGCTTAGGGATATGATCTCTGGCGGAGATCTAGGAATAGAACTAGGAGGGGAAAGACGAGTAAATCCTTCGCTAGTGTGTCCTACCTATGCTTATTTGGTATTTAATTGGTCGGTTGGAACATAGGGTTAATATGTGATATGTTAATTTGTTTAATTAACACTTATTTTGTGACAATATTTAAGAATGGCAGCTGAAAATCTAAACAATAGATCGTATGAGATCATTGAGGCACTGTTAATCACCAACCAGGATAATGTGATGACGGGAGAAGAAGAATGGTAGGCGGTCGTAGAACAAAGGGATACAACAATTCAAGATTTTGCTACCCGATATACGAAGCTGGAATAGAAGCTCTCTCTGGCAGAGCATATGATATTAGATCTGGAATCTAAGAATGCAATTGTCAAAATTTTGATGAAAGAAGAAACAACTGAGCGAATGAGAATGAAGGATGCATGGGTAAAAGCCGCACGACGCGTTGATATTTTAGAAAGAGACGTCCGATCTAAGAAGGCCAAAATAGACGATATGGATTTCACTTTTTCGACAACAATTGGGAGAATCCAACATCGAGTTTGGAATTACCCTGTGCAGAGCGATCAACCCCAATTCGATATGGATCGAAGAGTAATGATTCAAATCATAGATCAGGAGTGCGACGAAGAAGTTGAGGGTGGAATGTGCTTTATGGCAAAGTTAAGTCCAGCTGGGATGGTGACTCCAAAGGCTGTCCCGAAAAAGTCAAAGTCAGCGGTTCAAGGGAGAGCGGTTGTCGTGACTTCCCAAAATACGAGGAACCCGAACGAAGTTATCACGGGTTAGATAATCATAAACTCTTGCAAAGTCTATACCTTATTAGATACCAGTGTTACCCATTCTTTTATTTCACCTACTTGTGATCAACGTTTGAACTTGATCGCTGAGAAATTAAATTTTAACTTATTTATTGAAATTCCGTTGGGAGCAACCTAAGTCAGTAACCAAAATACGTAACTTTTTGGGCTTAGCTGGTTATTATCTGAGATTCGTGGAAGGATTTTCTCGAATCGCTACTCCATTAACTCAGCTGATTCGAAAAGATACAAAATTCGTATGGAATGAGGAATGCAAGAAGAGCTTCCAAGAGCTCAAGAGAAAACTCATTTCAGCTCCTGTTCTGACGATTCCATCTGGTTCGGATGGATTTGTCATCTACAGCGATACTTCAGGCAAAGGGTTAGGATGTGTTCTCATGCAACATGGAAAAGTCATAACCTATGCCTCATGGCAACTCAAAGAATATGAGAGAAATTATCTTACTCATGATCTAGAGTTGGCAGCAGTCGTTTTCGCGTTGAAGATCTGGAAACACTACCTGTATTGGGAGAAAGTGGAGATCTATACGGATTATAAGAGCCTTAAATATTTTTTACTTAGAACGAACTCAACATGCAACAACGACGTTGGTTGGAGCTATTGAAAGATTACGAAAAGCGAACGTGGTAGCTGACGCGTTGAGTAGAAGATCGTATGTGGGAACGAGTGCGATGCTGTCAACATAAAGGACCATTTTATATGACGTACAAATGATGGAGATAGAGTTAAAAACTTGAGGGACCCACGTGAAGATGGCAAGTATATGCGTATAACTAGTTTTAACTGATAGAGTTAAAACTGCTCAAGCTACAGACCCGGAGCTGATGAATATGAAGAAGAAGATGCAAGAATGTGCTATTCCAGAAGCAAGAATCGATGCAGAGGGAATACTTCGAGTCAAATCCAGACTTTGTGTTCTTAACGACTCTGATTTGAAGTATAGAATCATGATGGAAGCACACAACACACCATTTGCAATCCATCCTGGGAGTACCAAAATGTATTGTGATCTTCGACATACATTTTGGTGGAGCAATATGAAGAGAGGGATCGCGGAGTTTATCACGAGTTGTTTAACGTATAAATATGTCAGGGCGGAGCATCAAGTGCCAAAGGGTCAGCTTGCAGAAAGCTATGGGCACCGATTTACGATTTATTGGTCCGTTTGAGATCCTTGACCGAGTAGGAATTGTGGCCTATAGATTCGCCTTACCTCCAAGCATGTCTCGTGTTCATAATATTTTTCACATATCCATACTTCGTAAATATGTGAAAGACCCAAACCACATTATTGAGTTAGAACCAGACGAGATAGCCAAAGATTTATCATACGAGGAGGTACCTGTGAAGATCTTAGATAAGAAGGAACATGTCCTACGCTTAAAGATTATACCTCAAGTTAAAGTTTTGTGGAGGAACCATGATATCGAGAAAATGACCTAGGAGTTAGAATCGAAAATAAAAGCGAGGTATCCTCTCCTTTTCGACATACCAGGTTCGTACGTCAATTTCGAGGACGAAACTTCATAAGGAGAGAAGTTGTAAGACCCCAACTTTTTATGAATAAAGATTTAATTTCCTCTATATATTATTTTGAAATAGTAAGGTGTTGATTTGATAAATATGGTAAGTTATGGGTGGAGTGTGCAAATTTTATAAAGTAAGCAAGTGGTTATAAAATATTCGTTGTGTCGGAGAATATTCGTTTGGTCGAAGAATATTCTTTTTGTCGAAGAATATTCGTACGACGGCGCAGTTATTGGTGGACCCCACAACGGAATGAATGTCGGATATAGAAAGCGACATAAGTAAATTTTTATAAAAATAACGATAAAACTGTTGCCGTTAAACTGTTAAAATACCCGATTATAAAAATACAGTAATACGCGTTGTTGCACAGTAGCACACGGTATTGCACAGTATTTTGAATTATTGATTCTTACGTAAGAAGACACTTACTCAATTATTATTACATTAATTACTGTTCAATATTTTATATTATTGATTCAATAATTGCATAATATTTTATTGGTTCAATAATTGCTACGTTGATATTTTATACCAATAATTGCTACGTTGATATTTTATATTATTGATTCAATAATTGTCACTGCACAGTATTTCATATTTTTAAATCAATAATTCATTTTATTTGAATAATATTATTAGACAATATTATTGGCAGTGCCTAGAAAGTTCTGTCTAGGAAAGGGGTTAGTTAATCTAATTGCGCGCCAGTAAGGAGAAATCCTTATCGGAATGCCCCCTGTTTCTTGGGAACGACCTGGTTGTCATTATTGTGGTTCTTTAATATTATTTGTGAATAATAATTATTGAAAAAAATAATAAGTAAATATTTATTCAATGTGGATTTAAACGGAGGAATTTTTAGTAAAAGTGACAATTATTGAGAATAGATATTTTATCTGATAAAATAATTCATTCAAATATATTATTATAATATTACGTTATATGTTTATAATGTGATAATATAATAATATAATAGTGATGATATTTTTTTACAACAAATTCACGATATATGAATAAAATGAGGAGAAAGAGAGCAAATTGGGTCCGAATTGATTTTATTACAAAAAATGCTAAAAATATGTTTTGGGAGTTGGTGGGCCCCACTTGTTGTTGTAAAATGCTGATTGTTGATTTTTAAAAGTTGGTATACGGAGGTCTTTATCAGTATATATTTTGTCAGAGTGGGGGTATGAAAAAATCATCCGTATATAAATTTGGGTCATTTTTTCGTTCGGAATTTGGAAAAACTTTCTTCTACAAAGTTGTAGAGAATTAAATTTTATATGAAATGGACATAAGGTTCATATTTTTCTGATAAAAGGACTATTTATTATGAATTATTGAAGTTTCTGAATATTGTTTTAATTTAAAATATTTTGGTGGAGATTTTCTAGAATGGGTGGGCCCCACTCTTGTCCTTGTTGGTGTGCTACACATTTTCAAAAGTGGAGGCTTGAAACATTCATCCGTGGGTATACAAAGTCAATATTGGTGTTCTGGTATTTTTCTATAAATAGGGTGCTTAGTTAGAAATGAAAATCACACCAGAATCAGAAAATTTTCTCTCTATAATATCGAGCGTATTTCTTGTGAGCATAAGGATAGTTTGAGTGTGAATTACGGTGCAAGATTTTTTTCAATAAAATATCCGATATTTCTATCAGATCTAGTATTTTACTAAGGTAAATGATATTATTTTTCTCGTAAACGATGTTATTTCTTTTCAATATTCATAAAGAATATTATTTTCTTTCATATTCCATATTATGAAAGTGATAATATTTCATTTCATATTCTTAAATTTGAACTTACTATGGTAAGTATTGCTACTATAATTCCTGAAATGATCAGAAATTTTTTGAGTTTTACGCTTCATCTAATATTATTTCTCTGGAATATTGGTCTGAACTTTTTATGAAAATTTTCATCTTTTCATGACGAGTTACTGTGACGCCCCCAAAATAGGTTCAATATTCAACCCATTTTGAGTCGCCAAATACACTCAACAAAATTCAAATACAATCTTTCATATCACACGGTCGTGCAAAATACGACCACACAACTGTGAGTGTCAATACAGACATGTAGAAAATATTAACATTCAAACTAAGTCCTCATTACATTTATTATCACACTATTTTAAATTTAAAAAAATAGTGAGGACTTCTACAGCTCTAACTCGGACCATCACTCCATTCCCCGACTAGTATCCGCGATATTCTCATTTTCTGAAGAGAACAATGGAAGAAAAGGGTGAGCTCAACTAGCCTAGTAAAGAATATTATGACAAAGATAATAAAAAATAAATTATCGTTAGCCTTCAATAAATCAGATAAAATATTATGGACAACAAGTTTTAGATTAATATTCGCAGCGAAAATAACAATTCATTAGAAGAGTTAAGTAGAGAATGATGTCTACTATCTTCTTTGATTTAAAAATCCATCATCAATATTTTATCCCTGTAACATTAATCAATATACATCTCGAATCAAATATCCATCTTTGCACTACGGGCCAAAGATATTCATTTGTATCATCAGTTGGTCATGTTCATCTCAACACCTGTCCATCTTTGCACTACGGGCCAAATATATTCATCAAGTAATCATTCATCTTTGCACTACAAGCCAAAGATATTCATCACGTAATTATTCATCTTTGCACTATAGGCTAAAGATATTCAGTTATATCACCATTTAGAACTAAGAATGATGAAAAATAATACGAATAACGGATCAAGTGAGATAAAGGACAAATATTAGAGAATTTAAACAGAGTTCAAGAATGAAGATCAAAACCTGGATCCAATCAAAGATGATTTGGAAAGATTTTTTTTTTATCGTGAATAATACCCCGTGGATATTACTTGTGAATAGTAACTCGTGAATAGTACCTCGACATGAAAAGATAAAAATTTTACAAGAAAGTTCAGACCAATATTCCAGTGTAATAATATTAGATGAAGCGCAAAACTCAAGAAATTTCTAATCATTTCAGGAATTATAGAAGCAATAATTACCGTAGTAAATTTAGAGTTAGAAATCTGAAATGAAATAATATACGAAACTGCAATTGGATTTTCACCCATCTGGCGGTAATCCGCTCAGATAGATTATTTTCACAATTTAATAACAACTGAATACGAAGGGTTATTCACCAGGCATACGGTAGTCCGCGTAGACAGGTTATTCCCATAGAATAATAAAGAATGGAATAACAGCAGGATTTCACCATGCATGCGGTAGTCCGCGTAGATAGGTTATTCCAACAGAATAATAAAGAATGGAATAACAACCCTTACGAATATTGAAAGAAAATAACTCTCTTCATGAATACGAAAGAAATAATACCCCTTACCTTAAAATTTAGATACTGCACTAGTGTAATAGCAGAATACTCTTCTTCTTTCTCTCTTATTCTCTCTATATTTCCTCTCTCTATAACTTTAGTGAATTGGTGAGAAGTAATGAAGAAATGAGTTTCTATTTATAGGCTCGGCAGGGTAAGGGTAAAATAGTCTTTTCGTCATAATTTATGACATCATCGCTTACTTCATCGATTTATGACATCATTGCTTACCTCATCGCTCCGATGACTATTATTGCTTACCTCATCGCTCCAATGACATCATTGTTTGCATCATAAGAGTTCAAATTCAATTTGCACTCTTCCACCTCGTTTAACTTTTATACCATGAATTTACTATAATAATGTTACCATTCAAATTATAAAAATCATACCATTATATAATCACATCATACTACTATAATGTAATATTATAATAATATATTTGAATGAATTATTTTATCGAACAAGATAAAATATCAACTTTGAACAAATGTCACATGTTAAAAATTCCTCCGTTTAAATTCACATTGAATAAAAATTTTCTTATCATATATATCAAAAATTAATTATTCACAAATAATATTACAGAACTACAATATTGACAACCAGGTCGTTCCCAGGAAAGAGGGGGCCTTCCGATAAGGATTTCTCTTTACTGGCGCGTAATTAATCAACCCATTTCCTAGACAGAACTTCCTTAGACATTGTCAATAATGCTATCTAATAATATTATTCAAATAATATGAATTATTGATTTGATAATTTGAAATAATGTTCAATGACCATTATTAAATCAATAATATAAAATAGCAAAGTAGCACTTATTGATATAAAATATAAACGTAGCAAATATTGAACCAATAAAATATTATGCAATTATTGAATCAATAATATAAAATATTGAACAGTAATTATTGTAACAATAATTGAGTAAGTGCCTTCCTACGTATGAATCAATAATTCGATATACTGTGCAATACCGTGTGCTACTGTGTAACACCGCGTATTACTGTATTTTAACCATCGGTTATTTTAACAGTACTAACGGTAACAGTTTTGTCGTTATTTTTATAAAAAGGTTACTTCTGTCGCTTTCTATATCCGACATTCATTCCGTTGTGGGGTCCACCAATGACTGCGCCGTCGTACGAATATTCTCCGACAAAAAGAATATGCCTCGACCAAACGAATATTCTCCGACACAACGAATATTTTATAACCATTTGCTTACTTTGTAAACTTTGCACATTTCACCCATAACTTATCACATTTATCAAATCAACACCTTACTATTTCAAAATAATATATAAAGAAAATTAAATCTTATTCATAAAATTTGGGGTCTTACAGTTTGCATACATGAAAATCTTATGTCCTCTTTTTGTGGAGATACACTCGGTTAGTATTTACTGATCATAGATCATGATATTCTCCTAATTTTTCTCAACTGGTTCAATCTAAATAATTTAAAGGATATTCATTAAATGAAAATAAAGTGTATTTGTTGATGCGTGATTGGGTTGCAACGACTATAATATTTCTTGCTTATAAATGGGTCAGCCCTAACTCAGTTACACTCACGAATTATTCCATACACTAAACCAAAAGCAGAAAACTATTCTATCATCTTGGTGTAGTTGTAACAAACGAGATTTTTATATTTTAATTTTAAATATTTATTGAATTAAATAAATATTTTAGCTGATTTATTTATTGAGATTGAATAAATAATTGAAGTGATTATGAAATAATGTAATTAAGTGTTATATATTAATTAAATTGATGTGTAATGTTAAATTGATGTTTATATAATTTTGTGGTTGAAGTTTTAATTTAATTGGGATAATTAAATTAAATGAATTATTATATGGTAATTCGGTAGTAATGATTTAATGAATAATTATAGTGATGTCTAATTAAATTTAATAAATAAATTAGAGATTTACTAATTTGTTACATGAATTATGATTAATAAATAAATTATAATTGTGTGGTAATTTTATTATGTGCCAATTTTATTTAATGAGTTGATATTAACTTTAATTTGATTGAATTGGAATATTGGAATTTAATTGAATAAAGTGTGACATTTAAACTATGTAGTAAAGGAGTTATTAAAATAAATTAAAAGAGTTTTAATCTAATTTTACCAAACAAGCTTTAAGACTTTAAATTTTTTTATTTTAAGTTAGTTTTTGCCAAACAAGCCATAGTGGCTTTTGATTTTTAAAAATAAGTAACTGATATCTTTAATAAGGGATTAAGTATTTGTCAGTTATTATATTATTATATGTATTATATCTATATCAGTTTTATATTACGTAGAGTTAGAAAAGAACAGAGTTAGTAAGAGCAGAGAGAGAAAAGAGAGAAGGAAGAAAAGAAGAACGAAAAGTTCTCTATGAAAACAAGAGGAATTTATCATCATCTTCTTCTAAAGCTAACAAGAAATCAAAGGTAGTAATCTAACTTTAAGATTTATAGTTTTCACTGTTCTTCATAAAAAGATATTTTCACTTCTCTGTAATTTGATTTTCATGATGTTTTGTGTAAATATGATTTATATGTGTTAATATGTATATACAAAATGTTATATATGAGTTATATGAGAGTTTAAGTTGTTTAATTCATGTAAATATGATGAACATGAAGAAATTATGTTCATAGCAATTTATAGTGAAGTATTTTGAAAAATGATTTATTTAATATAAAAATTTATGTCTAATTCATGCTATTATATGTAAATTGATTATAGATTGTGATAATATGTTAAGAAACGAAAATAATATGATTTAAACAAAGTGATTTGGTTTAAAAACAAAGTCACAGTGTTTATTTTTGTCAAGAACACTTAACATTGGATTTTCTTCAAAAACATTGAGTTAAAAGGTTTTAAATTAGTTTATATGTAAGACTCCAAATTTTATGAATAAGATTTAATTTTATTTATATATTATTTTGAAATAGTAAGGTGTTGATTTGATAAATATGATAAGTTATGGGAGAAATGTGCAAAGTTTACAAAGTAAGCAAGTGGTTATAAAATATTCGTTGTGTCGGGGAATATTCGTTTGGTCGAGGAATATTCTTTTTGTCGGAGAATATTCGTACGACGGCGCAGCCATTGGTGGACCCCACAACGGAATGAATATCGGATATAGAAAGCGACAGAAATAACCTTTTTATAAAAATAATGGCAAAATTGTTACCGTTAGTAATGTTGAAATACTCGGTGGTTAAAATACAGTAATACGTGGTGTTGCACAGTAGCACACGGTATTGCACAGTATTTCGAATTATTGATTCTTACGTAGAAAGACACTTACTCAATTATTGTTACAGTAATTACTGTTCAATATTTTTATATTATTGATTCAATAATTGCATAATATTTTACTGGTTCAATATTTGCTACATTGATATTTTATATCAATAAGTGCCACTTTGCTATTTTATATTATTGATTCAATAATTGTCATTGCACATTATTTCAAATTATCAAATTAATAATTCATATTATTTGAATAATATTATTAGATAACATTATTTGCAATGTCTAAGGAAGTTCTGTCTAGGAAAGGGGTTGATTAATTGTGCGCCAGTAAGGAGAAATCCTTATCGGAAGGCCCCCGCTTTCCTGGGAACGACCTGGTTGTCAATATTGTAGTTCTGTAATATTATTTGTGAATAAATAATTTTTGATATATATAATAAGAAAATATTTATTTAATGTGGATTTAAACGGAGGAATTTTAACATGTGACATTTGTTGAAAGTTGGTATTTTATCTTGTCCGATAAAATAATTCATTCAAATATATTATTATAATATTACATTATAGTAGTATGATGTAATTATATAATAGTATGATTTTTATAATTTGAATGGAAACATTATTATAATAAATTCATAGTATAAAAGTTAAACGAGGTGGAAGAGTGCAAATTGAATTTGAACTCTTATGATGCAAACAATGATGTCATCGGAGCAATGAGGTAAGCAAGGATGTCATCGGATCGATGATGTCATAAATTATGGCGAAAAAACTATTTTACCCTTACTCTGCCGAGCCTATAAATAGAAGCTCATTTATTCATTATTTCTCACCAATTCACTAAAGCTATAGAGAGAGAAAGTATAGAGAGAATAAGAGAGAAAGAAGAAGAGTATTATGCTATTACACTAGTGCAGTCTCCAAATTTTTAAGGTAAGGGGTATTATTTCTTTTGTATTCATGAAGAGAGTTATTTTCTTTCAATACTCGTAAGGGTTGTTATTCCATTCTTTATTATTCTGTTGGAATAACCTGTCTACGCGGACTACCGCATGCATGGTGAAATCCTGTTGTTATTCTATTCTTTATTATTATGTGGAAATAACCTGTCTACGCGGACTACCGCATGCCTGGTGAATAACCCTTCGTATTTAGCTGTTATTAAATTATGGAAATAATCTGTTTGAGCGGACTACCGCCAGATGGGTGAAAATCCAATTGCAGTTTCGTATATTGTTTTGTTTCAGATTCCTAACTCTAAACTTACTACGGTAAGTATTGCTTCTATAATTCCTGAAATGATCAGATATTACTTTAGTTTTGCGATTCATCTAATATTATTTCACTAAAATATTGGTCTGAACTTTCTTGAAATTTTTTTATCTTTTCATGTCGAGTTACTATTCACGAGTTACTATTCACAAGATACTATTCACGGTAAAAAAAATATTTTTTTTTCTTCTTCCAAATCATCTTTGATTGGATCCAGGTTTTGATCTTCATTCTTGAACTCTGGATAAATTCTCTAATATTTATCCTTTATCTCACTGGATCCGTTATTCGTATTATTTTTCATCATCCTCAGTTCTAAATGGTGATATAACTGAATATCTTTGGCCTGTAGTGCAAAGATAAATAATTACGTGATGAATATCTTTGGCCTGTAGTGCAAAGATGAATGATTACCTGATGAATATCTTTGGCCCGTAGTGCAATGATGGACAGGTGTTGAGATGAACATGACCAACTGATGATACAAATGAATATCTTTGGCCCGTAGTGCAAAGATGGATATTTGATTCGAGATGTATATTGATTGATATTACAGGGATAAAATATTGATGATGGACTTTTAAATCAAAGAAGATAGTAGACATCATTCTCTACCTAACTCTTCTAATGAATTGTTATTTCCGCTGCGAATATTGATCTAAAACTTGTTGTCTATAATATTTTATCTAATTTATTGAAGGCTAACGATAATTTGTTTTTCATTATCTTAGTTATAATATTCTTTACCGAGCTTGAGCTCACCCTTTTCCTCCATCGTTCTCTTCAGAAAATGAGAATATCGCGGGTACTAGTCGGGGAATGGAGTGATGGTCCGAGTTAGAGCTGTAGAAGTCCTCACTATTTTTTTATTTAAAATAGTGTGATAATAAATATAATGAGGACTTAGTTTGAATGTTAATATTTTCTACATGTCTGTATTGACACTCACAGTTGTGTGGTCGTATTTTGCACGATGTGTGATATAAAAGATTGTAGTTGAATTTTATTGAGTGTATTTGGCGACTCAAAATGGGTTGAGTATTGAACCTATTTTGGGGGCGTCACATTATATGTGTAAAATCATGCTAGAAGCATTAATTTATGTTTCTGTAAAGTTTTATATAAATTATGTGAGTTAAAATTTAAGTTTGAGCAGAGTTAATAAGACAAATTGGCTTTTCCTATGATTTTCGCGAAGCTGTCTGCGTCCCACTGTTTCATGGCGCCACAGAGCCTGTTCTGTGAGTAAACAGAGCGCTGCAGCGCCACAGCAACATCTGATAACGTGTGCCGGCGCCGCAGCTCAAGTTATGTGTGTTAACTACTGCGCTGCAGCGCCGAGACCGGTCTGCAGAGCCCTAATGATGTGGCACGGCGCCGCAGCGCCGGCTGCAGTTCATTATGTGGCGCTGCAACGCCACTTGTGTAGTTTAGCTAGAGATTTCTATTTAATTGTACAATTCTTTGAGAATGTTAATTTAATGATTATAAAAGCATGTACATGAAGTTATGTGTGATTGGACAGTATGTAATCATATTTTTAATATGAGATTGATGATTTTAAATTATAATTTGATTGATTATTAATAAGTTTAAGTTTAATATGGAAGTATGGTTTGATCATGTTAGGAACTAACTAATGATTAAACCTAATAACTAAGAGTTGTAAGTTAACTTAGATTGGTTAACTAGTGATGTGACTTAACTATATGGTAACTAATTTGTGTTATTATTGTTAATAACGTGTACGTAGGATAATTATGAAATGAGTTATTATTTGCTAGCTTACACACGAGGCAAGTTTTCTTACCCTAACTCGATTATGATTACGCAAGTTGTTCTATCCTTTCTTGTTTACATTTATGCAAGTTCCTAATCCTGACTTATTATCAAATACGCAAGTTCTTTAAATTCCATATTGGACAAGTATGATGGGAATTGCATATTCAGATTTGATATTAAAGGTAAATATAAATGCTTAAGTGTACAGTCCTTAAGAGAATCATTGTACAAGGACTTAGATGATAGATCAAAACTTTTAGGTTGATCTGAGCTTTAATGTTTATCATTTATGTAAATAAATGTATAGAAGAAAAGATCAAACTTGTTAGGTTGATCTATTTCAGCTGTAAAAGTTAAAGGCTTGACAGAATCGTAGTCTATCAAAGGTAGCATGCAGATGACAAGGCAGAATCGTGGAGCTTGAACAATGACATCCAGAATCGTAGTCTGTCAAGAGATTTGAGTCCGCAGAAGACAAGGTAGAATCGTGGAGCTTGAACGAAGATATCAAGAATCGTAGTCTGCCAAGAGATTCGAAGTCTGCAGAAGAAAAGGCAGAATCGTGGATCTTGAATGAAGATATCAAGAATCGTAGTCTGCCAAGAGATTTGAGTCTGCAGAAGAAAAGTCAGAATCGTGAAGCTTAAAATGAAGATGTCCAGAATAGTAGTCTGCCAAAGAATCAAGTCTGCAGAGGCCAAGGCAAGATCCGTTGAGCTCAAGTGAAAGCATCAAAGAATCGTAGTCTATTTTGGAAGCCACACTGAGAATCATAAAGTTGAAAAGCATCTGACGAGCCAAGTTTAGAATCGCAGAGTGCTATCAGAAGTGTGGAGTCTGCAAGACAAGCAAGCAAGGAATCGTAGTCTACCAAGAGCTTAAGAGAAATTGTAGTGTTCTATACGATCAAGTCTGAATCAAGCTGTGCAAAGCCAACACACAACGATTATGTCACAATGATCATAATCGTAGTGTTCCTCTAGTCAGCATCAAAGATTGTAGTTCTGATGAAGGGAGGAAGAGCAACAAATGAAGAAAGGATTATGTCCGTTGACAAAGTGATAGTCCCAATACTTCCATATTCATCATTAGTTCAAATCGAAGAAGAGTATTGAAGAAGCTAAGGAAAGGACTAAAGCTGCCTGCAGAAATCACCTTTTCAGGTGTTAGGTGAAAGATACAGTTTGATGTGTCAGTGGGCCAGGCGGCAGAACAGCAGAAAAGCAGGACGTCAACATCACTGCACAGAAAACGTCTAGAGCATTAAATGAAGCAACAGGAGCATTCAAATGGCTAATTTTGAATGGCTCTTTTATAAGGAAATCAGACAAGGATTCAGACTAAGCAAGCAAGATACAATAAGAAAGATTATCAAGAGAAAAGCTCAAGAACACTCAACGATCAACACTACGATCCTGAAAGAGGAAAGCTTGCTTCGCTACTCAGTCTTTAGGAGACAAATGCTGAACTGCAACTGAGTAGCACACCTCAAACAACTACTGCAAATCCCAGTGAGGTACCAAGTCAGAGGACTTGAAGAGTTCAAAAGTGAGCTAGGAGCAGATCCAAGTCAGAGGACTTGAAGAGTTCAAAAGTGAACTAAGTGAAGTTCTAGGGCTGCTGGCCTTGAAGGGATCTAAGTGATCTAGTTGTAAGAGATATTCTTAGTGGATTTCCTACTCGTGGAGTAGAAGAGTGGATTAGGAGCCTTGTGTGCTCTGAACCACTTAAATCCTTCTGTCTCATTGTCTCTCATTAACTGCTATATCTATTATAACTGCTTATCAAACAATAACTGCAATATCTTGAAGGGGAACAAAACATATATTCCGCTGCTGTCAGTATAATCAATACTAACAAAGTATTTAAACAAAGAATTTTTTAAATATCTATTCAACCCCCCTTCTAGATAACTAACGTGCCTTTGGGAACTAACAATTGGTATTAGAGCAAGTTCTCACATCTAAGCATACAAGCTTGAGTAGATCCAATGGCATAACTGATAAGCGAGACCAAGACAGGTGGAGGAAGCAAACCACCTATGTGCAACAAAGACAAATTTGCCAACTGGAAAGTTCAGATGTAGGCTTACATGGATTCAATAGATGATGATCTATTTGAAATTGTTCTGAATGGGCCCTATGTTCCGAAAAGGCTTTCACCAACTTCAGAAGATCCAAATAACATGGTGGTCAAGGTCAAATCTGAATGGACTAAAAATGAGAAGAAAGATGTTCAGCTTGATAAAAAGGCTAAGATCATCTTGTTCCAGTCTTTTGAAGACAGTCTGTTCGAGAATGTGGTTAACTGCAAAACTACAAAGGAAGTCTGGGAAGCATTGCTCATCATACATGAAGGAACTGAAGAAGTCAGAGAAAACAAGCAATCTCTACTGACTCAATAGTATGAGATGTTTGCTCATATTTCAGGAGAAAATGTCACTTCCACTTATGAAAGATTCACTACACTGCTCAACTCTCTCAGAGCCTATGGAAAGACCTATCCAAACAAAGATCTAGTCATCAAGTTCATGAGGTCTTTACCAAGCAAATGGGATGCCAAGACCATTGCAATCAGAGAGTCAAAGAATCTGCATGAAATGACAGTTCAACAGTTCTACGGAACCTTCTTACATACGAGCTAGAACTGTCCCAACGAGCAGAAACTTTATCATAAGGAAGAAGGAAGGATAAAGGAGTTTCTCTCAAAGCGAAGGAAGAGATCTCCAGAGCACAGGTGGAAGATGATTCTGAATCTTATGAAGAGCATGACATTGATGATGATGAAGCTGCAATGCTTGCCAGAAGATTCAAAAGACTCAGGCTCAAAGGCAGGAGCAACAAACCTAAAAGGTTCAACAACAGAAGCAGTCAGGAGCAGATCAATGACCTATGCTACAACTGCAAGAAGCCTAGGCATTTCATTGCCAACTGCAATAAGCCTATCAGAGAAGAGCTGAAAAGAAAGTCAAATCCAAATAAGGAGCTCAAAGGCTATAAAAAGAATAAGAAGAAAGGGCTTGTAGCTGGAAGTTCGTGGAGAGATTCAGACAATGATACTAATACTGAGTCTGAAGATGATTAAGCACCTCAAAAAGCCAATATATGTCTGATGGCCAAAGATACACTAAGCAGGAAAGATGCTGAAGCAGTCATAGACAAGGTATTTGACTTTAACTCTCCTGATATAGACATTAATGATTTAAGAACTGGCATTCGTGATATGTCAACTGATCTATATCAAAATATGAGGTGGCTAAGAGTTCTATCTAAAGATTATACTGATCTTCAAGAAGAGAAAGAGAAAGTTCAGAAAGAGCTGGAAGCAACTCTACTAAGTTCTGACTCTCTCTCTAAGCTTGAAGCTGAAAATAAAATCTTAAGAGAGATCAATGAACTGAACATACAAAGAGAGTCAAATCTAACCTCTAAGATTGAGGAGTTAGAAAAGACCATCTCTACATGGAATAGATCTTCTTCATCCATGGACTTCCTGATATCCAATCAGAGAAGTGTATCTGATAGAACGGCTTAGGGTTTGGGGAATCTACCTCAGAACCAAGTGTGAAAAAGACAAAGGAAATTAACGTAAGTAGTGCTTCTAAGTTAAGTAGAAGTATTACATTTGTAAAGTCCACACAGAAGGATGAATCAGTGCGACCTTGCTCTTTTGGACCAAGACGTGTTACTAAACACTATGGATCTTATGCTGGCCTAGGGTTTGGAAAGGTGAAGAGTAACTCAGTCACCACTGCCCAACCTTGACGAATCATAGAGTCAAGTAAAATTGACTTCACGGATCAACTTGGAAGGAATCGTGGTGTTGAGGTTCACTCAGCACAGAAAGTGAACTCCAGGGCTGTATGGAAAAAGAAGATGCAATATAAGGGTAAAGCCAACAGATACCCACACAAGTCAAATTGGAGAAAGCATCCACACACACACACAAACACAAAATATTTTGGATGTTTTGCATGTGGAAGACTTGGTCATAAAACTGCATCATGCTTTCATAATACTATGCATGGGAGACCCAAAGTCAAGCAGATTTGGGTTCCTAAGGGTACTAACATTGCAGGACCCATGCTAATCTGGGTACCAACATGAAAGCTGAATATGTTTGCAGGAAATGAGCACCACGACTACAACATGGTATATGGACAGTGGTTGCTCAAGACATATGACCAGAAACAAATCCTTCCTGTCAAATTACACAGAGAAGAAGGGACCAACAGTTATCTTTGGAGATAACAGCTCTGGCAAGACAAGAGGTTATGGATCAGTTGGAAATGGTGCAGTGTCCTTCAGCAAAGTGGCTTATGTTGATGGTCTAAAGCACAATCTTCTAAGCATCAGCCAACTCTGCGATAAAGGCCATGAAGTCACATTTCTCAACAATCAATGTCAAGTCAGAGATCTGGAGACATCCTCTATCAAGCTGACAGGAACAAGAGAAGGAAATGTATACATTGTCAATCTTGCTCAGCTCAGTTCTGATAAGACAATATGCTTCCTTGCTAAAGCCACTGAAGAAATAAGTTGGCTTTAGCATAGAAGATTATCTCATCTCAACTTCAAGAGTATGTCTAAACTGGCCTCCAAAGATCTGGTAGCAGGATTACCCAAGTTCAGCTTTATCAAGGAAAGACCATGCAATGCATGCCAGCTTGGAAAGCAAACAAGGAACTCATTCAAAGGCAAAGCAGTCAACTCAATTGACAGGCCTTTACAATTACTTCATATGGATCTCTTTGGGCCAATTCAAACTATAAGCCTAGGAAGAAAGAGATACTCACGGGTCGTAGTGGATGACTACACCAGATACACATGGGTGTTCTTTCTTAACTCAAAAGATGAGACAAGCTCCCAACTGATAAAGATGTTCAAGCTGGTGATGAATGAAAAAGGAGAGACTATCAAGGCAATAAGGAGTGATCATGGCAGAGAATTTGATTTCTCAGAAATGGATCAGTTCTGTGCAGACAATGGCATCAGTCACAACTTCTCAGCACCACGAACTCCTCAACAAAATAGAGTGGCTAAAAGGAAAAATAGAACAATTATAGAAGCCAAGAGAACTCTATTAGCAGTAGCTCATCTGCCTGAATACTTTTGGACAGAAGCCATCAACACTGCATGCTATACACAGAACAGATCTCTTGTACACTCTACAGCTGAAAAAGACACCCTACGAGCTATGGAAAGGAAGAAAGCCAAATGTCAGTTACTTCCATGTGTTCGACTGTTCATGCTACATTCTCAACAATGGCAAGAAATATCTGACTAAGTTCCAACCTAAGTCAGATGAAGGAATCTTCCTTGGTTATGCCACAGACAGCAAAGCCTATAGAGTGTTCAACAAGAAGACATTAAGTGTTGAAGTCTTAATCCATATCATCTTTGATGAAATAGACTCGGACAAGTCTGCACCACAAGACACTATGATTGATGATACTGACACTACGAATGAAGCGGTCGAGCCTAGCACTACGACTGCAGTTCCTGAACAAAGAATCGTAGTGTCCGAAGAAGAAATCATAGAGAGAGCTGAGCCAGACGACGATTCTGAACAACAAGAACCAGAAGTCAATCTTGAGGTGTTCAGACAAGAAGGCACCAGAACAGATTTTCCAACAGGGAACAGGTGGGCAAGAGATCACACTCAGATCTAATTATTGGTGATCCAACTGCCAGAATCAGAACAAGATCTGCAACTCAGAATGAATGCTTCTATTTGAGTTTTCTATCTCAAATAGAACCCAAGAAGATTGAAGATGCTATGCTAGATGCAAGCTGGACTGAAGCCATGCAAGAGGAACTAAATCAATTTTAAAGAAGCAAAGTCTGGAGATTAGTTCAAAGACCAAAGAATCACCCAGTCATCGGCACCAAATGGGTCTTCTGGAACAAGATGGATGAAGATGGGGTGATCACTAGAAATAAAGCAAGACTGGTGGCCAATGGTTATTCTCAAGAAGAAGGCATAGACTACGATGAGACCTTCGCACCAGTTTCCAGACTTGAAGCAATCAAAATATTTCTTGTATTTGCTGCTCACATGAAGTTTAAAGTATTCCAGATGAATGTCAATAGTGCATTCCTAAATGGTGAACTTCAAGAAGAAGTCTACGTGGAGAAACCCCCAGGTTTTGTCCTCTGATTATGTCTATAGATTAGATAAAGCCTTATATGGACTTTAACAAGCACCTAGAGCATGGTATGAAATACTAACAAACTTTCTTATTAAAAAAGGATTCACCAGAGGTAGAGTAGACACTACACTATTTCTTAGGAAGCACAAAGATAAAGTCTTACTAGTTCAAATATATGTGGATGATATTATCTTTGGTTCTACTGATGAAAATCTGTGCAAGAGATTTGCCAAGCTTATGCAGAGCAAATTTGAAATGAGCATGATGGGTGAGCTGAACTTTTTCCTTGGACTACAAGTGAAGCAAACTAATGAAGGTATCTTCATAAGCCAAGCCAAGTACATCAAAGACTTACTTAAGAAATATGGCATGGAATCAGCCTCTCCCATGAAAACACCAATTGCTCCAGCAACTAAGCTTGACAAAGATGAGAAAGGTAAAGGTATTGATATTACTCAATACAGGTATGATAGGCTCCCTTCTCTACTTAACTACCAGTAGACTAGATATAATGTTTGCAACATATATATGTGCTAGATTTCAAGCCAATCCTAAGGAATCACACTTAATTGCTGTAAAAAGGATTTTTAGGTATCTTAAAGGTACACCCTACTTGGGTCTATGGTATCACAAGAAGTCCTCATTTGAACTGACAGGATATTCAGATGCTGACTTTGCAGGATGCAAAATAGACAGAAAAAGTACCAGTAGCACCTATCAATAGCTAGGAAATAAACTAGTGTCCTGGTTCAGCAAGAAGCAAAACTCAGTATCAACTTCAACATCAAAAGCTGAATACATTGCTACAGGCAGCTGTTGTGCTCAAATCCTATGAATGAAGAACCAGCTAGCAGACTATGGGTTTGATTTCAAATCTATACCCATACACTGTGATAACACAAGTGCCATAGCAATAACAAATAATCCTGTCATGCATTCTAGGACCAAGCATATAGAAATTAGATATCATTTTATTAGAGATCATATTCAAAATAGAACAATATCTTTGCAATATATCCCTACTGAAAATTAACTTGCTGATGTGTTTACAAAACCCTTAGATGAATCTAGATTTAATAAACTGATAAGTGAGTTAGGTATGTTAAATTTGCAACCATAAATTCTATGCTCTAGATGGTGCTAACCTTACAGATATAAAGGCTAAGTCAAAATCGTAGAGATGACAAAGAGAAACCATGATCGTGGAGTGAACCAGTCAAGACAGAAAGGCTCACTGTGATAGCAACAACAAGCCAAACAACCCTTTTGATAAGTGTCTCAAGGACAAACCTAATCCTTAGTGTCATACTAAGAGGTTGGCCCTTCCTGAGCAACCTTAATCCAGAAGGTTTGCCATTTCAGAAGGCATCACAGAAAACCTTAGAGTCAACGGTCAAGAAGTAAGAAAAGGATCGAACTCAATAATCGTGGAGTGGTTTTCGGCATTCGTAGTCTTCTCACAAGGGCACACTAGCTCAGGGGGAGCTAAGGGCAGAACAAAGATTTCCACATGGATTAAAATCGTGGAGCTCTGCAGAATCCGACACGTGTTCCACGGTGCAGAACATATGGAGGGAAGTTAAATTCATTTCGAACTGCTTTCTAACAGTTTACCTCTAAATTTCAAAAGACTATCTCTCTCTTACTTTTCTCTCTTTATCTCTCTCTCTCAAACGAAACCCTAAGTTTTAGAAAGCTAAGCCAAGTTCTTTCATTTCAGAAGAATCAATCCACATAAATGGCTACTTCCAGAATTATTTCGGGCTATCGGCTATGCTTTAATAAATTTGAAGATACTGGTCCAGAAATCCACAAAGTTTTTTCTCTGCTAAAGAAAGCTGGACTCGAAGATGCCCTAAACTCTGACACTCTGATCTTTACAAAATTGGTGAAAGAATTCTACACCAATGGAGTTATTGAAGGAGACTTCATCCTCACCAAAGTCAAGGGCGAGCAGATACGCTTCAATGTTGAAAACATAAACCTAGCCTTGGGTCTGAACAATGAAGGTCTTCCATCACTAAACCAAATTGATTTTCATGAAGGCCTAAAGAAGATGAAGCACATCAGAACTGAAGGAAAGAGTGGCTACAGAAAGAAAGAGTTTTCCCAAGAATATGAATTTCTTGCTGACATTGTTGGAAAATGCATATGCTGCAAAGGCTTGGGCCACGATACTGTGAATGAGAAGCAACTGAAGCTCATGATAGCTATCAGATACAAAGTTTAACTCAACTATAGAACTCTACTGATGGAGTGGTTTGGAAAATGGATGGAAAGTCCCAAGAAGACCAAGAGCACAGCAAAGATGCCCTATGGAAGGTTTATCATCATGATTCTTGAAGCTACACTAGGTAACAAGATTGAAGACAAGGAAGGTGTCTCCATTGCTCCCAACAAAAAGATGACCCAGCAACTGTTTCAGAACTGGAAGAAAAACCTGGCAGAAAATGTAAAGATGAAATCTGCAACTTCATCTGCTGTGAGGGAAGCCTGGGAGATAGAAGAAGAAGAAGTAAATCAAGAAAATGCTGAAGCTTTGGTCAGAAAGAGCAGAGGAAAGAAGAATATGAATGAAGATATGCCAGTGGCCGAGGAACACCAAGGCTCAACCACTGATGCACTTCAAGCTTGTCCTGGTGCTAAAATGGAGTTTAGAGGATCAATGTCTGACAGAGTTACTACTCTTGAGACAACTCAAGCACCAGAGGAGGCTCTGAAAGAGAAGGAGATGAAGAAGAAGAGGGAAGCAAGTAAAGGCAAAACTGAAGGTAGCTCTAAGCCTCAGAAGAAGAAGAAACACAGTCACAAAACAAGGAAGCTTACACTAACTACCATTGTGGAGTCTTCACCACTCGTAGAGTCTAGGCTGACCACTGAAGGAGATGATGCAACATCCTCTAAGCCTCAACAAATAATCAGGGCTAAAGTAGAAGAAGGTTCTGAAGATGTAATCAAGCCAAGAAGAAGAAGAATTTGGTTAAGAAATATATTCTTACCAATAAGGAAATTATAAGGGAAGAGGACAGAAGAAGGGCGATTGAGAAGACTGAACAGATCACTGAATCTCAAGCATCTATCCTAAACCAAGAAGAGGATCAGACCACGATCAATCAGGAGAAAACCAATGCTGAAAAAGAAATACCTAAGGATGTTGGTCCTCATGAAGAAGGTCTGGTAGAAGAAGAAATGGCTCAGTCTGAGGAAAAAGCGCAGGAAGCACTTGAGTTGAGTCAAAATGAAGCATTGAATAAAACTCTGGAGATTCACAATGAAAAGAGTGCTATAGCTGAGGGGGAGCTGTTAAGAGCAAAAGAACCAGAGAATGCAGAAGTTGAGGGGGAGCTACCAGTTATCAGAGAAAACGTAGTCTCCTCAGTCCATGAAGAAACTATAATATCTACTAATGCTCTGATGATGGACGTTGAAGATGATGTGTTGGAAAATAGAGTGGAAAATCAATTTCCAGTCACAGAGTTCCAAAATTCTGTGTCTGATGAACCAAACAATCAACTCATTCTCATAGAGCAACCCGATCCAATGATGATTGTGCACATCACACGAGTTGTCAAAGAAATGCTTGCAAACTCAATAAATGAAACACCAACCCTAGATGACACACTACGATTCGGGCATGCTGATCAATCCGAAGAAGAAATTGTAGAGTGTCAAGAGCAACTCAAAGAAACACAAAGACAAATATTTGAGCCAAACACTACAACAATCGAGCAAACATCAACCCCTCTAACCCAAGTAGACATCCCATCATCCTCCAACAATGAATATTTTGATATGACACTTGCTCTTGCAAGACTGTCAATGAGAGATGAACACACTACAACTGCTCCTCCTCCTCCAGAAACACAATAAATTCTAGATCAATTGGCTCTCATGCCAACAAAAGAGGAGCTGACTGCAACATTGAATCAAATAGGTTCAGAGTCTGAAAAGATTCGTGAAAAGCACTCACTTGCTCTCCACTTAAGATTTGATCACATCCTTGAATCTGTCAAAACTCTGCCAGGACATTTGGGGACTGAACTGACTAAAGCATTGAGAGAAATTTTTAAAGAAATGGCTGCAAGCCTCAAGGCAAGGGATGCTATTCATTTTGCTGAGACAAAGAAGCATAAAGAGGCTATGATACTAATGCAAAAGAATCAGCAATCTCAAAATGAACTGATGGCAGAACAGATTTCAGCACTACGTATCTCTCTGCAATAATTCTAAGAATGTAGTGTTGCTTAAATCAGCCAGAACAACGATGCAGTGAAACTACTTCAGCAACAGAGAAGAAACACTGAAGCTATAGTTACTGAACAGAGTATAGACATTTCTCAACAACGAACTTAAATGCATGAACTGGTGGACGGAGTCAGACGCCTATCTGAAGATATTCGAACCCTAGATGATGACATAAAGGGGGAAAATAATGAGCAAGGAGATAGACAAGGGGGCAAAGGCAGAAGTAGAAGCAGCAGAGGTGGAAGCAGCAGAGGTGGACAGAGGCAGACGCAGATTCAACCACCACCTCCGCAATAAGGAAGGCAGAGGCAAACTCATATTGGTCAATCATTGGGTGGCAACCCTAGGAGTCCAAATGTTCAAACTCCACGATCTGATCAATATCTGCAGCAGCCTCCAGTGGGAATACCTCTTCAAAGACATCAAGGTCAAGCTTCTGGCTCATAAGGCATGACTTCTGCACAGTCCAGATATGAGCTAGAAGACATTGAATGGAGAGATGAGCAAACCAGAAGAATGAGAGCTGCAGAGTCTTCGAGGAATAAGAGGTAAAGAAAATAGAAAAAATTCTAAGCTTAACTGTATATTGATGTTTCTATGCTTGATTGTAATATCTCTTCAAACATCAATAAATTCATGCTTATTCTCTAGAAATTTTAGCTGCTCACTGAAACACTAAGTCATATTTACTTTTTAGCATTATGCATTTAGAAAATGATGCTATGATCTAAATCTCCTTGATTATGTCAACATCAAATAGGGGGAGATTGTTAGGAATTGCATATTCAGATTTGATATTAAAAGTAAATATAAATGTTTAAGTGTACAGTCCTTAAGAGAATCATTGTACAAGGACTTAGATGATAGATCAAAACTGTTAGGTTGATCTGAGCTTTAATGTTTATCATTTATGTAAATAAATGTTAGGTTGATCTATTTGAGCTGTAAAAGTTAAAGCCTTAACAGAATCATAGTCTGTCAAAGGTAGCATGCAGATGATAAGGCAGAATCGTGGAGCTTGAACGATGACATCCAGAATCGTAGTCTGTCAAGAGATTTGAGTCTGCAGAAGACAAGGCAGAATCATGGAGCTTGAACGAAGATATCAAGAATCATAGTCTGCCAAGAGATTTGAATTCTATAGAAGACAAGGCAGAATCATGGAGCTTGAACGAAGATATCAAGAATCGTAGTCTGCCAAGAGATTCAAGTCTACAGAAGAAAAGGCAGAATTATGAAGCTTAAAATGAAGATTTCCAGAATAGTAGTCTGCCAAAGAATCAAGTCTGCAAAGGCAAAGGCAAGATTCGTTGAGCTCAAGTGAAAGCATCAAAGAATCGTAGTCTATTTTGGAAGCCACACTGAGAATCATAAAGTTGAAAAGCATCTGACGAGCCAAGGTTAGAATCGCAAAGTGCTATCAGAAGTGTGAAGTCTGCAAGATAAGCAAGCAAGGAATAGTAGTCTACTAAGAGCATAAGAGAAATCATAGTGTTCTCTACGATCAAGTCTGAATCAAGCTATGCAAAGCCAACACACAACGATTATGTCACAATGATTATAATCGTAGTGTTCCTCTAGTCAGCATCAAAGATTGTAGTTCTAATGAAGGGAGTAAGAGCAACAAATGAAGAAAGGCTTATGTCCGTTGACAAAGTGATAGTCCCAATACTTCCATATTCATCCTTAGTTCAAATCGAAGAAGCGTATTGAAGAAACTAAGGAAAGGACTAAAGCTGCCTGCAGAAAGCACCTTTTCAGGTGTTAGGTGAAAGATATAGTCTGATGTGTCAGTGGGCCAGGCGACAGAACAGCAGAAAAGCAGGACGTCAACATCACTGCACAGAAAACGTCTGGAGCATTAAATGAAGCAACAGGAGCATTCAAACGGCTAATTCTGAATGACTCTTTTATAAGGAAATCAGACAAGGATTCAGACTAAGCAAGTAAGATACAATAAGAAAGATTATCAAGAGAAAAGCTCAAGAACACTCAACGATCAACACTACGATCCTGAAAGAGGAAAGCTTGCTTCGCTACTCAGTCTTTAAGAGATAGATGCTGAACTGCAACTGAGTAGCACACCTCAAACAACTACTGCAAATCCAAGTGAGGTACCAAGTCAGAGGACTTGAAGAGTTCAAAAGTGAACTAGGAGCAGATCCAAGTCAGAGGATTTGAAGAGTTCAAAAGTGAACTAAGAGCAAATCCAAGTCAGAGGACTTGAAGAGTTCAAAAGTGAACTAAGTGAAGTTCCAGGGTTGCTGGCCTTGAAGGGATCTAAGTGATCCAATTGTAAGAGACATACTTAGTGGATTTCCTACTCGTGGAGTAGAAGAGTGGATTAGGAGCCTTGTGTGCTCTGAACCATTTAAAACCTTCTGTCTCATTGTCTCTCATTAACTGTTATAACTGCTATATCTGTTATAACTGCTTATCAAACCATAACTGCAATATCTTGAAGGGGAACAAAACATATATTCCGCTGCTGTTATTATAATCAATACTAACAAAGTATTTTTAACAAAGAATTTTTAAAATATCTATTCAACCCCCCTTCTTGATAACTAATGTGCCTTTGGGAACTAACAAAGTATCTTATTTATTTTCTTATTGAAAATGATGTAACCTTGACTTAATTGTTCAAACAAGGTTTTATTGTATCTTTCAAATGCTTTAAGTTTACTTCTAAAGCATGACTTTTAAGTATGCTGTCTATTGTTTGTGACTCATAATTATTCTATAACTCTTTTGTTATCGAACTCTTATGTTATTATAAGTTGATTCAACTACTCTTTAATTGATGATAGTTGAACTCTAAATTACCCATTGAGCTAATCCAAACCAAACTTTCTTTGGTGCGGACTCGTTAATTAAAGCTGAGATGAACAACCATATTATAGGGGATTACCATGCGGAAGCATTAAGCTGTTTGTGCACAATACATGGTACGAAGGGCTGATCTTCCTAAGTACGAGTTAGAAGGTCCATATAGTCTAACGACTGTTAAAGGTTTATGTAGAAATATTTATAACCTGGAACATAGTTCAAGGTCTTGTGACCCTCAGATGAATTCTAAATCTTGTATTCAATTATTGATTTTTGGTGAAAGAAAATGTCATTCAATTCAATTGAACTTATTCATTGACATGTTATCATTATTGATTGTTATTTCAAGTGAGCTTTTGTTTTCTCACTCTTGTATATATAACCATTGCAGCCAAAGTTGAGAAGGTTGACGAGCTGTCAACTAGTAAGGGCAAAGGCAAGATGAACAAGTAGCGAAGACTTATTCATATTTATTATGTGATTTTGTAATAAGACTTAATTTGTTTATGATGTTTTATTTTTGCACTTTATGATGATTGTTTAAGGTTACGTTTTATGACTATGTAATCCTTTTATAAGGAAGATTTTTGATTAAAGGTTGTAAGTTATTTTGTATTCCTCTATATATGGGAAGTTAGTTATGTTTTATTTAGATAGTGAACACCAAATCCTGTGGAAACGAAGTACTCGAATTTGGGGGTGTCACAGTAGTTAATTCAGCTATTGTGCAATTAAGTAATTTCTGATATGTTTCCAGCTTATTCCCGTGAGCTTTAAACTGGTGGTATTTCTTACTCTCTGATTATTGCATTCATAGTTGAGCCTTGCATTGTTAATTGATTAATTTCTTTGATCATAGACCTCTATACTTGTAATTCCATTTTTAAGTAGACTAAGTGTAGTCTAAAGGTATCTAGTCCAGTGTGGATTAGGGATTTTTACAAACAGGTTCAAGGAAATATAGGTTCTTCAGAGTGCATAGGTGCACAAAGAGCAAAAATGCTCAAGTGAATTTAAGTATTCAAGTCTTGAAAGAATTTGTTTTGTAAAAAAGTCAATTTTTAATTTAAAGAAATAAATAATGTGAGTCTCCAATACTAGTTGGTATTGGACGTGGAGTAGGCTACTATTATAGAGGGTAGTAGTTGAACCACGTAAAAATTATCGGTGTTCATTTGATTGTTTGTGTTTATTTTCTTTGCTCACAAGAAATTATTTAAATTGAATTAAAAATTAAAAATTGGATATTTTAATTGTCTTAAAAAATCTACAAACATTTAGTAATATAACATTTTCAATTCACCAAACTGTGTTCGTAAAAAACTTCAGTGTTAATTTAGTACCATGATTTTGTTAATCCAGTAAGCTGAATTCAGTATAAAGAAAAAGTTTAACATACAATAAAATTGGTCATAGTTTGTTCTCACACTTATTCAACCCCCCTTCTAAGTGTGCCTATCTGAATTTCATAGTTCTTGTAACGGGACGAATTTAATTAAACCGTGATTCTGGGGACAGAATCCTTTTAAAGGGGGAAAGATGTGACGAACGAGAATTTTATAATTTAATTTAAATATTTATTAAATTAAATAAATATTTTTGATGATTTATTTATTGAGTTATCAGTGTTTTAATCATTTAGTTAAATAATTATTTGATGGAATTATGGTATATTAATTTAATTATATGTGTTACATTGATTAAATTAATGTGTAGTAATTTTATAGTTCAAAGTATGTATTTAATTGTGTTTATTCGATTAAATAAATTATTTAATAAGCATAATGTCATTCTAATTAATTTAATAATTAATTGGGGATTTAAAGATTTTACATAATTAATAAATGAGAATTTTAATTATGTGATAATGTGGATTATGATATTTTATTTAATTGATTTAAATAAGATTATTTGATTATTTAAAAGTGTGACAAATAAACTATATGTTAAACACTTTAATTAAATTAAATAGAAATGAGATAATAAGGAGCCAACCAAACAGAGCCCTAAGGGGAGTTGGAGCAGTTAATCCATTATGGGATTAACTGACAACCACTAACACATCAGTTATATATTATATATGTACATATATTATATCAGACCTTATATATTTACTCTATATTTATATATCATATCAGTTTTATATTACGTAGCTTTCCATCAGAGAAAATTTAGAGAGAAAAGATTGAGAGAAAAGATTGAGGGAGAAGAATTTGAGAAGTCTTTATCATCATCTTTGAATCATATAAACAAAGTAGCAAGGGTAATCCCTCATCTTAAGTCTCTAATTCATGTTTTCATGTTTTCTCCATTAAAAGCATATTTAAGTTCTCTGTGAATGAAGAGTTTGATGATCTTTGTATATATGATGATATATATGTTAATAATATGTTTTCTATCACTTATATATGTTTTAAAACAATCAGTTTCATGTAATTATGCCTTAAGTGGATTTTCATGATTTATAAAGTATGAAAAGTATGAAGAATACAAATATGGCCTTATGTACAAACTTGCATGCTTCAATTGATTAGTTAACATGAAATTGACAGTGGATTATGATTATACATGTTTAAATAAACAAAACAAACTTTAAACGGATGGATTCGGAGTCATAACGAATCCATAACGTTGAAATTCATGTTTTTCTCTCGAAACTTTTCACATTACCAAAAACAGTGAATTTATGTGATTTGATTTGAGTAATTACGTGATCTAAAGTGTTAAAAGCATGTTAGAATCATTATTTGATATTCATATGAAGTTTATACATCATGGGAATCACTGTATTAATTTAATTTGGATTTATTTGGCCTTTTTTTGAAAATTTTCGCGAACTGTCATTGAATCGGCCAAGGCCACCCGCCCCAGCGGGCTCCAAAGCCGGCCCAGCGGGCCTCCTGCAGAAACCATGCCTGCCCCAGCGAGCCTAACCCCCGCCCCAGCGGGGGTGGTGCAAAGAAAAATAATTTTTTGACTCTTTGGTGTATTTTTAAGCCATAACATGATGAGTTAACCTAACCTAATGAACATGATAACATAATGAACATGTAATACAATACTATAACTTGTTGTTGACATGTAAAATATTATTTGAAGCTTCATGTTAACTAGTTATGTGCGAACTTGAATATTATTGTCGTAAAGTGTGATTTTTGACCATTTAAGAGTTACACTTACGTAGTATGCATGTTGTGATTCAAATGTATGTTATGTGGTTAGTCAACAAGATAAGGTTTTTGAACAAAGTTGCTAAGGTGAACTTAAGTGTAAAGTTCAATAGTTAAACATAGTAGTTATGAAAACTAATCGATATCGTATACATAATGTAATGTGTAGGACATTGAGGAATTGAATTGTAATTATAACTGTAGCTTGTGCACGAGGCAAGTTTTCTTATCTATACTCTTTAAATTGAGCAAGTGTTCTATCCCTAATTTACTATTGTTGAGCAAGTTTTCTAATCCTTATTTTTATGTTAAGCAAGTTTTCTAAACTTAATCAGTTATTGAACAAGCTTTCTATTCTTGAATTATTAATCATGATGCAAGTCCTTATTCTTGTTCATTCAATTTAAGTTCCATATGAGATATTATAAGTTCTTTAAAGTATTACTTCAGTTATACAATACTTATTCGATTGTATACTCTTGAGATCTATTATTTGATTTGAATATCATTTATTGTTGAACCTTGTAAAGTTAGCGAACCCTTATCGATTTGACTAGTCCATAGTTGATGAACATTCTAAATTCTAGAACTAATATTGAGCTTATCCAAACCAAACTTCCTTTGGTGCGGACTCTGATGTCAAACTGAGATGAACAACTCTGTTATAGGGGATTATTTACGCTTTAGCTTTGAGATATTGTACACAGTATGGTACTAAGGGCTGATCCCCCTAAGTACGAGTAGTAGAGTCCATATAGTCTTATGACTGTTAAAGGTCTAAAATAGAAATACTTGACAATCTGGGACATAGTTCAAGGTTTTATGACCCTCAGACATACTTTTTATTCTTGTTATTCATTCTTGATTCAAAAATTTAGCTTTCTATTATCCAGACTTCTTTGACTTATTCGCATGTTATTATATTGTTATATTTGTATACTTGTGGGCAATCGTGCTCACTCTTGCATAATAACATTGCAGTTAAGAACGAAAGGTCCGACGAGCCTTCTACTAGCAAAGGCAAGGGCAAAGTCAACAAGTGATGAAGATTTGTTGTTATTTGATAATATTTGTCTAAGACTTATGTTATGATGTTTAAGAATTATTTAATTGTTTACGTTTCCGCAATTGAGATTTAAGGTTAGTATGACCTGGGATTTAATTATGTATTTATTATTCAAATTGTGTAACCCCATAAGGGGAGATGATGGAAATGTTTTTATCTATTTCATGGTTTGCATTTATTATGAGTAGATAAATATATGATATTTGTACAGTGAACACCAAATCCCGTGAAAATTGAAGTACCCGGATTTGGGGGTGTCACAGTTCCACGTGGTGTGTTCCATGATGAAATCACAAGGAGTGACAGAGGAGCATATTAAGCTTAGAATTTTTCTATTCTCATTAGCAGATTTGGCTAAAGACTGGTTATAATATCTTCCTTCAGTATCAATACGATCATGGAATGAGATGCAAAGGTTATTCTTGGAAAGGTATTTTCCTGCATCAAGAGTTGCCAATATAAGAAAGAGATATGTGGAATCCGACAATTCATTGGAGAGACTCTCTATGAGTATTGGGAAAGGTTCAAGAAGTTGTGTTCCAGCTGTCCACCTCATAGAATTGACAATCATCACTTGATCCAGTACTTCTAAGAGAGGTTGCTACCAATGGATTGAAGCATGATTGATGCAGTGAGTGGAGGAGCACTGGTAAATAAAACACTTGAGGCAGCAAGGAAATTAATTACAAACACGGCAGCTAACTCACAACAGTATAGAAATAGAATGAATTATACACCTCAAAGGTTAAATAGGGTAAGCACAAGTAATATTAAGCAATAAATTTTTGATTTATCTGTTTTTGTTCAACAAATGGCTATAGGGAATATGCATGTTGCAAAGGTGTATGAAATTTGTTCAAAGTCAGGGCATACTACAGATGCTTGTCCAATATTGCAAGAGGATGAAATTGTGCAACAATTTAATATTGTGGGGACATTCTTAGGACAACATCAACATCAATATGATCATTGGGCGGACACTTACAATCCAGGATGGAGAGATCATCCCGACTTGAGCTATGAAGGTACTAGGCCACCAATGTAAACTATTTTTTTAAGTATGCAACAATATTTTCAGTAGATTCAACCTCAATACCAAACATATACCGAAGAAGTACTTACCAATTCTGGACCATCTTGAGGATATGTTCAAAGCTTTCATGAATCAAGAACAACAATTCTAGCAAGAGATAATGACATCTATTCACAATTCGGAGAACCAAGTAGGTCAACTAGCTACTACAGCTAGTAGATTGGATTCTCAAAGCTCAGGGAAGTTACTTTCTCAAACTATTATTACACCAAGAGAGAATCTTAGTGCAATTACTTTGAGAAACGATGCAGAGGTATTGCAGCAAGAAGAGATAATGCTTACTTCAAGAATAAGCGGAAGTGCTATGTGTGACAATGAAGTGAACATGGAATTTGATGAGGAGGAACAAGAGGTAGAGGAGAATGAACTAATAATTTTTGCTGATTTCTACAAAGAGGATATGGATGATGGTACATCTTCATCTGTGCAAACAGCAAAAATACGAAATGATAAACACCATGGAACCTTAACCATGGAATTTGATGATGCAAATGTCCAGTTTGGCATATATAAGGCTAAGAGGTATCTTGGTAATGTTGATTTTGTTTTGGTTATTAATGTTGTGGACTATTCAGTGCATGAATCTTTTGATCGAATACAAAATATACAAGGAGGATTTAAGGGCTGGAATGGAGCAGAATCATGATTTGAAGGATGCTCCTCATTTAAAGCTGAAATTGTTACTAGTCCACTTGAAGTACACGAGTCCAATTGCATAGAATGAGATGGATGATGTCAAGCCAATGACAATAAACAAGGGCAGCTTCTTGGGAGGTAACCCAAGAATTCAGATTTGATCTTTCTATCCTTCTCCTTTTAGATTATTAGTTGCATGTAGTTAGTAGTTATTTTCTTCTTTACATGACATTGGGGACAATGTAAGGTTTGAGTGTGGGGGGGTGGAATTAGTTTTTTTTTTATTTTTTAGGTAGGGGTATTTGATCCATTTTTGGTAAGAATTATGAAAAAATTGATGGCTTTGACAATTTATGCTAAATTTCAGAATCTGCGTGTGCTTAATTGGTTAATGAATAATGAGAATTAAGTCATGACCCATAGTAACTGATTTGAGTTGAATTTGTGTCGCATAAGTACTTGAACATAAGAAACATGCTTATTTGACTAAGTTATCTGTGGAGTTATCTATGTGCACTGATTTCATAATTTGGAACTGTTTAACTGATTGTGCTATTTGCAGGACCGTGTGAAAAAAATGAAATAAAGAAAAAAATCAAGTTGAGAAAATGTTGAAAGCAAGCAAAAGAGAAATCATGTGGTTTGTTGAGATGGAGCGTAAAACGCACTCACCCATAAACACGTTCAAATGAGTGAGATGGAGCATAAAATGCACTCACTTAAGAGAGAATGAAGAAGGTGAAATGGAGCATAAAATGAATTCACCTAAAAAATAAAGAGAATGTGAAAGGGTTCTAGTGAAAAAAATAATAACCAGGAAAAATATGTTTTGAGTCTTGAGTTAGTGTGCACAGTTTTTTGCTCCATGATAACTGAGTTGGGTGTGTGTATGGATCATAGGGAAGTTGCTTATGTGGATACTGTTTGATTCTGAGTAGTTTGTTGGTGAAATGTGAAGTTATCGTTAAACATTGATTGATGAGGTGCTAATAGGATATTTGTCAGTTAGTGTTGATACTCATGATGTGAACTTAACTCTTTTGAGCATTTGGTTAAAGTAGAATTTTTCTAGAAATCAAATTTTTGTTTTACACGAGGACGTGTAAAGGCTAAGTGTGGGGGAATTTTACGAGTGTATAATATTCATCAATTTTGATTCTTTTATGTTTAGTTCTTTACATGTTATGTTGTTAACATGAGCTTAATAAGGTTGTTTATGAATTTCAGGTAACAATGGAGCTTAAGTGTTGAAACGGGTTTATTTGGATATGATTAGATGGAAAAGGAAGAGAATTCAAGAAACTGGCAATCCGCCCCGGCGAGCTCATTGCATTACACGAATCTGCCCCTACGGATATGCCTTTTTATCCCAAGAAAAGCTCAATTCGCCCCGACGAACTCATTTGGCCCAAGAAATCTGCCCCTGTGGATTTCACTCTATACATCTTTGCCCGACGAGTTAAGAAGTCGCCCCGACCCACTCCTCTCTGGACGAATTCGCCCCAGTGAATCCAACAAGGGAAACAAATCCGCCTTGACAAATTCGTCGGGAAAGATTTGAAATTTTCTATTTTTGGTAGTTGTGATGGATACTTCTAAACTGATTTGGATTGCGATTTCTTATGGATTTAGGTCTATGTTAGGCATTATAAATACATGTAATACTCAGTATTATTCTTTCTATCATCGACATTAAATTCAAACCTTAGTTGGAGAATTAAAAGCATTTCATTCTAATCTTTTCATTTCAGTTCTGAAGGGATGTTGAACCTTATTCATAATTAACGGTTTGATCAAGTTTACTTTATTTATTCCTTCGTGCATGAGATTTATTCTGATTATCTACGTTAACTTCTTGTATGCTATCCAATCTAATAATTTGGTTTCTGCAGGATTAAATTAGTGAATTGATATCATCTGTTATATTAAGATATATATATATATATATATATATATATTAAGAAAATGATATATATCTGATCATAAATAGCAATTAGTGATACTTGATTGTGGACAAATTTTTGGGTATTATTAAGATTTTCAGAAGACAAGTTAAAGAATTCATGATTATGTAATTGTTGATTGGAATAACCTAATTCTCATTCTTCATGTTGCTATTATATTAAATCTAGACTGATAGTTCTTGGTTGTATGATAGTTAGGGTCTATTGTTGGCTATCGTTGTAATACCAGAGAATTTTATAAATAATTTTAGAATTTAAAACAAAGATATTTACAATTATTTGTGTGCAAGTATATATATATATATATATATATATATATATATATATCTGTGTGTGTGTGTGTGTGTGTGCCATGTGATTAATAATTCAATATAAATTAAATCAAGTGTAAAATGATTAAGAAGTCTGTTGATGATGATGATAAGCTTAATTAAGCTTAAGTGTTAAGCCTTGTGTGGCATAATTAATTTCTTAATTGAATTAATTAAAAGATGATTTAATAAAATTTTGGACATAAGTTTTATCCAAGCCTAACTTTATAATGTGACTTACTTACATGTGTTAGGAAAAGTGACCCAATCAATTAAATTGTTAGATGTAGGTTTGAGCCCAATGTGTAAAGGTAGTTATAACTAGCCCAATTTAATTTAGTTTGAGATTTAGCCCAATGTGTATTATATGGATAGTAGGTATATGTATTTATATCCATGTACGTGTAAGTATATATGTGGGAGTATGTATATAAGTATATATACATATCTATGTGTATAAGGGACATGTATCCTAGCTTAGTGTACAAAAGAAATAAAATGTGACAAAGGGGTAGTACCCCCTCCCAACCGAACCACCCCTCCCCATGGCCTAAGAATGTTGATTTTTGAGCCTTGGGAAAGCTAACAAGCAAGACCTATGTGGTGGTAATGATGGTGTAGCCCAATGGCTAGTAGTACTATGAATAGTGTTGGTTGGTAGAAACTTTTCACCAACTCCACTTTTACCATTGGGTAATGACCAATGTTTGGACAAATATTTTCCTATAAATAGAGGCCCTTATTCATCTTATAAGGATTGCTAGAATCTTATACTCTGCATTAGAAAGAAATATAGTGAGTTGAGAGATATAAAGAACCCAAGAGGAGCTCTTGCAGTTTGGAGGGCAAAAGAATTAGGAAGGAAGGGACCAGCCAGTAGCTACCCAAGTGTTTGTCAGTAGAAGGAAAACGTCAAGAGGTACACATCCCTTTGAACCTATATTGAATTCAACCTTCTGCAAATCAGCTAAAAAGAAATGTGCATGCAAGTAAAAGTTCGTTATGTAAACAACATGAACTGAACGAAAAAAGTGTATAACATATCAAGCTAAGATAATTTTAAAAACCATATCAACAGTGAAAGAGGAACATAATACTCTATGCTAATGAATAATGCAGACCATGAAGGCTAATAGTAAGATTTCATCTGGACTCTAGTATAGATAAGGAAAGGTGTTAATTTGATTAAAATGTGGTGATGCTATACCAAAATCATTAAAATACTCGTACACCCATTAATCTGCATGTATCAGTAATTAAATTGGAGACCATTTCAACCCATTAAATTCTGCAATATTATGCCTTAGTCTTCGATTGTAATAGTAAAACCAACGATTGTAAACTTACCCCACGATCGTAGACTGACTCTGCAGATCGTGGAGTCCAACACCAGACCAAGACCTTTTGTTGGTTTCAGAAATCAGACTGAACCCACGATCGTAATCTTACTTACAAATTGTGGAGTAGACTAGGCCAACCATAAACCAAATCTTAGATCAAACCCCACGATCGTAGACTTATTATAGATCGTGGAGCAGACCAGGCCAATCATAAACCAGCTGAAGACTGAACACCACGATCGTAGTGTGATCTCACAGATCGTGAGTGAACCCGAAGTGTGGTCTCACCGATCGTGGAGTGAACCCGAAGGTGATCTCTCACAGATCGTGGAGTGAACCCGAAGGTGATCTTTCACAGATCGCAAAGTGAACCTGGCCATCAGAAGATGATTTCTCACAAATCGTGGAGTGCCTGTAAATCATAGGCCACTCCTACAGAATGATCAAACACTAAAAATTATTACTCTAGACCTGTTTAAATACTTATAAATCCTTAATAAGACTATTTCTAGTCTGCCAACAGTATAATAGTGTGATAAAGACAAGTTGGGAAAGTTAAAAGAAGGAGATGATGATGGAACCCATCAACTGTCATATACTGTCATATACCCATGGGATATGAGTGACTTAGAAATATTAAGAGGACAAAGTAAAAATTGATAAGAAAGTCATCTGATTAATAACAAATAATTACTTAAATAATTCAGGCATAATGGACTGTTATAATTCTAAGTAGAAGAGTTTTGTAGTTAGGCCTACATCTATTATTATAACTCAGTAGGGGTTAATTATTAGGATGGCTTATGGTTAATCTAGGTTATCTGAAGAGCAGAATCGTAGAGTTAATAATAAACTGCAGTTCAGGCAAGTTCTCTAACTTGTACAACTCTAGATATTTTGCAAACCTTATTTCATTTGTGCAAGCTTCTAATTATTTTTATACAATTATATAATTGAGCAAATATACTTATTGATCTTATAATCATTATATGAAATAACCCTTGTGTTATCCAGACTCTTGAGAAATATTATTCATACTCTAAAGTTTGGTTTGAAGGCAAAATTATATTATTTAAATTATGTTGTAAGCATTGAACTCATATATTGTTCCTAAATGCATTATAGAGGTTGTCTAAGCCATTTGTTTCGGCTAGACTAATATCAAGTGTTAGAAAACTGTAAGACCCCAAATTTTATGAATAAAGATTTAATTTTCTTTATATATTATTTTAAAATAGTAAGGTGTTGAGTTGATAAATGTGGTAAGTTATGGGTAGTATGTGCAAATTTTACAAAGTAAGCAAGTGGTTATAAAATATTCGTTGTGTCGGGGAATATTCGTTTGGTCGAAGAATATTCTTTTTGTCGGAGAATATTCGTACGGCGGCGCAGTCATTGGTGGACCCCACAACAGAATGAATGTCGGATGTAGAAAGTGACAGAAATAACCTTTTTACAAAAACAATGGTAAAATTTTTACCGTTAAAACTGTTGAAATACCCGATGGTAAAAATACAGTAATACGCGGTGTTGCACAGTGGCACACGGTATTGCACAGTAATTTTAATTATTGATTCTTACGCAAGAAGTCACTCATTCAATAATTGTTACAGTAATTACTGTTCAATAATTTATATTATTGATCCAATAATTGCTACATTGATATTTTATATTAGTGATTCAATAATTGTCATTGCACAGTATTTTAAATTATCAAATCAAGAATTCATATTATTTGAATAATATTATTAGATAGCATTATTGACAATATCTTGAAAGTTCTGTCGAGGAAAGGGGTTAAGTTATATAATTGCGCGCCAATGAGGAGAAATCCTTATCGAAAAGCCCCCTCTTTCCTAGGAACGATCCGGTTATCAATATTGTAGTTCTGTAATATTATTTGTGAATAATTAATTGTTGATATATATGATAAGGAAATATTTATTCAATGTGGATTTAAACGGAGGAATTTTTAGCATATGACATTTGTTGAAAGTTGGTATTTTATCTTTTCTGATAAAATAATTCATTCAAATATATTATTATAATATTACATTATAGTAGTATGATGTGATTATATAATAGTATGATTTTTATAATTTGAATTGTAACATTATTATAGTAAATTCATGGTATAAAAGTAAAATGAGGTAGAAGAGAACAAATTGAATTTGAATTCTTATGATGAAAGCAATGATGTCATCTGAACGATGAGGTAAACAATGATGCCATCAGAACGATGAGATAAGCAATGATGTCATAAGATTGATGATGTAAGCGATGATGTCATAAATTATGGCAAAAATACTATTTTACCCTTACTCTGCCAAGCCTATAAATAAAAGCTCATTTCTTTATTATTTCTCACCAATTCACTAAAGCTGTAGAGAGAGAATAAGAGAGAAAGAAGAAGAGTATTCTGCTATTACACTAGTGCAGTCTCCAAATTTTTATTAAGGTAAGGGGTATTATTTCTTTCGTATTCATGAAGAGAGTTATTTTCTTTCAATACTCGTAAGGGTTGTTATTCTATTATTTATTATTATGTTGGAATAACCTGTCTACGCGGACTACTGCATGTATGGTAAAATCCTGTTGTTATTCCATTCTTTATTATTCTGTGAGAATAACCTGTCTACGCAGACTACCGCATGCCTGGTGAATAACCCTTCATATTCATTTGTTATTAAATTATGGAAATGCTCTGTCTGCGCGGACTACTGCCTGACGGGTGAAAATCCATTTGTAGTTTTGTATGTTATTTCATATCAGATTCTTAACTCTAAACTTACTACGGTAAGTATTGCTTCTATAATTCCTGAAATGATCAGAAATTTTCTTGAGTTTTGCGTTTCATCTTGTATCATTTCACCAGAATAATTTTTTGAACTTTCTCGTGAATTTTTTATCTTTTCATGTTGAGTTACTATTCATGAGTTACTATTCACGGGGTACTATCACGGTAATTTTTTTTCCTTTGATTGGATCCAGGTTTTGATCTTCATTCTTGAACTCTGGATAAATTCTCTAATATTTATCCTTTATCTCACTGGATTTGTTATTCGTATTGTTTTTCATCATCCTCAGTCCTAAATGGTGATATAACTGAATATCTTTGGCCTGTATTGCAAATATGAATGATTACTTAATGAATATCTTTGGCCTGTAGTGCAAAGATGAATGATTACCTGATGAATATCTTTGGCCCGTAGTGCAAAGATGGACAGGTGTTGAGATGAACATGACCAACTGGTTATACAAATGAATATCTTTTTCCCGTAGTGGAAAGATGAATATTTGATTCAAGATGTATATTGATTGATGTTACAGGGATAAAATATTGATGATGGACTTTTAAATCATAGAAGATAGTAGACTTCATTCTCTACTTAACTCTTCTAATGAATTATTATTTCCGCTGCGAATATTGATCTAAAACTTGTTGTCTATAATATTTTATCTGATTTATTGAAGGCTAACGATAATTTGTTTTTCATTATCTTAGTCATAATATTCTTTACTGGGCTAGTTCAGCTCACCCTTTTCATCTATTGTCCTCTTCAGAGAATGAGAATGTTGTGGGGATTAGTCGAAAAACAGTGTGATGATCAGAGTTAGATCTGTAGAAATCCTCACTATTTTATAAAATAGTGGGACAATAATTGTAATGAATAAGGAATGAATTTGAGTGTTTATATTTCGTATTATATACGATTTGTATCGAAGCTCATAGTTTGTGCAGTCGTATTTTGCACGACCGTATGTTATAAAAGATTGTATTTGGATTTTGTACCATGTATTTGGCGACTCAGAATGGGTTGAGTATTGAACCTATTTTGGGGGCGTCACAGTTGGTATCAAAGCTTAGGGATATGATCTTTGGCGGAGATCTGGGAATAGAACTAAGAGGGGAGAGACGAGTAAATCCTTCGCTAGTGTGTGTCCTACCTAAGCTTATTTGGTATTTATTTGGTTGTTTGGAACATAGGGTTAATATGTGATATGTTAATTTGTTTGATTAACTCTTATTTTTTGGCAGTATTTGAGAATGGCAGCTGAAAATTTAAACAATAGAGTGAATGAGACTGTTAAGACACCTTTAATCACTAACCAAGAGAACGTTCAACAAGAAGGCAATATTCCTTCTGAAAACGACACCACCGATCAAACGATGAACGATGGGATGTTTAAAATCTTTTTGCAGTTCATGCAAAACCAGACGAGGGAGACTCGTGTTCATAATACAAATGAAAATAATAACTCGCGGCTTGTCACTGGCAAGCAGTTTAAAGAGTTGGGACCACCAATGTTTCAGGAAAAGCCAGATCCAATCAAGGCAGAAAATTGGATTAAGCAAATTATCAAGATATTTGATGTCTTGGGATGCACGGATGAACAGAAGGTTCCATTCGCCACGCTTATGTTCCGTGGAGAGGCAGATCATTGGTGGAAATCTGTGAAGCGTACCCAGCCTGCCGCACTCAACATGTCTTGGGAAGAGTTTCAAAAACTGTTCAATGACAAGTACTTCCAGAAAGTATTCGTCATATAAAGGAGGTAGAGTTTATCAAACTGGAACAGAACAACATGACTGTGTCCCAGTATGAGGCTAAGTTCACGGAGTTATCTCGGTTTGCATCTCATTTGGTTGATAATGAGGAATGTATGATGCGGATGTTTCTAAGATGTTTGAAACCCGAAATTCGGCAGTACCTCATTTCTCATAAACTTTATTTATATTCAGATATGGTGAACAGGGCCCAATTGTTAGAATGAGATAATGATTATGTTCAACCAAGGGACAACAACCAAGGTCGTATAGGTGGCAGCAGTCATCGGAACAATGACAACCAGCAGGGAGGAAAGTATCATGACAGAAGCGGTAACCACTCCGGTGGTAATCGTGGCCATGATAATAGAAGAAGGAGTCGGGAGGAGATTTTAAGAAGAGAAGGTATAACAATGAGAACGTGAAAACGTCGATAGTAGCACCAGCATCAACTGTTTCTAGGGGAGGAGAACGACCGCCGGTCGTATGCTATAAATGCGGGAAAGAGGGACACATCAGTCCCAACTGCACACAACAATCCAAGGTGTGTTATAACTGTGGAAAGGAAGGACACATAGCTCGAGTGTGTCCTGTAGCAAAACCAAGTTCAGCAGGGATGGTGACTCCAAAGGCTATCCCTGACAGGTCAAAGTTAGTGGTTCCTGGAAGAGCTTTCGTCGTAACTGCCCAACAAGCGAGGAACCCGAATGAGGTTATTACGGGTAAGCTAATCATAAACTCTTGCAAAGTCTATACCTTATTAGATACCGGTGCTACCCATTCTTTTATTTCACCTGCTTGTGCTCAACGTTTGAACTTGACTTCTGAGAAATTAGACTTTGACTTATCTGTTGAAACTCCGTTAGAAGAAACCTTTGTTACATCTACAGTTTACAAATCTTGCTTAATTCAAATTGGCACCTTCACCCTACCTGTTGATCTTATATCTTTGAAAATACTTGCATTTGATGTGATTTTAGGAATTAACTGGTTAACCACTTATCATGCCAAAATTGATTATTTTCATAAGGTTGTTAGTTTTCATATTCCTAACCAACCTGTTGTGCGAATTCAAACCACCAAACCACTAAAATCAATCAATGCCATTTCAAGTCATAAAGCTATTCGTTTATTAAAAAACGGATGTCAAGCTTTCTTAGCCCATGTCACTGATTTAAACCAGAATACGTCAGGTTTGAATGAAATTTCTATTGTTAATGAGTTTCCTGATGTATTTCCCAAAGAACTTCCTGGTCTACCCCCAAAATGTGAAGTTGAATTCTTTATTGACCTTGAACCCGGTACAAAACTTATTTCTAAAACCCCATATCGAATGGCTCCTATTGAACTTCAGAAGTTAAAGGTCCAACTACAGAAGTTGTTAGACATTGGTTTCATTTGTCCTAGTACATCTCCTTGGGGTGCTCCTATTTTATTCGTAAAGAAGAAAGATGGGAGTATGCGACTTTGTATTGACTATATGGAGTTGAACTATGTCACCATCAAGAATAGGTATCAGTTGCCTCGCATTGATGACTTGTTTGATCAGTTGCAAGGAGCACAATTCTTCTCAAAGATCGATCTTCGTTCTGGATATCATCAGTTAAAGATTAAAACTGAGGATATTCTAAAGACTGCTTTTAGAACTCGATACGGGCATTATGAATTCTTAGTCATGTCTTTTGGATTGACTAATGCTCCTACTGCTTTTATGGATATGATGAACCGTGTATTCAAGGAATATTTGAATCAGTTCGTGATTGTCTTTATTAATGACATCCTCATCTATTCTAAAAGTTGTGAAGATCATGAGCACCACTTGAAGCTGGTACTTCAAAGGCTTCGTGAAAACAAGCTATATGTCAAGCTGAAGAAATACGAGTTCTGGCTTGAGGAGGTAGCATTCCTTGGGCACATAGTATCAAAACGTGGAGTATCTGTGGACCCAGCGAATATTGAAGCAATACAAAGTTTGGAGCAACCAAAGTCGATGACCGAAGTACGTAGCTTTCTGGGATTAGCTGGTTATTATCGGAGATTCGTGGAAGGATTTTCTCGAATCGCTACTCCATTAACTCAGCTAACTCGAAAAGATACAAAATTCGTATGGAATGAGGAATGCGAGAAGAGCTTTCAAAAGCTCAAAAGGAGACTCATCTAGGCACCTGTTCTGACGATACAATCTGGTTTGGATGGATTTGTCATTTACAGCGATGCTTCGGGCAAAGGGTTAGGATGTGTTCTCATGCAACATGGGAAAGTCATAGCCTATGCCTCACGACAACTCAAGGAATATGAGAGAAATTATCCTACTCATGATCTAGAGTTAGCAACTGTCGTTTTCGCGTTAAAGATCTGGAGACACTACCTGTATGGGGAGAAAGCGGAGATCTATACGGATCATAAGAGCCTTAAATATTTCTTCACCCAGAAGGAACTCAACATGAGGCAACGACGTTGGCTTGAACTGTTGAAAGATTACAACCATACCATCCAATACCATCATGAAAAAGCAAACGTAGTAGCAGACGTGTTAAGTAGAATATCATATGCGGGAATGAGTGCGATGCTGTCAACACAAAGACCCATTTTGTGTGATTTACAAAGGATGGAGATAGAGTTCAAGACTCTGGGGACCCACATGATGATGTCAAGTATACGCGTAGAACCAGCTTTGATTGATAAAGTTAAAGCTGCTCAAGCTACAGACCCGGAGCTAATGAAGATGAAGAAAAAAGGTGCAACAAGGTGCTATTCTAGAAGCAAGAATCGATGAAGAAGGAATACTTCGAGTCAACTCCAGACTTTGTGTTCCTAACGATTCTTATTTGAAGTATAGAATTATGATGGAGGCACATAACACACCGTTTGCAATCCATCCTGGAAGTACCAAAATGTATTGTGATCTTCGTCATACATTTTGGTGGAGCAATATAAAGAGAGAGATCGCGGAGTTCATCTCGAGGTGTTTAACGTGTCAACGTGTCAAGGCAGAGTATCAAGTGCCAAAGGGTCCATTGCAACCACTTGAGATTCCAAAATGGAAGTGGGAGCACATTACCATGGATTTCGTTACGGGTCTTCCCAAGGTTTCTCAAGGCATAGATGCGATTTGGGTTATTGTCGATAGATTAACCAAATCTGCTCATTTCTTGCCTATACGAGAGACTTATTCACTGGAACGTCTTGCTCGTATGTATGTGAATGAGATTGTGAGATTGCATGGTATGCCAGTATCCATAGTTTCGGATCGTGACCCAAGATTTACTTCATGATTTTGGGTTAGTTTGCAGAAAGCTATGGGCAGGGATTTACGATTCAGTTCGGCATATCATCCACAAACGGACGGGCAATCGGAAAGGACTATCAAAACTCTTGAAGATCTATTGAGACTTTGTGTTCTAGACTTCAAAGGGAGTTGGGATAAGTACTTACCATTGGTGGAATTCTCCTACAATAACAGCTATCAGGCAAGTATAGGCATGGCTCCATTCGAGGCGTTGTATGGATAAAAGTGTCGTTCTCCAGTATGCTGGGATGAGGTGGGTGAAGCAACATTGTTGGGACCGGAGTTAGTACGTATGACTACGGAAAAGATTCAAATGATCCGGCAACGTATACAAATAACACAAGATCGACAAAAGAGTTATGCTGATCTTCATCGAAGAGACATGGAATTCAATGTCGGAGACCATGTATTGTTACGTGTTGCTCCATGGAAAGGAGTTACGAGATTTGGAAAGAGAGGAAAGCTCAATCCATGATTTGTTAGTCCATTTGAGATCCTTGACCGAGTAGGAAATGTGGCCTATAGACTCGCTTTACCACCTAGCATGTCTCGTGTTCATAACGTTTTTCACATATCCATGCTACGTAAATATGTGAAAGACTCCAACCACATTATCGAGTTAGAACCAGACGAGATAGCTGAAGATTTAACATACGAGGAGGTATCTGTCAAGATCTTGGATAGGAAGGAACATGTTCTACACTCAAAGGTTATACCTCAAGTCAAAGTTTTATGGAAAAACCATGATATTAAGGAAATGACCTGGGAGTTAGAATCAAAAATGAAAGCAAGGTATCCTCACCTCTTCGACATACCAGGTACGTACGTCAATTTCGAGGACAAAATTTCATAAGGTGGTGAGGTTGTAAGACCCCAAATTTTATGAATAAAGATTTAATTTTCTTTATATATTATTTTAAAATAGTAAGGTGTTGAATTGATAAATATGGTAAGTTATGGGTAGTATGTGCAAATTTTATAAAGTAAGCAAGTGGTTATAAAATATTCGTTGTGTCAGAGAATATTCGTTTGGTCGAAGAATATTCTTTTTGTCGGAGAATATTCGTACGACGGCGCAGTCATTGGTGGACCCCACAACGGAATGAATATCGGATGTAGAAAGTGACAGAAATAACCTTTTTACAAAAATAACGGTAAAACTTTTACCGTTAAAACTGTTAAAATACCCGATGGTAAAAATACAGTAATACGCGGTGTTGCACAGTGGCACATGGTATTGCACAGTAATTCTAATTATAGATTCTTACGTAAGAATTCACTCATTCAATAATTGTTACAGTAATTACTGTTCAATAATTTATATTATTGATCCAATAATTGCTACATTGATATTTTGTATTAGTGATTCAATAATTGTCATTGCACAGTATTTCAAATTATCAAATCAAGAATTCATATTATTTGAATAATATTATTATATAGCATTATTGACAATGTCTAGAAAGTTCTGTCGAGGAAAGGGGTTAGGTTATATAATTGCGCGCCAATGAGGAGAAATTCTTATCGGAAAGCCCCCTCTTTCCTGGGAACGACCTGGTTGCCAATATTGTAGTTCTGTAATATTATTTGTGAATAATTAATTATTGATATATATATAATAAGAAAATATTTATTCAATGTGGATTTAAACGGAGGAATTTTTAGCATGTGACATTTGTTGAAAGTTGGTATTTTATCTTTTTCGATAAAAAAATTCATTCAAATATATTATTATAATATTACAGTATAGTAGTATGATGTGATTATATATTAGTATGATTTTTATAATTTGAATAATAACATTATTATAGTAAATTCATGGTATAAAAGTAAAATGAGGTAGAAGAGAACAAATTGAATTTGAATTCTTATGATGTAAGCAATGATGTCATCCGAACGATGAGGTAAGCAATGTGTCGTCGGAGAGACGAGGTAAAAAATGTTGTCATAAGATCGATGATGTAAGCGATGATGTCATAAATTATGACAAAATACTATTTTACCCTTACTCTGCCAAGCCTATAAATAGAAGCTCATTTCTTCATTATTTCTCACCACTAAAGCTATAAAGAGAGAAAGTATAGAGAGAATAAGAGAGAAAAAAGAAGAGTATTCTACTATTACACTAGTGCAGTCTCCAAATTTTTATTAAGGTAAGGGGCATTATTTCTTTCGTATTAATGAAGAGAGTTATTTTATTTCAATACTCGTAAGGGTTGTTATTGCATTCTTTATTATTCTGTTGGAATAACCTGTCTACGCGGACTACCGCATGTATGGTGAAGTCTTGTTGTTATTCTATTATTTATTATTCTGTGAGAATAACCTGTCTACACGGACTACCGCATGCCTGGTGAATAACCCTTCGTATTCATTTGTTATTAAATTGTGGAAATGATCTGTCTGCGCGGACTACCACCTGACGGGTGAAAATCCATTTGTACTTTTGTATGTTATTTCATGTCAGATTCCTAACTCTAAACTTACTACGGTAAGTATTGCTTCTATAATTCCTGAAATGATCAGAAATTTTCTTGAGTTTTGCGCTTCATCTAGTATCATTTCACCAGAATAATTTTTTGAACTTTCTCGTGAAATTTTTATCTTTAATGTTGAGTTTTTAATCACGAGTTACTATTCACGGAGTACTATCACGGTAATTTTTTTTTCTTTTATTGAATCCAGGTTTTAATCTTCATTCTTGAACTCTGGATAAATTCTTTAATATTTGTTCTTTATCTCACTGGATTTGTTATTCGTATTATTTTTCATCATCCTCAGTCCTAAATGGTGATATAACTGAATATCTTTGGCCTGTAGTGCAAAGATGAATGATTACTTAATGAATATCTTTGGCCTGTATTACAAAGATGAATGATTACCTGATGAATATCTTTGGCCCGTAGTGCAAAGATGGACAGGTGTTGAGATGAACATGACCAACTGGTTATACAAATGAATATCTTTTTCCCGTAGTGGAAAGATGAATATTTGATTCAAGATGTATATTGATTGATGTTACAGGGATAAAATATTGATGATGGACTTTTAAATCATAGAAGATAGTAGACTTCATTCTCTACTTACCTCTTCTATTGAATTGTTATTTCCATTGCGAATATTGATCTAAAACTTGTTGTCCATAATATTTTATCTGATTTATTGAAGGCTAACGATAATTTATTTTTCATTATCTTAGTCATAATATTCTTTACTGGGCTAGTTGAGCTCACCCTTTTCATCTATTGTCCTCTTCAGGGAATGAGAATGTTGCGGGGACTAGTCGGGGAACAGTGTGATGATCAGAGTTAGATCTGTAGAAATTCTCACTATTCTATTAAATAGTGGGACAATAATTGTAATGAATAAGGAATTTGAGTGTTTATATTTCGTATTATATACAATTTGTATCGAAGCTCATAGTTTGTGTGGTCGTATTTTGCACGACCGTATGTTATAAAAGATTGTATTTGGATTCTGTACCATGTATTTGGAGACTCAGAATGGGTTGAGTATTGAACCTATTTTGGGGGCGTCACAAAAACTATCCAAACCAATTGACTTGGTGCGGACTCTTATAAATCTACTAAGATGAACAACCTTTATTAAAGGGGGAATTATATAACTGTCGGAGAATCGACGTGCGCACATACTAGCATGTTTTGAATATTATGCATAACGTAGGGTACTTTAGGCTGATCACCTGTTGTACTTGTTTATATTGGATTTTCAGTATAATACTGTTAATTCTAGTAAGAGTTCTTAGTCCATAGTGACTGCTCAGTGTTTATTATTCTTGAACTTCAAAATTATTGAACTTTTAAATCTTGATGATATCTTTCGGTCTATAGCGACTCTCATTTAGAACTATTGATACTCCTTGTTATTCTTGAACTATCATTTACCGTTGTACCCTTGAAATTTAAACTTTATAATTGTTCACCTTTATTGCTATATTACTTGCTGAGCAAATTTGTTACTCATTTTTGCTTTCCTTAAAACATTTCAGTTAAGGAAGAATAATGCAGACCCTCTGGCAAAGATAAGGGAAAGGGCAAAGCTACGGATTAGCTTTAGTCCTCTATGCTAGAATTTTATTATTAAGTTGTAATAAGACTTAATTATGGTTTATGTATTAAGCTATGTTATGGATTTTATTATGAAATGTCTTAGTAACGTTAACGAGACCTTGGGACGTGAATATTTATATTAAATCAATGTAAATTATTCTATTATTCCATTGTATGAGATTTTAGTGTGTTATTAGAATTAGATCGTGATACACCGAATTCGAGAAATGAGTGTCTGAATTTAGGGGCGTCACAGGTTGGTATCAAAGCATTAGGTTATAAACTTTAGGAACGAGAATCCTTATACTATAACCTTAGAAGAGCTTAGAAGATAGAAGGAGATAAAGCTCATGTAGAGTTTTCCTAGAGACTTAGTGTGTTATGAAATATATTTTCATTCTATACAATGAACTTATGTTTTACTTAACATTCTAATGGAGTTGTTGTTTGTTTGTCTTGCAATTGTGTAGGATGACAGACTTGGGAGAACCCAGTAGAGTAGTAGAGGAGGAGCCACGTGATATACACGTAGTGTATGAGGCATCTTTGGTAGCCGAACCCATGCAGGCAGTAGCACCATTCGAGTTTGACGACGAGGATGAGATAGAGGTGGAGTCGGATTCCGAGGAGGAACCTATGGAGGACGAGCCCGTGGAAGATTCTGACGAGTCTACGTTCGAGGATAGGATACTAGGAGAGTATGAGGAGCGGATCTTGGAGTTAAATTGTCGAGTTGAGGAGCTAGAGGCTGAGGCTCAGGAAAGAGAGACTGAGTTGCAGCAATTGAGGGACGAAGTCCATAGGAAGAAGTTAGAGATGCAGGAGATGGAGGTGGAGATTGCCTATCTTAAGGAAGCGAGAATTCAAAGGGGAACCCGAGAGTCCGAGCAGAAGGAGTTAAATGAGAAAGCCGAGAAGGAGGCTCTTTACACTCAGCTTGAGCTAGAAGTTATGGAAAGGATTCACCTCGAAGAGAAGTGGGAGGAAGCCAATGATAGAGCTAAGGACTTAGAGGATGAGACTAGGTGCAAGAAGAGGAAGATGAACCGAATGGGCTATGCTTTTTGTATAGCTATGAAGAGGTTGATCGATGGTATGTACCGCAGAGCAGGGATAGACCCGTTACACCTTGAATAGATACATGATGGTTCATATGACTCAGATGGAGTACCAGAGCGTTGTGGAGTGCGGGATATTAGGTTAAAACCTATTAGTCTAGTAGTAGTAGTTATTTTTAAGTGATGTATATATTGTGATGTAATCCTAATTTTTTGTATAAGATATAGGATAGTTATGTAAACCCCGAATAGGCTTATGTTAGAGGGGTAGTATGGCAATGTTGTCCCCATCTTTTGTGATATTAGGGGATAGATGTTGACATTTAGAAGTATGCTAGGAATAATCATATCGATGTAATGATTTGGCATATGAATATAAATGTCCTTATTCCAGAAAATGATTTATAAAAGTTGATTCCTTTTTGCATTAAAGAAATACTTAAGTAATATAATTAGATAATAAGAATGAAATTTTGTGATGCAGATAATGGTGCCCAGACGTAGATTAATTGCACCAGAGGAGTCAATCAATAACTAGAAAGAGCAAGTAGATCCTATACAATGACTAGTTGACTTGTTAGGAGAAGCCCTTCGGGGAAGGAACAATGAACCCGTTCACCCCAATCCCCAAGCGGTACCTGTAACTAACTTCAAAGACTTTAGGAGCGTAGGACCTCCAGAGTTGGCGGGTACTACTGACCCTATTGAGGCGTAGACGTAGATCAAGGAGATAGAGAAAGCCTTCACCATTGCTCATGTGGGTGAAGATCAGAAGACTGTGTTTTCCACCTACATGATGAGGGGCGAAGCAAATTATTGGTGGGAGGCCAATCAACAGAGAGCGGGAGAAGGAATCATAGCCTGGGATAGGTTTAAGACTTTCTTCGAGAATTATTTCCCGAAGAACATGAGGAATTGGATGGAGGTGAAGTTCCTAGAACTAAAACAAGGGGAGATGACGGTGACGCAATATGAGGCTAAGTTCAATGAGCTCGCCCGATTTGCAACACACCAAGTAGAGACTGAAGAAAGGAAAGCCAGACGCTTCGAATAAGGACTGAAACCTTGGTTTTTCAACAAGGTGGCAGTTCTCCAAATTGACTAGTTCTCCACACTATTGGAGAAGGCTATCATTGCAGAAGGAGGTAGTGAAGCCTTGAGTCATTACAACAAGGAAAAGAAGAACAAGAATACCAGAGGGGAGAGCCGTGGAGGAAGTAGGAGTGGAGGAAGTAATCTGGGAAAGAGGAGGTGGGATAAAAACAACGGCAACAACAGAAACAATAATCAGTCGAGAAATTATTCAAGAGGGTTTAAGAAGAAAGTTGAGGGATACCCGAGGTGTGGAAAGAACCACCAGGGAGAATGCTAGAAAGGACGCAGTGTTTGTTACAACTGCAACCAGAAGGAGTACATTTCACCAAACTACCCAAAGTCGAAGAAGATCAAAGGATGCTTTACTTGTGGTTCAACTGAGCATCAATTCAAAGACTGGTTGAAGAAAAGTAGCGGAGGAAGTGACCAACAAGGAGGAGGCAGCAAGCTGATGATCGGCGGACCGGCACAATCCAATTGTCCAACTGCCAGAACCTTTAACATGACTGTCCAAGATGTAGTGGCTGCAAAGGACATGGTGTCAGGTATTATCCCAATCAATAATTACCTATGTATTATTTGATTTGGGTGCTACCTGTTCATTTATGTCTGAAGAATTTGCTAGTCAATTAAACTTACCCCAAGAACGATTAGGAAATTCTTTGAACATAGAAGTTATGAATAAGGAAGTAATCCCCGTAGAGTTCGTATATCAAAATTATTGCACAAACATTAGAGATCACGAACTAAGTGTAAACTTGATTCCGATTAGATTGGGAGAATTTGACGTGATACTGGGAATGGATTGGTTGTATAACCATGCGGCGATAATTGACTGTCAAAACAAAAGTGTGAACCTTCAGACTTCGAATCGGTCTAAGGTTGTGTTTTATGGTAGCTCATCGCTTAAGCAATTATGTTGTCTTACGATGATGCAGGCCAAGAAATTGTTAAGAAAATGATGTGTAGGTTACTTAACTTACATTATAGATACTCAAAGAAAGGGAGTAGAAATGAAATATATACCCGCGGTAAGAGAATTTCAAGATATATTTCGGAACTATCTGCCTGGTCTTCCGCTAGACAGAGAAATCGAATTCGTAAAAGACTTAGCACCGAGAACTGCACCGATTTCAAAAGCTTCATATCGTATGGCGCCAGTAGAAATGAAGGAATTGATGATACAATTACAAGAATTGCTAGATAAGAGTTATATACGGCCGAGTGTGTCTCCTTGGGGAGCACTAGTGTTGCTTGTTAAACAGAAGGACGGATCGATGAGGCTTTGTATTGATTATCGAGAATTGAACAGAGTGACGATCAAGAATAGATATCCGTTATCGAGGATAGACGACTTTTTCGACCAATTAAAGGGAGCAAAGTGTTTCTCAAAAATAGACTTACGAACGGGTTATCACCAGTTGAAGGTACGGAAGGAGGACATACCAAAAACTGCGTTTCGAACCCGTTATGGGCACTACGAGTTTTTGGTAATGTCATTCGGATTGACTAATGCTCCGGTAACATTCATGGACTTGATGAACCGAGTTTTCAATCCATACTTGGATAAATTCGTATTAATTTTCATCGACGATATCTTAATTTAGTCAAAAAACAAGGAAGAGCACGTCGAACATCTGAAGATGGTTTTGGAAGAGCTAAGGAGAGAGAAAATATATGCAAAATTTTCTAAGTGTGAATTTTGGATGGAGAGAGTCCATTTTCTAGCACACGTGATTGACAAGGATGGAATTTCAGTAGACTCTGCAAAGGTGGAGGCAGTAAGTAATTGGGAACAACCGAAGATGCCAACGGAGGTAAGAAGTTTCTTAGGGTTAGCTGGGTATTATCAAAGATTTATCCAAGATTAGTCTAAGATAGTGACCCCGTTGACCAATCTAACGAGGAAGACGATAAAGTTCGTATGGACGGAGAAATTCGAAGATAGTTTCCAGGATTTGAAGAAGAGGTTGAGCGAGGCGCCGGTATTATCATTGTTAGATGATGCGGGAGACTTCGTGGTATATAGTGATGCATCGCACAAGGGACTTGGCTATGTGCTAATGCAACATGGTGTTGGGTAAAATCTATAAACACTACACGCAAGTATAAGTGGTCAACAAGTAATATAATGATAAGATCAAGTATCGTACCTACAGAGACAATTATTACAATTTGTTCAAATAATTACCAATTTTGTATTATTTCAGCTTTATTAAACCAATGATTAAATGATGATTTTTAGAATAAACTACTACTCAAACTATCACTAACACTATTTTAGGGATTTAACAAGTTTTAGGAGAATTAAGCCTACAACTTCATTTATTACTTTACTTCGGATAACATACTTTCCTTCATTTTATATGAATTAATCCAGATTATCAAGAACACAAAAGTAGATATAACCATCTCTCAATGCGTTACATCCATACTCACTCAAATCCACAATTGATAGAATTGAGCAAGATACCTTAATTAACTAACTCACTATATCTCTATGTGAATTATAATTGAAAAAGGTTTAATAACAAGTTCTCTTCAGATTACGTATGATGCATAGATATCTCTATCCAACACATGAATTATGAATCCTAACTACTGTAGAAATCACAAATATATGTCACTATGGCCAGTTCTAAACCCATATATCATCTCTCGAATTTATATGGGATAACAGATAATTGGTGATCAAGCAACTATATTAGTTAAGCACAAACCACATCAAATAACCTGTAAATAATCTCCATAAACTAAATTGAAAGCAGGTAAATCCTTAGTTACATAATAAGATCCGTTATATGCTTAAATAGCAAATTAGTTCATCACGAATGAAATAAAAACCATAATCCACAAGGTGTATAACATCCTGAACACAAGATATAGATGAAGAGAGAAAAAAAACTCTTAAATTGTATCACCACTCTTTTTCACGCTTCTTGCATTCTTCGTGCTTCGCCGTGCTTCAATTCTCTTTACCAAGTCAATCTCATGAACTAGGGCTTGTATAAGGCTAAGTGTCTCTGTTATAATCCTCTTTGGAACCCTATATACTCTTCCATTCGCGAGCCAAAACTACAGCCAACTTTCCATCAGAATCCTACTCGAATAAGGAAGCCAAATCTTAATCTGCCGTAAATGCGCCCCGTCGCACATTTACCCTTGGAAAGCGTACCCCGATGCACCTGTGCCTAGGTAGAAAATTAACACTATGCACACGCGCCCCGGCGTAGATTGCAGCACCCAAAGCTCATTTCTTCATTTGTCAGCCTTCTTTCCATTCGCTTCTCATCCCGATCAGCTCCTGTGCAAAACCAATGCACAAGCATGAAAAAGAACCTAAAACGTACTTGAAGTAGCAACATCTTAGGTTTAAATGGCGTCGATTCATAGGTATGAATCCTACTTATCACATGGCAAGGTCATTGCGTATGCATCACGACAATTGAAGAATTACGAAAAACTATACCCTACTCGTGACTTAGAGTTAGCGGCAGTAGTTTTTGCGTTAAAGATTTGGATACATTATCTGTACGAAAAAAAATGTGAGATATACACGGACATAAGAGTCTAAAATATATCTTCACACAGAAGAAGTTGAACATGCGATAGAGAAGGTGGTTGGAATTGATCAAGGATTATGACTGCGAAATTCTTTATCTCCCAGAAAGGCGAACGTAGTTGCCGACGCACTGAGTAGAAAGGGAAGGGAGAAATTGTTCAAGTTGACAACTCAAGAGGAGTTAATAAGAGGAATGGAGAAATTGGAGATAGAAGTGGAGGGACCTGAAAGGTCTGGAGAAAAAGTATTTGCGATGGAAGCTCATCCAACACTTTTGGATAAAGTAAAGGAATCACAAGAGAAATGCGAAGAATGCGAGAAGATAAGAAAGAGAATAGTAGAAAATGAAGAAGAGAAGTTCAAGATTGATAAGGACGGTATATTGAGATTTGAGGGACGAGTATGGGTGCCAGCTGTAACCAAGCTGAGAGAGGAAATCTTGCACGAAGCACACAATACGACGTATTCTGTTCATCCAAGAGGCACGAAGATGTACCGAGATCTTAAACAACATTTTTGGTGGCCCAATATAAAACGAGAGGTTGCAGAGTGCGTCAGCAGATGCCTCACTTGTCAACGAGTCAAAGCAGAACACCAAAGGCTGAGTGGTTTACTTTAACCATTAGAAATACCGGAGTGAAAATGGGAGCACATTACGATGGACTTCCTGGTAGGACTTCCAGTCACATAGAAGGGTTATGATGTCATCTGGGTTATCGTGGATCGGCTAATGAAGACAGCTCATTTTCTACCGATCAAAATTTGATTCAGTTTAAATCAGTTAGCAAGTTTATACGTAAAGGAAATCGTTTCACGACATGGAGTGCCGGTGTCAATTGTCTTCAATTGAGATCCGCGCTTCATGTCTAATTTTTGGAAAAGTTTACAAGAGAGGATGGGAACACAGTTAAGGTTGAGTACTGCTTATCATCCTCAGACAGACGGACAGAGTGAGCGAACTATAAAAATGCTAGAGGACATGCTTAGAGCTTGTGTAGTGGACTTCAAAGGGAATTGGGACGACCATCTACCCTTAGTAGAATTCGCTTACAATAATAGTTATCATGCTAGTATCGGTATGCCACCATACGAAGCTCTTTACAGGAGAAAGTGCAGAACACCGTTGTGTTAGGACAAAGTCGGAGAACGATGAATTTTGGGACCAGAATTAGTTCAACAAACAGCCAAGGTAGTAACAACGATAAGAGCCAGATTAATAGCAGCTCAAGATCACTAAAAGAAGTACCCGAATTTGCATCTTCAGAACTGGGACTTTAAAGTCGGTAGTTTCGTATTTTTAAAAGTATCTCCCTAGAAAGTAAAGATATGATTTAGCAATAAAGGAAAATTGAGTTCGAGGTTCGTAGGACAGTTCGAAGTTTTAAAGCGAGTGGACGAAGTGGCGTACAAGGTAGCTTTACCACCCAAGCTGGAACACATCCACAACGTGTTTCACATTTATGTGTTACGTCCGTACAAGCCCCACTATAATCATGTGATATCCTATGAGTCTATTCAAGTAGAGAAGAATCTGGCTTACGAAGAGATTCCTGTCCAAATAATAGATAGGAAAGAACAAACTTTGAGGAATAAAGTTATATCCTCTGTAAAAGTAATTTATCGAAACCACAACGCCGACAAGGCTACGTGGGAGTTAGAGGATAAGATGAGGAGGGATTATACCCATCTTTTTGTGTAACCGTGTACCAATTCTGAGGACGAAATTTTTATAAAGGGGGAGGATGTAATATAAAGAATTTTATAAATAATTTTAGCATTTAAAACAAAGATATTTGCAATTATTTGTGTGCAAGTATATATATATATATGTGTGTGTGTGTGTGTGTGTGTGTGTGCCATGCGATTAATAATTCAATATATATTGAATCAAGTATAAAATAATTAAGAAGTATGTTGATGATGATGATGATAATCTTAATTAAGCTTAAGTGTTAAGCCTTGTGTGACATAATTAATTTCTTAATTGAATTAATTAAAGGATGATTTAATAAAGTTTTGGACATAGGTTATATCCAAGCCCAACCTTATAATGTGACTTACTTACATGTGTTAGGAAAAATGAGCCAAGCAATTAAATTGTTAGATGTAAGTTCGAGCCCAATGTGTAAAGGTAGTTATAACTAGCCCAATTTAATTTAGTTTGAGATTTAGCCCAAAGTGTATTATATGGATAGTAGATATATGTATTTATATCCATGTACGTGTAAGTGGAGTATGTATATAAGTATATATACATATATATGTGTATAAGGGACATGTATCCTAGCTTAGTGTACAAAAGAAATAAAATGTGACAAAGGGGTAGTACCCCCTCCCAACTGAACCACTTCTCTCCATGGCCTAAGAATGCTGATTTTTGTGCCATGAAAAAGCTAACAAGCAAGACCCATGTGATGGTAATGATGGTGTAGCCCAATGGCTAGTAGTACTATGAATAGTGTTGGTTGGTAGAAACTTTTCACCAACTCCACTTTTACCATTGGGTAATAACCAATGTTTGGACAAAAGTTTTCCAATAAATAGAGGCCCTTATTCATCTTATAAGGATTGCTAGAATCTTATACTCTGCAGTAGAAAGAAATATAGTGAATTGAGAGATATAAAGAACCCAAGAGGAGCTCTTGCAGTTTGGAGGGCAAAGGAATTAGGAGGAAAAGGACCAGCCAGTAGCTACCCAAGTGTTTGTCAGTAGAATGAAAACGTCAAGAGGTACACATCCCTTTGACCCTATATTAAATTCAACCTTCTGCAAATCAGCTAAAAAGAAATATGCATGTAAGTAAAAGTTCGTTATGTAAACAACATGAACTGAACGAAAAAAGTGTATAACATATCAAGCTAAGATAATTTTAAAAACCATATCAACAGTGAAAGAGGAACATAATACTCTATGCTAATGAATAATGCAGACCATGAAAGCTAACAGTAAGATTTCGTCTAGACTCTAGTATAGATAAGGAAAGATGTTAATTTGATTTAGATGTGGTGATGCTATACCAAAATCATTCAAATACTCGTACACCCATTAATCTACATGTATCAGTAATTAAATTGGAGACCATTTCAACCAATTAAGTTCTACCATATTATGCCTTAGTCTCCGATTGTAATAGTAAAACCAACGATTGTAAACTTACCCCACGATCGTAGACTGACTTTGCAGATAGTGGAGTCCTACACCAGACCAAGGCCTTTTGTTGGTTTCAAAAATCAGACTGAACCCCACGATCGTAAGCTTACTTACAGATCGTGGAGTAGACCAGACTAACCATAAAACCAAATCTCAGACTGAACCCCACGATCATAGTCTTACTACAGATCGTGGAGTAGACCAGGCCAACCATAAACCAAATCTTAGATCAAACCCCACGATCGTAGACTTACTACAGATCGTGGAGCAGACCAGGCCAATCATAAACCGAGCTGAAGACTGAACACCGTGATAGTAGTGTGATCTCACAGATCGTGGAGTGAACTCGAAGTGTGGTCTCACCGATCGTGGAGTGAACCCGAAGGTGATCTCTCACAGATCGTGGAGTAAACCCGAAGGTGATCTTTCACAGATCGTAGAGTGAACCTGACCATCAGAAGATGATTTTTCACAAATCGTGGAGTGCCTGTAAATCATAGGCCACTCCTACAGAAAGACTAAACACTAAAAATTCTTACTCTAGACCTATTTAAATACTTATAATCCTTAATAAGACTATTTCTAGTCTGCCAACAGTATAATAGTATGATAAAGACAAGTTGGGAAAGTTAAAAGAAGGAGATGATGATGGAACCCATCAACTGTCATATACTGTCATATACCAATGGGATATGAGTGACTTAGAAATATTAAGAGGATAAAGTAAAAATTGACAAGAAAGTCATCTGATTAATAACAAATAATTACTTAAATAATTCAGGTATAATGGACAGTTATAATTCTAAGTAGAAGAGTTTTGTAGTTAGGCCTACATCTATTATTATAACTCAGTAGGGGTTAATTATTAGGATGACTTATGGTTAATGTAGGTTATCTGAATAGCAGAATAGTAGAGTCAATAATAAGCAGCAATTCAGGCAAGTTCTCTAACTTGCACAACTCTGGATATTTTGCAAACCTTATTTCATTTTTGCAAGCTTCTAATTAGTTTTATACCATTATATAATTGAGAAAATATACTTATTGATCTTATAATCATTCTATGAAATAACCCTTGTGTTATCCAGACTCTTCAGAAAAATTATTCATACTCTAAAGTTTAGTTTGAAGGCAAAATTATATTATTTGAATCATGTTGTAAGTATTGAACTCATATATTGTTCCTAAATGCATTATAAAGGTTGTCTAAGCCATTTGTCTTGGCTAGACTAATATCAAGTGTTAGAAAACTATCCAAACCAATTGACTTGGTGCGGACTTTTATAAATTTACTAAGATGAACAACCTTTATTGAATGGGGAATAATATAACTGTTGGAGAACCGACGTGCGCACATACTAGCATATTTTGAATGTTATGCATAACGTAGGGTATTTTAGGCTAATCACCTGTTGTACTTGTTTATATTGGGTTTTCAGTATAATACTGTTAGTTCTAGTAAGAGTTCTTAGTCCATAGCACTGCTCAGTGTTCATTATTCTTGAACTTCGAAATTATTGAACTTTTAAATCTTGATGATATCTTTCGGTCTATAGCGACTCTTATTTAGAACTGTTGATACTCCTTGTTATTCTTGAACTATCATTTACCGTTGAGATTTAAACTTTATAATTGTTCACCTTTATTACTATATTACTTGCTGAGCAAATTTGTTGCTCATTCTTTCTTTCCTTAAAATATTTCAATTAAGAAAGAACAGTGTGGACCCTCTGGCAAAGATAAGGGAAAGGGCAAAGCTACGGATTAACTTTAGTCCTCTATGCTAGAAGTTTATTATTAAGTTGTAATATAATTTAATTATGGTTTATATATTAAGCTATGTTATGGATTTTATTATGAAATGTCTTAGTAACGATTACGAGACCTTGGGACGCGAATATTTATATTAAATCAATGTAAATTATTCTATTATTCTGTTGCATGAGATTTTAGTGTGTTATTAAAATTAGATCGTGATGCACCGAATTCAAGATATGAGTTTCTGAATTTAGGGTGTCATAATCGTCACATTACATTTACATTTAATGAGAATTTCAAATAATTAGCGATCGCATTTATCTAGGGATATTAATCTCATTGAAGTGTAAATATTGTAAAACTTGATTACTCCATAATTGTGAAAAGGCGACACTGAACGAAAGAACTGATGCTTTTTAATTATTATTATTTCTTCTCAGTTTATAATTGTTAATCAATTCAAAACCTCCTTTTTCTTGAAAAGAAGTGGATAAATACAAAACAAAAAACTATATATAGGATCGGCCTTTGCTTGTTACTATACTAATGTTTGTGTTAATAGATTGGAAGTAAAGTTTAATTTTGGAGTGCTAAACTACAGCTCCCAATACACACTATTTTAGGTACTCCCTCCGTCCTATAATATATAACATTTTGTTGGGATTGACACATACTTCTGTGGGTTCGACGAATAGCCATTACGACAAGGTAGTCGGGAGTCTCGTGACTAATGAGCCAATGTTATTGAAGCTAGGGTTTTCTAGTTAGTATAAAAATATTGTTTGATGCGTGAATAATTGTAGACTGTGTAAGGCATCTAATGAATACATCAGACAAGCAGAACTAGCCAAATTAGTGAACCTGGGTATATTATGTTCTTACTTTTTCGTCTTTTATATAATATCTGTTTGATTGAAATATTATTCATTCTTAAATTCTATCATTTGGTATCAGAGCTACGTTTGAGGGTTCTTGGATTGTCAAATTTAAGATGTCGAATATAAGGTCATCACGAATTAAAATTGATAAATTCAACGAAATAAATTTTGAACTCTGGAAACTGAAGATGGAGGATCTGCTTGTGGATAAGGATTTATGAACAATAATCGAAGATCCAAAGCCGATTGTTATCATTCAGAAAGAGGGGACGTCTTCGACTAAAACGGAGTTGAAGGAGAAACTTGCTGAATAGGAGAAGTTGGATTGGAAAGCTCGTGGCCTGATTCAACTCTGCCTTGCTGATAACGTCCTGGTTAATGTTTCTGGGGAGAAAACTGCGAATGATCTCTGGTCGAAATTGGAAACCCTATATCAAAGTAAGTCCTTAGTTAATAAACTTTTTCTTAGGAAGAAATTGTATAAACTTTGAATGTATGATGGAAGTTCATTTTTTGCACACCTACATGAATTTACTACCCTGATTAGTCAGTTATCATCAATAAGTTGTGATATCAATGATGATGATAAATGTATTACTCTGCACTGTTCACTGCTTGATTCACGGGATAATCTGATTATTGCGAATGGTAGTGGTATTACAGAATTGTTTTTTGAGGCAGTTGTTTCATCTTTATTGTCAGAAGATATGTGACAACAAAGTATGGAGAGTTAAACCAAGGAGGCTCTATTAGTTCGAGGGTAAAATCTGGATAGGAATTCAAAGAGGTCTGGAAATAAGTCATAATCACGAGGATGATCTAATGGTATTGACATGTCGAATATTAAATGCTGGAATTGTAATGAATTTGGGCATATGAAAAAGGACTACAAGAACAAGGGTGGTAAATCTGCGAATGGGAAGAATGATTCGGGGAATAAGGATGAAGTCATTGAAGACTTGTACATAACAGCTGCTTTTGTATCCCAAACAGATGATGATGTTTGGTTCATTGATACGGGAGCTTCATATCATATGACACCTCATAGGGATTGGTTTTATCAGTATGAAGCGTTCGACGTAGGTAATGTTATGATGGGTAACGACACATCACTGAAAAGTGTTGGTCGTGGAAAGGTGAAGCTCGGGATGCATGATGGTACTGTTAAAACACTTTCGAGAGTTATGCATATTCATGTCCTTAGCGGGGAATTGATATCGGTTAACACGATGACATATGGAGGTGTCAATTTCAGTTGTGAAAAAGACTTGTATAAGATGACTCGTGGGTCAATTATAATAGCGTGTGGTAGAAGAATGGTACCTTATACAAGATGTTGGGAAGTACTATAAAAGGGGAAGTTTGGCGGCTCTTTTATTTTTGAGAAAGAAGAAAGTGCAGAGAACAGTTCGTTTATGTTGTGGCATTAACGGTTGGGGCATATCAGTGAGAAGGGGTTGTCCACTATAGCATCAAAGAAACTGGTGGAAGGGATTCCAGATTGTCCCATGGGATTCGAATTCTGTGAGCATTTTTTATACGAAAAAATAATAGAGTCAAGTTTAATTCTACTGCCACTAGAGCAACTGGAGTATTGGATTTGATACATAGTGATTTGTTTGAGGAAACTCCAGAAGCATCTCTTGGAAAATCAAGGTATTATGTGTCTTTTGTAGATGATTTTTCAAAATATGCTTGGATTTATTTTATTAGATGGAATTAATTATGATGAGATATTTTTTCCAGTAGAAAAGTTGACATCTATCCGAACAGTTCTATCTACAGCAGCTGTTTATGATCCAGAGGTTGAGAAACTAGATGTCAAAATAACTTTCCTTCATGGTGACTTGGAGGAAGAGATTTACATGAATTAATAAGCTGGTTTTGAAATCAAAGACAAGGAGAATCTGGTATGTAAAGTGAAGAAGTCCTTGTATGGGCTTAAGCAATCTCCGAGAATGTAGTATCAAAAGTTTGATTCTTAAGCTTTTCAACTTGGATTCACGCGGTGTCAGGCTGATCATTGTGTTTATGTGAAAAGGTTGGGTGACAATTTTGTTATTATAACCCTGTATGTTGATGATATGTTATTGATTGGAAATAATAGAAAAATGATCAAGTCTGTGAAAGGTTTATTGGCACAATAGTTTGATATGAAGGATCTTAGGCCAATAAATTTCATCTTGGGTATGCATATACACATGGATCGTAAGAATCAAAAATTGATGTTAGGGCAGAAGAAGTACATTGAAGGGGTGTTGAAGAAATTCAAAATGATTGACTGCAAACCGGTTGGAACCCCTATGGCTATAAGAACTAAATTGTCAACAGATCAATGTCCTAAGACCAAAAAAAGAGAGGAAGAGATGGCCCACATTCCATATGTAAGCACAGCCGGAAGCTTAATGTATGCAATGATATGTATAAGACTAGATATTGCCTAAGCAGTGGGAGTATTGAGCAAATATATGTCAAACCCCGGGAAGGAGCCAGGACCGCCATCAAAAGAGTTTTCAGGTTTGTTTGTGGTACTTTTGATTTTGCATTGCATTTTGGAGGTAAAGAAGATGGGAGGAACTTTGAGGTGGTAGGATCTATGGATGCTGATTGGGGTGGAGATGTTGATAGCAAGAGATCAACAAGTGGTTATGTATTCAAATTGTTTAATGGTCATGTGAGTTGGATGAGCAAGAAACAAAGTGTTGTTGCTTTATCATCTACTGAGGTAGAATACATGGCGCTTACTCATGCAAGTAAGGAAGTAATATGGATTCCCAGGTTGTGTGTTGGGCTTAATTTTAAACAGAAGACAATGAAGTTGAAATGTGACAGTCATAGTGTTATTCACTTAGCAAAGAATCTTGCATTCCACTCACGGTCGAAGCATATTGATATCCAGTATCACTTCATTAGAGAGAAGGTTGATGAGAAACTGATTCTCTTGGAGAAGGTTGTCACAGTAGTGAACGATGTGGACTTCTTAACTAAAACAGTTAGTTTGGCGAAGTTTGAGTGGTATATATCTGAGGTGGGTATCAAGAAGTATTCATCAAGTGGAAAAATGTTAGGATTGACTCATATTTCTGCTGGTTCGACGAATGGTCACTATAACAGGGTAGTCGGGGGTCTCGTGACTAATGAGTCCATGTTATAGGAGCTAAGGTTTCCTAGTTACTATAAAAATATTGTTTGGTGTGGATCATTGTAGAGTGTGTGAGGCATCTAATGAATACATCAGACATGCAAGACTAGCCAAATTGATGAATCTGGGTATATTGCGTGTTCTTACTTTTTCGTCTTTCATATAATATCTGTGTAATTGTAATATTATTCGTTCTTAAATTCTGACACGTTTTAGAGTTGTGCACAAGAATTAAGGAACTAATTGAATATCATTAAATATAATATCAATTATTTATAATACCCTTAAATTTAAATTCTCATTTATTACCATATTTATCTCATACTCTCTCATCTGTAATATTTTTCCATTAGAGGTAATTTTGAAAAGATTATAATTAATTATCCTAAATTATATAGAACGATAAATAATATAAGAAAAATATAATCATCTCAGACGTCATATATTAGGAGAAGGAGGGAGTACAATGAAGTTAACAACATCTCGGGCTTCTTAACACTCACAATATGTCTGCTAAACAAATATGCGCAGTACACAACTACTTGGTCATGCCATTCTCGAATGTCACACTATTTTATATATATACTTTGTAAAGATAAACTCTAAGACAAAAATAAATTGAGATTACGATATTTTTGAAGTCATTAGTGCAAATTATAATCTTAAGGTTCTAATAAAATAAAAATAATGCTACTATCGCATAAATAATCTCATATAATATTCACATACACACACACATACTGCGGGCCCCACATGTCAAGCGGGAGCTCACAGTATGCATGTGTGTGTGTGTAAAGATTATGTGAGATTTTTTATGTTATAATAGCATTGTTGATAAATAAACAGATAGAGTAATAAACATCTACTTAATTATACTCAATCATGCAGGCTCGGCCATTGATAGACAGTTTGTGAATCTTAATTTGGAGGGATATAAAGATATATGAAGGGAAATTTCTTCTTTTTATAAAAGAAATAATTGAAAAGAAGAATTTTGAGGATTAATTTTATTTTTTTCTCTGTTATAGGAATGAAAAGTCTGCCTAATCATTTGTAATTAAATTGTATTCATATTTTGACCTTTACATATTGAACAAGACTAATACTTATTAAATGTAAACGAGACTTATATTTTAAAATAAAAAAATTCTAGCAAGTTAGACTATTATTGCGAGAGCCGAGAGGGTGGCTCGACCGTTGGTATTAATAATACACTTGAGAGGCTGAGGTAGGGTAGCTCAACCATTGGTATTAATAATACTATCTCAATTCTTTAATATAAGTCGTTTTAAAAAAATATTTTTGTCTTTTAATATAAATTATTTGAGAATTTCAAGTAAGCATTAATTATTTAGTTTTCAATATTATCCCAAGTATGAAAAATAATTTTGGTTCTCTCACTACTCTCTATTCAATAAATAACATTTTTTTCCAATACAAATGCAATATAGATAATTGATATTATATTTAATATTTTACAATCATTTCCTTAATATAAATCGTTTTAAAGAAATATTTTTGTCTCTTAATATAAATCGTTTGAGAATTTCAAGTAAGCATTAATTGCTTATTTTTTAATATTACCCCAAATATTAAATACTCCCTCCGTTCCTAAAAGATTGTCGTTTTAGAAGAAAAAATTTATTCCAAAATGTTTGTCGTTTACAACTTCCTAGAAAAATAAATTATTTACTTTCCTATATTACCCATATCTTCTCTCATTGTCCCAATAAATTCTCTTCCTTGTATTAATAGTTTTCAATTTCCCATAAAGGGGTAGTGATGGAATTTCAAATAAATTTTACTAGTATTAAATGATTTTTTTAATTTATATGCCAAAACCTTAAACGACAATTTTTTAAGAACGGAGGTAGTATAACTTTGGTTATCTCACTATTCTCTGTCAAATAAATAACACTCTCTATTTTTAATATAAATAATTAATATTATATTTAATACTTTATAACTATTTCATTAATAATTATGCACAAATCTAAAACCACTAATCATATCATAATTATAAAAGTATAGAATTGAAGAAATAGTCATAGTTAGGTGGTTATTAATGTTGATTGAGAGAGTTGGCAAAAGTTAGTATCTGTATTAAGATATTGTATCTTGGACCATTTAATGCTCAACCTCTTTTTGTTTTTGTGGTATAGGTTGAGTCATACTTGGCATTCAAAACTTTATTCAAAATTATACTCCGAGTACCTTATTAGAAGTGTTTTTTCCTTTTAATATACTCCCTCCATTCTTAATTAATTGACGCTTTAGAGATGAAATTGTATTCTTTTTTATTTCACGTTTATAAATTTTTAGGAGATATTGATTACATTATTTTCTAAATTACCTCTAAACATTTAATACTTTTTCTCCATCTTTTAATATCTTAATGATAAACTCTCTTTCTCTCTCTCTTATAATTCTTTTTCCAAGACTATTTTTTCTCCATCTTTTATGGGAGTTGTAACTTCTTTAATATTTGTGCAAAGCTCCAAAACGTCAGTTAATTAGGAATGGAGGGAGTATGTTGTTTGAGAATTTCAAATAAATATTAATTACTTAATTTTCAAGACTATCCCAGATATTAAATTTAAATTTAGTTCTCTCACTATTTTTTTGCCCAATAAATAACACACTTTTTTCTAATACAAGGACAATATAGGCAATTGATATTATATTTAATGTTATACAATCATTTCCTTAATACTTGTGTATAAGTCTAAAACGACTTATATTAAGCGAAGAATGAAGTATGTATTAAGATATGTATAATGGATGGAGTTGAGATTATTCCAATTGTTCATCTGTTCAGGTTTGTATCCATTCAAATCCAGTGATTCGAACCTCTGAAAATAGTACAACATCAAAATTTTCAGAGATTTGAACTCATTCCTAACCTGCACGTAGGGGTGAATACAGGAGTTTCGCCAATGGAAGGCCACTTTTATAATTAAATTTAAAAAAATTGCGGAAAATTTTAATGATATTCAAAATTATAAAATCAAAATTACAGAATTATATATTCACAATATATTCATGCCTCAAAATTTCTTTCGGGAGGAGCTGGCAAAGTCCCCGCAGGGAAGCAAGCTACTCTTGATAGCACAAATAAGTCTAGACTTTAGCCCCAAGAAAAAGTTCCCGTATGTTTGGACTGGCAGTTGCAAACCCAATATAATTATGCATGCGGGGCCCTAGTGGCTCAGCCTGCTCTCCAATAGTTTTTCTTTTGAAGCCCCATTGGGATTCAGTACAGGCCCAGATACCATTTGTTTTTATTTAAATCCATTCTCTACAGAAAAAGAAGAGTTGTGCTATATATTGGGAAAGATTTCAATATATAAAATTAGATAGAATTATAAAATTAGCCCACTATATCAAATATATCGTAAAGTATTACTAATTATAATTATCTACTTAACTCGCAATATATATCATTTTCCAAAAAAAAAATCTATCCATATCAAGAAGTTGAATTTTCTATACTAGTACTACTATATTTAAAAAGTTAATAATAAACTGCTTTTCATGTTTCCTCAATTCCACAAAGAAAAAAATAGTTTTATTTGTAAAATTTTATAAATATTAAAGGTATAATTTTGTTTAATATTTATTCTAACTTATAACGTAAGAAGTTATTAGTTATTAGTGATGCATGATAATAAAATTATGTTTATAAATTTAAGAATATTGTGTCATTTTATATCACTATTAACAAAATATGACTAGCTTCAAAAAATAAAAAATGACACTTTTTGTAATATATTTTTTATTTATGCAAATGAGATTCTTTTTGTAAAATAGACGGAATATCATATAGACATAGTAACTTTTAGCAATTGTAGCCATTGTTTTAAAAATCCTCACTTAAGTTCAACTAATCCTCGCCTATACGCTAATCGGTATTCTACCGCTTTGATATGACTGGACACCTAGATAGAATCAAATCTCTACTTTAAAGTTCTACAATACTTAAAAAAAAAGTTAGTTAAATCTTTAAAGATTATTTTTTTGGTAATGTTTCATGTAAATTTATAAAAAAAAATTGAATCTACTATATGTTTTGCATAGTATGACAAATATATATAATTTAATGATAAGTAAATGAGATCGTGTAAGAAAATGTCTAGTTCGCCTACAAAAATGTATAGGCGCTAGGTGTCTACTCCGTGGCTTAGAACACTGATGCTACATTTGGATTGAAAGAATAGAATAATGGAGGAAATGAATAGGGGATGAAATGGAATAGGAAAGGGAATGAAATGAATTTTTAATATTCCATGTATATGTTTGGTTGATGTTAGGAATACATCCAAGAATGGAATAAATAATTAGAAAGTGATCCAAATACCCCCCAAATATTCAAATTTAACTTAAATTCAATTTATATTTAAAATTTGAATCATATTTTTGTAGAATTTTTTTATAATTCTATCTTTCTTCCTTTTTTTCTACTTATAATTTTTCATATAATTTGTTTTCTTATAATTTATGTATTTTTATAATTTTTTTATTTCTCTAAAATTAACTTTATTTTAATTTATGAAAACTAAAGATAAGTAGTGTAAAATAAAATACAACCAACAAAACTAAATCAACTAGTATAGCACCTCACTCAATAATATAAAGTGATGATAAATTCAATAACATATCGGATAACTTCATTCAACAACCAACAACATAATAAAATGTCTACTCAACTAATAATGCATCCCATCAATAAATCCTTGACAAAGTCCCAATATCATCATTCAATAACCAACATAGTAAAATGTATAAAAAATTAATATAGCACTCCACTCAATAAATACTTGACAAAACCCTCTTTTTGCTCATCGAAAAGGCTAAAGAAGACCACCATCAACTTCTCCTTACTAGTAAGCTTGCACATGATCATGTTACGTTCACTATTAGTTAGACTGGGCACATTACTCAACGCATTATTGAGATTCTTGTGTTGCTCATTTAATGAAGCCTCTAATCCAAGAAAGTTAGCCAATTGAGTAGATGATTTCTTGAGTTGTACAATGAGAATAGTAGCAATCATCTCCATGTTAGATTCAGAATCAATATCGAAACTTGACTTTTTCTTCTTCTTCTTGAAACTAGAAGACTTGCTAGATATTTCTTCACTACGGGTTGGAGTCCAACCATCATATCTATCATTTATTTGTATCTATCCATCTAACTCGATCATTTCAGCAGGCGATAGTGCATTGTTTGTCTAAAACACTACTAGCAATTGCACGCAAGTATACGTGATCACTTATGCAATATAGTGACAAATAGAGTATCGTTCCCACGAAGAGTGATGTATAACTTAGTTACTAATTACTAACTATGCACCAATTTAATTCTATTTAGACAAATAAAATGAATAATTGTGATAATCCAAATTTTTGGGAATTATTAAAATAAGAATTAAATAAATAAATTCTTATTAAATGATGTCAACGTCGGGGAAAAAATCCGTAGGTCGGGTCACAACCCGGATCTTTTATCTCTTCTTAAGTTATCTCTACCCTCACTCTTTTTATTGCAAAAAAAGGTTTTGAAGGGTTTTTAGGAAAAGGCCAACATGTATCATGTCGACGATTTGATGTTTTACAGAGTCGCCAGTTGGTAGATTTGAAATGGTTGTACTAACTCAACCGAGTTTTGTTTGAAATAGGCCCAATTGCTGGACACTTTCAAAACTTAATCTTTGAAAACAAAGTTTGAGTTGGGGGGCTTGGTTAAGTGTGGGGAAGGTGTTAGGCACCCCACAACTCCCGTGTAAATACGGTACCACATCTTTTCAATATTTCCCTTAAAACTGAAATGCGTGTGTGAATGCTGTTTAAAAATTGGGTCTATGTTTGATTGATTGAAAGTAGTGTTTTACTTTGTGGAACCTATATAAGAAGGGTTTGATTTGATTTTGCAAAAGTCTTTGATTTGATTTGCAAAAGTATTTGATTTGATTTGCAAAAAGCTTTTCTTTTGATTGAATTGAAAATGATGTTTTGAAAGCTGGTTATCAAACCCTTACGCTAACATAGGAATTGAAGCCTGTTGATACTTCCAATTTTATCTTTATAGCCTTAAGGCACAGTTTGAATGGTGATTGTCGGGCTGCGAAGCATCCCCGACCACAAAAATAAATACAAGTGTCGGTCTCCTCATGGGCATGATAGCCATCGGAGGGACTTTGACACAACAAACTATATTTTTCACTATATTAAGACCTTAAATCCGGATAACCGTTTTAAGGTCTTTGCATGTACATTTTACAGAAAAATTGGCAAGGTACATTTATAAAGCGGAGTTTGTCCATCGTGGGAATCAGATAATGATCGATTTGATCATGAATCCCACGATTCCTAGGCTCACATGAGAGTAGCCAATAAACCTGCACAGTTCAAATTTGTACAGAAACAGATATATATCCCAATATTGCCAGAACCGAGAATTCATTAGTAAATCCTGGATCGCACCTGGTCGAAGCGACTAGTTCCCAATAGATAGCGATCTAAGAGACGCGAGGTTGCTTATGTGACTGAAAAATGCCGATTCATATCGAATGAATATTTAAAGCATTAATTTAATGAAAAGCTAGTAAAGCTAAGATATATACACAGTTATATATACAAAAGCTGTAAAGGGCGATGGGTTTTCACACCGGTACCCGGACTGAAATTGAAATATATATATATATATATTAACAGAAAAGTAGTCAACCAAAACTGGGAAGAGAACCCAGTGGTGGTGAAGGTTGCTTATATATGCATATTTATATATAAAAGCAGTAAAAAGGCCACAGAATAATCCAGATCGAACTAAAATATAAATGTACAGAAATGTAGTCAACTAGGGACTGAGAAGATAACCCAGTAATGGTAAAGTGTGCAAAAATAGTATAAAGGCCACAGAATAATTCAGGCCGGACAGAAATATATAAATATATATATATATATATATATATATATATATATATATATTAACAGCAATGTAGTCAGCCAAGACTGGAAAGAGAATCCAGCGGTGGTGAAGGCTGCTTATATATGCATAAATATATATAAAAGCAGTAAACTACCTCAGATTTGACATCTGGGCTTGACAGAGTTGAAAAATTAGTATATATATAGTTAAATAAACACGAAAAAAATCCAAATCCGGACTGGGAAGAGAACCCAGTCCGGCGAAGTTGCTTAAAACGAAGGTTCTAGTGCACTGAAGTTGTTAGAGCTGTCGGATCGTCAATTCGAGTTGTAGAAATGTCAAAAATTGAGTTTATGTACAAAAATGTACCAAATTTTGACGAAAACGGCCATGGAACTAAGTTCCGGGCATATTTAGAAAACAAAATTTGATATGCAAGTGCAAAACAGTGCAAAGAAGTAGGAATCACTTTCTGATCGTAAAAATACTTACAATGGACTGCTACACGGGCTTTTTGCCAAATCGTAGGCTCTAAATGTCAGAATCGACCGGTTATTTTTTGATATGTGGTAGTATGTGGGTATATCTACGTGTTAGAGTGAAAAAATTTAGGTTTAGAAGAGATGAAAAAGTCAGAAAATCAAACAGACAGAGGTTCGCTGCGTTTTGAAATTTTTTAAAATGAGGGGGGTGCACGTTTATTTATATATCAGGGAGCCTCAGCTCTACCTGATGCTGTCGCAGGTATAGGTGAAGCTCCCCTGGTGGGGTCCACGTGTCCGGTTGAGTCATCTCAAAGTACGTGCAATCCGAGCAACGCGAGGTCAAAACTTTCTAACTTTTGATCGAAGCGTTCATTTGAGGCGTGCGATATCTTTTCGGAAAGCCCTCTCCGAGAGTGTCACAATGACATGGGATAAAATATTTTTCTGGTCCAAGAAGACGGGTTCATAACCAGGTCTTCAAGAAGTTTGTCCGTTGAGCTGTCTTGAGCTGTTTGCACTCGGGATCGTCGTTATGGTTCGTTCTGACCTTGGTGGCATCAATTCGGCTTACATTTGACCGAATCAGCTTGAGGTCAATAAAATAACCATTTTGCCCCTCCCGGGGTTGCCTTTAGTGTCAGCATGACCTTTAGTTGACTTCCGGGAGTTGTTTCCAAAACTTGGATCCCATTCGAGTCTGTTTGTCCTCAGTGTAATCTCTGAAGTTGACTTGGTCATTCCAGGTTTTTTGCTGGAGATGTTTTGGAGCTTTAGGTTCATTTCCAAAGTTGACTTGACTTCCCGGGTTGCGACCGGGGTTGACCTGTACATCCCGGGTTGAGACCGGGGCTGATCTATACCTCTCGGGTTGAGACTGGGGCTGAGTTGACATCCCAAAACTAGTTTTTGAGGCTGTGGTTGTCCCGGTATTGGTGATCGGGGTTGATTTGAAAGTCCTAATATTGAGATAGGGGTTGATCTGACGGTCTGAACGGTGATCGGAGTTGATTTGATGGCCCGATATTGAGATCGGGGTTGATTTGACGGTTCGATTGGAGATCAGAGTTGATTTGATGGCCCGATATTGAGATCAGGGTTGATCTGAAAGTCTGATTAGAGATCAGAGTTGATTTGATGGCCCAATATTAAGATCGGGGTTGATTTAAAGGTCCGATTGGAGATCGAAGTTGATTTAATTGCCTGCTATTGAGATCGGGGTTGATCTGACAGTCCGATTGGAGATCGGAGTTGATTTGATGGCCCGATATTGAGATTGGGGTTGATCTGACAGTCCGATTGGAGATCGAAGTTGATTTGAAAAGACAGTTTTACCCTCCTACAATGTTAGTATTGGGGCAGGAAATTTCGAGTGTCTACAGATGCCCCTCTTTATCATGCTTATGCAATGTAATGGAATGAGCAGGATAAAGATTATTAGACACTTGAAATGCAAAGATATCAATGATGCAATGCAATGACTGTTGTAATGTTTTCGCAGATCGCATGTCGCACTTCACATCGCCAATCGCATCGCAAATTGCTTCGCCAATCGATCGCAAATTGCTTCACAAATCGCATCGTAGATCGCATTGTAAATTGTTTACCTTTATCGGTGCTTGTGTTGGGGCTGATACCAACGGTTTGATTCCCATCGGTGTTGTCGATGTTTGTTTGATGATGATAAACTGAAATGTTTCTTCATTTCTGTTGGGGATGTCAATACCAGGCTACCGCGAACTGTTTTCGTCACTTTCTGCTGGGGATGACGTTCTCTGCGATAGCTTCATTGATTTAGATAGGGATGATACTACTGATTCTACCTTGGTTTGAGACCAATGGTTTCCCTGTCCGGCGGTACTCTTTGCAGGGGTGATTTCCTTTCGGCTGGTGCTGTTGCACATTTCTAAAGGCTCCTCTGCTGGGGACATTTCTCGATTATCGAGTCTCCTTCATGGAGGCTTCCAATGTCCATCTTAATGAAAGTTTATGCCGTTATTTGGCAATATGAGATTGAATCACCAATTCTCTTTGGTGCACCTTTTGAGGATGTGTATAACAGATTCCATCATCAGAGATGGAATATTATATGGTTCCCGTCACCGGATCACTTCTGATGCTTCGCGGAGGTTGCTCCAATGACTAAGACGTCGCTGGGGCTGAACCAATGGCTGAATTGAACTCAGTATGTACCCGATACTTCGCTGGGGCTGAACCAACAGCTGAATTGAACTCGGTCTTTACCCGATACTTCGTTGGGGCTGAACCAACGGCTGAATTGGACTCGGACTGTACCCGAAACTTTGTTGGGATTGAACCAATAGCTGAATTGGATTTGGTCTGTACCTGATACTTCGCTGGGGTTGAACCAACGGCTGAATTGGATTTGGTCTGTACCCGATACTTCGATGGGGCTGAACTAACGGCTGAATTGGACTCGGTCTGTACCCGAAACTTCATTGGGATTAAACTAACGGCTGAATTGGATTCGATCTGTACTTGATACTTCGCTGGGGCTGAACCAACAGCTGAACTGGATTCGGTCTATACCCGATACTTCGCTGGGGCTGAACCAACGACTAAATTGGATTCGGTCTGTATCCGATACTCGCTGGGACTGAACCAACTGCTGAACTAGATTCGGTCTATACTCGAAACTTCGTTGGGATTGAACCAACGGCTGAATTGGATTCGGTCTGTGCCCGATACTTTGCTGGGGCTGAACCAACGGCTGAATTGGATTTGGTCTGTACCCGATACTTCGATGGGGCTGAACCAACGGCTGAATTGGATTCGGTCTATACCCGATACTTCGCTGGGGCTACACCAACGGCTGAATTAGATTCGGTCTGTACCTGATACTTCGCTGGGGCTGAACCAACGACTAAATTAGACTCGGTCTGTACCCAAAACTTTGTTGGGGCTGAACTAACGGCTGAACTGGATTCGTTCTGTACCCGATATTTCGTTGGGGCTGAACTAACGACTGAATTGGATTCGCTCTGTACTAGATACTTCGATGGGGCTGAACCAACGGCTGAATTGGATTCGGTCTGTACGCGAAACTTTGTTGGATTGAAGCCAACAGCTGGATTGAACTCGGTCTGTACCCGACACTTTGTTGGATTGAAGCCAATGACTAGATTGAACTCAGTCTGTACCCGACGCTTTGAAAGTGGCAGTTTTGAGCAGTTTTTCGGTAGTTTTGTGTATTTTTTTGGCAGTTTTTCATTGTTGATCCCCGGATATGACTTCCGGATGAATACCAAGGGTTTCCAAAGTGTCCCCCTTTCTGTCAGGATTACGCTGCTTAAACGTAGGATTTCAGGACAAACCGCTCAATCGTGTAGCTATTTTTCTTCAAATTTGACTTGGCAGCACATAGAAACTCCATTTCAAACTGAACAGAACCGAGCCTGGGGGAGTGGGACCTACCCTGGGGAGCCGCAGGTGGAGGTGCGGCAGCCACTAGGTGGGCCCGCTTCCACCTGGGCTTTATATTAGGCTGCGGGATTTCATTTTTTCAAAGTTCCATTTTGAGTTTCAAACGGATTTCGATCTTCTTTTTCAGATCTACGGAGCTTGGACAGCTATTTTCTGATTCTGTCAATTCCTACATGTTCAGCGCAGCGCAGGTAACGTTTTACGTCCTTTTTTCGTAAGTTTTGACCGTTAAAAGCATGTGAACCACGTAAGGAGCTTTTTAGACGCAATGTATGAAAAATGTATGCCTATATAATCTGTTAAAAATTTTCTGACTACATATGTATGCATATCTTACTGTAATGCACGTTTGGATGTAAAAAAATTCAGATTCTGAGACAGTCAATTTTTTCTCTTTTTGATCAGTTTACTCATCCTTTTTGAGAGGCCTAGTGAGCTTGGATTTTTAACTAAAAAATATCCATGGTAATTTGGATACCATGTGAGGCTATTTTTGATTTTATTTTATAAATATGAACTGTTCTTATTTTTGGGAAGGTGTGCTACTGAATGGCTACCTAGACATGCCTATGTGCCTGCGGACAGTCCATTTTACAAAGGAGACTCTGGCAAAAAAATTTCAAAATCTGAGCATTTAATAAACATGCAATTTTGACTCTACTGGGGATTTTTGACTGACCCATGCATGTTTTTAGGATTTATCTTTTGAAAAAAATGCAGTTTTGACTTTACTGGGTATTTTTGACTGACCCATTCATGTTTTAGGACTTAGAGATGCATAGAGTACTGATTTAAATGAATAAGCCACAGGTTTTAGGCTTACCACACCCTTTCTGAGGTGATTTAGAGACTTGGTCCAGGTGATGGACAGAGATAGACCCAGCAGTGCCAGCAAAGTCGTTTCAGGCGTTAGATGTACGAGGGCTTCTGATGTTCTTCAGCCACGTCCAGCTCGATCGCCTCGCAGGTTGGCAGAGTCGGTGATTCGTTCAGCTCAGGATGAATCACCGATTGACATTGATGATGAGCAGGCTGCTTTTGCTGCTCCAGCTCCAGCTCAGGCTCCACGTGCGGAGGTTCCAGGCATTATTGTGCCTACCCAGGAGCTACTGGGCGACTTGAGTCGCCTTTCTTCGAGATATATCCACGCCAATGAGGTGACTTGAAGTTTTTCTATTCTTGGATTCTTTTTCTTTCTTTTGCCATTCTTGGGGCACAGGTTTTTGACATGGATTGGTTTTTGATGCAGGTTCCTAGCTTTACGCAACCTCGAGGGAACTGGTTTAACGTGCACTCCCTGTATCATACTTTGCACTGAGGATTATAGGGATATTGTTTATGGCTGGGGGTTCCAGGCTTTTTTCTCCATTCTTCCCCGCCGTTGCCCCTGGGGGTATATGTGGGCTTTGTCTGAGCGCTGGTTCCACCAAACTCAGTCCTTTCATCTGCTGGACTGTGAGGTGATGATGACCCCTATGGACTGGAGGTTCATCATCGACATTGAGTTTGAGGGAGATCTAGTGCCTGTCGTGGCTGACATTATGCCCACTGTCGTTCGGTCCCTGCTGAGAGTTCCTGTGACGGCACTCAAGGGTCGATCGATCCGATCAGGCCCCTTTAGTATAGATGCCCAGAATGGGACTTTGTTGGAGCCTCCTCCTGATGATCGGAGGGTTAGAGATCGCATTCTGAGGCAATTATTTTTAGTGATCATCGGGGGTTGTTTTATGGCAGACAACTCATCTACTGTTTCCTTCACCCTGGTTAGCGCTACCCGGTATGTAGAGCGCCTCAGTGATTTTGACTGGGGTTCCTACACCTTTGCCTATTTTCCCAGGGGCATGCACATACTTTCGGAGGGTTCGACGAAGGCTTGGTTAGGATTCTACCCGTTTCTACTAGTGAGTACATCTTTTTTATACCTTTTTGATTCCAGCATTTATATTTGTCAGTCTTGATCACTAAGGACTTTTGATATTGACATGACCAGTTCTGGGCATTTGAGAGGCTTCCTTGCCTATGGCCCGCCACTGCTTTAGGTCTGGAGACCTATCCTCGAGGACAGCGTTGGCATCACTCGACTTTGACGGAGGTCCCTGTTGCTGAGGGATTTACTCATGCTCTCCTACAGTTGGAGCTTTTGAAGGCTGGATTGATCTCTTGGGTGCCGTATACCTCCGAGTTTTTGACCGTCGGATTCGAGGTAGGCTTTCCCATGGTCGAGAGTTTGCATTGTCGACCCGCAGAGTTCCGATTTTGACAGAAGGGAGGCTGGGAGCTCTATTTGGGAGAGCGTGCCATCAGGAGTATTACGGGTGAGATCCACATTCCCATTGCTCCTCCTACTTGGCATCATTGGCCTTTGATCATGCCACTGACAGAGATTCCCATGGAGGGCATAGATGGCTTCACCCTGTCAGAGGGTCCGTTCAGCCAGGAGGTATTTAGCAGATAGTGGAGTCCTCCCACTATTGAAGCTCAGACTTGTGCTACCCAGTTCATGGCAGATATGGTGCCAGGGTTCGTGATGATGACGGACTGGATAGCTTGCCTCAGGGAGCCGACTCATATAGATCAGATTACAGATTTGACCCAGGAGTTGGATAGGGCTCGCTTTTTTATCAGGCACCTTGGCCGAGATCAGTTAGAGGCATCTTCTTTTGACCCGTCTAGCTCAGGAGCGGGCCCTTCTTCAGATCCATTTAGCAACAGTTTTGCAGGGGCAGATCCTCCTTTATACCGCCTAGACATGCCTGATGATCGCAGCTTTATATCTACAGCGGAGATGGAGCAGGTTGATCACCTGGACGTGGATTATCTGGATCTTTTTGGATAGCTATGGCAGCTATATTTTTGGTCAGCCACTGTTTTGGCTATTTGGCGATTGTGCCATCATTTTGATAGACCACTGTTAGTAGTTGGGTGGTGGTGCCCCATTTCCCTGTACTTTTTCATTTCTCTTTGTATTATCAAACAGGGATGATGCCCGTAGTAGATAGTTTATCGTAGATATTCATACTATTTCCTATCTATCGCATTATGTTTATATTTGTCATTATACATGTATTATGTCATATGTATGCATTTAGACAGATGATTTCATATTTAACCCCTGGATGGTCTTGTGGTACGGTGACACAGGTGACGTCATCTGCCGTGAGCCGTATTGAGCATTTGCCACAGTCTGAGGTGGCTTCATCATTGAGGTCGTGGTACGAGAGTTTGCCATTCTCAGCCAGAGGGACAGTTGACCAGATGTTAGGGCATTCGTTGTCCCTTGTAGATTTTTAGATGCCATATGGGTTTTTGAATGGCATATTATCCTGCTGGATACCCGAGAAGCAGGTGTTTTGCATTGGACGACATGAGCTGACGCCGACTTTAGAGGAGTACGAGTAGCTTACCGGTCTGGCTTTGGACTTGCCGTGCTCCCGGACTGTTATTAGTGATATGCAGAGACCATTCCTGAGGATATCCGTTCTTCGTCAGAGGGTAGTCGCGGACGAGATCGTATATGGGCGTGTGATCTCGATTGACTTCTTGATCGATCGTTTTGGGGAGCTTGACATCTACGATCGACATGTTGGGGACTTTATTATTTTAGCAGAGGCGTGGCATCTGGCCAGGGTAGATATTCTGCTGATGTGCATTGTGGCATACATCTACATGCCGCTGCGCTTGGATCGCCTGGATGTGGGATTGGTAGTTATTGTTCGGGCCCTTAGATAGGGTAACACCATTATTTCGATGATATTAGCTGAGACGCTGCGGTCGGCCACTTATTGTATTACCCACCCGGAGGGGTTCTTTCGAGGTAGCTCGATTTTGCTGTATGTATGGCTGATGTTCCATATCCGCCCAATTGAAATTTTTAGACCTCATGGATATTGCTTTACCCGCGAGGTAGCCACATCTTACTCCTTTCAGCCTGCGGAGTGTACTGATGTCGAGACGTGGTCAGCATTTCTGTCGAATATTGAGCATTTGTTCTTGATTTTCCATGCTCAGGGTTAGCCTCCCCATATAGCTTCATTACTCATGCGCCTGGCATGGATTACTTGCCCCTAGCAGGTTTGAAGGGAGTGACTACTTATCATCCCCTGGCTGCTATGAGCTAGTTTGATCAGTTTCCGAGCTTGCATCGATTTGAGGGGTCTGCTGATCAGAGGATGTCGGCGTCGTCTATGTCATCGACTGATTTGATCAGAGTATATAAGTGTTGGACTCATAGAGAGGGGGCTGAGTTCTCCGGTAGCCATCCGAACCGTTCTCCAGAGTACTCGACATGGTTGGAGGCAGATTTGGCAACAGTTGCACTTGTTCATTTATCTCTGATTTTGGATTCTGATGAGGAGGAGCCTATGGAGGATCCTGAGTCTCCTACTGAGGATGAGCTGTTTGTGGGCTTGACAGCTGCTTTGGCTAGCGACCCACCGACTATTCCTACAGGCATAGATCCGACTTTGGCGAATTTGCTATTCAGGATGACCTTTGAACGGGATTAAGCTAGAGCGCAGATGTTGACCGCCTTATCTGGCAGAGATATAGCTTTGGCTGAGAGGGACGCACTTCGAGTCGCTCAGGATATTGGCTTGATAGAGAGAGAGGAGCTCCGATCTGCCAGAGATGCAGCTATTGTGGAGAGGGATGAGATCCGTTCAGCCAGAGATGCAGCTTTTGATGAGATCGAGGAGACTTTGATTGCTAGGGATGCAGCTTTTGCGGAGAGGGATGAGGCTATAGTTTCCCATGATTTCCACATTGCTGACAGTACTGCCCTTCGATCTTATACTCATGGCCTGGTTACCGAGATGAGGGCATATATTGATGACCATAGTACCACACTACAGATGACTGTGGAGGTTTTGAGCCGTATAAAAGCTGAGGGTATTGCACTTGCAGCTGTTTCTCCATCTTTCGAGAGAGATGCCATGGTTGCATTGCTGGCCTGCTTATCCTTGGGTCCATAAACTAGCTTTATCTTTCCTGCACAGACTAGATCAGCCATTTTTGTCATGTACAGGATACTATGTATATATTTAATATTTTTATATCAGAGAAATATATTTTTTGATTCACTTCCCTGCTTGGAGATGTATTGTCATTTCTGAGTGATTACCACTTCTTTCATGACTTGATGTTGTTGATGTATCCTGAGCTTCTCCTTGATGAACTGACAGTTGAGATGTTAGGGAGTATCTCAGATGGGCCTGTTGATCAGGTAAACTAGATAGTTCTTAGGTTTTATAGGGTTTCGGTGTCTTGGAACTGGTTTCTTATTGGTTTTTGTTTTTTCTTGAAGGTCAAACCGCGCCGTAAATGGCTGCCTACGTACTCCCGGGTTGAGGGAGATCAGGTCATTTGTAGTTCTGGCTTTGTATGAGAGATGCTTGAAAAGTATTTGTCTTGGGTTTTGAGTTTGGTTTGATGAGTTTTTGAGTTTTTATTTGGTTTGACCGCACCAGAAATGGCTGCCTACGTACTCCCGGGTTGAGGGAGATCAGGTCATTCTTAGTTCCGACTTTCTAGTGAAATCGAACCTAATTTAATTTGTAGTACCCGGATGCGGGTATGCATGTGCTTCAGACATAGTACCTTTTTATGGTGTCTGAGTTGATGAGTTGGGGAAATTCATTCCCGTCCATTTCTTGTAGACTGATAGCTTCTCCCGTCAACACTTCATTGACAATGAAAGGGCCTTCCCAATTTGGGGCGAACTTTCCTTTAGCTTCATCTTGATTGGCTAAAACTTTCTTCAGCACCAAGTCGTTTTCTTTGAATTGCCGTATTCGGACCTTCTTGTTGTAGGATCGAGCAATCCTTTGCTGATACAACTGCCCGTGGAAAATGGTTGTAGCTCTTTTTTCATCTATCAGGGACAGTTGGTGGTATCGGTCTTGTAGCCAATGATCCTCGTCTAACTGAGCATCGATCAATACTCGGAAGAATTCCATCTCTACCTCTATGGGGAGGACTGCTTCCATGCCATATACCAATGAATAGGGGGTAGACCCAGTAGAGGTGCGCATTGATGTCCTGTATGCTAATAGGGTTAGGGTTAGCAGGCCAGGCCATTCTTTGTGATTGGCGGACATTTTTTGCATGATCTTTTTGATGTTCTTGTTGGTCGCTTTGACAACACCATTCATCTTGGGCCGATAGATGACGGAGTTGACATGCTTGATGTGGAACTTGCTGCACAGTTCTTTCATCATTTGATTGTTCAGGTTCTTGGTGTTGTCCGATATGATCACCTCCGGTTGTCCATATCGACATACGACATTGTTTCTGATGAAACTAATGATGACCTTTTTGGTGACTTTGGGAAAAGAAGCTATTTTAATGATAAGTACACAATATTCATGATTTTTTATTCCTTTACATTTGGTTTTATTACATGTTTCATGTGTATATGAGCTTAATAAGTTGTTTATTATTTTCAGGTGAATTAAAGCTAAAAGGATGGAAACAAGTTGATTTGGAGTTGAATTGAAGAGGAGTTTGACCAGTAGTTGACTTTCTCAATATTTGGAGATTCCTACATGGAATTGGATTGATATTACTATTAGAATTAGGACTTCTTTGGACTGAGATTTTATTTTCTTATTAGATTCTATTTCTTTATGGAAACTAGTTATAATTGTAATTCCTTTTAGGATTTGGATTCCTAGTTCTTATAGGATTTAGGCCCTTGTCTAGCACTATAAATAGAGGATGATAGTTAAGGTTTTATTCATTCAATCTTCTACCAACTATCATACCTCATTGAAGTGCAGACTTGGAGCATGTCAGGCTAGTTTCTTTATTCAGTTCTAAAGGGAGGTGGAACCTTGTTACAAGTAATTGATTAATTAAGTATTATTATTTATTCTTTCTTGTATGAAATTTCTTCTGATAATCTATTTTCATTGATTGCATGCTAATTGATCTAATTAATTTGATATGGCCAATTGAGTTAATTTAATCATTATCATATGTTAGATTAAGATTGGTATTACGTGTAATTGATATCTGTCTTCATCACAAGTAGTAAATTAGTGATACTAATTGTGGACAAGCTTTTGTGTATTGCTAAGATTATCAAAAAATAAGTTAAACAAATCGAGCTTATGTGTTTGTTGCTTGGATTAGCCTAATTCTCTATTTCTTAATGCTTCTATCATATTAAATCTAGAGAGCTTGTTCTAGGTTATATGCTAGTTGAATCTGGTGAAGAGCTTGTTTCATACAGTGAATATCTAAGGAGAATTTCGGATAGCAGAGCTTATTGTTATCTAGGGTTAATAGTTTCATTGAAGGGTAAAGAATAATAACTTGATTAATTGATTGCCGTGCTTGGTGAAACTGAACTACAGAACTGAAGTTTTTACATATTTGGTTAATCTCTTTATTTAAATTATGTTTTTCTTAGTTTAAAACAATTTCAAAAATCCCCCATCTTTATTTTCTGTTAAAATAGTAGAATAAATCTAAAACAAACTTACTCTCTGTGGGATCGATCCTTGCTTACTACTGTACTAATTATTTAAATTCGTGAAGTGAAAGTGAGGTTAATTTAGGAGTGTAAACGACAGCTCCCAAATTTTGGCGCCGTTGTCGGGGAGTGTTATTTGTTTTTGTTTATTCTTTGTTTTCGTTTATTTTTTTTCTTTTTATTTTATTTTTTTCTTTTTGTTTTATGACTCAATCCTCTCACTCTAATTTTGATCAAGAGATAGAGAAAATTGCAGATACAAAAGAAGCTCTTGTTCTAATACTTAAAAAGGAAAAGATGGTGGTGCCGAACAACAACCGGATTTTAAAAGAACTGGCTACTCCAGACCTTGATCAATCATCCCTGTGTATTAAATATCCTACCTTAGATGTTGCTTTTGAACTTAACTACGGACTAATTCGCTTTTTGCATATTTTTCGTGGTCTAACAGGTGAAAATCCATATACGCATCTAAAGGAGTTCCATATGGTGTGTTCCACGATGAAATCACAAGGAGTGTCAGAGGAGCAGATCAAACTTAGACTTTTTCCTTTCTCATTAGCAGATTTGGCTAAAAACTGGTTATACTATCTTCCTTCAGGATCGATACGATCATGGACTGATATGCAAAGGCTATTCTTGGAGAAGTATTTTCCTGCATCAAGAGTTGCCGATTCAAGGAAGGAGATATGTGGAATCAGTCAGTTCAATGGAGAAACTCTCTACGAGTATTGGGAAAGGTTCAAGAAGTTGTGTTCCAGCTGCCCTCCCCACCAAATTGATGAGAAACACTTGATTCAGTACTTCTACGAGGGACTGATACCAACGGAAAGAAGTATGATCGATACGGCTAGTGGAGGAGCATTAGTAAACAAGACACCGGAGGCTGCAAGAAATTTGATTGCAAACATGGCCACTAACTCACAACAATACGATCATGCCCCACAAAGGGTAAGTGAGGTAAGCACGAGTGAATTGGTGTGGTGCAACAATTAACAACAGGAAACATACCGGTTGCAAAAGTATGTGGAATTTACTCAAAATCAGGGCATACAACAAATGATTGTCCCATAGTGCAAGAGGATGTAATTGTTCATCAAGTTAATGCTGTGGGGACATTCTTCGGACAAAATCCACATCAATGTGATCCTTGGGCAGAAACTCACAATTTCGGATGGAGAGATCATCCCGACTTGAGCTATGAAGGTACTAGGCCACCAATGCAACCTGTCCTTTCAAGTATGCAGCAAGATCTTCAGCAGACTCAACCTCAGTACCACACAGAAAACCAAGAAGTACCTGTCAATTCTGGGACATCTATGGAGGATATGTTCAAGGCATTCATGAGCGGAACACTACAGTTTATGAGTCAGACACAGCAGTTCCAGCAGGAGACAAGAACTTCTGTTCAAGATCTGAGGGATCAAGTTGGTCAGCTTGCAACCACAGTAGGAATGTTAGAATTTTAAGGCTTCGGGGAGTTATCTCCTCCATTTGTTAGAACTTTAGTACAATGGGATTTGACGAAAAGGAGCAGGAGGATTCAGGGCTTACTCCAGGAACGGACTGTAATATGAAATTTGACGAAGAGAATGAACAAGAGGAAGAAGAGAATAATTTGATATATTCTACAGATCTCGACAAGAAAGACATGGATTCATCTCCATCAGTACAACTAACAGAAACAAGGAGTGCTACACACCATCGTACCTTTACCATGGAATTGGACAATGCAAAGTTCCAGTTCAACGCAGATCAGGCTAAAAGGTATCTTGATAATATTAAATCTATTTTTGTTATTAACGTTGTGGATTATTTAGTGCAGGAATCTTTTGATCGAATACAATTATACGAGGAGGATTTGGTGGCTGGAAAGGAGCAAAATCATGAAGTACACAATGTTCCTCAATTAAGGAAGAAACTGTTACCAATCCACTTGAAGTTCACAACTCCAATTACATAGAACGAGAGGGACGATGTCAAGCCAATGACAATAAACAAGGGCAGCTGCTTGGGAGGCAACTCAAGAAATCAGATTTGATTTTTCTATCCCTTTACTATTTAGTTTATTTTATTTTATTTTATTTTTGCATGTAGTTCTTTCTTCTTTGCATGATTTTCTTACATTGGGGACAATGTAAGGTTTGAGTGTGGGGGGAGAGATTTAGGTTTTTTATTTTTTTATTTTAGTGATATTGATCTGCTGATTTTGATAGGAAATAGGACCATCTAGATGCCTTTGAAAATTTTTAAAAAAAATTGGATTCCATGATTCTATTTGCCTATGTGTTCGAAGGTTAAGATCAACAAATGAGAATCAATGCTAAAAATTCAAAATCTGTTTAATGCTTAATTGGTTAATGATTGAGAAAAAAAGTCATGATCCATAGTAATTGATTTAAATTGAATTTGTGTCTCATGAGCACTTGAACATGTGATATATGCTTAGTTGGCTAAGTTATCTGTGGAGTTGTCTATGTGCACTAATCTCATGCTCTAGAACTATTGAACTGCTTAAACTTTTTGCAGGACCATGTGAAAAAAAATAATAAGAAAAATTGGAAACCAGTGAAATTGTTGAAAAAGAAACACAAGAGAAGTCATGTGGTGGGATGAGATGGAGCGTAAAACGCACTCTCCCATAAACACGTGTGGATAAGTGAGATGGAGCATAAAATGCACTCACTTACAAAAGAATGATTGAGGAAGGTGAAACGGAGCATAAAATGCATTCACCGAAAATAAAAAATTTAATTAAAATGAAAATATTCTGATAAAAAATAAAGCAGAAAAAGTATGTTTTGAGTTTTTGAGTGGTGTGCACGATTTTTGCTCCATGGTAACTAAGTTGAGTAAGTATGTGGATCATAGACAAGGGCTTATGTGGTTACAATTTAACTTAATAAAACTCATTGGTGAAGTGGTGAGGTACTTATCTTGAGTTGATTGATGAAGCGTTGATCATGTTTTTGTGGGTTTAGTGTTGATAATCATGATATGATCTTAAAATCTTTTGACGTTATGGTTGAGTAGAGTTTCTAGAAATTAAACTTTTAGTTTACACGAGGACGTGTAAAAGACTAAGTGTGGGAGAATTTGATAAGTACACAATATTCATGATTTTTTATTCATTTACATTTGGTTTTATTACATGTTTCATGTGTTTATGAGCTTAATAAGTTGTTTATTATTTTCAGGTGAATTAAAGCTAAAAGGATGGAAACAAGTTGATTTGGAGTTTAATTGAAGAGGAGTTTGACCAGCAGTTGACTTTCTCAATATTTGGAGATTCCTACATGGAATTGGATTGATATTACTATTAGAATTTGGACTTCTTTGGACTGAGATTTTATTTTCTTATTAGATTCTATTTCTTTATGGAAACTAGTTATAATTGTAATTCCTTTTAGAATTTGGATTCCTAGTTCTTATAGGATTTAGGCCCTTGTCTAGCACTATAAATAGAGGATGATAGTTAAGGTTTTATTTATTCAATCTTCTACCAACTATCATACCTCATTGAAGTGCAGACTTGGAGCATGTCAGGCTAGTTTCTTTATTCAGTTCTAAAGGGAGGTGGAACCTTGTTACAAGTAATTGATTAATTAAGTATTATTATTTATTCTTTCTTGTATGAAATTTCTACTGATAATCTGTTTTCATTGATTGCATGCTAATTGATCTAATTAATTTGATATGGCCAATTGAGTTAATTTAATCATTATCATATGCTAGATTAAGATTGGTATTACGTGTAATTGATATCTGTCTTCATCACAAGTAGTAAATTAGTGATACTAATTATGGACAAGCTTTTGTGTATTGCTAAGATTATCAGAAAATAAGTTAAACAAATCGAGCTTATGTGTTTGTTGCTTGGATCAGCCTAATTCTCTATTTCTTAATGCTTCTATCATATTAAATCTAGAGAGCTTGTTCTAGGTTATATGCTAGTTGAATCTGGTGAAGAGCTTGTTTCATACAGTGAATATCTAAGGAGAATTTCGGATAGCAGAGCTTATTGTTATCTAGGGTTAATAGTTTCATTGAAGGGTAAAGAATAATAACTTGATTAATTGATTGCTGTGCTTGGTAAAACTGAACTATAGAACTGAAGTTTTTACATATTTGGTTAATCTCTTTATTTAAATTCTATTTTTCTTAGTTTAAAATAATTTCAAAAATCCCCCATCTTTATTTTCTATTAAAATAGTAGAATAAATCTAAAACAAACTTACTCTCTGTGGGATCGATCCTTGCTTACTACTGTGCTAATTATTTAAATTTGTGAAGTGAAAGTGAGGTTAATTTAGGAGTGTAAACGACAGCTCCCATTTAACCCATTTGGTGAAGTAATCGATCATGGTAAAGATGAATCGATGACCATTGCTGGCTTTTGGTTCCACTGGACCGATCACATCCATTCCGCACATGGAGAAGGCCATGTCGAACTCATGTTGTGTAGCTCATTCGGAGGAGCATGTATGGCGTTTCCATGTACTTAGCATTGAAAACATCTCTTGACGTGATCGTCGCAGTCAGCTTTGAGAGAGATCCGGTAATGTCCTGTTTTTAATATCTTTTTAGCCAGCAGATGACCGCTCATGTGTGGACCACAGACTCCACCGTGGATTTCATCCATCAGTCTCTGGGCTTGTTCTTTATCAAGGCATCTTAATAAGCCTATTCTAGCATCTCTTTTGTAGAGGGCATCTCCACTTAGATAGAACTTCATAGCCATCTTTTGAATCCGCTTTAGCGCAGATTGGCTTGCTCCAGCGGGTGTAGATCCATCTCGTAGATATTCTTTGATGTCTTGATACCAAGGCTGCTTGACAGGAGGAATTTCATCTGATACTTCTCCAATGTAATTCCCGTATGTCGGGTCTTTCTGAACTGTGAATTTGATGTTAGGAAACCCACTCCTATCGGATATGCGAATTAATGAAGCCAACATTGCCAATGCATCAGCGAAATCATTCCTACTCCGAGGAATATGGTTGAAGGTTATGTCTTCAAACTCCAAGGATATTTTGACGAGCTACCGATGGTAGGGCAGCAAATGCAGTTCTTTAGTGTGATATGCCCCAGTGGATTATCTAATGACCAACTCAGAGTCTCCAAAGACCAGTAGGTGTTTGATACCCATGGATTGGGCTAGTTTCAACCCCATTATATAGCCTTCATACTAGGCCATATTGTTGGTGTTGCCAAATTAAAGTTTGGTAGCCACAAGATATTATTCTCCTGTACCAGAGATAAGGACTGCCCCAGCTCCGGCACCCTCCATGTTTACTGCTCCGTCAAAATACATTTTCCATGGTTGGACTGTATTCTCTTACTGGAATTGCTGAATTTTCATGATTCCATCATCTGGGAGATAGGTCTCCAGGGGCTCGAACCCTCCTGAAGGTGCTTCAGCTAATTGGTCTGTAATGCCTTGACCCTTGATTTATTTTTGAGTCACATAGACAATGTCGAATTGTTATAGGATCAACTGCCATTTGGACAGTCGATAGTTCAACATTGGCTTGTTGAATATGTATTTGAGTGGATCCATGTGGGATATGAGGTAGATCGTGTGCCCATGGAGGTAGTGCTGTAACCTCATTGCGGCTCATGCTAATGCACAGCATGTTTTCTCGATCAGGGTGTATTTCTGTTCCCCACTGCTGAATCTTTTGCTGATGTAGTAGATGGCTCTTTCTTTGCTACTATCATCTTTCTGTGCTAGCATGCAGCCCATTGCATTGGCATTGACGGACAGGTACATGAACAAGGGAACTTCATACCTCGAACGTACCAAAACTGGTGCTTCGATCAGCTGCTTCTTGATAGCAAGGAAGGCTTGTTGACAATCCTCATTCCATTTAGTGGAGGAGTTCTTCCTTAGTATCTTGAATATGGGATCACAGGTTGCTGTGAACTGGGAAATAAATCGGCTTATGAAGTTAATCCTCCTCAGAAATCCACGTATCTCCCTCTCTGTTCGAGGTACTGGCATCTCAGTGATGGCTTTGATTTTGGTAGGGTCTAGTTCGATGCCTCGATTACTCACCAAGAATCCTAACAACTTACCTGCTTTGACGCCAAAAGAACATTTGGTGGGATTTAGCTTGAGGTTGTACTTGCGTAACCTGCTGAACAACTTCCTGAGATGGTCGATGTGATCATCCTCCCTACGAGATTTGATGATGATGTCATCCACATAGACCTCTATTTCTTTGTGCATCATGTTATGAAACAGGGTAATCATGGCTCGCTGATACGTGGCTCCGGCATTGATGAGGCCGAAGATAGTTGTCTATAGCAAAAGGTTCCCCAAGGAGTGATGAAAGCTATTTTCTCTCGGTCCTCTTCAGCAACCATGATTTGATGGTAACCAGCAAAGCAATCTAAGAAGGAATACATGTCGTACTACGCAGTATTTTCGATCAGGATGTGGATGAAAGGTACCGGGAAGTTGTCCTTAAGGAAGGCCTTGTTCAAGTCCCGGTAATCCATACATACTCGTACCTTCCCTCGGGCTTAGGCACAGGAACTATGTTGGAAAGCCACTCTGGGTAGGTTGATACCATGATAATCTCAGCTTTGAATTGCTTAACAACTTCTTCTTTGACTTTCAGACTCCATTCAGGTTTCAATCGCCTGAGCTTTTGTTTGACTGACTTGAACCCGTCTTTGATGGGCATTCGATGGATGACAATGTCAGTAGAGAGGCCAATCATGTCTTCATGTGACCATGCAAATACATCCTGGAACTGTGTTAGGAGTTCGATCAGGTCGGCTTTTTGGTTTGATGCAAGGTCTAAACTTATCTGTATTTTTTGATGTTTTCAGAGGTTCTATGTTGACAATAGTGGTTTGGTCGAGGTTTGGTTTGGGTTTGTCTTCGACCCATTCTTTGATCTCCTCGGGCACCTCATAGTCATCTTCCTCCTCTTGATCAATATCCATCAAGTCGAAGTTCAGTTCTACATCAAAGTCGTAGTCACTTTAACAGGTTGGCATCTCATCAGCAGAGACAAACATATCCAACGCTTGAGTCCTGAAAACAAAAAGGCTTTCATCTTAGATATATACAACTGCTTAAATATACATAGCATTCTGCAACGCATGACAAAGTTGCTGCTATAGCTGTGCAATCAAAAGTAAGCAGTAAATGAAAGCATAATTAAAGGGCAGATGCACTCTCTCTGCCCCTTTACCCTTTTCGACCGAGGTAAGGGACACTACTCTAGTTATCCAAGGTCAGAACCTCATGAACCGGGAGGATCAGGGATTTGTGATTATCTGCCTCGTCTTGAATGATGACTGAGACATCCTTTATAATAGGGCCGGGGTTTTTCTTTAAATTGCCCCCCTTTTCCTTCTTGATGCGAGGAATTTGAATCTGATCCTCGTCTTCGCTGTCTGGGATCTCATCATTCATACCCTCGTAGTTTATAATGACCCGCATGTTAGCGAATGGGTCTCGTCCTTCATACAGGATCTTTTCTTTTCCTTTTTCGCTATCTGCCTCGTGCTTGAGGGCTTTTCTTTCATTGACATGTATAATTAGAGGAAACAGTATTGCTGATATAACAGTAGGGATCTTCCTCATTGGTTTTACCCATCCGACATTAGTAAGGTTTAGCAGTAATACGGTGGAAGCATGAGACTTGGGATGCTTATGTGGGTTCCGGTGGTTTGCCCGGGATGAAAATCCTAATCCTACTCTCCCAATTTGACTAGGGATTTGTATCGGGCTCTTGATACCTTGCTGATTCTTTTCTAACCCTTCTCCAGGTTGGAATCCCAGGGATACTATTTCCTGGCCCACTGTCATTACTTCGGTGGAGACCTAAGGCTTCAAGGCTGGTGCCCCGATAGGTAGATATTGGGTATCACTCACCTCCATGGCTTGAAAACTTGCAGGTTCAATCCCTGTGTCCAGGCTGATCACTGGCATGTCTCCCTGTATGCCGACAGGGTATTCTGGTTTAGCATTGACTATAATGCAGTTATCGTTGATAATGCATTTGAGCTGTTGATGGAGGGTGGATGGCACTGCTCCTGCTATATGAATCAAGGGTCTGCCTAGCAACAGGTTATATCCAGTGGCGAAATTGAGCACCTGAAAGGATCTGTAGAAAGTGTGTGGGCCAATCTCCAAGGGTAGTTTTATTTCTCCCATAGCTTGGCGTCGCGATCCATCGAAAGCCCGGATGACCACATGACTTGTTTTGATCCGGTTCGGGTTAATTTTCATTATTTCCAAAGTATCTTAGGGACATATGTTGAGGGATGATCCTTCGTCAATGAGTACCCCTCTGATTACATACCCGGAAGACATCATAGCTATATTTAGGGACTTATGATGGCCTGTTCCTTCTGCAGGGATATCATCATCAGTGAAAGATATCACATTATTGTTGAAAATATGTTCCATCGCGTGACAGAATTTCTCGGCATCTATTGTATGTGGCAAATAGGCTTCTTCTAGTACTTTCACTAGAATGTTGCGATAATCCACTGAGGATAAGACCAAATCTAGGATAGACATTTGCTTGGGTGTATCTTTCAGGTCTTGCACCACCTTGATTTCGTTGTGTCCCATTTTGTTGAGAAACTCTTCAATCTTCTCATCATTCACCTTTGATTTGGCTTTGATGACTGGTTTAATCATCCGCTGAGGCAGGTATAATGGATTGTCCTTTGGCACAAAGGTAATGTTGTTTGAGGTGGACCCTTCATCGTTCCCATAGTTCCATGTGACTCGCTTCAGACTGATAATTGGATATTAGGGTCTGAAGGGCAAGATTAAAGGCTCGGATGCGACCACCTTTATAGGATTTTGTATCTCTTGGACCCCTTTCCCTAGCAATACTAAGGGTTTGAGGGTTCGAGAACTTTATTTCCCCTCATTAATTGACCGCTTTCAATCATGTCTTGAATCAGGTTGCGAAGTGCCTAGCAATCCTCGGTATCATTGCCAGGTGAATTGGAATGGTACTGACATATTTGGTCAGGTTTGAACTTTCTGGCCCGAGGGTTCAGTGGATGTAACAAATCTACAACCATTCCCTCATTGATTAGCATCTGGAGGATTTCTTCCATTAACTGGTTTAAGTTGGTGAAGTCCCTTTGAAATAGGAATTTTCCACTAGTTTGGACCCTTTCTTTTTTGGTCACCCTGTTGGTCCAGAGTTCATTCTCATGAGGCTGATATTGATTCCTCGAGGAAATGATCTCCGGTGTGGGAGGACGATCTATGCCAGACTGGTTGGCCCATTTGATCATTTTTCTGGTGATCTGATGCTGGTAGACGACCAGTTCTGCTAATTGTTCAATTTGTTATTTGATAGACTTCATTTCCTGTTCTATCAGGAACATCCTTTCGGAGGCTTCCCAACTGTCTAGGGTGCTGTTACTGGATAGAGTTGATGATAAAGCACATTCTTTGAAAATAATCTTATTTATTTATTAATAAAATATTCATTTAAGGCATTTAATTATCTACATGGTGCTGTTTTTATAATATGTAAATAACTCATAGTTTTAAGCAATGCTTTTAGAATCATGATGAGATCATGATAATGAGATCTAAATTCTTAGAAAGTTTAAAAACTAAAATAGTTCCCAATTGTGGGATTACTAAAATGGGGATTAGTAAATCCAGATAGATTGGTACATATGTTGCTTGCTCATTAGATGAGGATGACTGATCTCATAGTCATTTCTGTGGAGACACTAAAGCAAGTATGTAGGTGCTTATTGGAGAACAAGTTCTCTGAATGTGACTCGCTATGGAATACCTAATGGAGTTTTAATAGCCTGTCAATAGGAATTCCTAATGTGATAGTAGTACAAGTGATCCTTGGACTTGAGATCATCATAGTATCTTGTATGTAACAAATTATACTTTGACTTATTCCATAAGGCCTTTTAAGGCATATATAGGGTATGCTTGGGTATAATGAGTTGCATATGGAGATAATGTATGATCAATAAAGAATCTACCACCTCTAGTAAAAGAGGAGATATGTCCTACGTGATTCGTTAAATGACAACCCAGGAATCCTTGGCCAAGGTAGAATGAAATTAGAAAGAGGTTTCTAATTTGCATTATTTGGAGTTGTGCATTTTCTAATCGAAATACATATGATTAAATAAATTAAGACTTGACAGTAAATCCATGTCTTATATTTAATTGGGACATTGTATGGTGGAAGGATTGAATTGTATGGTAACTATTAACTCACAGGTTCTTTTATGATTAATGTTGAAATCTAAATTATCTGAAAAGTCGTTGATCGCTAGGGAGGCTTATCCCTATTGTAGAATAAATGTTATTTATTTAAATAGATTATTAGTTTAATTTATTTATTTAAATAAGATTAGAATTGTTCTAATTGATTTATTCACAACCGGTTTAATATGGAGAACCTAAAGGGTCACACCATAAAAGGAAGAAGAATTATTTAAGAAGAAAATGACATGATAGTAATAATGCATTAAGTATAATTAATTTAATCTATGGTGATAGAATAAATTAAATAGCTTAATGTTTATTATTTAATATAAATTAATAAGAGGAGTCTTATTATTATTATTATTATTATTATTATTATTATTATTATTATTATTATTATTATTATTATTATTATTATTTTAATTCTAAAGGAGTTTAGGAATTAATATAATATCAGTACTCTCTCTCTCTCTCAATCCTAATAAGATTAGGATATAAATTAATTAAAAGTGTTTAATTAATTAATTAATTAAAACCCTATTCTAATTTGATTAGGAGGGTTAACCTAATATCTATATAAGAGAGTCTTATATCAGAAATAAGGAACATGAATTTTTCCAAGAGTTGGGAGTACACATATTCTATAGAGATAGAAACAAGGGTTAAGCCAATAACCCATCTTCCTGAGTTCTTCATCTTCCTTGGTGGATCACCGTTAGAGGCCAAACATTTGGGTGGCTGACATTGATCAAGGGAAGAAGCCACTACAGAGGAATCAAAGGAATCAAAGGAGTAGAACTTGTACCTGAGGAAGCTTGGATCTTCAAAGGTATAATTCCATTCTCTTTTCTGTTATTGATAACTAGCACAAAGCATGATCATGGTTATGAGTTTGTATAAATTTTTTGAAAAACTATGTTTCGCGCTTCCGCCCTATTTATGTGATTTGATTGCATGATTGCGTTACGTACAAACCCAACACGTTATTATTATTACTATTATTGTTATGTACAATTATGTGTTGTGCAAACATATAAATAAAATTACATCATGTATAAAATATAAGATGGGACATTAAGAATAAAATTGCCATATGAATAATTATTATAATGAAACTATATTATAATAAGTTGGGGTTATGTAAATTACTAAGTTTGCATAAATGTGCCTTGTGTGTGGCATAATAATTCATGAGGAATCAATAAAATGTGTATTTTAAAATTATGGAAGAAAACTAATTTTAAGAAAATAAATGTTGATATTAATTATCATTATGATAATTATATGTAATTGGAATAATAATTTTTATGGAAAGTAATGGGTTGTTAGTACCCAACGAATTTCTATTCTAGCCCAATTCAAATATTATTTTGACTAACCCAATATACATGGATTAAATGATTATATGTGATTGCATATAGTAAGGTATAAGTATACTTACATATATGTGGGTGTGTAAATATATATGTGTATATGCCCATAACTTAACATAAGGTAATAACATAAAGACATTAAATTGATCTTGTGAGCCATATAGAAACCCATATTGAAAATGCTGAGATCCATTTGTGCTAGTACAGTGTAACCAAATTACTTGTCCCAATTTCTTAGTCCCAAAGTTGCATCAGCCGTATATAGGTCATTGGCCTACTCTACCTTACTTATAATCATAGTTTGCAAATGATGGTGGTGGGAATGGCTGAAGATGGGCATGTAAAAACTTTCCACCAAACTTTTCTTGCCCAATGGATTCTTCTTCCTTCCATTGGTTTAATTTCTAGGGTGAAACCCAACAATTGAGTAATGGTTTCTCTATAAATAGAAGTTCTTTCTTCTCAAATTGAGTTGCTAGAATTCTGTGTTAAATACAATTAGAGGTGAGTTTGCTAAATTAAGGAGAAATCAGTACTTGGAAGCAAGAAGTTAGCAATTTGGTCTCAAGAAGGTAGCATTACTAATTATGTTCTTGATTTCAAATGATTCCTAGAAATTCCAGTAAATACTTGATAATTGATTTGGAAATTGAAGTCATTATGTTATCTGAGATATATGTAAGTTATGGACACAATATGCTTGGTCTGAGTTGCATACGAAAAGGCCTAACTGGTTTGCATTCAGGGATTCTGCAAAAGCAGAGTCATTCTTGAGTCTGAACCGAAGTGGCACGGCTGCGCCACTTCCCCATTCAAAATCAGCGCGGACCGTGCTGGTGGTCAGTTCTTGAAAAATGATTTTATTGCTTTCTGGTATTCTGAGCATGTGTGTATAACTTAAATATGTATATTAATTGTGACGCCCCCTAAATAGATCCACACAACTCATTCTGAGTCGCCAAATACATGGTACAAAATCTAAATACAAATCATTTTATATCAAACGGTCTTGCAAAATACGACCACACAAACCGTGAGCGTCGATACAGATATTATGTAGAAAATATAAACGCTCAAATTACGTCCTCATTACAATTATTATCACACTATTTTACAAAATAGTGAGGACTACTATAGCACTATCTCGGACCATCACTCCATTTCCCGGCTAGTCCCAGCTATATTCTCATTTCCTGAAGAGAACAATAAAAAAAAGGGTGAGCTCAACTAGCCTAGTAAAGAATATTATGACCAAGATAATAAAGAAAATATTATCTTTAGCCTTTAACAATAACAAATCACATAAAATATAATGGACAACAAGTTTTAGATCAACAACTGCAGCGTAAATAACAATCCATTAGAAGAGTCAAGTAGAGCATGATGTCTACTATTTTTTATAATTTAAAAGTCCGTCAATATTTTAACCTTGTAACATCAATTAATAAATATTTTAAATCAATAATTTATCTTTGCACTACGGACCAAAGATATTCATTTGTATCACCAGTGGTCATGATCATGCCAAACACCTGTCCATCTTTGCACTACGGGCCAAAGATATTTACCAATTAATAGTTCATCTTTGCACTACGGGCCAAATATATTCATCATTCAACAGTTCATCTTTGCACTGCGAGCCAAAGTTAACTTTCACCACAATTTAAGACTGAGGATGATGAAAAATGATATAAAGAACGAATCAAGTGAGATCAAGGATAAATATTAGAGATTTATAATTTAATTTATCCAAGTTCAAGAATGTTCAAATTGTCAACATGATAAACAATTGTGGAGTAAATTTAAGAATGATATTCATATATCAAAAATAATTTGGACAGAAAAGAATCTAATTTTTATCGTGAATAGTACCCCGTGAATAGTATACCCCGTATGAATAGTACCCCGACATGAAAACATTAAATTTTAATAATAAAGTTCAAATCAATATTTCGGTGAAATGATATTAGATGAAGCGCAAAACTCAAGGAATTTCTAATCATTTCATTTCAGGAATTATAGAAGCAATACTTACCATAGTAAGTTTAAATTTAGGAATATGAAATGAAATAATATCACTTACATAATATGGAATATGAAAGAAAATGATATCCTTTACGAGTATAAAATAATATCATTTACGAATATTGAAAGAAAATAACATCATTTACCTTAGTAGAAAACTAGATTTGACTGGTATACCAGATATTATTCTGAGAAAATCTTGCACTATAAACTACACTCAAAGTATCCTTCTACTCAAAAGAAATACTTATAATATAATAGTAGAAACACTTATGTTTTGGTGTATTTTGGATGACTGTTACCTCCCTTTTTATAGTGCAGCACAAAGGAAAAAAAATAAATTTTCCTACCTAACTTTTCTCTGCCTAACTGTCATTCTGTTGGGTTTGTACGAAATTATGGCGCAATCAAATTATAAAATTTAGCGGAAGCATGGTATATCAGAGTTTAAAAAATTTCTAAAAAACCATTACCCGAATCATCCTTTATGCATATTATTAATTTAAAACGATAAATAAGAAGTTATGGAATCATACCTTTGTAGAACGAAGCTTCCACAGGTACAAGTTCAACTACTTGTCCGTCGCGATCTCCTTGAATTTGCGGGTTAGATTCCTTCTTTCGATCAACGTTAGCCACCTAAGTGTTTGGCCTCTAGAGGTGATTCACCAAGGAAGATGAATTATTAAGAAGGAGGGTGGTTGGCTAAACCCTAGGTTTCTATCCACTATAGAAAAGGAGTACTATCCAATAATTGGAATTACATTAACTGATATCTATTATAAGACTCCTCTTATATAGATATTGGTCAACCCTTCTAATTCTATTAGACATGGGCTTTCATTTAATTAATTAAACTCCTTTAATTAATTTAGGCTTCCCACCACATTGAGAATAATTAATTAAATTTATTTAATTAATTTACCTCCTAATTTTATTAGGAATAAGTGAGAGTAATAATATTAAATTAATTCTTAAACTCCTTTAGAAATTAAAATAATAATAATTATAATAATATTAATAAGACTCTTCTTATTAATTTATATTTAATATTTCTAAAATATTAAATAATAAACATTAAGCTATTTAATTTATTATATCACCATAGATTAAATTATTTACGCTTAATGTATTATTGCGATTATGTCATTATCTTCTTAAATAATTATTCTTCCTTTTATGGTGTGACCCTTTAGGTTCTCCATATTAAACCGATTGTGAATAAATCAATTAAAACAATTCTAATCTTATTTAAATAAATAAATTAAACTAATAATCTATTTAAATAAATAATATTTATTCTACAATAAGGATAAGCCTCCTTAGCGATCAACGACTTTTCAGATAATATAGATTTCAACATTAATCATAAAAGAACTTGTGAGTAAATAGTTACCATACAATTCAATCCTTCCACCATACAATGTCCCAATTAAATATAAGACATGGAATTACTGTCAAGTCTTATTTTATTTAATCATATGTATTTCGATTGAAAAATGCACAACTCCAAATAATGCAAATTAGAAACTCCTTTCTAATTTCATTCTGCTTTGGCAAAAGACTACTGGGTTGTCATTTAACGAATCACATAGGACATATCTCTTCTTTTACTAAAAGTGGTAGATTTTTTATTGATAATTTATTATCTCTATATATAACTCATTATACCCAAGCATACCCTTTGATATACCCTAAGGGTTTTTAAGAAATAAGTCAAAGTATAAATCATTACTTACAAGATACTATGATGATCTCAAGTCCAAGGATCACTTGTACTACTATCACATTAGGAATTTCTATTGACAAGCAAGTAAAACTCCATTAGGTATTCCATAGCCAGTCACGTTCAGTGAACTTATTCTCCAATAAGCACCTACATACTTGCTTTAGTGTCTCCACACAAATGATCATAAGATCAATCATCCTCATCCAATGACCAAGTAACATATGTACCAATCTATCCGAATTTACTAATCCCTTTTTTAGTAATCCCACGATTGGGAACTATTTTATTTTTAATCTTTCTAAGAATTTAGATCTCAATAGCATGATCAACTTCATGATTCTAAAAGCATTGCTTAAAACTATGGGTCATTTACATATTATAAAAATAACATCATGTAGATAATTAAATGTCTTTAATAAATAAATACTTTTATTAATAAATAAATAAGATCGTCTCCAAAGTATATGCTTTATCATCATACATGATTGGCTTGTATGCATACTACTTTCAATCTCCCACTTGTACTAAAGTCAATCGCAATGGTATCTCATACCCATCTTCTCTAAGTGACAATCAAACTGCTGTTGTGTTAAAGCTTTAGTAAATGGATCTGTAATGTTGTCTTGAGAGTCTACACGCTCTAAGGTGACGTCTCTTCATTCAATGATTTCTTTAATCAAAGTGCCGCAACACATGTTTGGATTCAAGATGAGACTTAGAAACTATTCCTAGTTCTGTAATGAACTTTTCATCCGAAACATCAACTTGCAGCTTCACTTATAGTTATATACTTTTTCTTTGTCACTAAACCAGCAACCTTTTGCTGTTTGGAACCTTTTCAATTCACTGCACCACTTTCAAGGTAACAACTTACCCTAAAGTAGATTTGCTGTCGTCTTGGCCAGTCTAAAAACTTGAGTCTGTTTAGCTCTCTAGTTTAATTCAGACCCATCATGTTTTATGATGACATCCTTAGTGTCAATTAAGTATTTTAAGATTTTTATCACTGTCTTATAGTGATCTTATCCAGAATATGACTTATCAACATCAAGTCTCGTATATTTCATTGCATACATGAGAGTAACTCATGCGATCTCTCTTTTATTGAGGACAATTATAGAGAGATACACTCCATGGCTCATCATCATGAGACACCTTTTCGTGTTTGTCATGCTAAACGCCTTTAGCACCTAATGAATATACGTTCCTTGGGTTAAGTCGAACATCCGTTTAAATCTATCTATACATATTTATATCCCCAATGTAGGATGTTCTACCCAAATCATTCATGGTGGAATGTTTAGAAAACTTTATTTTGATCGATTGTAGCATAGGAATGTCATTCCCTATCAGTAAAATATCATCAACATATAATACAAGAAATAAAACAGCACTCCCACTAACCTTCTTGTACACATATGGTTCATCCTCATTTTTGATAAAACCAAACTCTTTGATTGTTTCATCAAAACGAATGTTCTATCTACGAGAAGCTTGCTTCAATCCATAAAAGGATTGTTGTAGCTCATATACATGAATTGCTTCAACCATTGAAACAAATCCATCTGGCTGTATCACACATACATTCTCCTCTAATAATTTATATTTGAGGAAGGCGTCTCCACGTCCATTTTGAAAGGATCTAGTAATAATAAGCTACAATCGCAAGTAAAATCCAAATGGTCTTGTGCATTATTTCAAAGATCCATTTTAGATATTATGCTCATCTACCATTTCTCTGAGTCTTAATTACTCATAACCTGTTCGTAATTCAATGGATCATCATCATTCATAACGTGTACCTCATCGTCATCCTCTATGACGAATTCATACCTTTCAGGTATCTTTGGTACTCTTCTAGATTTACGAATAGGGTGTTGTAAATTAGGTTTTCTACTTGGACAGGTTCATCCAATTAATCTGTAGTATTTTGTGGTTCTTAAATTTCTTCAAGATCTATTTTCCTCCCACTAGCCCCTTCAAGGATAAACTCATTTTCCAAGAAGGTAGCGTGTTTCGCAACAAACACCTTTTGCTCAGTAGGATTGTAGAAATAGTATCCCAAACTTTTTATAGGATATCCCACAAACGTGAATTTATCAGATCTTGTCTCAAGCTTATCATTTTGAAATATTTTCACATAAGTTGGACATCCCCAAATCTCAATATGCTTAAGACTAGGTTTCCTCCCTGTCCACATCACATATGGAGTCTTGGGGATGGATTTCGAGGGGACCTTATTTAGTAGATATGTAACCGTTTCTAGGGCATGACCCCAGAATGACATTGGAAGATTGGTAAAACTCATCATGGAACGAACCATGTCCAACAATATTCAATTTCTTCTTTCAAATACTCCATTTAACTGTGGTGTACCTGGTGGAGTCCATTGTGAGATTATACCATTATCTTTGAGATAATTGAGAAACTCACCACTTAAGTATTCTCCACCTCGATTTGATCAAAGAATCTTAATACTCTTGCCCGTTTGTTTCTCTACTTCACTTCTGAACTCTTTGAACTTTTCAAATGATTCAGATTTGTATTTCATTAAATAAACATTTCCAAATCTTGAGTGATCATCAGTGAAAGTAATAAAATAAGAATACCTTCCCCGTGCATTCATTGTCATAGGTCCACAAATGTCTGTGTGAACCAACACTAACAATTTTGTAACTCTTTCTCCTTTTCCTTTAAAAAGAGATTTAGTCTTTTACCCATGAGACAAGATTCACAAGTTGGATATGATTCATAATCGGATAGCTCTAAGAGCCCATCCTTATGCAACTTGGATAATCTTGTTTCATTGATATGACCGAGTCTGCAGTGCCGTATATAGGTATAATTAACATCATCTCTTTTCCTTTTCTTAGTTTGTTCTATTTGAAATATATTTTCATGCAAGTCAAGTACGTAAAGTCCATTTTGCAAATTACCAACATCATATAAAACATTATTTTTATAAATAGAACAACTTGTTGTTATTTATTATAATTTCAAGTCCATCCATATCTAATACAGAATTTGAAATAATGTTTCTAATGATATTCGGAACAAAATAACAATTATTTAAATAAATGGACTTGCCAGTAAACAATGCTAAACAATAAGTGTCTACAGCTAATGCAGCAACCTTTGCTCCATTTTCCACTCGTAGGACAACCTCATCCATGTTCAGCTTTCTATTTCTGACCAGTCCCTACACAGTATTACATATGTGAGAACCACAGTTGGTATCCAATACCCAAGTAGAATTTTAACTTTTTTAAAAAATAATTTCAATCATGAACAAACCTTGATTGGAAGACGAAGCTTCTCCAAGCTTCTTCTCTGCCAGAAATTTCTTGCAGTTCCTCTTCCAATGACCCGGATCGTTGTAATGGAAGCACATTCCTTTGCTAGCTGGATCAGGTTTCTTTTGATCCTTACTGTTCTCCTTGCCCTTAGCCTTCTTAGATTTCTTCTTTTCAAAAGATACCTTGGGCCACTTCCTTTTCTTGAAAAAATCCACCATTAAGACATGGTTTTTCTTGGATGGAAAGTGATCTTCTGCAGTTTTCAACATGTTAAGTAATTCAGATAAGCTGACATCTAACTTATTCATGTGGAAATTTATAACGAACTGCGAGAAGGTCTCAGGGTGTGACTGCAATATCAAGTCTTGACTCAACTCCCCATCCATGACAAACCCAAGTTGTCCAAGGCGTTCAATCAGATTGATCACCCTTAGGACATGAGTCTCAACGGCAGTGCCCTCGGTCATCCGAGATCGGAAGAGCTCCTTAGATATCTCATATCTAGCAGTCCTACTTTGTTCACCATACAACTTCTTAAGGTGAAGTAACATAGTAGGAACATCCATGTTTTCATGCTGACGCTGAAGCTCGTTATTCATGGATGCGAGCATGATGCATTGAGCCACAGATGCATCATCTTGCCACTTTACAATAGTGGCAATCTCTTTCTCAGAGGCTGATTCTAGAACAGTTCCAGGGACAGGTGAATTTAGGACATAAGAAATCTTTTCAGTAGTGAGAACTATTCTTAAATTCCTTAACCAGTCCGTGTAATTCGGTCAGGTCAGTTTGTTAGCATCAAGTATGCTACGCAGTGAAATTAGTGATTTCGACATTTTTAAATTTCTGTATGTGAAAAGACAACATTTTAGCAAACATTTATTTAATTAATTTTATATACCAAAATAAATTAGGTCTTATTTTAAATTGGTATCTCCCACTATTTTTTTCAAACTATATTACCCTCACTTATATAGTTCGGCAACATCTAATTAAAGATTTGCTAGTGAGATTAAGGATCCCATTTCAAATGTATATAGCCTTGTGTGTGCACAACAAACGATATATAAATAAATAGGTAGACAACTCTTGTTAATCATATCAACATGTTATATTCTGCCTCTTATATCATAATGGTCAAGTGTGTGCACATCCAAACTAAAATAATTTAAGTTAAATCCAACCTAGCACTCCATATATTCAAAAAAGAAAAATATTGTCCTTGTGTGTGCACAATAAAATAATATTGTTCAATTTTTTTTATAAGCATCAAATGTGATTAAATAAATATCTTAAATACGCAATACTCGCCTTGTGTGTGCTCAACAAAATCGTATTAAATATTTAATACTCTATTAATTTATCATGCTAGAAGGCGACGTTCGATATTCCAAATATCTTTGAACACTTTAGACTTAATATAATTTCTTTGAGGGGTTTGTTGTTATTTATCTCATCTTGTTTAGCGCGCATGCACACACACACACACACATATATATATAAAATACGCGCCATTTTATTAAAACATGCGAAGCATGTTTATATAAAATATAATATATATAATACTTAGCATGCACATATAGAATACTATATTCTACCCGGATTGATTATGGACTTTTATTCTAGTTTGGTTCACTAGAGCCACCAAGTGAACCAAAAGGTCAAACGTAGGAGTACAAAAATTTAAATTTAAACGTAACTATTACATTTAAACCCGGGCTTCATACAAATGGGTCTTCACGCGCTCCTTGCTCCTTGGTCTCCAATTTCTTCAAGACAATTCTAACTATTTCTATTACATAAACTATTTCAATAAATAGAAACCTTGATCAGCAGTCAAGGGGAAGTACATAGGAGGGGGATAGAATTTTACATCGAGAAAAATAAGAGAAGACGAGATACGCAAACCCCATTTAATAGAACTCATTCAAGCATTCAACTAAAATAAAATCCAATCACATTGGTCAATAGTCCTATTATCAATCCTATTTATTATTATACATATCACCATATGTATCAATAAATAAATATTCATCTCATGAATTAAAACCATTTCATATATATATGAGTATCATTTAATGGGCAATTTTAATTTGCATGAAATCCAATTTTAAGATTAAAATAATCTCTTTATTTTAATTATAAAATTATTAAGAATATAATATATATATATATATATATATAATATAATATAACCTATATATAAACATACGCGTGTATGTTTAAACTTAAAACAATTTTGAAACTTAAAGTAGATGACCGGTGAATCGGTAAAGTAATCTCTTTCATTAATTATAAACATTTGGGAAAGGATTACATCGTATCTGGATCTATTTACAAAGGGAAGAAGAAGTACAGGAACTTCTTCTTCTTCTAACTAGAAAGAAGGTAGAGAGAAGGAGGAGAGAAGGAGGAGAGAACCTCAGTTGAGGCAAAATGGTTTACATTTCTAAGCCTAAGGAAACTCTAACACTTGAGTTCCTTAAATAGAACTAAAGTTACCGGTTTATATTTACCGAAGTAACTTTTACATTTACTTAAGGTTAAAAGTAAAAACATTTAACTAAAGTAAGAAACATTTAACTTAAGTTAAAAACATTTAACTTAGGTTAAAAGTAAATTACTTTTACATTTACTAAAGGTAAAGTAAAAACATTTAACTAAAGTTAAAAACATTTAACTAAAGTTAAAGTAATTACATTTACTTTTACTTAAGTAAATAACTTTTACTAAAGTAAAGTTGTCCTTTACTTTTTGACTTTGTTGGATGCGTTGATTGCATCTGATGATGATTGGGGCATCCGATGACTGTTGGACCCTGGGGGGCCAGCGTCGTCTGACTGTGGACTGTTGACTGTTGAGGTCCGGCTCCTTCCTCGCCGGTGGGTGCTGTTGATCTTCTTCTCAGAGAGATCACCATCCCCTATACTTCGACCCCAAAAAGAAATCCAGGGATTCAATCCTTTTTCCCCCCAAAAATTATGTTTAATTTTAAGAAAGGAGAAAAAATTTCACCGAAATTTAGGTCACCGACTGTTGATTTCAAAAAATTTTATGTAAATTTTTTAGAAAAACTAATCAGACTGTGTCTGATACAAGGATCACACGGCTGACTCTTGACTAACTGATGAACTCGATTTAAACAGTCTACTTCGTTTTAACTTTGTTCAAACCTAATCTCTAGATCTGTTGACATTCCACTTAAAGACATACCAAAGTCGCTTAAGTACATACCCCTTTCTTTGCTTAACATAAACACATACCCTTGGATCTAGTGATTCCCTTTTTGCCTTAACTGCTCACACTCTTGAGACTTACAACAGCTCGACGGGACCTATGGCGAAACAGGGTGGTTTATACAAAGAGACTAGGTGACTTAAACTAGGTGCTCTAAGGACGGAGCAACAGAAATCTAAAGAAGAAGTAAAAACAAGAATTTTAAACTCAGACCTCTGTGTTTGACCGGAGAACAAACAGTGACACCAAGAGACAACACCGTATGGCGAAGCCAGTGAAACCGTAGCCATCATTGATCAGATTCAAGAATCTGACGATGATTCCAATAGTGACTCGGACGAGATTTCTGAGGTCACTTCTGTTCTTTAATAACACTAGTATTATAAAAAATTGGTATACTAGGCCTACTCCCCCTGATCTTCAGTTCGAAGAAAAAAACCTTGATAATCAATTTTCTGTTTCGTCCAACAAAATTTATGAATGGAATATTGATGGGTTCAGTGAGCACCAAATTCTCACTAAGATGAACCATTTGTCTATGGTAGCCAATAGTTATATCACAGCATTTAACAATCTTACTCAACCTGATATCGTTGAAATATTAACCAATGGTTTTACGGGTGTTCTTCGCTCTTGGTGGGAAAAACACCTTGATGAGGACGCTAGGAATTCTATAATTCATGCTTACCAACTGGATGACAATGGTCAGCCTATCTTTAGAGAAGATATTGGTTTTGGTGTTCCAGATGGTATTAACACGTTAATTTTCACAATAATAAAACATTTCATTGGAACCCCTAGTAATATCACTGAGAGGATCCATGATCAGTTAAGTAATCTCACTTGTCCTACCCTAAGTGATTTTAGGTGGTATAAAGATGTCTTTATTTCACGCGTTATGCTTCGTAATGATAGTAACAAACCCTTTTGGAAAGAAAAATTTGTTAATGGTCTTCCTTCTTTATTTGCTCATAAAGTCCGTGAAGAACTTGGTAAAACTTTGGGCTATATTGATTATGATAATCTCACTTATGGTGACATAATTAGTTATATTCAAAAAATAGGCTTAAAAATGTGTATTGACTTTAAAATTGCTAAACAAGCCGCTAAAGATAAAAAGAAAGCTAAATATGAACTTGGTACTTTTTGTGAACAATATGGTTTGCCACCTATTGCCCCTTCTCGTAGAAAGCATAGGAAAAAGCAAATTGAAACACACAGAAAACGCAAGCATCATAAGAAGCGTTCTAGTCAGTCTAATAATAAAGATGGTTATTATGAAAAACCCAAGTCACAAAAGAAAACTCGAAATAAAAAATCCACTTCTAAATCTAATGATAAGAGTAAAATTACATGTTATAATTGTGGTAAAAAGGGTCACTATAAGAATGAGTGTAAGTTAAAACAAAAATTAAGTCAGTTGAATATTTCTGTTGAAGATACTGAAAAGATTTTTGAGTTACTTCGAACTCAGTCTGATGAGGATAATGGTCTTTCTGATATTCCTTATTCCTCTGCCAATGATGAAAATAGTCAAACTCCTAGTGAAGATAATGAAGTCACCCTTTGTACAGATAATTGTAGATCGGATTGTTGTAAAACTATTAATGTTCTTACCAAAGAGGACCAAGAGAGCTCTTTGTTAATTGAATTAATTAGTAAACTTACTGATGAAGATTTAAAATTACAATATATGAAACAGTTAAAAGAATTGTTTTCTAAAAATAATTCGGGAAAGGGTAAAATTACGAAAGCTAAAGAAAAACCTGTTATTAGTCTTAATAAAACCCTAGAGAGATTTAAAACGGCTGAAAAAGAAATCACTCTCCCGGAGCTAAATCAAGAGGTCAATAAGCTTAAAAAAGAAATTTTTGGCCTTAAGATAGAAATATCTGATTTAAGAAGAGATATGACTAATCTGGCCTCCAAGGGTTCAGAACTTCATATTTCTGATTCCTCTGATAATGATGAAGACCATCCTGAGTCTTCAGGTGCTAAAGACGAAGAATCACTTCTGATGGTTCAAGGCAATTCATTAAAAAGATTAAAGGATATAACTATTCAAAAATGGTATATCATTGTTCGACTAGTTATTGATGGAACCTTTGCAATTCAGCTACCTGCCCTTGTTGATACAGGTGCTGATTTGAATTGCATTCAGGAAGGATTAATTCCAACCAAGTTCTATAAGAAAACCAGTGAACGTCTTAATTCAGCTAATGGTAGTAGTATGGAAATAAAATATAAACTGCCTAAAGTTCATATTTGCCAGGATAGTATGTGTTTTAAAACATCTTTTGTTTTAATTCGTAACTTGACAGATAAAATAATTTTGGGTCTCCCGTTTATATATTTATTATACCCATTTACCACTAGCAATAATGGTTTAACTACTGAACACCTTGGGCAGAAAGTAGTTTTTGAGTTTATCACTCAGCCTAAAGAGAGAGACTTGAAATTTATTCAAGATGAGTCTATTTCTAAGTCACTCAACCTGTTAAACTGTAAAACTTCTCAATTAAAATATTTAAAACAAGAGATTAGGTATAAGCAAGTTGAAGATCTCCTTCTACTTGAAAAAATTCAAGACAAGATAGAAGAACTTCGTTTATTCATGGTAAAAAACTTATGTGCCGATTCTCCTAATGCTTTTTGGCATCGTAGAAAGCATGTAGTCAAACTACCTTACGCTAAGGAATTTAAAGAACATCTAATTCCTACTAAGGCTAGACCTATTCAAATGAGTCATCAACAAATGGAACTTTGTAAACAGGAGATTAATGACTTACTTGCAAAAGGTTTGATAAAGCATAGTAAATCCCCTTGGTCTTGCCCTGCCTTTTATGTTAATAATGAAGCAGAAAAAGAAAGAGGTGTCCCTCGTTTAGTCATTAATTACAAGCCACTTAATAAGGTCTTAGAATGGATTAGATATCCCCTTCCCAATAAAGAGGACCTTCTTAGTCGCCTTAGTAATGCCACCATTTTTAGTAAATTTGATCTCAAGTCTGGTTTCTGGCAAGTCAGTATCCACCCTAGTGATAGGTACAAAACTGCCTTTACCACTCCTTTCGGTCACTATGAATGGATTGTTCAAGCCTTTGGCCTGAACAATGCCCCCAGTGAATTTCAAAATATTCTTAATGAAATACTTAACCCCTTCAGTCAATTTATCATCGTGTATATTGATGATATCCTTGTTTTCTCTAAATCAATTGATGAACATTTCAAACATCTGAATTTGTTCTTCAAAGCCATTAAAGTCAATGGTTTGGTTCTTTCACCAACAAAATGCAGTCTTTTTCAAGTTAGGGTTAAGTTCTTAGGTCATGACATTTACCGCGGTCTTGTTCGACCAATTCAAAGAGTCATTCAATTGGCCGATAAATTTCCTGACAAAATTATCGATAAAACTCAACTCCAGCTTTTTTTAGGATCCCTTAATTACGTCGGTAAGTTTTATCAGAATTTGAGAAAAATCTGTAAACTATTGTTTCTTCGTTTACAGAATAATCCTCCTCCCTGGACTGATGTGCATACTGCCATCGTTCAGCAAGTCAAGAAATATGTTAAGGTCCTTCCTTGCCTTGGCATATCCAATGAATCAGCTTTTAAAATCGTTGAAACTGACGCCTCCGAAATTGGCTTCGGTGGTATCTTGAAGCAAAAGTTGACTCCTACTTCTTCTGAGCAAATTGTTCGGTTCCACTCAGGCGCGTGGAATCAAGCCAATTAAATTATAGCACAATTAAAAAAGAAATATTGGCATTAGTTTTATGTATTATCAAATTTCAAAATGATTTATTAAATCAAAAATTTTTAGTTCGTATTGATTGCAAATCAGCAAAATATATTTTAGAAAAAGATGTTAAAAATATAGCTGCTAAGCATATTTTTGCCAGATGGCAATCTATTCTAAGTATTTTTGATTTTGATATTGATTATATTAAAGGTTGTGATAATTCAGTTCCTGATTTTTTAACTCGGGAATTTATTAATTCAGGTACCCCTCTAGTTCAAAATGAGTGTGAGAGGTAAAGATTTGATTGTTCGGCCTTCTGGCCCTCCAGGCCCAGGCCCCCCTAGTCAGAAGCCCATGGGAGCTGTAATCCCACATCCAGTTACCCCTCTTACTGTAGTCAATAGGTTCACTCCCCTTATTTCTGGTACAAAGCCCTTTAGCTCGGTTTTGGCCCAGCCCGCTCAAGTTATTGATCCTTTTGCCTCGTCCAGTAATCCTCCTACTGGTCAGCGTACTCAATCTGAGTACATTCCTATTTATTCCACCAATTTATTTCATATTGAAAGACATATAAAATCAATTGATGATCCTGTTAAGTTGGCTACCCAGTTTTTCCCAACTGGTTGGCATTTTATTCCCTTGGCTCCTTATAAATCTCTTATGTATTATAAGGATGTCTTGCTTCAAACTCAGTCAATTGTCATTAAACCTATTTATGATAGAAATGATTCCTCTAAGATCATCTATCATTCCTTATATATTAAACAGATTATCACCATGCCAAACTGGGGTAATCATCCATCTGATCTTAGACAGTTAGAAGGTCATGATAGCCAGTTTTGCTATTATGATTACATGGAAGCTTGGAACAGGGTTTTTCTGTTTCAAACTCGATCGTTTAGTCATTCCTGGTTTATTCAGTTCGATCACAAATTTAAAAGTCAAATTCCTCATTGGTTCGTTTTATGGTGGGAACGTTTTGGTCTCATTTATAAAATATTGCCAATTGAACTTCAATCTGTTCTTAATGTTTTCAGTTCTAGAGTTCCTGTGGTGCAAACCAATTGTTGCATTCCAGTACTTCTTCATTTTGTTAGTAAATATAAAATTCCATGGATTCTTAGATGGAACTATGGATTTTATTCTCCGGTTGTTAATGTTGCTCTTTCTCCTGATAATGTTCTAACATCCGAAAAGGATGTTTCCCGCTCTAACCTTAGTCAAATTACTCATGTTACCAGAGAATTTTTAGTTAAATGGTGGGATAAGTTTGACCCTTATCGCATTGTTGGTCAAGTCCAGAAGGAATTTCCCAATCCTTCTCCTATTCAATCGATTCCTCCTTCCAAGGAATCTTCCTCTAGTAAATCAAAATCCAAAAAATCTTCTAAGTTAGATTTTGCGGATATTAAGCATTGTACTGATAATGAACTCAAACAGTTATCTCGTCTTATTAAAAAACGAATGGATAAACTCAGTGAGGACTCAGTTCCTTCTGTTTGTTCATCCTCTTCGTCCCATTACAGTCAACATTCTAGCCCTAATGATCCGTACGGAAGCATCTCTCTTCAAGATGCTCAGGACCCATTTGCCTAGAATTCCTACAGTTACTTTGGTCAGCCTCGTTGCAAGATGCTCCTGCCCGCGCAGCCCGTGCTTCTTTGTCTAAAGCAGCCGAAAGCAGTTGCTGAGTCATTTGTCGTCTTGTATGAGTCTTGTTCTGCTTGTCGGCCATATGACCCCTTTAGTCAAAAGTTAGTCTGTATTTTATTTTTAACGCGTCTGTAATAGTGAAAAGCTGTTTGTCATAGTCAAAAGTTGTAATAATGCTTTCATCTTTTGATAAAGCATTACTGTTATGTAATAGTCATTTTTGTTTTGTAATCATTGAGTTGTATCAGTAACGCCTTTTCTCTTCCTATATAAGAGAGGCTTGGTCATTTGTTAGAGGCAGGATTTAGTAATCCAATAGAAAGCTTGTGAGACTTAGATTCCTATCTAATGAATCTTCAGCTCTCTTGCCTTCTTCCTTAGACATGTTAAGTTTCTATAATCGAGTCAATTTGTTGTAAGTAACCAAGTTAATTGTTTGTAATTATTTCAAAGTTTAATAAAAGTTTATTTTGTTTTGTTTATACTTATGAATTGCTGCTTTAATTTCTTATAGTTTTGCTATAGTTGTTATTCAGCTTTATATATGCGCCACTCTTCTCCTCATCCGACGGTGGGTGCTCTGATACCATTTGACAGCGGACGAAAAGTTTAAATAAAACTTTAAACTTAAAATAATTTTGAAACTTAAAGTAGATGACCGGTGAATCGGTAAAGTAATCTCTTTCATTAATTATAAACATTTGGGAAAGGATTACATCGTATCTGGATCTATTTACAAAGGGAAGAAGAAGTACAGGAACTTCTTCTTCTTCTAACTAGAAAGACGGTAGAGAGAAGGAGGAGAGAAGGAGGAGAGAACCTCAGTTGAGGCTAAATGGTTTACATTTCTAAGCCTAAGGAAACTCTAACACTTGAGTTCCTTAAATAGAACTAAAGTTACCGGTTTATATTTACCGAAGTAACTTTTACATTTACTTAAGGTTAAAAGTAAAAATATTTAACTAAAGTAAAAAACATTTAACTTAGGTTAAAAGTAAATTACTTTTACATTTACTAAAGGTAAAGTAAAAACATTTAACTAAAGTTAAAGTAATTACATTTACTTTTACTTAAGTAAATAACTTTTACTAAAGTAAAGTTGTCCTTTACTTTTTGACTTTGTCGGATGCGTTGATTGCATCTGATGATGATTGGGGCATCCGATGACTGTTGGACCCTGGGGGGCCAGCGTCGTCTGACTGTGGACTGTTGACTGTTGAGGTCCGGCTCCTTCCTCGCCGGTGGGTGCTGTTGATCTTCTTCTCAGAGAGATCACCATCCCCTATACTTCGACCCCAAGGGTATGTGTAATAAACACATACCCTTGGATTTAGTCGCATCTCTTGGTGTCACTGTTTGTTCTTTGGTCAAACACAAAGGTCTGAGTTTAAAATTTGTTTTTACTTCTTCTTTAGATTTCTGTTGCTCCGTCCTTAGAGCACCTAGTTTAAGTCACCTAGTCTCTTTGTATAAACCACCCTGTTTCGCCATAGGTCCCGTCGAGCCGTTGTAAGTCTCAAGAGTGTGAGCAGTTAAGGCAAAAAGGGAATCACTAGATTCTAGGGTATGTGTTTATGTTAAGCAAAGAAAGGGGTATGTACTTAAGCGACTTTGGTATGTCTATAAGTGGAATGTCAACAGATCTAGAGATTAGGTTTGAACAAAGTTAAAACGAAGTAGACTGTTTTGACCGAGTTCATCAGTTAGTCAAGAGTCAGCCGTGTGATCCTTGTATTAGACACAGTCTGATTAGTTTTTCTAAAAAATTTTACATAAAATTTTTTGAAATCAACAGTCGGTGACCAAAATTTCGGTGAAATTTTTTCTCCTTTCTTAAAATTAAACATAATTTTTGGGGGGAAAAAGGATTGAATCCCTGGATTTTTTTTTGGGGTCGAAGTATAGGGGATGGTGATCTCTCTGAGAAGAAGACCAACAGCACCCACCGGCGAGGAAGGAGCCGAACCTCAACAGTCAACAGTCCACAGTCAGACGACGCTGGCCCCCCAGGGTCCCACAGTCATCGAAAGCTCCAGTCATCATCAGATGTAATCAACGCATCCGACAAAGTCAAAAGTAAAGGACAACTTTACTTTAGTAATTTACATTTACCTAAGTAAAAGTAAATGTAAATACTTTAACTTTAGTTAAATGTTTTTAACTTTAGTTAAATATTTTTAATTTACCTGTAGTAAATGTAAAAGTAATTTACTTTTAACATAAGTTAAATGTTTTTAACTTAAGTTAAATGTTTCATACTTTAGTTAAATGTTTTTACTTTTAACCTAAGTAAATGTAAAAGTTACTTCGGTAAATATAAACCGGTAACTTTAGTTCTATTTAAAGAAACTCAAGTGTTAGAGTTTCCTTAGGCTTAGAAATGTAAACCATTTAGCCTCACCTGAGGTTCTCTCCTCCTTCTCTCCCCCTTCTCTCTACCTTCTCTCTAGTTAGAAGAAGAAGAAGTTCCTGTACTTCTTCTTCCCTTTGTAAATAGATCCAGATACGATGTAATCCTTTCCCAAATGTTTATAATTAATGAAAGAGATTACTTTACCGATTCACCGGTCATCTTCTTTATGTTTCAAAATTATTTTAAGTTTAAAGTTTTATTTAAACTTTTCGTCCGCTGTTAAATGGTATCAGAGCCATGCGGTGTTGTCTCTTGGTGTCACTGTTTGTTCTTCGATCAAACACAGAGGTCTGAGTTTAAAATTTGTTTTTACTTCTTCTTTAGATTTCTGTTGCTCCGTCCTTAGAGCACCTAGTTTAAGTCAACTAGTCTCTTTGTATAAACCACCTTGTTTCGCCATAGGTCCCGTCGAGCCGTTGTAAGTCTCAAGAGTGTGAGCAGTTAAGGCAAAAATGGAATCACTAGATTCTAGGGTATGTGTTTATGTTAAGCAAAGAAAGGGGTATGTACTTAAGCGACTTTGGTATGTCTTTAAGTGGAATGTCAACAGATCTAGAGATTAGGTTTGAACAAAGTTAAAAAGAAGTAGACTGTTTTGATCGAGTTCATCAGTTAGTCAAGAGTCAGCCGTGTGATCCTTGTATCAGACACAGTCTGATTAGTTTTTCTAAAAAATTTTACATAAAATTTTTTGAAATCAACAGTCGGTGACCAAAATTTCGGTGAAATTTTTTCCTCCTTTCTTAAAATTAAACATAATTTTTGGGGGAAAAAAGGATTGAATCCCTGGATTTTTTTTTGGGGTCGAAGTATAGGGGATGGTGATCTCTCTGAGAAGAAGATCAACAGCACCCACCGGCGAGGAAGGAGCCGGACCTCAACAGTCAACAGTCCACAGTCAGACGACGCTAGCCCCCCAGGGTCCCACAGTCATCGAAAGCTCCAGTCATCATCAGATGTAATCAACGCATCCGACAAAGTCAAAAGTAAAGGACAACTTTACTTTAGTAATTTACATTTACCTAAGTAAAAGTAAATGTAAATACTTTAACTTTAGTTAAATGTTTTTACTTTACCTGTAGTAAATGTAAATGTAATTTACTTTTAACCTAAGTTAAATATTTTTAACTTAAGTTAAATGTTTCTTACTTTAGTTAAATGTTTTTACTTTTAACCTAAGTAAATGTAAAAGTTACTTCGGTAAATATAAACCGGTAACTTTAGTTCTATTTAAAGGAAACTCAAGTGTTAGAGTTTCCTTAGGCTTAGAAATGTAAACCATTTAACCTCACCTGAGGTTCTCTCCTCCTTCTCTCCCCCTTCTCTCTACCTTCTCTCTAGTTAGAAGAAGAAGAAGTTCCTGTACTTCTTCTTCCCTTTGTAAATAGATCCAGATACGATGTAATCCTTTCCCAAATGTTTATAATTAATGAAAGAGATTACTTTATCGATTCACCGGTCATCTTCTTTATGTTTCATAACCACCCTAGTGATAGGTACAAAACTGCCTTTACCACTCCTTTCGGTCACTATGAATGGATTGTTCAAGCCTTTGGCCTGAAAAATGCCCCCAGTGAATTTCAAAATATTCTTAATGAAATACTTAACCCCTTTAGTCATTTTATCATCGTGTATATTGATGATATCCTTGTTTTCTCTAAATCAATTGATGAACATTTCAAACATCTGAATTTGTTCTTCAAAGCCATTAAAGTCAATGGTTTGGTTCTTTCACCAACAAAATGCAGTCTTTTTCAAGTTAGGGTTAAGTTCTTAGGTCATGACATTTACCGCGGTCTTGTTCGACCAATTCAAAGAGTCATTCAATTCGCCGATAAATTTCCTGACAAAATTATCGATAAAACTCAACTCTAGCGTTTTTTAGGATCCCTTAATTACGTCGGTAAGTTTTATCAGAATTTGAGAAAAATCTGTAAACTTTTGTTTCTTCGTTTACAGAAAAATCCTCCTCCCTGGACTGATGTGCATACTGCCATCGTTCAACAAGTCAAGAAATATGTTAAGGTCCTTCCTTGCCTTGGCATATCCAATGACTCATCTTTTAAAATCGTTGAAACTGACGCCTCCGAAATTGGCTTCGGTGGTATCTTGAAGCAGAAGTTGACTCCTGCTTCTTCTGAGCAAATTGTTCGATTCCACTCAGGCGCGTGGAATCAAGCCCAATTAAATTATAGCACAATTAAAAAAGAAATCTTGGCATTAGTTTTATGTATTACCAAATTTCAAAATGATTTATTAAATCAAAAATTTTTAGTTCGTATTGATTGCAAATCAGCAAAATATATTTTAGAAAAAGATGTTAAAAATATAGCTGCTAAGCATATTTTTGCCAGATGGCAATCTATTCTAAGTATTTTTGATTTTGATATTGATTATATTAAAGGTTGTGATAATTCAGTTCCTAATTTTTTAACTCAGGAATTTATTAATTCAGGTACCCCTCCAGTTCAAAATGAGTGTGAGAGGTAAAGGCAGTTTTGTACCTATCACTAGGGTGGATACTGACTTGCTAGAAACTAGACTTGAGATCAAATTTACTAAAAATGGTGGCATTACTAAGGCGACTAAGAAGGTCCTCTTTATTGGGAAGGGGATACCTAATCCATTCTAAGACCTTATTAAGTGGCTTGTAATTAATTAATAAACGAGGGACACCTCTTTCTTTTTCTGCTTCATTATTAACATAAAAGGCAGGGCAAGACCAAGGGGATTTACTATGCTTTATCAAACCTTTTGCAAGTAAGTCATTAATCTCCTGTTTACAAAGTTCCATTTGTTGATGACTCATTTGAATAGGTCTAGCCTTAGTAGGAATTAGATGTTCTTTAAATTCCTTAGCGTAAGGTAGTTTGACTACATGCTTTCTACGATGCCAAAAAGCATTAGGAGAATCGGCACATAAGTTTTTTACCATGAATAAACGAAGTTCTTCTATCTTGTCTTGAATTTTTTTCAAGTAAAAGGAGATCTTCAACTTGCTTATACTTAATCTCTTGTTTTAAATATTTTAATTGAGAAGTTTTACAGTTTAACAGGTTGAGTGACTTAGAAATAGACTCATCTTGAATAAATTTCAAGTCTCTCTCTTTAGGCTGAGTGATAAACTCAAAAACTACTTTCTGCCCAAGGTGTTCAGTAGTTAAACCATTATTGCTAGTGGTAAATGGGTATAATAAATATATAAACGGGAGACCCAAAATTATTTTATCTGTCAAGTTACGAATTAAAACAAAGGATGTTTTAAAACACATATTATCCTGGCAAATATGAACTTTAGGCAGTTTATATTTTATTTCCATACTACTACCATTAGCTGAATTAAGACGTTCACTGGTTTTCTTATAGAACTTGGTTGGAATTAATCCTTCCTGAATGCAATTCAAATCAGCACCTGTATCAACAAGGGCAAGTAGCTGAATTGCAAAGGTTCCATCAATAACTAGGCGAACAATGATATACCATTTTTGAATAGTTATATCCTTTAATCTTTTTAATGAATTGCCTTGAACCATCAGAAGTGATTCTTCGTCTTTAGCACCTGAAGACTCAGGATGGTCTTCATCATTATCAGAGGAATCAGAAATATGAAGTTCTGAACCCTTGGAGGCCAGATTAGTCATATCTCTTCTTAAATCAGATATTTTTATCTTAAGGCCAGAAATTTCTTTTTTAAGCTTATTGACCTCTTGATTTAGCTCCGGGAGAGTGATTTCTTTTTCAGCCGTTTTAAATCTCTCTAGGGTTTTATTAAGACTAATAACAGGTTTTTCTTTAGCTTTCGTAATTTTACCCTTTCCCGAATTATTTTTAGAAAACAATTCTTTTAACTGTTTCATATATTGTAATTTTAAATCTTCATCAGTAAGTTTACTAATTAATTCAATTAACAAAGAGCTCTCTTGGTCCTCTTTGGTAAGAACATTAATAGTTTTACAACAATCCGATCTACAATAAAACTTTACTTTTGACTTTGTCGGATGCGTTGATTGCATCTGATGATGACTGGAGCATCCGATGACTGTGGGACCCTGGGGGGCCAGCGTCGTCTGACTGTTGACTGTTGAGGTCCGGCTCCTTCCTCGCCGGTGGGTGCTGTTGATCTTCTTCTCAGAGAGATCACCATCCCCTATAAAGTTGTCCTTTACACTAAAGTAAAGTTGTCCTTTACTTTTGACTTTGTCGGATGCGTTGATTGCATCTAATGATGACTGGAGCATCCGATGACTGTGGGACCCTAGGGGGCCAGCGTCGTCTGACTGTTGACTGTTGAGGTCCGGCTCCTTCCTCGCCGGTGGGTGCTGTTGATCTTCTTCTCGAAGAGATCACCATCCTCTATATCTGTGGGACCCTGGGGGGCCAGCGTCGTCTGACTGTTGACTGTTGAGGTCCGGCTCCTTCCTCGTCGGTGGGTGCTGTTGATCTTCTTCTCAGAGAGATCACCATCCCCTATATCCTTTACTTTTGACTTTGTCGGATGCGTTGATTGCATCTGATGATGACTGGAGCATCCGATGACTGTGGGACCCTGGGGGGCCAGCGTCGTCTGACTGTTGACTGTTGAGGTCCGGCTCCTTCCTTGCCGGTGGGTGCTGTTGATCTTCTTCTCAGAGAGATCACCATCCCCTATATTATATATATATATATATATATATATATATATATATATATATATATATAACCGCGTTTTTGGAAATCAAGGATTCTGCATCCTTTTAAAAAAAGGGAATCTCATTCAATCACTTTTTTTCGTGAATCTATTTTCCAAGGAATTCGGCAGGATTCTTTTGAGATCAACTTCGCTACCTTTTTTTTCTTGCAGGTTCGATTACTTTTTAAAAAACAATTACATCACATCTAAACAAAAACGTGAACTTGGTTTTAAAACCATCCAGCAATCCACTGAATTGCAATAGTAACGCGACTCCTTTGAAAAAAAACTGATTCGTCCCAAATAAATTCGTTCCGTTTCACGGATGCCAGGAACGAAGAAAAAAATAAATAAATTTCGTTCCTTTTTTTTCTTCCATAAATAATAATTTTATACAATTAATTATGCCCAATAAATTATTCAAAATACATACCTATACATATATGAAATCAAAACAATTAATAATTGCATAAAAGTTTGGCTCTGATGTCACTTTTGAGTTTGTACGAAATTATGGCACAATCAAATTACAAAATTTAACGGAAGCATGGTATATTAGAGTTTAAAAAAAATTCTACAAAATCATTACCCGGATCATCCTTTATGCATATTATTAATTTAAAACGATAAATAAGAAGTTATGGAATCATACCCTTTTAGAACGAAGCTTCCACAGGTACAAGTTCAACTTCTTGTTCATCGCGATCTTCTTGAATTTTCGGGTTAGATTTCTTCTTTTGATCAACGTTAGCCACTCAAGTGTTTGGCCTCTAGAGGTGATCCACCAAGGAAGAGGAATTATCAAGAAGGAGGGTGGTTGGCTAAACGCATGTTTCTATCCACTATAGAAAATGAGTACTCTCCAATAATTGAAATTGCATCAACTGATATCTATTATAAGACTCCTCTTATATAGATATTGGTCAATTCTTCTAATCGTATTAGACGTGGGCTTCATTTAATTAATTAAACTCTTTTAATTAATTTAGGCTTCTCACCACATTGGGAATAATTAATTAAATTCATTTAATTAATTTTCCTCCTAATCTTATTAGGAATAAGTGAGAGTACTAATATTAAATTAATTCCTAAATTCTTTTAGAAATTGAAATAATAATAATTGTAATAATATTAATAAGACTCCTCTTATTAATTTATATTTAATATTTTTAAAATATTAAATAATAAATATTAAGCTATTTAATTTATTATATCACCATAGATTAAAATAATTACACTTAATGTATTATTACGATTATGTCATTATCTTCTTAAATAATTATTCTTTCTTTTATGGTGTGACCATTTATGTTCTCCATATTAAACCGGTTGTGAATAAATCTATTAGAATAATTCTAATCTTATTTAAATAAATAAATTAAACTAATAATCTATTTAAATAAATAATATTTATTCTACAATAAAGATAAGCCTCCCTAGCGATCAACGACTTTCCAGATAATATAAATTTTAACATTAATCATAAAAGAACCTGTGAGTAAATAGTTACCGTATAATTCAATCCTTCCACCATACAATGTCCCAATTAAATATAAGACATGGAATTGCTGTCAAGTCTTATTTTATTTAATCATATGTATTTCGATTGGAAAATGCACAACTCCAAATAATGCAAATTAGACACTCCTTTCTAATTTCATTCTGCCTTGGCGAAGGACTACTGGGTTGTCATTTAACGAATCACATAGGACATATCTCTTCTTTTACTAGAAGTGGTAGATTCTTTATTGATCATTCATTATCTCTATATGTAACTCATTATACCCAAGCATACCCTTTGATATACCCTAAGGATTTTTAAGGAATAAGTCAAAGTATAATTCACTACATACAAGATACTATGATGATCTCAAGTGCAAGGATCACTTGTACTACTATCACATTAGGAATTCTTATTGTCAAGCAAGTAAAACTCCATTAGGTATTCTATAGCGAGTCACGTTCAGTGAACTTATTCTTTAATAAGCACTTATATACTTGCTTTAGTGTCTGCACACAAATGATCATAAGATCAATCATCTTCATCCAATGAGAAAACAACATATGAACCAATTTATCCGGATTTACTTATCCCCTTTTTAGTAATCCCACGATTGGGAACTATTTTAGTTTTAAACTTTCTAAGAATTTAGATTTTATTAGCATGATCAACATCATGATTCTAAAAGCATTGCTTAAAACTATGGGTTATTTACATATTATAAAAACAGCATCATGTAGATAATTAAATATTTTTAATAAATGAATACTTTTATTAATAAATAAATAAGTTCGTTTCCAAAGTATATGTTTTATCATCATATATGATTGGCTTGTATGCATACTACTTTCACCTTCTTCTTGCCTAACTTTCAATTCTTATTGGTTGAGGGCCCTCTAATTAAAAAATGAATTGCAGGAGCAATTCTCAACCAACCAAATTGAAAAAAAAGGACAAGGGCTATATTGCTTTGAAAACAAGCATTCAAATACAATTTGCTCACCTTCGTCCATTTTATCACATGCTTATATATATATTATAATAATTTTACTAACTAAAAAATTAAAAAAATACTATTATATCATCACATTATATTATTATAATAAAATATTATAATAACATATTTGAATGAATATTTTATCGGAGAAGATAATTATAATTTTAGAGAAAAATATGCCAAACTTTCAACAAATATCTCATTCTAAATTCCTTTATTTGTAACAAAAATTGGACAAATATCCACCATAGAATAATTATTTACAATTAATATTATAAGATCACAATATTGACAACCAGATCGTTCCAGGAAAGAAGGGCTTTCTGATAAAGATTTATCCTTATTGGCGTGCAATTATATAACCTAACCTCTTTTCTTGACAGAACTTTCTAGACATTGCCAATAATGCTATCTAATAATATTATTTAAATAATATGAGTTACTGTGTTGTGATAATTATTAATTTGTTAATTTAAAATACTATACAATTATCACTGTAGCAATTATTGAATGAAATACTGAGTGACTTCTTACGTAAGCATTAATAATCAGAGATACTATACAATACCGTGTGCTACTGTGCAATAATGCGTATTACTGTACTTTTATCACTGGGTATTTCAACAGTTAACGGTAAAAGTTCTGCCGTCAATTTTTAGAAAACTTATTTTTGTCGTTTTCTTCATCCGACGGTTTTCTGTTATAGGGCCCATCAATGATTGCGCCTTCGTACGAATATTCCCCGACAAAAAGAATATTCCCTAACCAAACGAATATTCCCTGAATATTTTATGACAACTTGCTTACTTTGAAAACTTTGCACATATCACCCATAACTATCACATTTATCAAATCTACACCTTACTATTTAAAATAATATATAGATGAAATTAAATCTTATTCATAAAAAGTTGGGGTCTTACAACCTCTCCTCCTTATAAAATTTTGTCCTCGAAATTGACGTACGTACCTGGTATTTCGAAGAGGTGAGGATACCTTAATTTCATTCTAGATTCTAACTCCCAGGTCATTTCCTCAATATCATGGTTTCTCCATAAAACTTTGACTTGAGGTATAACCTTTGAGCGTAAAATATGTTCCTTCTTATCCAATAGCTTGACAGGTACCTCCTCATACGTTAAATCTTCAGCTATCTTGTCTGGTTTTAATTCAATAATGTGGTTTGGGTCTTTCACATATTTACGTAGCATGGTTATGTGAAAAATGTTATGAACACGAGACATGCTTGTCGGTAAGGCGAGTCTATAGGCCACGGTTCCTACTCAGTCGAGGATTTCAAATGGACTAAAAAATCATGGGTTGAGCTTTCCTCTCTTTTCAAATCTTGTAATGCCTTTCCATGGAGCAACACGTAACAATACATGGTCTCCGACATTAAATTACACGTCCCTTCGATGAAGATCAACATAACTCTTTTGTCGATCTTGTGCTGTTTGTATACGTTGCCGTATCATTTGAATCTTTTTCATAGTTATACGTACTAACTCCGGTACCAACAATGTTGCTTCACCCACCTCGTCCCAACATACTGGAGAATGACACTTTTGTCTATATAACGCCTCGAATGGTGCCATGCCTATACTTGCTTGATAACTGTTGTTGTAGGAGAATTCCACCAATGGTAAGTACTTGTCCCAACTTCCTTTGAAGTCTAGAATGCAGAGTCCCAATAGATCTTCAAGAGTTTGAATAGTCCTTTTTGATTGCCCATCCGTTTGAGGATGATATGCAGAACTGAATAGTAAATTGGTGCCCATAGCTTTCTGAAAGATGACCCAAAATTGTGAAGTGAATCTTGGGTCTCGATCAGAAACTATGGATACCGGTATACCATGCAGTCTTACAATCTCATTTACGTACATACGAGCAAGACATTCAAGTGAATAAGTCTCTCGTATAGACAAGAAATGAGCAGACTTGATTAATCTATCGACAATAACCCAAATTTCATCTATGCCTTGAGAAACCTTGGGAAGACCCGTAACGAAATCCATGTTGATGTGTTCCCACTTTCATTTTGAAATTTCAAGTGGTTGCAATGGACCTTTTGGCATTTAATGCTCTGCCTTGACACGTTGACAAGTTAAACACCTCGAGATAAACTCCACGATCTCTCTCTTCATATTGCTCCACAAAAATATATGTCGAAGATCACAATACATTTTGGTACTTCCAGGATGGATTGCAAACGGTGTGTTGTGTGCTTCCATCATGATTTTATACGTTAAATTAGAGTCGTTAGGAACATAAAATCTGTAGTTAACTCAAAGTATTCCCTCTTAGTTGATTCTTGCTTCTGGAATAGCACCTTCTTCCACCTTCTTCTTCATATTAATCAGCTCCGGGTCTATAGCTTGAGCAGCTTTAACTTTATCAATTAAAGCTGGTTCTACGCGTATATTTATCATCTTCACGTGGGCCCCTAGAGTCTTTAACTCTATCTCCATCCTTTTAAGTCATACAAAATGGATCTTTGTGTTGACATCATCACACTCGTTCCCGCATATGATCTTCTACTCAACGCGTTCGCTACCATGTTCCCTTTTCTAGGATGGTATTGGATGGTATGGTCGTAATCTTTCAACAGCTCAAGCCAACGTCGTTGCCGCATGTTGAGTTCCTTTTGCGTGAAGAAATATTTAAGGCTTTTATGATCCGTATAGATCTCCACTTTCTCCCCATACAGGTAGTGTCTCCAAATCTTCAACGCGAAAACGACAGCTGCCAACTCTAGATCATGCGTATGATAATTCTTCTCATATTCTTTGAGTTGTCGTGAGGCATAGGCTATGACTTTCCCATGTTGCATGAGAGCACATCCTAAACCTTTGCCTGAAGCATCGCTGTAGATGACAAATCCCTCTGACCTTGATGGTATTGTCAGAACAGGTGCTGAAATGAGTTTTCTCTTGAGTTCTTGGAAGCTCTTCTCACATTCCTCGCTCCATCCGAATTTTATATCTTTTCGAGTCAGCTGAGTTAATGGAGTAGAGATTCGAGAAAATCCTTCAACGAATCTCCGATAATAAGAACCTAAGCCCAGAAAGCTACGTATTTCGGTTACTGACTTAGGTTGCTCCCAACTTTGTATTGCTTCAATCTTCGTCTGGTTAACTGATATTCCATATTTTGATATCACGTGCCCAAGAAATGATACTTCCTCAAGCCAGAACTCGCATTTCTTCAACTTGGCATATAACTTATTTTCACAGAGCTTTTGGAGTATCAGCCTCAAGTGTTGCTCATGATCTTCACGGCTTTTGGAGTAAATGAGGATGTCATCAATGAAGACAACCACAAAATGATCCAAATATTCCTTGAATATCCGGTTCATCATATCCATGAAGGCAGTAGGAGCATTAGTCAATCCAAAAGATATGACTAAGAATTCATAATGCCCATATCAAGTTCTGAAGGCAGTCTTTGGATTGTCATCAGTTTTAATCTTTAACTGATGAAATCCAAAACGAAGATCGATCTTTGAGAAGAATTTAGCACCTTGTAACTGGTCAAACAAGTCATCAATGCGAGGTAACGGATACCTATTTTTGATGGTGACATGGTTCAACTCTCGATAATTAATACAAAGTTATATACTCTCGTCTTTCTTCTTTACGAATAACACAGGAGCACCCCAAGGCGATGTACTAGGACGAATACAGTCGATGTCTAACAACTCTTGTAGTTGGACCTTTAACTCCTAAAGTTCAATAGGAGCCATTCGATATGGGGTTTTGAAAATGGGTTTTGTACCGGGTTCAAGGTCAATACAAAATTCAACTTCACGTTCAGGGGGTAAGCCTGAAAGTTCTTCGTGAAATACGTCAGGGAATTTATTAACAACCGAAATATCATTCAAATCTGACGTATTTTTATTTAAATCGGTGACATGGGCTAAGAAAGCTTGTCTTCTGTTTTTTAATAAACGAATGGCTTTATGACTTGAAATGACAGTGATTTATTTTAGTGGTTTGGTTGCATGAATTCGCATAACAGGTTGGTTAGGTATATGAAAACTAACGACCGTACGAAAATAATCAATTTTAGCATGATGAGTGGTTAACTAGTCGATTCCTAAAATCACATCAAATGCAAGTATTTTCAAAGAGATGAGATCTACATGTAATGTGAGGGTGCCAATTTGAATCAAACAAGATTTGTAAACTAGGGATGTAACGAATGTTTCTCCCTGTGGAGTTTCAACAGATAAGTCAAAGTCTAATTTCTTAGGGGTCAAGTTCAAACGTTGAGCAAAAGTAGGTGAAATAAAAGAATGGGTAGAACCGGTATCTAATAAGGTATAGACTTCGCAAGAGTTTATGATTAACTTACCCGTGATAACTTCGTTCGGGTTCCTCGCTTTTTGGGAAGTCACGACAAAAACTCTCTCTTGAACCACAAACTTTGACTTGTCTGGGACATCTTTTGGTGTCACCATCCCAGTTGAACTTGACTTTGCTATAGGGCACACTCAAGCTATGTGACCTTCCTTGTCGCAATTGTAGCACACCTTGGATTGATGTGTGTAGTTTGGACTGGTGTGTCCCTCTTGTCCGCATTTGTCACATACGACCGGTGGTCTTTCCCCTCCCCTAGAAACGGTTACTGGTGCTGCTGTCGATGTCTTTCCGTCATCATTGTTGAATCTTCTCTTTTTGAAATTTTCACCTGACTCACTTCTTCTATTATATTGGCCATGATTACCACCGAAGTGGTTACCATTTATGGCATGATAATTTCCTCCACGCTGGTTATCATTGTTCCGATGACTGTTGCCACCGGTACGACTACGGTTGTTGTCCTTTAGTTGAACAGTCTCATTATCTCGCTCTAATAATTGAGCCCTATTCACTAGGGGTGGCAAAAAATTGGTTTTTTTGATTTTTGGGCGAATCGGACTGGTTAAAATGTTCGGGTTTATATGTGAACCGGTTCAGTACCAGTATAGGGAACTGGTTAAACGGTTTCGGTTTCGAGACATGGATTTAATGGTTCGGTATAAATCGGACCGGACCGGTTATACCAGTTACTTAATACTTTATTAATTTAATTTACTAACTTACTTTCAGTCTTTCACTCTCAGTCTCTAACTTTCAGACATACCAAATAGACTTAGGGTTTTCTCTCGTTCTCACCTCTCTGCGACCCTGCCTGTGACACCCCCAAATCCGGTATCTTAATTTCCACAGGATTTGGTGTTCACTGTTCCAATATCATACAACTATCTACCCATAAATAATGAAATTTATTTATTAGATAAATAAATCATCATCTTACATCATCTGAAATAATAATACATCATAAATCCCAGGTTATACTTAACCTTAAATCTCTGTTGCGGAAACGTAAATAAATAAGTCTTAAATCATCACACATAAGTCTTGAACTTTAACATTATTCATGACAACACAAGTCTTCATCACTTGTTAACTTTTTCTTTGCCCTTGCTACTAGAAGGTACATCACTTCGTTCATTATTAGCTGCAATGTTATTATGCAAGAGTGAGCACGAATGCCCGCAAGTATAAAAATATGACAGAATAATAACATGCGAGTGAAAGAATTCTGAATAACAGAAAACTCAACATTTGAATCAAGAATATTAATCAAGAGTCAAATTACTTCTCAACTTTTGAATCAAGAATATTAATCGAGAGTCAAATTACTTCTGAGGGTCATTAAGACCTTGAACCGAGTCTTAGGTTGTCAAGTATATTAACCTTTCCAACCTTTAACAGTCATAAGACTATAGACTTTACTTCTCGTACTTAGGGAGATCAGCCCTTCGTACTGATACTGTGCACATTATCTTAACGCTTAAAGCATCTTCATTAATCCCCTATATTAGGGTTGTTCATCTCAATTTGACATCAGAATCCGCACCAAATAAAGTTAGTTTGGATAACTCAATAAATGATATTTAAATTGAATATTAACTTCTCAAGGTATACAATCGAATAAGTATTGTACACTTAAATGATACTTTTAAAAGAATCATGGCATCTCATGTGAAATTCTAAACTTGGATATTCAAGAGTAAGAATTTTCTCAACAATAGTAATTAAGCATAGCAATTGCTTAATTTAAAGAGTTTAGTTTAGGAAACTTGCCCAACAATAATAATAAGTTAGGGATAGAAAACTTGTCTCGTGCTCAAGCTACAGTTATTACTCACTTCTTTAATTACTCTTACCTATCAATACATTCACAATATCAATTATTCACAAGTTCGATATGATTATTGATTTACAATAGTATTCTTCAAACTCATTATTAGGTTTTCAAATAATGGTTTACGTTGATTAATTAACTTGTTAATTGATCACGTACTTAAGTTATTAACTTGTATTAATAACTCATTACATACATAACATGTCATCATGTTAATTAGATTTAAAATAATGTCTTAATGTTTATAACACATTATTTAACCTTTATAAATAATAATTTAAATCATGTAATTAATTTATTAATTAATCACATAACATAAATTATTAAACTCATATCAATATTTTATTATATTTATACAACATGTGTTCATGTTCATTAGACTCAAAACACATTTCACAAATTTCCAACACTTAGCAATTATTTTCAAAATTTTCGGACAGGCGCGGCCGCGCGAATGCGGAAACTCAGAATCTGAAGTTCGCGAACGAACATAGAATTTGGCCATTTTCTCCAATTTTACACCAATATAATGATTTGTAGTGTTACCCATGAAGTATAAACTTCATAGGAACATTATATAACACTTCTAACACATTCTTAACATTTTAACACATAAAATTATACGAATTAACATCATCAAATTCACTGTTCTTCATAACTTTCAAGAGTTTAATGAAAAATATAAAAATCTCCTTACGGATTCGTTACTACACCGAATCCATTCATTTCAATTCCATTTTCTTTGTTTTAACATATACAATCATATTCATGTATCAATTGAAATATAAACATATGATTTAATCATTAATTTAACCCATATGGGTTATTCACCCATATTCAATACTCTGTAATTTCATCAAACCCATTTATTAACAAAGTTATTTGGTGTGATCAGTGTAAATCATGGATACATGATCCAACACATAATACTGACATATACGGTCACATATATAATAACCTCACACTTTAATTTCCCAAAAATAAGTACTGACAGAGAAATTTTACAACATCGTAGAAAACTCTGTAATTTTTTGAAAAAACCAATTAAGGCCAAATTATATAAAATTGATTACTTTAAAACATGTATATACGTTAGAAAACATGTTATAATCACATACCCATACAGATAAAGCCATATCATAACCCAATTGGGAAACCCAAATTTTCACACACTTTAGAATACGTATATGAAAAACTTTGGAAAACTTAATTTTAAAAACTTTGAAAGAAGATTACCCTTTGTTAGTATAAAGATAAATCTAATACAACACTCAGGATTCCTCAAATCTCTTTCTCTCTTCTTCTTCTTCTCTCTGAAAATTTCTAAGTTTTTTTTTTCTTTCTCTGACTTTGAACAAAATGAAAACAATTCCGTTTAACAGAATAATATACGTATACATAATATATCCGTTGTATCACAAACGGACTAACTCCCCTTAAGGCCTTGTTTGGCTACACCCTTAATTCCTTTTTCATTTATTTTAATTAACTAGTTTAGTATATAGTTAATTGTAACACTTTTATTAACCAATCAATTTTATTTAAATCAATTAAATAAAATATAATAAATTTTACATTAAATCATATTGTCACATAATTAATATTTTTATTTATTAATTATGTTAATTCATTAATTCATTAATTAATTATTAAATTAACTAAAGTAACATATGCTTATTTATTTAATTCAATTAATCAAATAAACTCCATTAAATATATTCTTTGAACTATTAAATTAATACATATTAATTTAATTAATGTCACACATATAATTAAATTAATCTACCACAAATTCATGAATTAATTATTTAATTCAATAATTAAATCATTAAAAATATTTATTTATCTCCATAAATATTCAAATAACTTTACAAAATTCTCGTTCGTCACACTGCCTTGCTGCCTCTCTCCATCTACGATCTTAACTATCCTCTCATCTCAGGCTCTCTGCTCTCCCTCGACCCTCTGGGCTCCGGCCACCGATCTATCTTCTCTCAAGCTCTCCCTCCAGCTTCCATCGCACCGTCTCACTTCAGATTCTAGATTTTTCTGAGTTAATTTTTCTAATCTATCTTCTCTCAGCCCTCAATAATTATATTTTGCAAACAGAGTCGGTTGTAAGGAAAGGAATTAGAGTCGGTCAACCTCAATATGTGAGTTCTGTGTTGAATATTTATAAATATGCAAGTTCTATTAATTGATTTCTGTTAATTGTTTACTATTTTCCAAAATTAAAAAGCTTTTCTACTGCTTTTCTACTGAACAAGGGTTTCTGTTTTTCTACTGCTACATATCTTACAAAATATACTACCAAATTTGAACCATTTAGAATCAACTTGAGATATTTGTATATCCAAATAATTCATTTAATGTTTTTAAGGATATTAATTTTATGTGCAGTAACCATGGTGCACAAACATAAAGAAAAGCTTGCTTTGGTCCTACTGTTTAAATTATTGATAAGGTTTTTGAATTGTATTGCGAATGCAGTCATGGTAAAATAGTTAGTACATTTTAGATGGTTTATGTTTTTAATATTATTTTTTTAATATCTCATCACAATTATTAAATTCTTAACTTATGTTAATGATATATTTAGAAAAGTAAAATAATTATTAAAAGTCAATTTTTGAAAGAAAATAGCACAGTACTTGGATGCAAAGGAAACGGTTTTCAAATTCTATAATAGCTTGGGAAAAATAAGAGACAAATAAAGGCCAGATTAACCACTGATTGACAAATCAAGGGAATTGGTACATGCGTTGCAGTCTGCAGATGACTAATAAAAAAAAGCTAGCAAACAAACTACATAGTGAGTAATTTACCATTTGGGACTTAAGAACAAAGTGAAGCATTTGCATCTGTTTCAGCAACAAGTCCTTCATATTCAGTTCCAAATGGACCTGCAAAACCCATAAAACAAACAAATATAAATAAAAAGAAAATCGGAGAAATTTAGTCCTTCATATTCAGTCCTTACTCCTTCATGTTTTTCATTTACTTCATTAATTCCTTTTATATAGTTCATAGTTGTCATACTTTGTTGGGTGTTTACTCCTTAATTTGTTTGTGTTTTTATGTACAGTTTGATGGAAAATATGGATAATAATATACTAATATCATCCGATACAAATCCAATCCAATTCCCAAGTAATGAAGGAGACAATGGAGGAGGCGAGACACGTGAAACACAAAAATAAAATGAAGTTGAAGAGATCGATCACATAATCGATAAGACTCGTGCTACTATATGGGAACATTATATAAGATTTAAGCAAAATGATGAAATAAAGGCAAAGTGCAAATATTGTGGTCAAGTTTTAAAAGCTGACTCGGGAAAGAATGGGAAAAGTGGTTTAAAAAACTATATTGCAAGATGTAAATTGTACCCTCCTAATATTCAATTAAAGGAAAGAGAACAATCACTATTAAATTTTCCACATTCAAGTATTAATGAAGGGGGTTAAGAGTTGGAAAGGGAATCAACCAATAGTGTTTGTTTATGGAAATTTGATCAAGAGTTAATTAGGAGGGCAATTTCGTTTATGATAATTGTAGATGAACTTCCTTTTAGCCATGTGGAGAATATGGGCTTTAAATACTTGATGTTGGTTGCATGTCCAAAATTTAATGTGCCTTCACGTAGGGCCACAACTAGAGATTGTTTGAAGCGCTTTTTAGAGGAAAAATTGAAATTGAAAGCTTACTTCAAAAATACATCACAAAGGGTTTCTTTTACTACCGATACATGGACTTCCATACAACGAATTAATTATATGGTGTTAACTGCTCATTATGTTGATGACAAGTGGAATTTGCAAAAGAAAATTATTAGCTTTGTCCCAATTACTAGTCATAAAGGGGAAAACATAGGTATGTCGGTTGAAAATTACTTGAGGGAATGGGGAATTAATAAAATTTTCACAATCATAGATGATAATGCTAGTTCCAATGATGTTGCAATTTTCTATTTGAAAACTCAATTAAAAGTTTGGGGTCATAGCATTTGTGACAATAAATTTCTCCATGTGAGGTGTGTTGCTCATATAGTTAATTTGGTTGTATGTGATGGGTTGAAAGATGTGACTCCTTCGATATCTCGTGTTCGATCTTTGGTTAGGTGGGTGCGACAATCTCCTTCTAGGATTAAAAAATTCAAAGAATGTGTTGAAATTGAGAGAATTGAAAAAAATACTTCGTTGATCCTAGATGTGTCCATTAGATGGAACTCCACTTATTTTATGTTAAGTGTGGCCATAGATTTTGAACGTGCTTTTAATAGGCTTGCAAGTAAAGACCCTTTATTCAAATTGGAAATGGAATTAGGGTGATGGGTGGCCTACCATAGAAAATTGGGGAGTTGTGAGAAAATTGGTGGTATTCTTGAAGTGTTTCTTTGACATTACGGTGAAGGTTTCGAGTACATCTTATGTGACATTAAATACTTTTTTTCATGAATTTCTTGATCTTGATGATGCTTTGAATGAATTGTTATATGATGAGAATGATGATGACATGAGAGAAATGGCGTCGAGGATGAGAGCAAAATTAGATAAATATTGGGGGAATGTTGAGAAGATGAATAGATTGTTGTACAAGGCAAAAAAAATGATAAAATCGGTGCGTGATGCTATTAAGGAATTGTTTAAATGTTATAGTCTCAAATATGTATCCTAAGGTGCATAATCATCCCAAAGTGCACAATCTAATGTGTCTAGTGAAAGTTTTGATGTGTATGGTCGAGAAAGGACAAGGAGAAAGATGATGGAAAAATTTGTAGAACATATTGTGGATGTTCAAGGAGGAGATAATGTGATGCCTCCAAAATAGGTCCACACAACCCATTCTAAGTCGCCAAATATATAGTGTTAGTTCCCAAAGGCACAATAGTTATCTAAAAGGGGGGGTTGAATAGATATTTTAAACTTTTTCTTTTTCAAAATACTTGTCAGTATGAATATACTGATTGCAGCGGAATATATATTTGTTCCCCTTAAGATAATGCAATAATGGTTTGATAAGCAGTTATAACAGATATAGCATTTATAGCAGTTAATAAGACATAGAGGTTTTAAGTGGCTCAGAGAACTCAAGGCTCCTAGTACACTCTTCTACTTCACGAGTAAGAAATCCACTAAGGATGTCTTTACAACTTTGAATCACTTAGATTCCTTCAAAGCCAACAGCCTTGGAACTTCAGTTCACTAAGAACTCTTCAAGATCAACAATCTTGGAACTTCTTTAGTACACTTAGAACTCTTCAAATCCAACAGACTTGGTACACTTTGGATTAAGAGTTGTATTCTGGAGTATGCTACTCAGTTGCAATTAAGCATCAGTTCTGAAGAACTGAGTAGCGAAGCAAGTTTTCGTCTTCAGGATCGTAGAGTTTATCGTTGAGCGTTCTTGAGCATTTCTGATCTTTGCTTTCTTACTTGCTTAATTTGAATCGTTGTCTGATTTGCTTATCAAGGAGTCTTTGACATCTATCCGTTGAAAGCATCCGTTGCTACATTAAATGCTTCAGACAGTTCTGTGCACTGATGTTGACTTCCTGCTTTTCTGTTGCTTAGCAGACTGGCCCACTAACACGGCAAATTGCTTTCTCACCTAACACCTGAAAAGATGTTTTTTATAAGCATGATAGTCCTTTCCTTAGCTTCTCGAATATGCTTCTTTGATATATACTAAGGATGATTGTAGGATCATTAGGACTATTAATTTATCAACGTCTATAAGCCTTTCTTCATTTGTCGATCTTCCTCCTTCATCAGATAGACGAACTTAGATGCTGACAGGAAGGTCAGCACGATTGTGGTCTTTGTACCATGATCGTTGTGTGATGGCTTGCACAGGCTGGACCCAGTCTTGATCGTAGAGAACACTACAATTCTCTTAAACTCTTTAATAGACTACGATTTCTACTTGCTTGTCTTGCAGGCTCCACGCTTCCGAGAGCAGACTGCTATTCTTGACTTGGCTCGGCAGGTGCTCGGATTATCTCCACGATTCTGAGTGTGGCTTTCAGGACAGACAACGATCTTTGGACACTTTCAATGAAGCTCCACGATTCTGCCTTGGCTTCTGCAGACTGGCTTTGACAGAATACGATGCTGTTAAGGCCTAACAATTACATCTCAAAATAGATCAACCTAATAGTTTTGATCTTTCTTCTATACATTCATTTACAGAATGATAAACATTAAAGCACAGATCAACCTAACAATTTTGATCTATCATCTAAGTCTTTGTACATATGTTCTTTGAAGGACTTTACACTTAAGCAATTATATTTACTTTTAACATCAAATTTGAATATGCAATTCCCCACAATCTCCCCCTATTTGATGTTGACATAACCAAGGAGATTTATATCATGGCATCATTTTCTAAATGCAAAATGCTAGAAAGTAAATATGACTTAATGTTTCAGTGAGCAGCTGAAATTTCTAGAGAATAAGCATGAATTTATTGATGTTTGAAAAAGATATTACAATCTTAGCATAGAAACATCAATACAAGATAAACTTTAACTTATCTCTATCTTCTTTGCCTCTTGTTCTTCGAAGGGTTGGCATACTCTGCAGCTCTCCTTCTTCTGGTTTGCTCATCTCTCCATGCAATATCGTCTAGCTCTTCCTTGCTCAACATTTCTGAATGATCATGTCTGTTCATGAACATAGGATCTCCAACTAGCATGTTAAGACCAGTAGAGGATACTTCTGGTGAGCTAGGAGCTGGACCTTGACTTCCTCTATAGGGTTCAGCCATGAGAGGTGGACGGTTTTGCTGCTGTTGATCAATTCGTGGAGACTGATAGCTAGGACTTCTGGGGTTGCTCCTCGACGATTGACCAATGTGAGTTTGCTTTCCTTTGTCTCTGCCTCTGCTTCTGTCTCCTTCCTCATTATTCTCCCCCTTTATGTCAACATCAAGGGTTTGAATATCTTCAGAGAAGTGGCGGACACCTTCCACTAGCTCATGCATCTGAGAGAGATTTTGAGCAATGTCACTACGATTTTCCGTGACTATAGCCTCAGTATTTCTTCTTTGTTGCTGAAGTCACTCCATGGCTGTAGTGGTTTACTGAATTTGAGTCATACCAAAGGTTTGGAATTCGTGTAGAGTAAGGCACAGCTCGTGAATCTGTTTAGTCATTAGCTCATTCTGAGTTTGTTGAGTTTTCTGCATGATCTCCATAGATTCCATATGCTTTTTCGTTGCTGCAAAGTGAATAACATCCCGTTGACTGAGGCTGTCACCCATTTCTTTGACAATCTCCCTTAGTTTCTTTGACAGCTCAGTTGCCAAGTTCCCTGGTAGAGTCTTGACAGAATCGATTATATGGTCGAACCTTTTGTGAAGCGCCAGAGAGTTTACTTCAAGAATCTCTTCTGTCTCTAGGGCCATATGGCTTGTCAAATCAGCCAGCTCCTCCTTTATTGGCATTAGGGACAAACGGTCAAGAATTTTCTTGGCATCAAGAGGCGGGGTGGTAGTGTATTCACCTGTCCTTGACATGCTCATGAGAGCAAGTGTCATATCAAAGTATTCGTTGTTGGAGGATGATGGAATGTCAGACTGGGTTAGAAGTGTGGCCATATGGTGTATGGGAGAAGTGTTTGGTTTAGGGGTTGGTGTATGTGGTTCATTGATTTGTTCTGGAGACTCTACGATTTCAGCATCAGGTTGTTCGATAAGCATGAATCGTAGTTCGTCGTCCAAATTTGATGGCTCGATGGTTGAGGTCTCAAGCAGTTGTTCGACGATTCTTGTTATTTGCTCGACAACCATAGGATCATTGACAGTTGGCTCTATAAGAGCAAGTTGGTTATTTGGTTCATCAGTTACAGAGTTTTGGGACTCTGTAATTGGAAACTGGTTTAGTGGGTAAAGAACCACTTCCAACCATCTTGGTAATTCATAGAACTGATTGAAATGTGATGGAGGACAGTGGTTGATAATGAAAGAGAGGGGTGTGTAATATACCTCATGCTCAGTCTCTGAAGTTGAGTCATTGGTGATTAGCTTCTGAGCAAATCTGTGATTTCTTGGAAATCCATAGGCAAGCACAGGGATTGCTAGATAAGCCTTGTAAATCCAGAACATATGATCCCAGGTGTTGAGAATCAGAGCTCTATGATAGGGCATCATAGGTAAGTAGTTGAACAACTGATTGTAGTTAGCTGTCCTTTCTCCATTTCTTCCTACAGCCAGAATCTCAAGTTCATCATCCTCTTCTTCATCTCCATCTTCATCATTTTCATCAAGAACTTCTACCACATCTGCCATCACATCATCCTCAATATCCACCATTTCTGCAGCAGCAGACTCTACGAACTCTTCAGGGGCTGAGGGGACTTCATGATCATCTATTGGTAGCTCCCCCTCAGCTTCTGCATACTCTGGCACTTGTGCTTCTAACAGCTCCCCCTCAACTGTAGCACTTTCTAGAACAGGAGCTTCCAGAGTTTCTTCTTCATCATTATTAAGGCTCATTTCAGTTGCTTCTGGCACTACTTCTTCAAACTGAGCCACATCTTCTACCAGATCTTCTTCAGAATGAACAACTTCAGGCAGCTCCTCCTCAGCATGGTCCATAGCTTGATCAGATGCACCCTTGAGGTAGGTTTCTACATCAGCAATGGCTCTGATCTCTTCCATAGTTGGACCAGATGCTTGAGGCTCAGTGGTTTGTTCATCCTTCTCAGCAACCCTTCTTCTTTCATCTTCCTTCAAAACTTCCTCATTTGCAAGAACATACTTCTTGACAAGCTTCTTCTTTGTCTTTTTTGGCTTAGGCACAGCCTTAGCACTTCCTTCAGCTTCAGTCCTGATAAATTGTTCAGGCTAAGAGGCTGTTGCAGCTTCTCCTTCTGCAGTAGCAGTCAGTCTGGACTCTACGATTGGTGATGACTCCATAATCGTAGTGAGTGAAGACTTATTTGTTCTATGGCTGCGTTTCTTCTTCTTTTGAGGCTCAGAATTTCCTTCAACCCTGTCCTCACTGGTCTCCCTCTTCTTCTTCTTCTTTTCTTTCAGAACCTCTTCTGGTGATTGAGTTTCCTCAAGAGTAATAACTCTGTTAGTGGAAAGGCTTCGAAACTCAATATTAGCACCAGGACCCCATTGGGGTGCATCAGTGGTTGAGCCTTGGGGCTCCTCAGCTATTTGAACACCTTCATTCACCTTCCTCTTCCCTTTTCTCTTTCTGGTCAGAGTCAAGGGTTCTTCTTGATTGACTTCTTCTCCCTCCTTAACTTCCTTTACAGCAGATGAAGTTGTTGACATCATCTTCACATTTTCTGCTAGATTTCTCTTCCAATTCTGAAACAGCTGTTGGGTCATCTTCCTATTAGGTGGAAAAGCACTTGCCATTCGATGTACCTTCGCGCACTCCCTTGTTCCACTGAGCAACATCCAACAGCTCCAGTCCTTCTGGTTTGCACTAAAGTGGCTTAAGTAGCCCTCGAGGAGTCCGTTTATTCTCTCCTTCTTACCTGAACCTGAAGACGATAACATGGCCTGGTCTCGTGATGACGGCCCCACGGCTACGAAATGGAAACACCTTCTTTATCTTCAATCTTGTCACCCAGGGCAGACTATAGAATTATGCTAATAAACCTCCCATAGGGCATTTTGGCAGAGCTCTTGGTCTTCATAGGGCTGAGCATCCACTTCCCAAACCAATCCATCAGTAAAGCCCCATAGTTGAGTTGAACTTTGAAGCGGATGGCTGTCATAAGCTTCAGTTGCTTCTCATTGACAGAATCATGACCCTTGCAACATATGCATTTTCCAACAATGTCAGCAAAGAACTCATATTCTTGGGGAAATTCTTTCTTCTTGTGGCCACTTTTTCCTTCAATCTTTGTATAGTGCATCTTCTTTAAACCTTCATGGAAATCAATAACTTCCATGGACGAAAGACCTTTAGATTTGAAACCTAGGGCTAGGTTTATGCCTTCAACGTTGAGTCGAATCTGCACGCCCTTGACCTTGGTGACGATGACATTGTGATACCCCCGAATCCGGGTCCTCTGACCATGGTCCGGTCATCACGAAACAATACTAAACATCCATCTCTAAACAACATACGATAACTAAAATGCGGAATATAATAAACGTACGTCGTTCATTCAAAAGGTGTTACTAGTCCCAAGATTCGATAACCTTAATACACCATACAAACATACCCTAGAATAGTCAATTAATTAAACATAAAGATAAAGTCTGCTCCTTGCAAACTAATCCTACATCTTCCCTTTACCCTTGTCCTTCCCTGAAGTCTCGGGCTTAACTGCAGTATAAGTCATGATATAGCAAGAATGAGCAACAAGTTTGCTCAGCAAGTTTAAATACAACAATAAAGGATATATCATGATGAATAAAAAATATCTTACAATGAATTCAACAATATGAATATCGAAAGCAGAATAATAATTGCTTTTAGAATAACTGATAGTCAAGTAGACTTTTGAACTATAAAACTCCAACGGAATCAATAGTTAATTGACCCTTTGGTTACTGGCTACAGAATAGTACTTGAGGGGATCAGCCTCGCGTACGCCATGTATATGCATAACATTCAACTCTGCTGTTTGTATCTTTATACTAAATATCTGGGGTACTCCCCTATATATAAGGGGTGTTCTTCAGTCTAAGAATCCTTACCATCAATTGGTTTGGATAGCTTTTATAAAATTTCATATACTTGTCTGACCGAACAAAGGTTCAGACTCTATCTAACACAGCTCAAGAATTATTGAACTTTACAAAATAAGGTACAAGTCCAAGACTGTACGAACTCAAGTGCACCAAGTGCGAATAACAATAATATCGATGTGGAATAATTGTAAAGTAATTAAACCACCTAATAGCATGCTTGGAAATAAAGTTCAAGCTTTAAATAATTAACCGTCAATACGATAATAACCTGCTCAATATAATATGAGAAGGATAGGAACTTGTACAATAAAGAGTGTAAGGAAACTTGCATTCAAATCAAGTGAAGTTAAGAAACTCGCTTACACGATTCATTGAATAAGGTAGTGCAAGAATTTAGAATACTTGCATTCAATATAACAATCAAATGAAGTTAGGAAACTTGCACAAATAAGAATTAAAGAACTTGCACAACCAAAGAGTGAAGTTCGAAAACTTGCCTGATTGCTCAGCTACAATTAAGTTCTAGCTTTAATTAAATCTCGCTGAAATAACCTAACATTAATAAGTCGGTATTCCAATTAGCATGTGTAAACTAATACGAGTCTACACTTACAAGAATCTGCTTATCATATTAATCTATCCATAATTCACGTAAGTCAATCTAATCATGTCATAGATTTAATAACTTTAGATTATCTAGTTTCTATGCATCAATATAGGCTTGAACACATAATACTTCAAGTTACTTATATTTAATCAACACACATACTTTATCAAGTTATTAACTTCTCGTTCGAAACTAGCATGCTTTTTCTATATTCAATTCGAAGTCGTGTTTTCATGCCGGTAATTCACATACTTTAACTAATACATATTCATGTTTCAAAGATTATTTACATCGCCATATTACCACCTCACGAGACTAACAATACTTAGTAAATATGCTTGTGCTTATACTACTCATGTATATTCCTATCACATAGGCTATACTTTAGAAATTCATTTTCTATGAATATGCGTGCATAGGTGAAATATATATATAAAAAAATGATGTTCATGTTAATATGTCTATAGGCATAGTGAGCTCCTAATGTTCATGCTTGCATGCTCATAATATAACCCACATGGTAATTGATGTTATTAACTTTAAAATCTTAAGTTTCCTTTGAAAAGTATACTAAGTCCACAAAGGTAACATAGTACATGTAAAGCGTCTCAACATATAATTCATATGAAATTGAAACACATATCTAAACCTTGTAAATGTTCTCATATGGTCAGAATCTAAAAGATACTAATCTTGGTCAAGTTTGTTTTCAAAAGTCTTAAATTTCTCGTTAAAGTCGTTGAAATCTTGCAATCGTGCATGCTAGTGTGTTCGACACTTTAAACGTACATTTCATGTCAATATAGACCATACGGTCATGTTTTCAGAATCAGAATATGCACGTGCTACGTACGTGTCTAAGTTCGTAATTGAAACTATAAGTTTCCTTTTAAAACATATGTTTTCCTTTCATCACACATATTATCATGGTCATGGCATATATATAGTATCAAGAAGCTTATAGTGTGGTTTAATATTAGTTTACATGCTTGGCCAAAGGGTATCATCAAGATAGCATGGACAGAAAATGAAACAGAAAATAAATTCTACAGAGGGGCGCGGCCGCGCCAAATTTGTACTAGGGAGACTCGCGGCCGCGCGGCTCCGTTTCCAGACCAGAAGCTTCTCTGTAAAACAGAGCTTAAGCCAAACTCCTCAATTCTTTCTATGAAATCCATTCCAGACATGTAGCATCAACATTCTAGCATTCATGTCAACTTATATGTTACTTAGCAATCATATTCCAACCAATTAACACCTAAATTACAAAATTAAGAACTTAAAATTGAAGAACATGAATGTAAGTTTTATACCTATGCAAATTGCTTTGAATTGGCTAGAGTTCCCTCTTGAATATAAGATTGCTCTCACTCTCTCTATAGCAACTAACAATCTACTTAACAAGATCAAATGAAGAGAGGAGGGTTCTATTTATAGAGAAATGGATATCCATATAATGGGAATATCCTCAAAATCAAACCAATGGGTTGAGCAATTGACTAATGTTTCACTTAGATTAGGTAGAAGGTTGGTGAATCCCATCATCATCACTACTCCCCCATGATCATTAGCTAACCTTTGTTGAAATTGAGGAGAAGAGTAGAGTAGCTAGGCTTGAGTTCACGTGAAGAGCAATGAGGGGTGACCCTTAAATTGGGACAAGCTAAACTCAGCATATGTAAATATCACACTTGGGCTATATCATGTATACACATAATATACACACTTAGGTTACACATTTTATATAACTTAGGTTATAATGAATTAAAGGGTATACAATGCATTTTCAAATTACAAGGTAACAAGTAGGGGTACACATAGATACATCAACATATAATCCATGTACATTTTCTATTAACACCAAATATAAATTAATTAGGCATTTATTATTAATTATTATCATGACTGTTATTATAATAATTATAATAACTTAATGAAATCATTATTAATTAATAATTGATCTTATTATATGTCAATAGGGGATACATGAATGTTTACCCACACATATCATGTTACATAAGTCATACTATTATGTCACTCACATAATGTAATTGCTCTTACCATATAGTCAATATATATAACGTATAATCATATTGATGTGCCACCTTGCATTATATATAATATAAGGTAATCCACCATATATTATAGGTTTATATATCACATGCTTGTATAAATTAATTAAATATAATATTATTATATTTATTAATCTCTTACTTATTAATTATTATTTATTCATAATAATTATTAATCAACACATTATCAAATAATTAATCAAACACGTTCAAATCCTATCACTATATTCAAATAAGTTGAATATTTAATTATTAATAATCTTATCAATTCTCTGATATTAAGGTCTCAGGGCTAGTCCACTAAGTTAAATAACTCATTAGTGACTTCCTTTAATCATTTCACAAATTCTCACCACCACATAAGGTTTAAATAAACTCACAAAACTAACTCGTTAAAATTAAATCACATATTTAATAAATAAAGAGTTTAAAATTCATGGTCGTTACAGACATCACCTTCAACGATCCCATTGCTGTAAAACTCCTTCACCAGCTTTGGGTAAATCAAGGTGCTGGTGCTCAGAGCTTCTTCTAGGCCAGCTTTCTTCAGAAGTGACAGAATCTTGTGAAACTCAGGGCCAGCCTTCTTGAACTCGTCAAAGCATAGCTGGTAACCAGAGACAACATTGGAAGCAGCCATTTGATTCAGTTGAGTATCCTGTGACGAACAAATTTGGCTTAGCTTTCTGTAGCTTAGGGTTTCGTTTGAGAAAGAGAGAGAGAGAGAGAGATGAACTATTGAAATTCAAAGATAAACTGTCAAAAAGCAGTTCAAAATGAATTATAACTTCCCTCCATATAATTTGTATAGTGGGACACGTGTCGAGTTCTGCAGGACTCCACGGTTTTAAGACATATGGAAAGTTCAGTTCTGCCCTTAACTCCCCCTGAGCTAGGGAGTCCTTATGAGAAGACTACAATTGTCGAGAGCCACTCCACGATTGTTGAATTCCATACTAAGCTTGCTCCTTGGTCGTTGACTCTACGATTTTCTGTGATGCATCCTGAAATAGCATCCCTTCTGGGTTAAGGTTACTCAGGAAGGGCCAACTTCTTAGTTTTACACTAAGGATCAGGTTTGTCCCTGAGGCGCTTATCAGAAAGAGTGCTTAGCTTGAAAATGCTGCCACCACAGTGAGCTTCTCTGCCATGTCTGGATCACTCCACGATCGTGGTTTCTCTTAGTCATCTCTTCGATTTTGACTTAGCCTTTTTATCTGCATGGTTAGCACCAACTAGAGCATAGAATTCATGGTTGTAAATTTAACATACCTAACTCACTTATCAATTTATTAAATCTGGATTCATCTAAGAGTTTTGTAAACACATCTGCATGTTGATTTTCAGTAGGGATATATTGCAAAGATATAGTTCCATTTTGAACATAATCCCTAATAAAATGATACCTTATCTCTATAAGCTTAGTCCTAGAATGCATGACAGGATTATGTGTTATTGCTATGGCACTTGTGTTATCACAGTGAACAGGTATAGATTTGAAATCAAACCCATAGTCTGCTAGCTGGTTCTTCATCCATAAGATTTGAGCACAACAGCTGCCTGCAGCAATATATTCAGCTTCTAATGTTGAAGTTGATACTGAGTTTTGCTTCTTGCTGAACCAGGACACTAGTCTGTTTCCTAGCAGTTGACAAGTGTCACGGGTACTCTTTCTATCTATTTTGCATCCTGCAAAGTCAGCATCTGAATATTCTGTCAGTTCAAAGGAGGACTCCTTGGGATACCAAAGTCCCAAGTAGGGTGTACCTTTAAAATACCTAAAAATCCTTTTTACAGCAGTTAAGTGTGATTCCTTAGGATTAGCTTAAAATCTAGCACATATACATGTTGCAAATATTATATCTGGTCTACTGGCAGTTAAGTAGAGAAGGGAGCCTATCATACCTCTGTATTGAGTAATACCTTTCTCATCTTTGTCAAGCTTGATTGCTGGAGCAATTGGTGTTTTTATGGGAAAGGCTGATTCCATGCCATACTAAGTCTTTGATGTACTTGGCTTGGTTGATGAAGATACCTTCATCAGTCTGCTTCACTTGTAGTCCAAGGAAGAAATTCAGCTCACCCATCATGCTCATTTCAAACTTGCTCTGCATAAGCTTGGAAAATCTCTTACATAGATTTTCATCAGTAGAACCAAAGATAATGTCATCTACATATATTTGAACTAGTAAAACTTTATCTTTGTGCTTCCTAAGAAATAATGTAGCGTCTACTCTACCTCTAGTGAATCCCTTTTCAATAAGAAAGTTAGTTAGTATTTTATACCATGCGCTAGGTGCTTGTTTAAGTCCATATAAGGCTTTGTCTAATCTATAGACATAATTAGAGAGGGTTGGATTGATGAAACCTGGAGGTTGTTCCACATATACTTCTTCTTGAAGTTCACAGTTCAGGAATGCACTCTTGACATCCATCTAGAAGACTTTGAATCTCATGTGGGCACCAAATGCAAGGAATATTCTGATTACTTCAAGTCTGGCAATAGGTGCAAAGGTCTCATCATAGTCAATACCTTCTTCTTGAGAATAACCTTTAGCCACTGGTCTTGCCTTGTTCATCGTGATCACTCCATCTTCATCCATCTTATTTCTGAAGCCCATTTGGTGTCAATGATTGAGTGATTCTTTGGTCTAGGAACTAATCTCCAGACTTTGCTACTTTCAAATTGATTCAGCTCCTCTTGCATGGCTTCTATCCAGCTTGCATCTTGCATTGCATCTTCTATCTTCTTGGGTTCTATTTGAGACAAAAAGCTCAAATAGAAACACTCATTCTGTGTTTGTAGATCTTGTCCTGATCCTGGCAGTTGGATCTCCAATGATCAGGTCTTGAGTGTGATCTCTTGCCCATCTGTTCCTTGTTGGAACATCTGTTCTGGTGCCTTCTTGTCTGAATTCTTCAAGATTAACTTCAGGTTCTTGTTGAACAGAATCGTCGTCTGGTGCAGCTCTCTCCACGATTTCTTCTTCAGCCTCTACAATTGCACCTTATGGAACTATGGTCGTGGTGTTGGGCTCGACCACCTCGTTCGCGGTGTCAGAATTGTCGATCACAGTGCTTTGTGGTACAGACTTGTCTAAGTCTGTTTCATCAAAGATACTGTGGATCGAGACTTCAACATTTAACGTCTTCTTGTTGAACACTCTATAAGCTTTGCTATCTGTGGCATATCCAAGAAAGATTCCTTTGTCTGACTTGGGTTGGAACTTAGTCAGATATTGTTTCCCATTATTGAGAATGTAGCATGCACAGCCGAACACATGGAAATAACTGATATTTGACTTTCTTCCTCTCCACAGCTCGTAAGGAGTCTTCTTTAACGTAGAGTAAACAAGAGATCTGTTCTAAGTGTAGCACGGAGTGTTGATGGCTTCTGCCCAGAAGTATTCAGGCAGATGAGCTGTTGCTAGTAGAGTTTTTCCAGCCCCAATCAGCGATCTGTTATTTCTTTCAGCTACTCCATTTTGCTATGGAGTTCGTGGTGCTGAGAAGTTGTGGCTGATGCCATTGTCTGCACAGAACTGATCTATTTCTGAGAAGTGGAACTCTCTACCATGATCACTTCTTATGGCCTATATCGTTTCTCCTTTTTCATTCATCACCAGCTTGAACATCTTGATTAGTTGGGAGCTTGTTTCATCTTTAGAGTTGAGAAAGAACACCCATGTGAATCTAGTGTAGTCATCCACTACGACCAGTGAGTATCTCTTTCCTCCTAGGCTCACAGTTGGAATTGGCCCAAAAAGATCCAATTGAGTTGACTCCTTTTCTTTTAAATGAGCTCCTTGTTTGCTTTCCGAGCTGGCAGGCATTGCATAGCCTTTCTTTGACAAAGCTGAACTTGGGTAAACCTGCTATAAGATCTTTGGAGGCCAATTTTGACATGCTCTTGAAGTTAAGATGGGATAACCTTTTATGCCAAAGCCAGCTTATTTCTTTAGAAGCTTTAGCAAGGAAGCATACTGTCTCATCAGAACTTAGTTGAGCAAGATTGACAGTGTAGACATTTACTTCTCTTGTTCTGGTCAGCTTAATAGAGAATGTCACTAGATCTCTGACTAGACACTGATTGTTGAGAAAAGTAACTTGATGGACTTTATCGCAGAGTTGGCTAATGCTAAGAAGGTTGTGCTTTAGTCCATCTACATATGCCACTTTGCTGAAGAACACATCACTATTCCCAGCTGAACTATATCCTTTTGTCTTGCCAGAGCCATTATCTCCAAAGATAACTGTTGGTCCCTCCTTCTCCGTGTAGTCAGACAAGAGGGCTTTATTCCCGGTCATCTGCCTTGAGCAACCACTGTCCAGATACCATGTTGTGATCCTGGTGCTCAGTCCCTGTAGACAGGTTAAGCTTTCATGTTGGTCCCCAGACTTGCATGGGTCCTACGATGTTAGTACCCTTGGGAACCCAAATATGCTTGACTTTGGGCCTTCCATGCAGAGTGTTATGATAACATATTGCAGCTTTATGACCATTTCTACCACATACAAAGCATCTAATATAATGCATACTTGTGTGTGTGTGTTGATTCTTTCTCCATTTGGACTTTTATGGATACTTAGTGGCCTTACCCTTATATTGATTCTTCTTTTTCCATGTAGCATTGGGATTCACGGTTTGTACTGAGTGAACCTCAACACTACGATTCCTTCCTGGTTGGTTCTTGGAGTCAGCTTTGCTTGACTCCACAATCCTTCGAGGTTGGACAGTGGTGACTGAGTTACTCTTCTCTTTTCTGAACCCCAGGCCAGCATGGGATCCGTTGTGTCTTGGGACATGACTTGGATCAGAAGAGCTGGGTTGCACTGGTTCTTCCTTCTGTGTGGATTTCATAAATATAATGTTTCTATTTAGATTAGAAACACTGCTACTGTTAGTATCCTTTATCTTTTCCACACTTGGTTCTGGGATAGATTCCCCAAAACCCAAACCTGTTCTGTCAGATGCACTTCTCTGACTGGAGATCAGGGAGTCCATGGATGAGGGAGACTTATTCCACATAGAGATAGTCTTTTCTAGCTCCTCAATCTTAGAGGTTAATTTTGAGTCTCTTTGTGTACTCAGTTCATTGGTATGTCTTAAGATTTTATTCTCAGCTTCAAACTCAGAGAGAGAGATAGAATTGAGTAGAAATGTTTCCAGTTCTTTCTGAACTTTCTCTTTCTCTCTTTAAAGACCAGAATAATCTTTAGATAGAACTCTGAACCACCTCATGTATTGATATAGATCAGATGTAATGTCATGAAAGAGCAGTTCTTAAATCATCAATGTCTACATCAGGAGTGTTGAAGTCAAATACCTCATCTATGCTTACCTCAGGATGGTCAGTGCTTTTCTTGTTGTTTGTATCCTTGGCCATCAGACATAGGTTGCTGCTTGAGGTTCTTCATCAGCTTCAGACTCAGCATTGGTGTCGTTGTCTGAGTCACTCCATGAACTTCCAGCTACAAGGCCTTTGTCTTTCTTCTGATGCTTTTTGTAGCCTTTGAACTCCTTCTTTGGATTTGTCTTTCTTTTCAGCTCTTCTCTGATAGGTTTGTTGCAGTTTGTAATGAAGTGGTCAGGTTTCTTGCAGTTGTAGCATAAGTCATTGATCTGCTCCTGACTGCTACTGTTGTTGAATCTCTTAGGTCTGCCGCTTCTTCCTTTGCGCAGGAACCTTCTGAGTCTTCTGACCAGCATTGCAACTTCATCATCGTCATCTTCCTCAGATGCAGGTTCATCTTCATCACGAGCTTTGGAGATCTCTTCTATTTCTTTGAGAGTAACTCCCGTATCCTTCTTTCTTCCTTCTGATAGAGTTTTTGCTCGTTGAGTCAGCTCTAGTTCGTAGGTAAGAAGGTTGCCATAGAGTTGTTGGACAGTCATTTCATGCAGGTTCTTTGATTATCTGATTGTAGTGGTTTTGGCATCCCACTTGCTTGGTAAGGACCTCTTGAATTTGATGATAAGATCTTTGTTGGGATAGACCTTTCCAAAAGATCGAAGAGATTTGATCAGCAAGTTGAATCTTTCATAAGTGGAAGTGACGTTTTCTCCTGGAATATGGGTAAATATCTCATACTGTTGAGTCAGAAGAGATTGCTTATTTTCTCTAACTTCTTCTGTTCCTTCGTGCATGATGAGCAGTGCTTCCCAGACTTCTTTGGCATTCTTGCAGTTAACTACATTTTTGAACAGATCATCTTCTAAAGACTAGAACAAAATGTTCTTGGCCTTTTTATCTAGTTGGACATTTTTCTTCTCGTTGTCAGTCCATTCAGCTTTGACCTTGACGATAACTCTGTTAGGATCTTCTGGAGTTGGTGCAAGCCTTGTTGGAATATAGGGCCCATTTAGAACGGTTTCAAATAGATCATCATCTATTGAATCCATGTAGACTTGCATTCGAACTTTCTAGTTGGTAAACTTGTCTCTATTGCACATAGGTGGCTTGCTGCCTCCACCGGTCTTGGTCTCGCTTATCAGATGTGCCATTGGATCTACTCAAGCTTTGTATGCTAGTTGAGAGAACCTGCTCTGATACCAATTGTTAGTTCCTAAAGGCACAATAGTTATCTAAAAGGGGGGTTGAATAGATATTTTAAACTTTTTCTTTTTCAAAATACTTGTCAGTATGAATATACTGACTGCAACGGAATATATGTTTGTTCCCCTTAAGATAATGCAATAATGGTTTGATAAGCAGTTATAACAGATATAGCAGTTAATGAGACACAGAGGTTTTAAGTGGTTCAGAGCACTAAAAGCTCCTAGTCCACTCTTCGACTTCACGAGTAGGAAATCCACTAAGGATGTCTTTACAACTTTGAATCACTTAGATTCCTTCAAAGCCAACAGCCTTGGAACTTCAGTTCACTAAGAACTCTTAAAGATCAACAATCTTGGAACTTTTTTAGTTCACTTAGAACTCTTCAAGTCCAGCAAACTTGGTACACTTTGGATTGAGAGTTGTATTCTAGGGTATGCTACTCAGTTGCATTTAAGCATCAGTTCTGAAGAACTAAGTAGCGAAGCAAGTTTTCTTCTTCAGGATCGTAGAGTTTATCGTTGAGTGTTCTTGAGCATTTCTGATCTTTGCTTTCTTACTTGCTTAATCTAAATCATTGTCTGATTTGCTTATCAAGGAGTCTTTGAAATCTATCCGTTGAAAGCATCCGTTGCTGCATTAAATGCTTCAGATAGTTCTGTGCACTGATGTTGACTTCCTGCTTTTCTGCTGCTCAGCAGACTGGCCCACTGACAAGGTAGACTGCTTTCTCATCACCTAACACCTGAAAAGATGTTTTCTGCTGGCATGATAGTCCTTTCCTTAGTTTCTCGAATACACTTCTTCGATATATACTAAAGATGATTGTAGGATCATTAGGACTATCAATTAGTCAACGTCTATAAGCCTTTCTTCATTTGTCTATCTTCCTCCTTCATCAGATAGACGAACTTTGATGCTGACAGGAGGCTCACCACAATCGTGGTCTTTATACCATGATCGTTGTGTGATGGCTTGCACAGGCTGGACCCAGTCTTGATCGTAGAGAACACTACGATTTCTCTAAAGCTCTTTAATAGACTACGATTTCTACTTGCTTGTCTTGCAGGCTCCACGCTTCCGAAAGCAGACTGCGATTCTTTACTTGGCTCGGTAGGTGCTCGGATCATCTCCACGATTCTGAGTGTGGCTTTCAGGACAGACTACGATCTTTGGACACTTTCAATGAAGCTCCACGATTTTTCCTTGGCTTCTGCAGACTGGCTTTTACAGACTATGATTCTGTCAAGGCCTAACAATTACATCTCAAAATAACTCAACCTAATAGTTTTGATCTTTCTTCTATACATTCATTTACAGAATGATAAACATTAAAGCACAGATCAACCTAACAATTTTGATCTATCATCTAAGTCCTTATACATATTTTCTTTGAAGGACTTTACACTTAAGCAATTATATTTACTTTTAACATCAAATTTGAATATGCAATTCCCAACACAGGGTACATAATCCAAATACAAATCTTATTATATAAAATTTTCGTGCAAAATACGACCACACAACTATGAGCTTTAATACAGATATTAAGTCGTATATAATACGAAAATATTAACGCTCAAATAAGTCCTCATTCTTATCACATTATTTTACAAAATAGTGAGGACTACTATAACACTATCTCGGACCATCACTCAATTCCCCGGCTAGTCCCAGCTATATTCTCATTTCCTGAAGAGAACAATAAAAGAAAAGGGTGAGCTCAACTAGCCTAGTAAAGAATATTATGACTAAGATAATGAAGAATAAATTATTGTTAGCCTCCAATAAATCAGATAAAATATTATGGACAACAAGTTTTAGATCAAAAACTACAGCGGAAATAGCAATCCATTAGAAGAGTCAAGTAGAGAATGATGTCTACTATCTTCTATGATTTAAAAGTCCATCATCAATATTTTATCCCTGTAACACCAATCAATAAATATTTCAAATCAATAATTTATCTTTGTACTACGGGCCAAAGATATTCATTTGTATCACCAGTGGTCATGATCATACCAAACACTTGTTAATTTTTGCACTACGGAATAAAGATATTCATCAATCAACGGTTAATCTTTGCACTACGGGCCAAAGATATTCATAAATCAACAATTCATCTTTGTACTGCGGGCCAAATATAACTTTCACCACAATTTAAAATTGAAGATGATGAAAAATGATATAAAGAACGAATCAAGTGAGATAAAGGACAAATATTATAGATTTATAATTCATTTTATCTAGAGTTTAAGAATGTCCAAGTTGTCAATATGGAGATCAAAACATGGATCCAATTTCAAGAGTAAGATTCATAAATCAAAGATAATTTGGACAAAAAAAGAAACCAATTTTGTCGTGAATAGTACCCGAATGAATAGTACCCCGACATGAAAAGATTAAAATTTCAATAAGAAAGTTCATACCAATATTCCAGTGAAATAATATTAGATGAAGCGAAAACTTAAGTAATTTCTAATCATTTCAGGAATTATAGAAGCAATGCTTACCATAGTAAGGTTAGATTTAGGAATATGAAATGAAATAATATCACTTACATAATATGGAATATGAAAGAAAAATGATATCCCTTACGAGTATGGAAGAAAATAATATCATTTACGAGTATAACATCCTTTACGAGAAAAATAATATCCCTTACCTTAATAGGAGACTAGATACTGCAATAGTGTAGTAGCAAAATATACTCTTCTTCTTTCTCTCTTATTTTCTCTATAGTTTCTCTCTCTATAGCTTTAGTGAATTGGTGAGAAAGAATGAAGAAATGAGCTTCTATTTATAAGCTTGGCAGAGTCAGGGTAAAGTAGTCTTTTCACCATAATTTATGGCATCATCGCTTACCTCATCGTTCCTATGACATCATCGCTTACCTCACTGTCCCTATGACATCATTTCTTACACCATCCTTCCTTTTATCACATGTTATATATATATATATATATATATATATATATATATATATATATATATATATATTAAAAACATTTATAATTATTAAAAAGAATTCAAATTCAATTTGCTCTCTTCCACCTCATTTTATTTTTATACCATGAATTTATTATAATAATGTTACCATTTAAAATTATAAAATTATACTATTACATTATTACATTATGCTATTATAATGTAATATTATAATAATATATTTGAATGAATTATTTTATCGGAGAAGATAAAATGCCAACTTCCAACAAATGTCTTATGCTAAAAATTCCTCCATTTATATCAAAATTGAACAAATATTTACTTATCATATTGATGAACAATTTTTATTTTATTCATCAATTATTATTCATAATTAATATTATAGAATCACAATATTGACAACCAGGTCATTCTAAGGAAAGAGGAGGCTTTCCGATAAGGATTTATACTTATTAGCGCACAATTATATAACCTAACCCCTTTTCTCGACAGACCTTTTTTAAACATTGTCAATAATGCTATCTAATAATATCATTTAAATAATATGAGTTACTGTGACAATTATTGAATCAATAATATAAAATACTATGCAATTATCAATGTAGCAATTATTGAATCAATAATATAAGATACTGAACTGTAATTACTGTGATAATTATTGAATGAGTGACTTCTTACGTAAGATTCAATAATTAAAAATATTGTGCAATACTGTGTGCTACTGTGCAACAACGCGTATTACTGTACTTTTATCACCGGGTATTTCAACAGTTTAACGGTAAAAGTTTTGCATTATTTTTATAAAAAAGTTACTTCTGTCGCTTTCTATATCCGACAGTTATTCTGTTGTGGGCCCCACCAATTATTGGTTATTTCGGCGCCGGCGTCGTACTTTACCGAATATAATATTCTCCGACAGAAGGAATATTCCCCGATAAAACAAATATTTTATGACAACTTGATTACTTTGTAAAATTTGCACATATCACCCATAATTATCACATTTATCAAATCCACACCTTACTATTTAAAATAATATATAGAGAAAATTAAATCTTATTCGTAAAAAGTTGGGGTCTTACAACCTCTCCTCCTTATAAAATTTCGTCCTCAAAATTGACGTATGTACCTGGAATTTCGAAGAGGTGAGGATACCTTGATTTCATTTCAGATTCTAACTCCAAGGTCATTTCCTCAATATCATGGTTTCTCCATAAAACTTTGACTTGAGGTATAACCTTTGAGCGTAGAATATGTTCCTTCTTATCCATGATCTTGACAGGTACCTCCTCATACGTTAAATCTTTGGCTATTTCATCTGGTTCTAATTCAATAATATGGTTTGGGTCTTTCACATATTTATGTAGCATAGATATGTGAAAAATATTATGAACACGAGACATGCTTGGAGGTAAGGCGAGTCTATAGGCGACAGTTCCTACTCGGTCGAGAATTTCAAATGGACCAATAAATCGTGGGTTAAGCTTTCCTCTTTTTTCGAATCTCGTAACTCCTTTCCATGGAGCAACATGTAACAATACATGATCTCCGACATTAAACTCCACGTCCCTTCGATGAAGATCAGCATAACTCTTTTGTCTATCATGTGCTGGTTGTATACGTTACCAGATCATTTGAATCTTTTCCGTAGTCATACGTACTAACTCCGGTCCCAATAATGTTGCTTCACCCACCTCGTCCTAGCATACTAGAGATTGACACTTTCGTCCATACAACGCCTCGAATGGAGCTATGCTTATACTTGCTTGATAACTATTATTGTAGGAGAATTCCACCAATGGTAAGTACTTGTCCCAACTTCCTTTGAAGTCTAGAATGCAGAGTCTCAATAGATCTTCAAGAGTTTGAATAGTCCTTTCCGATTGCCCGTCCGTTTGAGGATGATATGCAAAACTGAATCATAAATCAGTGCCCATAACTTTCTGTAAGCTGACCCAAAATCGTGAAGTGAATCTTGGGTCTCGATCAAAAACTATGGATACCGACATACCATACAGTCTCACAATCTCATTTATGTACATACGTGCAAGACGTTCAAGTGATTAAGTTTCTCGTATAGGTAAGAAATGAGCAGACTTGGTTAATTTATCGACAATGACCCAAATTGCATCTATACCTTGAGAAACCTTGGGAAGACCCGTAATGAAATCCATGTTGATGTGCTCCCACTTCCATTCTAGAATTTCAAGTGGTTGCAATGGTCCTTTTGGCATTTGATGCTCTGCCTTGACACGTTGACATGTTAAACACCTCGAGATAAACTCCGCGATCTCTCTCTTCATATTGCTCCACCAAAATGTATGTCGAAGATCACGATACATTTTGGTACTTTCAGGATGGATTGCAAACGGTATGTTGTATGCTTCCATCATAATTTTATACTTCAATTCAGAGTCGTTAGGAACATAAAGTCTGGAGTTGACTCGAAGTATTCCCTTTTCGTCGATTCTTGCTTCTGGAATAGCACCTTCTTGCACCTTTTTCTTTATATTCATCAGCTCCGGGTCTGTCGCTTGAGCAGCTTTAACTCTATCAATTAAAGCTGGTTCTACGTGTATATTTGCCATCTTCTTGTGGGTCTTTGGAGTCTTTAACTCTGTCTCCATCCTTTGTAAGTCATACAAAATGGGTCTTTGTGTTGACAACATCGCACTCGTTCCCGCATATGATCTTCTACTCAATGCGTCAGCTACCACGTTCTCTTTTCCAGGATGGTATTGGATGGTGTGGTCATAATCTTTCAATAGCTCAAGCCGACGTCGTTGCCGCATGTTGAGTTCCTTTTGAGTGAAGAAATATTTAAGGCCCTTATGATTCGTTTAGATCTCCACTTTCTCCCCATACATGCAGTGTCTCCAAATCTTCAACGCGAAAACGACAACTGCCAACTCTAGATCATGAGTAGGATAATTCCTCTCATATTCTTTGAGTTGTTGTAAGACATAGGCTATGACTTTTTTATGTTGCATGAGAACACATCCTAACCCTTTGCCTGACGCATCGCTGTAGATGACAAATCCATCCGAACCAGATGGTATTGTCAGAATAGGTGCCGAAATGAGTCTCATCTTGAGTTCCTGAAACTCTTCACACATTCCTCACTCCATCTGAATTTTGTATCTTTCCGAGTCAGCTGAGTTAATGGAGTAGAAATTCGAGAAAATCCTTCCATGAATCTCCGATAATAACCAGCTAAGCATAGAAAGCTACGTATTTCGGTTACTGACTTACGTTGCTCCCAACTTTGTATTGCTTCAATCTTCGTTGGGTCAACCGATATTCCATGTTTTGATACCACGTGCCCAAGGAATGCTAATTCCTCAAGCCAGAACTCGCATTTCTTCAACTTGGCATATAGTTTATTTTCACGAAGCTTTTGGAGTATCAGCCTCAATTGTTGCTCATGATCTTCACGACTTTTGGAGTAAATAAGGATGTCATCAATAAAGACAACCACAAAATGATCCAAATATTCCTTGAATATCCGGTTCATCATATCCATGAAAGCAGCAGGAGCATTAGTTAATCCAAAAGACATAACTAAGAATTCATAATGCCCGCATCAAGTTCTGAAGGCAGTCTTTGGAATGTCATTTGTTTTAATCTTTAACTGATGATATCCAGAACAAAGATCGATCTTTGAAAAGAATTTAGCACCTTGTAACTGGTCAAACAAGTCATCAATGCGAGGTAACGGATACTTATTTTTGATGGTGACATGGTTCAACTCTCGATAGTCAATACAAAGTCGCATATTCCCGTCTTTCTTCTTTACGAATAAAACAGGAGCACCCCTAGGCGACGTACTAGGACGAATAAAGCCGAAGTCTAACAATTCTTGTAGTTGGACCTTTAACTCCTGAAGTTCAATAGGAGCCATTCGATATGGGGTTCTGGAAATTGGTTTTGTACCGGGTTCAAAGTCAATAAAAAAATTAACTTCACGTTCTGGGGGGTAGGCCAGGAAGTTCTTCGAAAAATACATCAGGGAATTTATTAAGAATAGAAATATCATTCAAATTTGACGTAGTCTTGTTTAAATCGGTGATATGGGCTAAGAAAGCTTGACATCCGTTTTTCAATAAACGAATAGCTTTATGACTTGAAATGACAGTGATTGATTTTAGTGGTTTGGTTGTTTGAATTCGCATAATAGGTTGATTAGGAATATGAAAGCTAACAACCTTACGAAAACAATCAATTTTAGCATGATGAGTGGTTAACCAGTCGATTCTTAAAATCACATCAAATACAAGTATTTTCAAAGAGATTAGATCAACAGGTAATGTGAGGGTGCCAATTTGAATCAAACAAGATTTGTAAACTGTGGATGTAACAAAGGTTTCTCCCAACGGAGTTTCAACAGATAAGTCAAAGTATAATTTCTCAGGGGTCAAGTTCAAATATTGAGCATAAGTAGGTGAAATAAAAGAATGGGTAGAACCGATATTTAATAAGGTATAAACTTCACAAGAGTTTATGATTAGCTTATCCATGATAACTTCGTTCGGCTTCCTCGCTTTTTCGATAGTCACTACAAAAGCTCTCCCCTGAACCACCGACTTTTACTTGTCCGGGACAGCCTTTGGAGTTACCATCCCAGCTAGACTTGACTTCGCTATAGGGCACACTGGAGCTATGTGACCTTCCTTTCCATAATTGCAGTACAACTTGGATTGATGTGTGCAGTTTGGACTGATGTGTCCCTCTTGTCCGCATTTGTAACATACGACCGGTGGTCGCTTCCCTCCCCTAGAAACGGTTGCTGGTGCTACTGCCAATGTTTTTTTGTCATCATTGTTGTATCTTCTCTTTTTGAAATTTCCACCCGACTCACTTCTTCTATTATCTTAGCCATGATTACTACTGAAGTGGTTACCATTTCTGGCATGATAATTTCCTTCCACGCTGATTATCATTGTTACGATGATTGTTGTCACCGATACGACTATGGTTATTGTCCTTTGGTTGAACAATCTCATTATCTTGCTCCAATAATTGAGCCCTATTCACTACATCTGAATATAGACAAAGTTTATGAGAAATGAGGTATTGACAAAGTTCAGGCTTCAAACCTCTCAAAAACATTCGTGTCATTCGTTCCTCATTATCCACCAAATGTGATGCAAACCGGGATAATTCTGCAAACTTGACCTCGTATTGTGATACCGTCATATTGTTCTATTCTATTTTGATGAAGTTCGCCTCCTTCATATGACGAATAATTTCTAGAAAGTACTTGTCGTTGAACAATTCCTGGAACTTCTCCCAAGACATCTTAAGTGCGGAAAGTTGAGTACGCTTCACAGATTTCCACCAGTAATCTGCCTCTCCATGGAACATAAAGGTAGCAAAGGAACCTTTTGCTCCTCTGTGCATCCCAGGACATCAAATATTTTGGTGATTAGCTTGACACAAGCTTCTACCTTGAGCGGATCTGGCTTTCCCAAAAACACCGGCGGTCCCAACTCTTTGAATTGCTTGGCAGTGATAAGCAACGAATTACCATTGTTTCCATCTGTATTTTGAGCAGGAGTCTCTCTCATCTGGTTTTGCATGAATTGTAGAAAGTTCTTAAACACCCCATCTGTAAGACCCCAACTTTTATGAATAAAGATTTAATTTTCTCTACATATTATTCTAAATAGTAAAGTGTTGATTTGTTATAATAGTTATGGGTGATTTGTGCAAATTTTACAAAGTAAGCAAGTTGTCATATAATATTCATTGTGTTGGGGATATTCATTTGATCGGGGAATATTCTTTTTGTCGGGGAATATTCGTACGACGGCGCAATCATTGGTGGACCCCCACAATGGAATAACCGTCGAATATAAAAAGCGACAAAAATAACCTTTTTATAAAAATAACGGCAAGACTTTTACAGTTAAACTGTTGAAATACCCGGTGATAAAGGTACAGTAATACGCGTTGTTGTACATTAGCACACGGTATTGCACAGTATCTCTGATTATTGATTCTTACGTAAGAAGTCACTCAGTATTTCATTCAATAATTGCCACAGTAGTTGCTGCATAGTATCTCATATTATTGATTCAATTATTGTCACAGTATCATCTGCACAATACTTTATATTATTAAATCAATAATTGCCACGACACAGTTACTCATATTATTATTATTAGAATTATTGACAATGTCTAGAAAGTTCTGTCAAGGAAAAGGGTTTGGTTATTTAATTGCGCGCCAGTAAGGAGAAATCTTTATCGAAAAGCCCCCTCTTTTCTAGAAACGATCTGATTGTCAATATTGTGAGTTATAATATTAATGATGAATTGTTGATATAAATATTTCAATTGTGTTGGGAATATTAATGATAGTGAAAATCGATATTTATTTCGATAATAGTTGATTTTTGGATATTAAATTGACCAAACGGGCAATTAATCGGATAAATGAGCAATTAATTGCTATTGGTTCACATGCAAAGAACTATTGGTTCACATGCAAGGAACTATTTGTTCACATTCTAGTACTATTAGGAGAGGTAGTGCAAGATTGATAATACTTGAGGGACTAAATTAAAAATAGAGGTAAAGATGAAGGTACTAAAGTGTAATTAACCTTATAATTTGCCACCTTTTTCTCGCCGATAAATACTCCTCCATCCATTCATTATTTCCTACCATTTTGAAGAGAAAAGTTATAATCACAAGCTATAGTGAGAGAAACTATAGAGAGAAAATAAGAGAGAAAGAAGAAGAGTATTCTGCTACTACCCTATTTCAGTATTCAACCTCGTACTAAGGTAAATGATGTTATTTTCTTTCAATACTCGTAAGGGTTATTATTCTATTACTTATTACGCTGTGGGAATAACCTGTCTACACGGACTACCGCATGCATGGTGAATAACCCTTCGTATTTATTCTTTATTAAGCTTTGGAAATAACCTGTCTACGCGGACTACCGCATGCATGGTGAATAACCCTTCGTATTCATTCTTTATAAATCTGTGAGAATAACCTGTCTACGCGGACTATCGCATGCCTGATGAAAATCCATTTGCAGTTTAATATATTATTTCATTTCAGATTCCTAAATCTAAATTTACTATGGTAATTAGTATTGCTTCTATAATTCCTGAAATGATTAGAAATTACTTAAGGTTTTCACTTCATCTAATATTATTTCACTGGAATTAGGGCTGCAAACGAACCGAACTGTTCGCGAACCGGTTCGGTTCGGTTCGAGTTCGACTTGCTCACCTAGTTGAATCGAGTTCGCACAGAGTGTGCGGTTCGATTGCTCGATCAAACATGTTCGCGAACCATGTGGTTCGGTTCATCTTTGTTTCGCGAATAGTTCGAGTTCGAATTGGTTCGGTAAATTCGATTTCGATTCAATAAGTTCGAGTTCGGTTCGATAAGTTCGAGATCGGTTCGAGTAGTTCGATTTTTTAATTACATATTTAAAATATTTCTAAAATTATAAATACAAATAATTGGTTATTTCATATTAAATTCTAAAATTTATCTTATTAATAATTGTTAAATTTGTAATTATTATTTTTATTACCTAAACATTTTTTTTAATAATTTATTATAAGTAAACTTTTTTTAAAAATAATAATGTGTACTTCTTCACCTCTAAATTCTAATTAAATTAAAATAATTTTAATATTTTCATAAAATTTTGAACAATGATTGTTGGATTATTATAATTTACATCCCAAATAATTTAATAAATTATAACTCATGTCATAATGCACATAAATAAAGTCATTAATTATCTTGCAATGACAATTTGACATTAATTAAAAAATAATACAATACAGTTGCTTACATATACATCAATTATTGAAATTGTCAAATCGAGATAGAAAATAGAGAAATCAAGTGTTCAATGTACTTATCGAGACTTTGGTAATAGAATAATAATCATCAAATTATTTACTGAATAATTTTGAAACTTTAAAAAACTATACAAAATTTGAAGATCGAAAATAAAAACTAGATATTAAATTTAAAAATTGTAAAAAAATTGAATATCAATTAAAAATGACAACTAAAGAAATACATTACTAATATTAAATTGTGAGTTTTTAATAATCATTTGTTTGTAGACTCTGCTTGAAGTGGTTGGACCTTGAAGAGTTGAAAGGCTTTTCGATATTAATATTTGATTGTTGATATTTGTAAATCAAATTTTTTTAAGTACTTGTTATCTTTTAAGTTAATTATAACTTCTAAGTTCTGAGTAATCGTTTTTGGTTTTGGTATTTTTGGATGAATGATGATTATAATATTTGGTCTAATTTTTGATTGAATAATTAGACTCTTAGAGAAGATATTTTTTGTATTTATTTAACTATTTTTTGCTTTAGAATTCTAAGTTTGTGTTCGTGAACAAATTTTTATTCGTGAAAAAGTTTGTGTTCATGAACAAGTTTGTATTCGTGAGCAAGTTTATGTTCGTGAACAAATTTGTGTTCGTGAACAAGTTTGTGTTCGTAAACAAGTTTGGTGTTCGTGAACATAGTTTGTGTTCGCGAACAAGCTTATGTTCGACTTGTTCGCGAACTGTTCGCGAACTCAATCATGTTCGCGAACTGTTCGCGAACACCAAACGATCCGAACTCGTACATAGTTGTTGGTTCGATCGAGTTACTCGAACATGTTCGAGTTCGACTAAAAGTGTTCGAGTTCGGTTCGAGTTTGACAAAGTTCGATTCGATTCGGTTCGTTTGCAGCTCTAACTGGAATATTGGTCTAAACTTCTTATTAAAATTTTATTCTTTTTATGTCGGGGTGCTATTCATTCGGGTACTATTCATTCGGGTACTATTTATGGGGTACTATTCACGATAAAATTGGTTTCTTTTTCTGTCCAAATTATTTTTGATATATGAATATCATTCTTGAATTTTGCTCCACAATTGATTATCATGTTGATAATTTGAACATTCTTGAACTTGGATAAATTAAATTATAAATCTCTAATATTTATCATTGATCTCACTTGATTCGTTATTTATATCATTTTTCATCATCCTCGGTCTAAATTGTGGTGAAAGTTAGCTTTGGTCCGTAGTGCAAAAATAAACTGTTGATTGATGAATATCTTTGGCCTGTAGTGCAAAGATGAACAGTTAATTGATGAATATCTTTGGCCCGTAGTGCAAAGATGGACAGGTGTTTAGCATGATCATGACCACTGGTGATACAAACGATTATCTTTGGCCCGTAGTGCATAGATAATTCGTTGATTCGAAATATTTATTGATTGGTATTACAGGGATAAAATATTAATGATGGACTTTTAAATCATAGAAGATAGTAGACATCATTCTCTACTTGACTCTTCTAATGGATTGTTATTTCCGCTGTAGTTGTTGATCTAAAACTTGTTGTCTATTGCATTCTATCAGATTTTTCCCTGTTGAGAACTAAGGATAATTTATTTTACATTATCTTAGTCATAATATTCTTTACTGAGTTAGTTGAGCTCACCCTTTTCATTTATTGTTATCTTCAAGAAATGAGAATATAGCTTGGACTAGTCGGGAAACGGAGTGATGGTCCGAGATAGTGCTATAGTAGTCCTCACTATTTTATAAAATAGTGTGATAATAATTGTAATGAGGACTTAATTTGAGCGTTGATATTTTCGTATTATATACGACATAATATCTGTTTTTAAGCTCACAGTCTCTGTGGTCGTATTTTTACATGACAGTTTAATGTAATAAGATTTGTATCTGAATTTTGTACCATGTATTTGGCGACTCAGAATGGGGTGTGTATTGGTCCTATTTCGGGGGAGTCACACCATTGTTCATCGTTTGATCGGTGGTGTTGTTTACAGGAGTATTATTGCCTTCCTGAGGCACATTATCCTGGTTATTGATTGGCGGTGTCTCAATGGTCTCAAATACTCCATTGCTTAGATTTTTAGATGCCATTCTCAATTACTGCCACAAAACAAGGGTTAATTAAAGAAATTGAGATGCCACATATTATCCCTATATTCCGACCGACCAATTAAATACCAAATAAGCGTAGGTAGAACATACTAGCGAAGGATTTTACTCGTCTCTCCCCTCCTAGTTCTAATCCCAGATCTCCGCCAGATATTATATCCCTAAGCTCTGATACCAACTGTGACGTCCCCAAAATAGATCCACACAACCCATTTTGAGTCGCCAAATACATGGTACATAATCCAAATCTTATTATATAAAAATGTCGTGCAAAATACGACCACACAACTATGAGCTTTAATACAAATATTAAGTCGTATATAATACGAAAATATTAACGCTCAAATAATTCATCATTATTATCATAATATTTTACAAAATAGTGAGGACTACTATAACACTATCTCGGACTATCATTCCAATCTCCGGCTAGTCCCAGCTATATTCTCATTCCCTGAAGAGAACAATGAAAGAAAAGGGTGAGTTCAACTAGCCTAGTAAAAAATATTATGACTAAGATAATGAAGAATAAATTATCGTTAGCCTCCAATAAATCAGATAAAATATTATAACAACAAGTTTTAGATCAAAAACTATAGCGAAAATAGAAATTCTTTAGAAGAGTCAAGTAGAGAATGATGTCTACTATTTTTTATGATTTAAAAGTCCATCATCAATATTTTATCCCTGTAACACCAATCAATAAATATTTCAAATCAATAATTTATCTTTGCACTACGGGCCAAAGATATTCATTTGTATCACCAGTGGTCATGATCATGTCAAACACCTGTCCATCTTTGCACTACGGGCCAAAAATATTCATAAATCAATATTTTATCTTTCCACTGTGGGCCAAAGATAACTTTCACCACAATTAAAACTGAATATAAAGAATGAATCAAGTGAGATCAAGGACAAATATTAGAGATTTATAATTCAATTTTATCAGAGTTCAAGAATGTCCAAGTTGTCAATATGGAGATCAAAACATGGATCTAATTTCAAGAGTAAGATTCATAAATCAAAGATAATTTGGACAAAAAAAGAAACTAATTTTGTTATGAATAGTATACCATGAATAGTACCCGAATGAATAGTACCCCGACATGAAAAGATTAAAATTTCAATAAGAAAGTTCAGACCAATATTTCAGTGAAATAATATTAGATGAAGCGAAAACCTTAAGCAATTTTTAATTATTTCAGAAATTATAGAAGCAATACTTACTTACCATAGTAAGTTTAGATTTAGGAATATGAAATGAAATAATATCACTTACATAATATGGAATATGAAAAAAAAATGATATCCTTTACAAGTACGGAAGGAAATAATATCATTTACGAGTATTGAAAGAAAATAACATCCTTTACGCGAAAAATAATATTTCTTACCTTAATAGGAGACTAGATACTACAATAGTGTAGTAGCATAATACTCTTCTTTTTTCTCTCTTATTTTCTCTCTCTATAGCTTTAGTGAATTGGTGAGAAAGAATGAGAAAATGAGCTTCTATTTATAGGCTTGGCAGAGTCAGGGTAAAGTAGTCTTTTCACCATAATTTATGGCATCATCGCTTACCTCATCATTCTTATGACATCATCGCTTACCTCACTGTCCCTATGACATCATGTCTTACCTCATCCTTCCTTTTATCACATGTTATATATATATATATATATATATATATATATATATATATATATATATTAAAAATATTTATAATTATTAAAAGGAATTCAAAATTAATTTGCTCTCTTCCACCTCATTTTATTTTTATACCATGAATTTATTATAATAATGTTATCATTTAAAATTATAAAATTATACTATTACATTATCACATTTGCTATTATAATGTAATATTATAATAACATATTTGAATGAATTATTTTACCGGAGAAGATAAAATGTTAACTTTCAACAAATGTCTTATGCTAAAAATTCCTCCATTTATATCAAAATTGAACAAATATTTACTTATCATATTTATCAATAATTTTTATTTTATTCATAATTAATATTATAGAATCACAAAATTGACAACCAGGTCGTTCCTAGGAAAGAGGGGGCTTTTCGATAAGGATTTATCTTTATTGCTGCGCAATTATATAACCTAACCCCTTTCCTCGACAGAATTTTTTAGACATTGTCAATAATGCTATCTAATAATATCATTTAAATAATATAAGTTACTGTGATAATTATTGAATCAATAATATAAAATACTATGCAATTATCAATGTAGCAATTATTGAATCAATAATATAAGATACTGAACAGTAATTACTGTGACAATTATTGAATGAGTGACTTCTTACGTAAGAATCAATAATTAAAAATACTGTGCAATACAGTGTGCTACTGTGCAATAACGCGTATTACTGTACTTTTATCACCGGGTATTTCAACAGTTTAACGGTAAAAGGTTTGCTGTTATTTTTATAAAAAGGTTACTTCTGTCGCTTTCTATATCGGACAATTTTTCTGTTGTGGGGCCCACTAATTATTGGTTATTTTGGCACCGCCGTCGTACTTTATCGAATATAATATTCCCCGACAAAAGGAATATTCCTCGATAAAACGAATATGTTATAACAACTTGCTCACTTTGTAAAATTTGCACATATCACCCATAACTATCACATTTATCAAATCCACACCTTACTATTTAAAATAATATATAGAGGAAATTAAATCTTATTCATAAAAATTTGGGGTCTTACAGATAATACCGAATTAGATAAGTATTTGAGTGAGCATGTTGATCAAACGACTTCAAAATATAATGTTTTGGGTTTGTGGGAAAATAACTCTCTTAGATTTTCCATTTTCTCTCAAATGGCTAAGGATGTATTGGCGGTTCCTATATCAACCGTTGCTTCTGAGTCAGCATTTAGCACCGGTGGTTGTGTACTTGATTCATTTAGCAGTTCTTTAACTCCTAGAATGGTACATGCTCTTATTTGTGCTCAAGATTGGCTTCGTTCAAGCAAACAACCAACGTCTGTGGAGGAGAACTTAGATTCACTTGAAACAATTGAGAAATGTAACCTTCATTTTAAATTATATAGTTTTCATTTATAATGTTTATATGTTAATGACTTTCTTTAACTATTTTTATTTTCTTTTGATCTTCTTAGAATTTGAGGAAGTTTTGGATATGGATGGTGGAATTTAATGGAAATTTGGCACTTGGAAGTTTTTAGATCCGATGGATAACAAGTAAATTACTCTTGAAAAGGAATTTATTATTGTTCATTGCAGTTTTAATTTGTCATAAATACTTATCTTTATAATACTGTTGGAAGTGGCTGCATATTATTGTTCTTGATTTGACTGGTAATGTATCAAATGGATTGCGTCTAATAAGATGAAATTGCATGGTTGCTATAAATTAGAATTGGGTATTCTTATCTATTTCTCTCTTGTGGTGTGAAGAAAACTAATGGCAATGGATATCACCCATGTTCATGTATACTCAAGTTTTCAATTTCATCAATCATTCATGTATATATACATAAACTCTGTTGGGCTTTATTGTTGCTTCAGAACTGCTGTTAGGCTACTTCTAGCTGCTACCTGCTAGTCTGTTACTCTGCTGGTATGCTGCTCTGCTAGTTTGGACTGCTAGTCTGTTACTATATTATGAAGTTGGGTTGATGTTGGTCTGCTGGACTGCTGCTGCTAGTTTGTTATTATGTTATCTTGATAGTTGACACTCTTTCTTTTATGTCAAGTTTTAATTTTGGATTGAATGTGTAAGGAAAACATGGACTTGTGGTACTCATTTTGGATTGAATGTGCTTGGAAGTTGGATCAGTAATGTGCTTGTAAATTATAATCCGTTAGTAGTTGAAACTTGAATGTGATGGGGCCTTGGATAGTTGGATCAGTTAGATGTGCTTTAATTAGTTCGATCAGTTATAATCTGTAATCTATTATTCCTTGATTTTTTTTAAACATTTCATTGAAGCAGGGTTGAAAAGCAACCTGCACAAAATTAGATTCAAACCGGTACCGAACCGGTTCCGGACCAGGTAATCGGTTCGGTAAACTGGTCCAACCGGTATCGGTATCCAATTTCGACTGGATTCGGTAACCAGTTTGAACCTGTTCGGGACGGTTAATTACTGATGCCCAACCCTACTATTCACAACATCTGAATACAAACAAAGTTTATGAGAAACGAGGTATTGACGAATTTCAAGTTTCAAACCTCTCAAATACATTCGTGTCATTCGTTCCTCATTATCCACCAAATGGGATGCAAACTGGGATAATTCTGCAAACTTGGCCTCGTATTGTGATACAGTCATATTGTTATGTTTCAGTTTAATGAATTCTACCTCCTTCATATGGCGAATACTTCCTGGAAAGTACTTGTCGTTGAACAATTCCTGGAACTTCTCCCAAGACATCTTAAGTGCGGAAAGCTGAGTACGTTTCACAGATTCCCACCAGTAATCTGCCTCTCTATGCAACATAAAGGTGGCGAAGGGGACCTTTTGCTCCTCTGTGCATCCCAGAACATCAAATATTTTGGTGATCTGCTTAATCCAAACTTCTGCCTTGAGTGGCTCTGGACTTCCCAAAAACTCCGGAGGTCCCAACTCCTTGAATTGCTTAGCAGTGACAAACCGCGAGTTGCCATTGTTTCCACCTGCATTTTGAATAGGAGTCTCTCTCGTCTGGTTTTGCATGAATTGTAGAAAGTTCCTAAACACCCCATCGTTCATCATTTGGTCGGTGGTGTGACACCCCCAAATCCGGGTACTTCATTTCCACAGGATTTAGTGTTCACTATCTAAATAAAACATAACTACTGCCCAAAAATAAGAAATGCAAAATAAATTACAACCTTAATAATGAAATAAAAAGCTTCCATATAAAAAGGATTACAACCTTGTCCAAAAACATTCCCAGCGTTATCTAACCTTAACATCAACAAATGCGGAAAATAAAACATCATATAATAAAATTTATGTCTTATTACAAATCATATCATAAATATAAACAAGTTTTCACTTGTTCATCTTGCTCTTGCCTTTACTAGTTGACAGTTCGTCAAATCTTTCAACTTTAGCTGCAATGGTTATATAATGCAAGAGTGAGCAAACAAAAGCTCACTAGAATAACAATCAATAGTGATGACATAAACTGAATAACTTCAACTAAATTGAATAATATTTCTATCATCGATAATCAAGAATAAGACTTAGAATTCATCTGAGGGTCATAAGACCTTGAACTATGTCCCAAGTTATAAACATTTCTATTTAAACCTTTAACAGTCGTTAGACTATATAAACTCTCTTAACTCGTACTTAGGGGAATCAGCCCTTCATACCATGTATTGTGCACAAACATCTTAACGCTTTCGCATGGTAATCCCCTATCAAATAGGGTTGTTCATCTCAGTATTTAATAATAAGTCCACACCAAAGAAAGTTTGGTTTGGATAAGCTAAAAAGGTAATTTGGAGTTCAACTATCATCAACTAAGAAGTAGTTGAATCAACTTACAATAATAAAGAATTCGACAAATACTATGAGTCATAACAATACACGTCATAATCAATAGTAATGCTTTAGAATTAAACTTAAAACATTTGAAAGATAAAATAGACATTTCTTGAACAATTAAGTCAAGGTCACATTAATTCAATAATGACTTCAATAACATACTTGTTCAATATGGAAATTAGAGAATATGATAACTTGCATATAAATAACAAGTTAGGGATAGGAAACTTGCCTCGTGCGCAAGCTACAATTTATAATTATGCTCCACAATTATCCTACGTACACGTAATTAACAACAATAACATACATAAGTTACCATATAACTAACTCACGTCATTGGTTAACCCCATATACCATTACATTTGCAAAAATAATTAATTCAAAGTCCGACTGAATCATGAACATCAATCTTGGACGCGTTATTAGACTTTACGAATAACGGTTCACATAACGTATCTAACTTACAAATTAATCAAGTGAAATACATTAATGAATCATTCTAACATCTCAATGTATGCTTAACCTGTCATCAAGTCCATCACATTAAATTAGCTTTTCATGTAATGCATAAAACTACGCAAAACTCAACGCAACATTTTTGGACAGCATGTACACCCGCTGGGGCGGGTGTTTTGCCTATGATAGGCCCGCTGGGGAGGGTATCCCTGCTGCGGGAAATCCCAGTTCGCGAACTGTGCAGGAAAAAAGCCAATTTGGCTTATTTCCTCGCACCAAACTCTAATTTTAACTAACACAATGCATATAAAACTTTATAGAATGATAACTTCATGATTCTAGCAAGCTTTAACACCTATATAAATCATAATACATGATTAACAACCTTTAATTTTGTTATTTTGAAGAAAACTCCATTGTTAAGTTTTCTTGACAAAAATTAACACTGTAACTCTGTTTTTTAAATCAAAACACATACTTCAAATCATGTTTTGTTCATTTCTTAACATATTATCATAATCTATGATTAATTTACATAACATATCCCAATCAAACACAAATTTTGATATGTAGAACCCATCTTTTCAAAATAGTTCACTGTAAATCGCTATGAACATGATTTCTTTATGTTCATCATATTTACATGAATTGAACTACATAAACAATCGTATAAATCATATATAAGCATGTTATAACACAAATTACATATAAACTTCATGTTTACATCAATTTCATAAAAACTCAAATACAGAGAACTAACTATGAAGAAACAATGAAGAATAATAATTAAAATTAGGTTATACCTTTGCTTCTAGAGGAAGAAGGTGAAGATGGTGATGATGGTGATTATATTTATGAATTCACAAGCTTTTCTTCTTCCTTTCTTTCTTTTTCTCTCTTTTCTCTCTAACTCTCTTACTCTGTTCTTCTATTCTAACTCTGACTAACTTAATCTTAACGTATAATGTAATATACATATAACTGATATACATATAATATAACATAATTACATATAATATAACTAACAAAATATTTAATCCCTCTACTAAATACATATCAGTTATATATTTTTGAAAATCAAAAGCCACTAGGGCTTGTTTGGCAAAAACTCTTTAAATTTAAAAACAGATTTTTAGAAGTTAACTTAAGGCCTTGTTTGGTAAAACATGATTAAAATAGATTTAAGGGCCTTGTTTGGCAAAACTGAATTAAAACTCTTTTAATTTATTTTAATAACTCATTTAACACTTAGTTTTCAATGTCACACTTTATCTAATTAAATCTTAATATCCCAATTTGATTAAATTAAAGCTAACATCAATTAACTAAGTAAAATTACCACATAATACTAAATTGCTACACAATTGTAATTCACTTATTAATCATAATACATGTAACAAATTAGTAAATCTCTATTAACAAATACCACATAATATTTATCTAATTTAATTATCTCAATTAAATTAGAACTATACCACAAAATTATTACACATCAATTTAATTAACATATTGCACTTAATTAACTTACTCCATACATAATCACATCAATTATTTATTTAACTCAATAAATAAATCAATTTAAATATTTATTTAATTTAATAAATATTTAAAATTAATATACAAAATTCTCATTTGTTACAATCTTCCCTCCTTAAAAGGATTCTGTCCCTAAAATCATAACTAAAAAACTCATTCGTTACATTCTTCCCCCCTTAAAAAGATTCTGTCCCCAGAATCGTTATACAAGAATTTACACAAACAATAGGGTATAAGTTTTCATTATTACATATTCGAGTTTCCACGTAGCTTCTTCAGCACTGTGGTTCCTCCTAAATTACCTTAACAGAAGGTATCGCTTTATTTCTAAGCACTTGTTCTTTTCTGTCAACTATTTGAACAACAACCTCTTCATATGTTAGGTCTTTATCAAATTGTAACGGCTCGTAATCTATCACATGCTTGTAGTCGTGTTTTTATGGTCGCAACACAGAAATATAGAAAACATTATGTATATTATCTAGCTCCGGAGGTAACGCAACCTCGTAAGCTACCTCGCCAACCTTTCGTAGTATCTCAAAAGGTCCAATGAATCGGGGACTCAGCTTTCTCTTCTTGCCAAATCGAATCTTCCCCTTCCAGGGAGATACCTTCAGGAAAACAAAGCTTCCTACTTCGAACTCTCGATTCTGACGATGATAATCGGCATATTTCTTCTGTTTGTCTTGAGCAACAACCAATCTCGTTCTGATTATCTTGACGATCTCAGCAGTTTGTTGCACCAATTTCGGTCCCAACAGTTATCGTTCGCCAACCTCATCCCAGCATAATGGAGTCTTGCATTTCCTGTCGTACAATGCTTCGTAAGGCGGCATGCCAATACTTGCATGGTAACTATTGTTGTAGGCGAACTCCGCCAACGGTAGATGAATATCCCAGCTTCCTTTGAAGTTCATAACACAAGCTCTCAGCATATCCTCTAGAGTCTGAATCGTTCTCTCGCTCTGGTCCATCAGTCTGAGGATGGTAAGCCGTACTCATTCGCAATTGCGTTCCCAAACATTTTTGTAATCGCTTCCAGAAATTCAACGTGAAATGCAGATCCCTATCAGACACAATTGACACCGGAACACCGTGTCTAGAAAAAATTTCCTTAACGTACAGCTTCGCCAACTGATCCAAGTTGAATCTAACCTTGATCGGTAAATAATGCGCTGACTTCGTCAGTCGATCCACTATAACCCATACTGCATCAAAACCCTTATGAGTCGTTGGTAGACCAACCACGAAATCCATCGTGATATGTTCCCACTTCCATTCTGGAATCTCCAGCGGTTGTAATAATTCACTTTGTCTCTGGTGTTCTGCTTTGACCTTATGGCACGTTAAACATTTCGCAACGCATTCGACAAAGTCTCTTTTCATATTCGGCCACCAGAAATATTGTCTGAGATCTTGGTACGTCATCGTACTCCCAGGGTGAATCAAAAATCTTGAACTATGAGCTTCGCCCAAAATTTCCTCTTTGACTTCTGGTACTGGCGGTACCCAGATTCTCCCTTCAAATCGTAGCAGTCCATTATTATCGATCTTGAACTTTATCTCTTCACCATCGGCTATTCTCTTCCGGATCTTCTCGCACTGCTCATCATATAGTTGTGCTTCTTTTACCTTGTCCACCAAGGTTGAACCGGTAGTTACTTGGAACAATTTCTCATCTGCTTCCTTTGGATACTTAACTTCCAATTCCAACTTAGCCATTTTTTCACCAACTGTTCTTGATCAGTTAGCAACATTAACTTCTCACGACCCTTCCTGCATAAGGAATCGGCAACGATGTTAGCTTTATTCGGATGATAAAGAATCTCGCAATCGTAGTCCTTGATTAACTCCAACCATCTCCTTTGGCGCATATTCAAATCTTTTTATATAAAGATGTACTTTAAACTCTTATGATCTGTGTATATCTCACATTTTTCTCCATAAAGGTAGTGTCCCCAAATCTTCAGAGCAAACACTACTGCCGCCAATTCCAAGTCTTGGGTCGGATACCCTTTCTCAGAGTCCTTCAGCTGACGTGATACATAAGCAATGACTTTGCCGTTCTGCATCAACACACAACCTAATCCTTTATGTGAAGCATCGTTGTATACCACAAAATTTCCTGAACTATCAGGCAATGACAACACAGGCGCAGCACTCAATCTTTTCTTCAATTCTTGAAAACTTTCCTCACACTTTTTCGTCCAAACGAACTTAACTAATTTCCGAGTCAAATTCGTCAACGTAGTTGCGATTTTGGAAAAGTCTTGTATGAATCTTCTGTAGTAACATGCCAATCCCAAGAAACTCAACACTTCTGAAGGTGTCTTTGGCTGATCCCAATTCATTACAGCTTCAAACTTCGACGGATCTACTGAAATCCCATCTTTGTCAATCACATGGCCAAGAAATTGCACACGTTCTAACCAGAATTCGCACTTTGAGAATTTTGCATATAGCTTCTCTCATCTCAGCGATTCCAACGTCAGCCTCAAATGTTCAGCGTGTTCCTCCTCAATTTTGGAATAGAGCAAAATGTCATCTATGAACACCACTACGAACTTGTCTAGAAATGGCTTAAACACCCTATTCATTAAGTCCATAAATGTCGCTGGTGCATTCATTAGACCAAATGACATCACCAAAAACTCGTAATGTCCATACCGAGGTTTAAATGCCATCTTCGGTACATCTTCTCTTCTCACCTTCAACTGATGATACCCACTTCTCAAATCTATCTTTGAGAAGTACCTAGCACCCTTCATTTAATCGAACAAGTCATCGATCCTAGGTAAAGGATACTTATTCTTGATCGTGACTTTGTTCAACTCCCTATAATCAATGCAAAGCCGCATCGATCCATCCTTCTTCTTTACGAACAATACTGGTGCTCCCCACGGTGATACGCTCAGCTGAATATACTTCTTGTCCAGTAATTCTTGCAGTTGAACCATTAACTCCTTCATCTTGATCGAAGCCATTCTGTACGGGGCTTTCAATATCAGAGCAATCCCCGGTGCTAAGTCGATCACAAACTCTATCTCTCTATCTGGCGGAAGTCCTGGAAAATCGCCCAAAAATACGTCCACAAACTTCCTAACCACTGATATCTCTTCTATCTTTGGACTCTCCTTACGAGTATCCACTATGTAGGCTAAGTACCCTACACAACCTTGCTTCAAAAACTTCTTGGCTTGCATAATCGTCAGACAACTCACTTGTCTATGCGATTTGCTACCATAAAACACTACCTTCGATAGTGTCGTAAGGTTTACAGACTTCTTCTAGCAATCAATTACAGCACCATGGTTGAACAACCAATCCATTCCCAGTATAACATCAAACTCCCCAAGTTTAATCGGAATCAAATCTACCATCAATTCCTGACCCTTAATGACCACTCTACAGTCCTTGTATACAAACCTAACAGGAATAATCTCCCTATTCGCAATCTCTTTGTTCAAGGGGTAAACTAATTCCTCTTTAGGTAAGTCTAAAGTTTTAGCAAAGTCATCAGATATGAATGAACAAGTAGCACCCAAATCAAATAATACATACGCATTAATACTATTGACCAGAATAATACCTGACACCACATCTTTTGACTGCACAACATCTTACACCGTCATGTTGAATGTTCTAGCAGTGGGTCGGCTCGTCGGTGGTGGTCCAGCGATAGCCAAAATGCTGCCGCTGCCATTTCCTCCACTTCCTGTTGACCCTCCTGCTGGCTTCCTTGGGCAACTTCGGGCCATGTGATCCTTAGATCCACATGTATATCAAGCTCCCTTCTTCGGGTTAGGACAATTCGGCGCAATGTGGCCTTCTTAACCACAGTTGAAACATACTCGCCTTTCCCTCAAGCAAACTCCAGTGTGATTCTTTCCGCATGTACCACATGCTTCAATTCTCCTATTCTGCTGGCATCCCTGTTGACTTCCGACAGATGTATTGTCGTTCCATTTTCTTTTATGGTTGTTAGCACTGCTACCACCAGCCTTATTTTCTGCTTCGTTCTTCTTCTTCTTCTGATCCTGATTATATTTGGTCAAGGCATCGCCCCACCTTCTACGATTATCGCCTTTTCTAACACAGCTGCAAACGTATTCAGCTGGAACATGGAGACCTTACTATAGAGCCAGGGCTTCAATCTCTGCTCAAATCTTCTCGCCTTCCTCTCATCAGTACTGACCTGGTACGTTGCAAACCTTGATAGCTCATTGAATTTTACAGCGTACTCCGGCACCGTCATCGTTCCTTGCTTCAGCTCCAAAAATTGAACCTCCATCTGGTTCTGCGAGCTTATTGGAAAATACATTTCAAAGAACATCTCTTTGAATCTATCCCACGCTATCACTCCTTCTTCTTCCCTAGTCTTGTTGGCCTGCCACCAGTAATTAGCTTTCGACTTCAGCATGAATGTCACAAAAGCCGTTTTCTAGTCATCGCTAACTCTGGCCACATCGAAGACCTTCTCCATTTCCATCACCCACGTCTGGGCCTCTATCGGATTCACCGATCCCTGAAATTTCGGCGGTCCTACTGCTTGAATTCCTTGAACGTCGTAGCTTGAACTTGCGGCTGATTCGCAAGCGCTCCCGTCAGTAGGTTCACCAGTTGCTGAACCAAATAGGCGTTCGTCCCATCAGTGTTGTTGTTATTATTAGTCGAACCCTCTGGTTGTTGATGTGTAGGTCATCTTCTAGGAGGCATCTTTCTGTTAAGACATACCTTATTAGATCCCTTACTCATCTCTTAAATATTCAAGTTCAACTTAAACATTTTAAAATAACTCAATTCACACTTGAGCACATAGCACAACAATAAACTTCGCTATTTATTCATTCATAGTTTTAAAACATAGAATAGATAGCATCTCTGCTATTTACATTATCTTTCCTGAACTAAAACAAGTTACAGGATTACATCATTGTCTTATCCCATTATTATCTCAAATTCTGGGATTTATATTTATTTATAACATAAGAAAACACATAATTTATTACTCTACTATCTAGGCATGTTAAGACATCGCACAGTCTCTCCACGTTCTTCTTCCATCACCCGGAACACTGTTTTGCGACCCACCATATACCACGACAAATCCTTGAACTGAGCTGGGTAATAAAAGACACGATCCTGGGCCCTATCTATAGCCGAATGAAAAGCATATTTCGTATCCTTCAGCTTGGCCTTCTTCACTTGAACCTCGTCTTCAGCTCGATCCGCACGTAGAGTAGCCCTCAAGCAAGCATCCTCAGCTCTGGCACGCTTCGCTGACTCCTCTTTGATGTCATTCTTCAATTTCGCTAGCTCAGCCAGTGCATCATCCCTTTCACTCTCCACGTGGACTAGATCCCACTTCGTGTTTCCAAGCTCAACGTCCAGCTCTTGAATCGTCTTCTCTCTCTGCTGTATGGTAGTCCGACTCTCGTCTACCAGTTCCTCCAGCTCTTCGACTCTACCATGTAGCTCAATGTTGCAGTCGTAGACCTCCTCGTACATCACAGCGCTAGTCGAGTTAGGTGGAAATTCCTATTTAGGATCCTCCTCCTCTTCCTCTAACTCATCCTCGTCGTCTCGTTCAAAGACTGGCTCATGCTCCGACCAACTACGGTGATCAATGGAGATGGCTCTCTATAAACCAATTGCTCCCAGACTGTATGGATGTCTCGGGGCTCCTCATCCCTAGGCATCTGGGGTAACTCCTCCCTAGCCTGATTGGACTCTCCAGCATTCGTCATCCTGACAACAAAATTTTAAAGTTTAATTATTACGTGTCATCGATCGATACTCTTCGAATACTTAAACGTAAACACACAACACATATGGTAGTTTATTATTTTTAACTATCATCACTATCTTTTCGATCTCCTATAAGGCTACTTCCTAAGGTTCCCCACCTAAGGTTCATAACCTAAAACACTGCTTTGATACCAACCTGTGACACCCCCAAATCCGGGTACTTCATTTTCATAAGATTTGGTGTTTACTATCTAAATAAAACATAACTACTGCCCATAAATAAGGAATGTAAAATAAATTACAACCTTAATAATTAAATAAAAATCTTCCTTATAAAAAGGATTACAATCTTGTCCAAAAACATTCACAGGGTTATCTAACCTTAACATTAACAAATGCGGAAAATAAAATATTACATAATAAAATTTATGTCTTATTACAAATCATATCATAAATATAAACAAGTCTTCACTTGTTCATCTTACTCTTGCCTTTACTAGTTGACGGTTCATCAACTCTTTCAACTTTAGCTGCAATGGTTATATAATGCAAGAGTGAGCAAACAAAAGCTCACTGGAATAACAATCAATAGTGATGACATAAACTGAATAACTTCAACTAAATTGAATAATATTTCTATCATCGATAATCAAGAATAAGACTTAGAATTCATTGAGGGTCATATGACCTTGAACTAAGTCCCAGCTTATAAATATTTATATTTAAACCTTTAACATTCGTTAGACTATATGGACTCTCTTAACTCGTACTTAGAGGGATCATACCTTTGTACCATGTATTGTGTACAAATATCTTAACTCTTTCGCATGGTAATCCCCTATCAAATAGGGTTGTTCATCTCAATATTTAATAACAAGTCCGCACCAAAGAAAGTTTGGTTTGGATAAGCTAAAAAGGTAATTTAGAGTTCAACTATCATCAACTAAGGAGTAGTTGAATCAACTTACAATAATTAAGAATTCGACAAATACTATGAGTCATAACAATAGACATCATAATCAATAGTAATGTTTTAGAATTAAACTTAAAGCATTTGAAAGATAAAATAGACCTTGCTTGAACACTTAAGTCAAGGTCACATTAATTCAATAATGACTTCAATAACATACTTGTTCAATATGAAAATTAGAGAATAGGATAACTTGCATATAAATAACAAGTTAGGGATAGGAAACTTGCCTCGTGCGCAAGCTACAATTTACAATCATGTTCCACAATTATCCTACGTACACGTAATTAACAACAATAACATACATAAGTTACCATATAACTAACTCACGTCATTGGTTAACCCCATATACCATTACATTTGCAAAAATAATTAATTCAAAGTCCGACTGAATCATGAACATCAATCTTGGACGCGTTATTAGACTTTACGAATAACGGTTCACATAACGTATCTAACTTACAAATTAATCAAGTGAAATACATTAATGAATCATTCTAACATCTCAATGTATGCTTAACATGTCATCAAGTCCATCACATTAAATTAGCTTTTCATGTAATGCATAAAACTACGCAAAACTCAACGCAACATTTTTGGACAGCATGTACACCCGCTAGGGCGGGTGTTTTGCCTATGATAGGCCCGCTGGGGAGGGTATCCCTGCTGCGGGAAATCCCAGTTCACGAACTGTGCAGGAAAAAAGTCAATTTGGCTTATTTCCTCGCACCAAACTCTAATTTTAACTAACACAATGCATATAAAACTTTATAGAATGATAACTTCATGATTCTAGCAAGCTTTAACACCTATATAAATCATAATACATGATTAACAACCTTTAATTTTGTTATTTTGAAGAAAACTCCATTGTTAAGTTTTCTTGACAAAAATTAACACTGTGACTCTGTTTTTTAAATCAAAACACATACTTCAAATCATGTTTTGTTCATTTCTTAACATATTATCATAATCTATGATCAATTTACATAACATATCCCAATCAAACACAAATTTTGATACGTAGAACCCATCTTTTCAAAATAGTTCACTGTAAATCGCTATGAACATGATTTCTTTATGTTCATCATATTTACATGAATTGAACCACATAAACAATCGTATAAATCACATATAAGCATGTTATAACACAAATTACATATAAACTTCATGTTTACATCAATTTCATAAAAACTCAAATATAGAGAACTAACTATGAAGAAACAATGAAGAATAATAATTAAAATTAGGTTATACCTTTGCTTCTAGAGGAAGAAGGTGAAGATGGTGATGATGGTGATTATCTTTATGAATTCACAAGCTTTTCTTCTTCCTTTATTTGTTCTTCTCTCTTTTCTCTCTAACTCTCTTACTCTGTTCTTCTATTCTAACTCTGACTAACTTAATCTTAACGTATAATGTAATATACATATAACTGATATACATATAATATAACATATTTACATATAATATAACTGACAAAATATTTAATCCCTCTACTAAATACATATAAGTTATATTTTTTTGAAAATCAAAAGCCATTAGGGCTTGTTTGGCAAAAACTCTTTAAATTTAAAAACAGGTTTTTAGAAGTTAAGGCCTTGTTTGGTAAAACAGGATTAAAATAGATTTAAGGGCCTTGTTTGGCAAAACTGAATTAAAACTCTTTTAATTTATTTTAATAACTCATTTAACACATAGTTTTCAATGTTACACTTTATCTAATTAAATCTTAATATCCCAATTTAATTAAATTAAAGCTAACATCAATTAACTAAGTAAAATTACCACATAATACTGAATTGCTACACAATTGTAATTCACTTATTAATCATAATTCATATAACAAATTAGTAAATCTCTATTAACAAATACCACATAATATTCATCTAATTTAATTATATCAATTAAATTAGAACTACACCATAAAATTATTACACATCAATTTAATTAACATATTGCACTTAATTAACTTACTCCATACATAATCACATCAATTATTTATTTAACTCAATAAATAAATTAATTTAAATATTTTTTTAATTCAATAAATATTTAAAATTAATATACAAAATTCTCGTTTGTTACAGGTTGTGTTGTTTACAGAAGGATTATTGTCTTCCTGAGACACATTATCCTAGTTATTGATTGGCGGTGTCTCAATTGTCTCATGTGCTCCATTGCTTATCTCCTGATTTTCAGATGTCATTCTCAAATACTGCTATAAAACAAAGGTTAATTAAAAAAATTGACATGTCACATATTATCCCTATATTCCGACCGACTAATTAAATAACAAATAAGCTTAGGTAGAACACATTAGCAAAGGTTTTTTTTCGTCTCTCCCCTCCTAGTTCTAATCTCAGATCTCCGCCAGAGATCATATCCCTAAGCTCTGTAACCAACTGTGACGCCCCCAAAATAGTTCCATACAACCCATTCTGAGTCGCTAAATACATGGTACAGAATCTAAATACAAATCTTTTTATATCAATCTGTCGTGCAAAATACGACCACACAAACTGTGAGCTTCAATACAGATATTATGTCGTATATAATACGAAAATATCAACGCTCAAATTAAGTCCTCATTATAATTATTATCACACTATTTTATAAAATAATGAGGACTACTATAGCACTATCTGTGACGCCCCCAGAATAGGTCCATTCAACCCAACCCATTCTGAGTCGCCAAATACATGGTACAGAATTCAAATACAAACTTTATATCATACGGTCGTGCAAAATACGACCACACAACTGTGAGTGTCAATACAAATATGTAAAAAATATTAAGATTCAAACTAAGTCCTCATTATAATTATTATCACACTATTTATCAGAAATAGTGAGGACTACTACTGCTCTAACTCGGACCATCACTCTGTCCCCCGACTAGTTCCCGCAACATTCTCATTTCCTGAAGAGAACAACAGATGAAAAGGGTGAGCTCAACTAGCTCAGTAAAGAATATTATGACTAAGATAATGGAAAATAAATTATCGTTAGCCTTCAATAAATCAGATAAAATATAATGGACAACCAATCTTAGATCAATATTCGCAGTGAAAATAACAATTCATTAGAAGAGTTAAGCAGAGAATCAAGTCTACTATCTTCTATGATTTAAAAGTCCATCATCAATATTTTATCCCTGTATTATCAATCAATATACATCTCGAATCAAATATTCATCTTTGCACTACAGGCCAAAGATATTCATTTGTATCATTAGTGGTCATATTCATCTCAACACCTGTCATCTTTGCACTACAGGCCAAAGATATTCATCAGGTAATCATTCATCTTTGCTCTACAGGCCAAAGATATTCATCAAGTAATCATTCATCTTTGCTCTACAGGCCAAAGATATTCATCAAGTAATCATTCATCTTTGCTCTACAGGCCAAAGATATTCGTCAAGTAATCATTCATCTTTGCGCTACAGGCCAAAGATATTCAGTTACATCACCTTTTAGGACTGAGAATGATGAAAAATATTTTTAAAAAATGAATCCAGTGAGATAAAAGACAAAGACTAAGGATTCGTATTTTAGTATATCCAATTCAAAAATACCTCGTAATAATCAATTATGGAGCAAAATTCAAGAATAGAGCTCAAAACTTGGATACAATCAAAGATAGTAACCTTAACAAGCAATTTGGACAAATAGAAGAAAATTTAATTTTTCCGTGAATAGTGTCCGTATACGTGAATAGTAACCCCGACGGAAAAAGTAAGAATTTCAACATAAAATCCATGACAATATTTCTGTATAATGATATTGAAAAGAATAATATCATTTACGAAAGAAAATAACATCCCTTACCTCAAAAGAACAGTATCTCTGACTGGAATATCGGATATAATACCGACGGAAGCTTGTACTGAATACTAATACTCAAAGTATTGAAATACTCGCAAAAATACGCTCGATATTATAGAGAGAGAAAACTTCTGATTCTGGTGTGATTTTCAATTCTAACCTAAGCACCCTATTTATAGGAAAAGCTTAGGATGCCAAAGGAGACTAAAATAATAAAATAATATTATTTTTTTAAAATTTTCCTCCGCCGCCGGCTGCTATCCAAACTCAGAATTTTTAACCAACAACAAAAGTGGGGCCCACCATTTTATTTAAAAAATATTTATTTTCCGAAACTTCAATAATTCATAACAAATAGCCCCTTTATCAGAAAAATACAAATTCTATGTTCTTCCATAGGAAATTTAATTCTCTACAACTTTGCAGAAGGAAGTTTTTCCAAATTCCAAACATAAATTATCCGAAATCCAAAAACAGATGATTTCTCACACCAAAATATTGATAAAAACTCATCAGCGCCAATTCCTTCTTTAATATCCACAAAATAAATATTTTCTTATCATATAAATCAATAATTAATTATTCACAAATAATATTATAGAACTACAATATTAACAACCAGGTCGTTCCCATGACAGAGGGAGCCTTCCGATAAGGACTTCTCCTTACTGGCGCGCAATTAAGTAACCTCTCCTAGACAGAACTTCCTTAGACATTGTCAATAATGCTGTCTAATAATATTATTCAAATAATATGAATTATTGAGTTGATAACGTGAAATACTGTGCAACGACAATTATTGAATCAATACTACAAAATATCAACTGTAGCCATTATTGAATCAATCATAAAAAAATAGCAACGTAGCAATTATTGAGTCAATAAAATATCAATGCAGCAATTATTGAGTCAATAATATAAAATATCAACGTAGCAATTATTAAGTCAAGAATATAAAATATTGAACAGTAATTACTGTAACAATAATTGAGTAATGGCTTCTCACGTAAGACTCAATAATTCGAAATACTGTGCAATACCGTGTGCTACTATGCAACACCGTGTATCACTGTATTTTAACCACCGGGTATTTCAACAGTACTAACGGTAACAACCACGCCGTTATTTTGTAAAAAAAGTTATTTCTGTCGCTTTCTATATCCGACAGTTATTCCGTTGTGGGGGCCCACAAATAGCTGCGCCGTCGTACGAATATTCCCCGACAACAAGAATATTCCACGACCAAACGAATATTCCCCGACAACAAGAATATTTTATAACCACTTGCTCATTTTAAAAATGTTTGCACATTTCACCCATAACTTTCATATTTATCAAATCAACACCTTACTATTTCGAAATAATATATAAAGAAAATTAAATCTTTATTCATAAAAGTTGGGGTCTTACACTATCTCGGACCATCACTCCATTCTCCGGCTAGTTCCAGCTATATTCTCATTTCCTGAAGAGGACAATAAAAAAAAGGGCGAGCTCAACTAGCCCAGTAAAGAATATTATGACCAAGATAGTGAATAATAAATTATCTTTAGCCTTTAACAGTAACAAATCAGATAAAATATAATGGAAAATAAGTTTTAGATCAACAACTGTAGCGGAAATAGTAATTCATTAGAAGAGTCAAGTAGAGCATGATGTCTACAATCTTTTATGATTTAAAAGTCCATCAATATTTTATCCCTGTAACATCAATCAATAAATATTTCAAATCAATAATTTATCTTTGCACTACGGGTCAAATATATTCATTTGTATCACCAGTGGTCATGATCATGCCAAACACCTGTCCATCTTTGCACTACGGTCCAAAGATATTTATCAATCAATAGTTCATGTTTGCACTACGGGCCAAAAATATTCATCAATCAACAGTTCATCTTTGCAGTGCAGGCCAAAGATAACTTTCTCCACAATTTAAGACTGGGGATGATGAAAAATGATATAAAGAACGAATTAAGTGAGATTAAGGACAAATATTAGAGATTTATAATTTAATTTATCCAAGTTCAAGAATGTTCAAATTGTCAACATGATAAACAATTGTGGAGTAAAATTCAAGAATGATATTCACATAACAAAAATAATTTGGACAGAAAAGAAACCAATTTTTATCGTGAATAGTACCTCATATGAATAGTATCCCGACATGAAAATATTAAAATTTGATAAGAAAGTTCAAACCATTATTTCGATAAAATGATATTAGATGAAGCGCAAAACTCAAGGAATTTTTAATCATTTCAGGAATTATAGAAGTAATACTTACCATAGTAAGTTTAAATTTAGGAATATGAAATGAAATAATATCACTTACATAATATGGAATATGAAAGAAAATGATATCCTTTACGAGTATAAAATAATATCCTTTACGAATATTGAAAGAAAATAACATCCTTTACCTTAGTAGAAAACTAGATTTGACTGGTATACCGGATATTATTCTGAGAAAATCTTACACTATAAACTACACTCAAAGTATCCTTATACTTAAAAGAAATACTCACAATATAATAGTAGAAACACTTATATTTTGGTGTGTTTTGGATGAAGGCTACCTCTCATTTTATAGTGCAGCACGGAGGAAAAAAATAAATTTTCCAGCATAACTTTTCTCTGCCTAATTGTCCTTCTTCTTGCCTAACTTTCAATTCTTATTGGTTGAGGGCCCTCTAATTGGAAAATGAATTGCAGAAGCAATTCTCAACCAACCAATTTGGAAAAAAAGAAAAAGAACAAGGGCTATACTGCTTTGAAAACAAGCATTCAAATACAATTTGCTCACCTCCGTCCCTTTTATCACATGCTTATATATATTATAATAATTTTACTAATTAAACAATTAAAAAAATACTATTATATCATCACATTATATTATTATAATAATATATTTGAATGAATATTTTATCGAAGAAGATATTTATAATTCCACAGAAAAATATGCCAAACTTTCAACAAATATCTCATTCTAAAGTCCTCCATTTGTAACAAAAAATTGGACAAATATCCACAACATAATAATTATTCATAATTAATATTATAAGCTCACAATATTAACAACCAGATCGTTCCCATGAAAGATGGGGCTTTCCGATAAGGATTTATCCTTATTGACGTGCAATTATATAACCTAACCTCTTTTCTTGACAGAACTTTCTAGACATTGCCAATAATGCTATCTAATAATATCATTTAAATAATATGAGTTACTGTGTTGTGATAATTATTGATTTGATAATATAAAATACTATGAAATTATCACTGTCGCAATTATTGAATGAAATACTAAGTGACTTTTTACGTAAGCATCAATAATCAGAGATATTGTGCAATACCGTGTGCTACTGTGCAACAACCGTATTACTGTACTTTTATCACTGGTATTTCAACAGTTAATGGTAAAAGTTCTGCTGTCAATTTTTTGAATTCTTCATCCGATAGTTTTTCGTTATAGGCCCATCAATGATTGCGACGTCGTACGAATATTCTCCGATAAAAAAAATATTTTTCGACCAAACGAATATTCCCCGAATATTTTATGACAACTTGCTTACTTTGAAAATTTTGCACATATCACCCATAACTATCACATTTATCAAATTCACACCTTACTATTTAAAATAATATATAGAGAAAATTAAATCTTATTCATAAAAAGTTGGGGTCTTACATTAATGCTCTGACTTGTGGCCTAAAGTTGCCTTACATCTAATAGGTTGCACTAACTTGGTATTAAAAGAAATTTTACAAGAAAACTTAGAAGTTTGAAAATTAATATGGATGGGCATTGATATGATTGCATTTCTGACCTTATAACATCACATGCTAGGACTCTTTGTGCTTCTAAAATGTGACTCTAGAAGGTCTTGCATGTGATATGTTACCTTAACATGGTTTAGTTCTAATTTTCCAAAGAAAACTTAGAAACTTTGGAGATAAACCTTTTGAAAACTACTATGACCTTATGTGCAAGTATAGTAGGACCTTTTATGCCTCAAAGTGTGACTGATGTGTTGATTCATATGGTTAAGCATAATGCGAACTATACAAATATGGTTTAAAATAAGTTTTCGAGTGATGTACTATGTTATCTCTATGTAAATGAGATAAATACATGTGAGTATGCGTAGAAAAGGTTTAAGTAGCATCCTTATGTGGCTTAATGGTTAACATGATTAGTCCTTTGTGAAATGGATTCATTTAGCCTTGTCAAATAGAAATTTTCCAAAATGAAACCATGTAATTTGAAAGTAAAACTAAATGGTTTTAAAGTAAACGTAAAGTAAGAGCAAAACCTACTTGACAAGTGTATAATACATATTAGTATCCCTGTATGATAGGAAGTGATTTGATTAATCAAAAACCCAACTCTGAACTTGACAAGGAGTAGCGCGGCCGCGCCACTCCCAAGTCAACATGTAGCGCGGCTGCGCTACATGCCAGTTTTTACCGACTGTTTTAAACTGTAATCTGAACCTAGGAGCATGTTTATACTAATAACCTAAGTTATAAAACAAAGTTTTAGTGATGTTTTAAGTGTTCAATTGTGTAATGGTTATATGGAATTAAGATTTCAAAAGTTTATAAAGAGGTTCTAGAAGAAGCTTTCAAACGCAAGGACAATGTTGATTATGCAACTACATGGTTTGATAGTGTATTAATATGTGGTCTGATTGTGTAACCAAGATAAGACTGAATATACGTATTTAGCATACGTGATTGAACATGTGTCTGATATGGGTATAGGATTGTTAGTTTATATATCAAGCTTGTATAACTAATGAATGCGTATATATATACGTAACTATGGTACTATAGAACATTGAAGTGGCGATAATTAAGTTTTAGAACTGTAATCTATGCAAAAAGGCAAGTATCTGAACTTTCTTTTTCTATTGTGCAAGTATTCGAACCTTACTCTTTATTAAGCAAGTATCCTAACCTATGCATTTACTTTATGCATGGAATTTATGATTTCGCAAGTTTCCTAACTCAAAATCGAGTTATTATGTATCAAGCATGCTAGTAGTTTAATTATTGTCAATTATTCAACATATATGATAATTATTGTTTTTCTCACTTAGTGCAAGTTTCAGATATTCATCGGGTATAAAAGGTTGATCACCTTGATTACCAAAAGGTCCAGTTAAATTACGGATAAACTTTCATGATTGTTCATGATCATTGTTGGTCACTCAACATTATTGATTCGTTCACTCAAGTATTGAAATTTGATTTGTGCTCTCTCACAATCTATATATTATTGAAAATTCGAAAGCTTATTCTTTTTCAATCATGATATATTTTTATTGTATTTAGACTTGCTGAGCAAAGTAGTTGCCCACTCTTGCTATATCATGATAATATTTCAGTTGAGCCCGAGTGCTTCAGGAGGAAGAAAGACAAGAGGAAAAGTTCAAGAGTAAATTAATATGCGTTAACTATTATGTTATCTGATGTATATGATTATGTAAACTTTTTGAGTTATTAAGGTTTGTATTGAGTTAAGGTTGTAGACCTTGGGAAAGGTTGTAGAATCATTTGTAATAAACAATGTATGTTTATATATTCCGCGTTAATTATAGAATGTGTAAAAAGATGATGTATCATGACGCACCAGGTCCGAGGTTCAAGGGACCTGAATTTGGGGGCGTTACAATAATTAAGCTAAGTAATAAAATATTAATTTTATGAGTAAAAACATTAAGGAATTAATTTTCCCCGATGAATCAATAAAGTAACATTATTTTTATTTCATTGAATTGATTATAAAGAATTGTCAACGGAAAATCACTAATAATTAATATAATCATTTTTCAAATAATTATATCACATACTAAAACACTTAAGAATAAGTAAACAAATTAAGTCAAGACTATCAAATTCATATATATATAATCTACTCATCAAATATCTTTTCCAGTTGCTCTATCATTGCCAAGTATAACACAAATCTAAATAATTTGAAAATATTTTATTATGCCACTTTGCTCTCTTTTGGTGTACCTAAAGCAAGTTAGAGAAAAGAAAATCATCAAAAAAGTTACAAGCAAGACATATATAATAGTACAGAAACCCCTCAACTTAAATAAATAAATAAAAAAGAATCTAGTTGGTAGTCAGACAACAAATTTCACACAGCCATGAAAGCACCACACACTGGATGTCTCCCAAAGGCGGAAGGAGGGGGCGGGAGGGAGCATATGCCACCCCCCCCCCAGGCTGGGGGAGGGGAGAATGTATATATTATCCTATACACTTTCATTTAGTAATTATAATTCGTGAAATACATAATACCCCTTTTTAAAGTTTCATTTAGTAAGTTTCATATTAAATGAAACTTTTATATTATCCTATGCACTTTCATATACACTTTCATATTATCCTATACACTTTCAAAATCCCATAATACATGAAACTTTCATATTATCCTATACACTTTCATAATTCATCTAGAGCAGTACTGTAGCACTATGTTGGGTGAGTTTTAAATTTTAAATTTTTTTTAAAACTTACTAAATGAAACGACGTCGTTTCATTTAGTAAGTTTTAAAAAAAAACTTCAAACCTTTTTAAGCTTTAGTAAGTTAAAAAAAAAAAAACTTTAAATCCGTTTTTTTAAATGATGTATTTTGTCCCCCTCTGAAATTGTTTGGTTCCGCCTCTGATGTCTCCTAACCCCAAAACTTTTGATAATCATATGCAACATAAATATCCAGACTATACTAATGCACCAGGAATATCCAAACATAGATAAGGCACATAAACATCACAATGGCAGAGCAAAAAATCGAGGGATAAGAAATTAAAATATCATAGTTGATATCACACAACTGCCTGTAGGTATACAGTAAAAAAATAGTGTAAGCAATTAAGTCTACAGTTGATATCAAAAAATTGAAAGTTGCTAATTACTAATAAAATGAGGGAAAATAAAAATGCCCAAAACTATTTTTGCTAATGCCAACACAATATACCACTTTTAATACATATATGGTACTGGTACAGAACTACAATGCATATCCCATGAAAGATGAAACTGCAATGGAACTAAAATTTCATTGAATAGACACATGTAGTTGCATATAAAATATAAACACACACAGATAAATAGATATAAACTTCTCATGGTTAATGCAAATTGCTAATTACATTTATAATAGAAACCCTTGTTCTTCACGTAAACTAAACAACCAAGTAGCTTATTAACAATTTCAAAAACAAATGAACTGAAGCCTGAAGGTGGGGCTTGGTCATAGAATAGATGATAAGCAATTAAGTATCTTTTACTGTTTAAAATTTAGAGCACACCAGTTGCAAATCATATATTAAAACTGTAGTTTTTACTTATTCAGCATCAAATTTCAAGCAAGCCATGAATTTAAAATTTGTATTTAAATTGCATCAACCTCATGGAAAAGTAGTTGGTAAGAGATTGAAAAAATTAACTTACATTAAGATATAGAATCCAGACATCGTTAGAGTCTTCGAGTACATGTTTTTTAGCATCCCAGCCAAATCCACTGCTGTCTTTTCCATGGCAACTATTTCGGACCAAAAATGGAAAAAATTAAAAAGTAAGAGCCATGACTAAAATAAAAATAAAAAAAACAAATTTCTCCATCCTCTTATGTTTGTCTAATTTACGATGAGCCAATTCAATTGAAAAAATAAGAGCAAACTCAAAATTATTAATAAGAAGACAATGACAGACTTGAGCTCATAATAAAATAGAATAACTCAAAAGCAATTACTAACTTTGGCAATCCGACAACATAAGGTGTTGAAAGCTTTTAATCTGAACTAGTTTAGATCTCTGTTCACAAGAAAATTTGTCATACATGTTAATTGAATCAATTCTATAACAAATCAATGAAAGACAACAAAGACTCATAAAAATCTTTTACCCTGCTCAACACTTTCAAAGCATCCATACCCATAAAGCAAAAGCTTTAAATATGTTTCTTAGTCAAACAATTGGGAAATATATATACGGAAATCATCCATGGCAACCGGTTGCTAAGTGTACAGTTCAGCAACTAAATTTACATCCGTTGATTAGAAGAATGATTAGAAGAATGAAAGGCAAGGATTAAAAGTTTTTTCTCCCTGCCGCTACAGCTTGTAGCTGTAGCGACAGGCACTTATGTCAAAGTGTCCGGCAAAATTATTTTGTTGTCCCTCCATATATCCAAGTCTGTGCCATTTTTATTTCTCTCCTGCCACAAGAGGTAGTAGCGGCAGGGCTTGTCCACATATACTTGCCCATGCCTCCAAAAAACTAATACTCCCTCCCCCATTTTTACTTTATATATAAAGAAAGCCATTTTCAAATTCAATTTTTTTTATGAATTCAATTTATTTTAGTTACTATAATTATAATTTTTGTAAATTATCTAAAAATTATATAATTACAAGATTTTATAATTCCTAAAATTTAAATGAATCACATCAAAGAAAATTAATTTTGAATTTGAAAACTAATTTTCTTTGATGTAATTTAATTTTGAATTTGTAAATTAAATTTTGAATTTGTAAATTAATTTTGAATTTGTAAATTAAATTTTGAATTAGAAAATTAATTTTGAATTTGTAATTTCATTTTGAATTTGTAAATTAATTTTGAATTTGTAAATTAAATTTTGAATTTGTAAATTAATTTTGAATTTGTAATTTAATTTTGAATTTGAAAATTAAATTTTGAATTTGTAAATTAATTTTGAATTTGAAAATTAATTTTGAATTTGAAAATAAAAATTTTGAATTTGTAATTTAGTTTTGAATTTGTAAATTAATTTTGAATTTGTAAATTAAATTTTGAATTTGAAAATTAATTTTGAATTTGTAATTTAATTTTGAATTTGTAAATTAATTTGTAATTTGTAATTTAATTTTGAATTTGTAAATTAATTTTGAATTTGTAAATTAATTTTGAATTTTGAATTTGTAATTTAATTTTGATGTAATTTAATTTTGAATTTGTAAATTAAAATTTGAATTTGTAAATTAATTTTGAATTTGTAAATTAAATTTTGAATTTGAAAATTAATTTTGAATTTGTAATTTAATTTTGAATTTGTAAATTAATTTTGAATTTGTAAATTAAATTTTGAATTTGAAAATTAATTTTGAAATTATAATTTAATTTTTAATTTGTAAATTAATTTTGAATTTGTAATTTAATTTTGAATTTGTAAATTAATTTTGATTTTGTAAATTAAATTTTGAATTTGTAAATTAATTTTGAATTTGAAAATTAAATTTTGAATTTGAAAATTAATTTTGAATTCAAAATTTAATTTGAAAATTCAAAATTTAATTTACAAATTCAAAATTAATTTACAAATTCAAAATTTAATTACAAATTCAAAATTAATTTTCAAATTCAAAATTTAATTTACAAATTCAAAATTAATTAACAAATTCAAAATTAAATTACAAATTCAAAATTAATTTTCAAATTCAAAATTTAATTTACAAATTCAAAATTAATTTACAAATTCAAAATTAAATTACATCAAAGAAAATTAGTTTTCAAATTCAAAATTAATTTTCTTTGATGTGAATCATTTAAATTTTAAAAATTATAAAATCTTGTAATTATATAATTTTTAGATAATTTACAAAAATTATAATTATAGTAACTAAAATAAATTGAATTCATAAAAAAGATTGAATTTGAAAATGGTTTTCTTTATATATAAAGTAAAAATGGGGGAGGGAGTATTAGTTTTTTGGAGGCATGGGCAAGTATATGTGGACAATCCCTGCCGCTACTATCTCTTGTGGCAGGAGAGAAATAAAAATGGCATAGGCTTGCATATATGGAGGGACAACAAAGTAATTTCGCCGGACACTTTTGACATAAGTGCCTGTCGCTACAAGCTGTAGCGGCAGGGGGAAAAAAACTTTTAATCATTGCTTTTCATTCTTCTAATCAACGGATGTAAATTTGGTTGTTGAACAGTACACTTAGCAACCGGTTGCAACGGATGATTTTCCATATATATATATATATATATACAAATCATCCTAAAGTTAGCTTCAAATAGACCTCACAGTCATCTGTTCTAATTTATTAAGCATTGACAACTATGGGGAGAATCTCACAAGTCTGGTGACTACATGAGTATTAGGTTTTAATGACTACAGAGTTGACTGGCATATTGCAAACCAAACTCCGCAGAATGCTTTAATGTGAACAAACCAAACTTAAAAAAATCATACACTTCTAGTAAAATAAAAACAACTTCTAGACTACCTTCTGCTGCACTGCTGCACTGCTACACTGCTACACTGCTACACTAATGCTCCTGCACTGATGCACTATTGCTATTGCACTGTTGCACAACTTCAAATAATGTCTACAATCAAACCTCAGTGATTAAGCTCTAAAATTTTACCTTATGAACAATCAGACCTCAGTGATTATCAGAGTTATCAAGTTGTCGCCTTGACAACGCTTAGTCGTCGAGTCTGTAAAAAAATTTAAGGCGTTTGGGCGACTTAGTTGAAAGCTAGAAAGTCGAGCGCTCAGCTCGAAAAGACGACGACTTGGGCGACTGGGTAGCGAGTTGGACGACTTGAGTTCCTAAGGGCGGAGCCACCCATGGACTGGGGTGGGCTCCAACCCTGGTGGATTTTTTGATAAACATTTAGTACTTGTGTATCTTAATAGTCCAGTCCAATCGCCCAGCCCAATCTTCTTAAGTACAGTCCTGTTCCTTTACAACACATGTCCCATGTTAATTGTTATCCGACCCATTTCATATATTTTCATTCTTTATAAACTACTTTAAACTTTTATCAATTGCTCTTGGTTCGGGTGAAACTAATAATGGGATGAAAACTGCAAATTGAATTGGGAAGGAATTGAAGTTTATTTTCGACAAGAGAAAACTGATTTTGGCTATCATCAACGTAGATAACAAGAATTTTCATGAAAGGTACAACATAAGTTTTAGTTCATTTATGAAATTAAAGCTATAGTGTCGATTTTGCTATGTTAGCTATAAGCATTTGTGAATTATTTGTGGAAATGAGAATATATATGGTGGGTGCCGGGTGGAGTAATAAGGAAAAAGAATTAAAAAAATTCTTGGCTTAATTATTTCTAAATGGTTATGAGATATGTCTTTTAAAATTATGCACTTCACATGTTTGATTAAATTTCTCTTAGAGGCTGTGAAGTTTTAAAAGTAAAAACTTGATGTTATTGTAAGCAAGAAAACTTATATTTATAAAATATATGCGTCTCAAGTGGCTTAACAGAATTAGAAATGGTTTAGAAGTAAATTTAAGTGACTTGAGTAATTTTGGTTTAGTTAGAAAACTGATGTGGCTGAGCAGTTTTGAGCCCATATAGAACCTGTGTGAAATATTTATTTGGACTGGTTTATATTTTTTTTAAATAGTATGGCATACCTTCTATAACATGTTAAAAATTGGTTCTAATTGGATGTGTATAGACTAAGTTATAAAATTATAAAGTGGCTACAAAAAATGCGAAATCTGAGAATTCTGGGCAGAAGCCCAGCGCTGAGATAGAGCGTCGCGGCTCTAGTCCCTGCTCCAGTTTTTAATTCTTGTTCCGATTTTGTAACTCAGGAAGAAAAAAATTCCTAGCTCCGCCCTTGTGAGTTTCGATCGACTAACTTGGACATTACGAGTTTGATTTGACCCAAAGTTAATTGGGTTTTTAAAAAAATCTAACAGCTAAAAAGTAAATATTAATCAATCGATCGATTACAAGATTCGCAAAGCAGACTATTAATTGCTTAATTTTTAATATTACCCCAAGTATTAAATATAACTTTAGTTCTCTCAATATTTTCTGTCCAATAAATAACATTCTCTTTTTTCAATACAAGGACATAATACGCAATTGATATTATATTTAATGTTATACACTCATTTTCTTAATACTTGTGCACAACTCTAAAATAATTTATATTAAGGGACTGATGCAGTATTATGGAATGGAGATAATATTCCTTCTGTCCATTAATAGAAGTCGTTTTAGAAAAATATTTTTATTTCTTAATATTTGTCGTTTGAAAATTTCAAATAAGCACTAATTGCTTAGTTTTTAATATTAACCCAAGTATTAAACATAACTTTGGTTCTCTTATTATTTTCTGTCCAATAAATAGCACTCTGTTTTTCCAATACAAGGACAATATAGGTAATTGATATTATATTTAATGTTATACAATCATTTTCTTAATACTTGTGCACAACTCTAAAATAATTTATATTAAGGAACTTTTTAGAAGAAAAAATGTGTTCCAATGTATTTGTCGTTTACAACTTTCTAATAGAATAATTATTTATTTTCATATATCATCTTTAACTTCTCTCATTGTCTCAAAAAATTTTCTCCCTTATATTAGTAATTTTTAACTTGCCATAAAAGGATAGTGATTAAATTTCATACAAATTTTAATTATTAAACAATAGTATTAAATGACTTTCTTAATTTATGTGCATGAAGCTAAAACGACTATTATTATGAAATGAATGTAGTACTCCATCCGTTCCTTAATATAAGTCGTTTTAGAGAAATATTTTTGTTCCTTAATATAAGTCGCTCGAGAATTTCAAGTAAACATTAATTGCTTAATTTTTAATATTACTCCAAGTATTAAATATAACTTTGGTTCTCTCACTATTATCTTGTCCAATAAATAACATTCTTTTTTTTAATACAAGGGCAATATAGATAATTAATATTATATTTAATATTTTACAATCATTTCTTTAATACTTATGCACAACTCTAAAACTACTTACATGAGAGTCCCATTGTATACACATATAAACCACTCAAAACTGATTAAAGGTCAAGTTAATTAAAAAGCTTCAATCACTGCCGCCGGAGACATTATTGCAACTGATTCTCTCTCCACCACTTCCTCCTCCTCGTCTTCGTCTTCCTCTATTTCCCACATGAATTGCGCGTACGATCCCAACACCATACTGCACAATTTCACAATATTATCATATAACCATTTATTAATTCCAAGCTGAAATTTTCCAAAATTAGAAATATATATTTTTTACTGTTCCAAAATTAAAAATATATTTCTATTTTAGGACTATAAAATAATTTGATATTCTTAATTTGTCAATAATTTTTTTTTTTTTTCAATATCAAACCACCACAATTATATTCCAAATGTATAGAGAGGTTTATGGATGTACCAATCGTCCGGAGAGGCTTGAACGGCCTGATCGAAATAGGATTTGGCTCTATCTTCGTCTCTATGCATCTCCCAAATTAATTTTCCGTAAAAGGAAAGTATTTCTCCGTCTCCAGGACTAGCCAAAATTGCTCTTTCGTAATACTCCTCTGCTTTCACTGTATTTCCTTCAACCTTTAATTATTCAACATAATTAAGTAATTAACAAACGCAATTTATGTTGGAGTATTAACCAATACTGAGAAAAAGTGATTCATATCTTTCATCCAATTTTTTTTATATACAATTAGAGTTATATAAATATTATATTTAACAATATAATAATATTGTGGAAAATAATTATGTTCTTAGTATTGTCGTTATTAATAATATTTGTGTCATCATATATTTAACTAGACTGATAACTCGTGTATGGCACGGATCAATATCAAACTATCAATAATTTATTACATTTGATATTATAATTTGAGTATAAATAATATAGTATGCATGATAGTAGTACATCAAACATAAAATTAAAGAGTTGTACGTATATCAAAATTATTATATATTTTTTAATATATGCATGTACAATCATGGAATAATACAACAAAGAATACGAAAAAATTTAGTATAATTATGAACATGACATACATTGTATCAACAGAGGGGTGATGAACTCGGGACTAACTCGTTGACCAACCAAAATGATTTGTTGACTAACTAATGTTTGAAGCGTTTGAAACGTAGTTGAAAATCTTGTTCGCTTACTAGCAATGTATTTTAAACGCAATTTATTTAATTAACAAATATTGCGTTTGAAGTCCAAATACAACAGTTCAAAAGTAATGGAGTATGTTTGGACCTCCAAACACACCAAACGCTATTACCGTAAACCCTCAAAATACTAATAACTGAACTACCCACAATAACAGATGAGAGAAATTAAGTGAAAAGTGTAACAAGAGATCCTAGGCCTTCATTATTAACACCATACTATTTTTATGAATGCATCTTTAATTTTAAAATATTAAATTAAAAACAATGTATATCTAATTTAGACCTAGTAATAAAGTTCGAGTATTTTACCTCGTGCAAGAACTTGCCGTAATTTGTAAGAAGTAGAGAATTTGTAGAGTCCGTCTTCAACATCTCTTCATAATACGCACCCATCTTCCTCCGATCAGAATTTCCGCCACTGCCACTGCTGGATCTGCTTCCTTTACCAATGTCGTCACCAGAAAATCCCAACTCTTCCACCGGAATTTTACTCCCCGGCCATCCTCGGGAATAATTACTTAGACCGGATCCTATTCCAATATCTCCTAGCACAACCTCATGGTCCTCATCGCTATACTCTTCCTCTTGTATTTGCGCCGGAAACAACTGCGGTCGGACACTAGTCAACTCCCAGAAACCGCCGACAGCCTCATTCTCCGGGTTGATCATGTCAGATTCCGACGCCGATGGGCGACTTGGTCGGTGATTGACATTGGATTGCATAGAAATCCTGGGCGAAGTCTTATTGCTGGAGAAGATGCCGGAAACTGAATTATGGACGGAAATAGAGACTCTGGGTGAGCCGGAGATAAAAGAAGGAAAATGTAAGGGGACTGAACCGGAACCGGTTCGGATAAGAACAGCTTCCATGTTTATTCTGTTGGAGTGAGAGCTGTGAATGATATTTTGCTCAGTGGGGAAGATGATTATTATAGGGGATTTTTGAGTGTTTATAGGCTTCTGAATGCCGTTAAATGGGCTGACGGCGTTGATCTCACAACTTTGGTTCCTTGGGGAGTGTAGACTAGACTAGACGGCTTGCTCACGTGTAATGTATAAACCGTGAAATTGCTGACGTATTTATAAGCGTGGGGCCCTGATACTTTGAAAATACGACTGCCTATAGCGCTCACACTGTTTACTGCTTGGGATTACAGCTCTAGTTTGCGGCTATTCTGCGGCTTCCGCTGGTGGGATTGGATTAGATTAAAGTAGTAAAATGAGTAAAGAGCTCTAGTTTATTCGTTGGATTAAAAATTTGATTTGAGCTCGATTTAAAATATAAATAATTTAAATATGAGTAATTTTAAAATTTAATAAATTATTTGAATTTTTTTAAATTATAATTTTTATTGATACTCAGATCATATTTGTTCGAAAAATTTAAATTGTTCGGACTCGATTCGAGATCGTGCTCGACTTTATACTTAAACGAATTTCAATCAAACTTCATATTATACTCGATAAATTTTGTGAATCAAATATAAGTAACTTAAAACTTGACTGATTCATTTACACCCTTAGTTTAGATATTATACTCCCTTTGTCTGGGATGCCTAAATCACCAAATTTTTTTATTTTAAAAAATAAAATAAATAAAATAAAATGAAACATAACTAAGTTATTTAGTGAGATCTATTATTAATATAAAAAATAAAAATATTTATCACTTTATAAGTTTATATAATCTTTACGGGGTCACTAAAGATAATTTTTTAAAAAATTACTCTCTTTTTTCTATTTTTATTTTTCTTAATATATGTGCAAATTATATTTTGTTCATTCTTTTAAGATTAAATGCCGAATTTTGAATTTCTATAATCAAATTGACCAATTTAAAACTAGTTTGTATAGTATTATTTTTGCCATAGAAATTATAATCAAAAGAAAGTATATACAATTTATTGTTAACCCCAACTTTTAAAATTTAAAAAATACATTTATATATGCTTAATTATAAATTCTAAAAATAATCAATTTGACTTAAAAAAATTCAAAACTAGGAATTTAATTTGGAATGAAAGGAGTATATTTTAGATAATTTACAAAATTCACCAATGAGCTTATAGCTAGAAAAGTGATTAAAAATGTTAAAACTCAATTTCTAAGATAAGTTATAACATCATACAATCATATCATATAATTTTCTTCTTCAAAAAAATTTATTTTAAATAAACATGTCTAATCGTGTAAAGCATCATAACTCGTAAATAACGTGTCTGACTTATTTAAATTTTGTGTTAAATTTATCAACTTATTTATGACACAAAAATCAATTATACTCAATACTAACTTTTTTATTATATGTTGCATTCGTTTAGGTTATTGTGTCATGTCATTAGATTGAAATACATTTTTTGATTAATAGTTTTTATTATATATTATACAATTATAATAATTGTATTAACTAAAATAAAATAAAATTACATCAATTTAAAGTTTAATATGTCGGCTTAATTTCAAAAGTAAAATTGTATATCTAATTTTAAAGAAATGTAAATAATTCATTTTTAATCATACAAAGTAGAAACAAACTTGATTTGTGTCAATAATTCATATATCAGTCTCACCTAGTTGTTGATAAATAATTGTTCATTTAGTTGCTGTATCAAGACAAATTAGTTAACGCCGTGTTTACATTATTTGTGCTTCTTTATCTTATCTACTTTTTCAACACGCCTAAACACACAAAATCTCGTTTGTTTGTTTGTTTTTGTTTTTTTTTGAAAACCTCAATAGTTAGAAAGTACACTCACAAACCAACAAATCAAAAAACCAAGAGCTCATGGACACATAAAATCTTATTTGATTAAACAAATCATGTTCATCTCAACATTTGTGTATTTAACATAGTGACGACTTCTTCTCCGAACCACATTAGACATGATATGCCTTTTAAATTTGGCTGGATCAAAATCTATGTTAAATGTGATCGAATATATGTAAATAGGTGTATAATTTGTTACCATAATTAGAGACTAGAATCTCTTTTGTTTGTTACCTTAATTAGAGCCTAGAATTTCTCTTGTAACAGATATATATTACTGACCTCTGTCAATGTAATGATTAAGGAAAATCATCTTCTTCTTCTTTCTTCTCGTCAGCCATGTCTAACTCAAAAACCTCATCTTTTCATCCCGCTCTTGCTGTCTCGAACATCAAGTCCCTCGTCCCCATCACCCTTGAGATGGAGAATGTCCAATACGCGACGTGGGCGGAGCTCTTCAAAATTCATTGTAGATCACATAGAGTTATTGACCACATAATCCCACCGGAAAAAAGCAAGGAGAAGGTGCCGACAACCGATAACGAAAAGGATTTATGGCTAACCCTTGATGCAGCAGTCCCCCAGTGGATTTATTCCACGATCTCTAGTGACTTGTTGCACACAATCATGGAACCCGACTCGACGACAATGGAGGCTTGGAATCGGTTACGTGTCATATTCCAAGACAATAAAAATTCTCGTGCCGTCACTCTTGAACAAGAATTCTCAACCACTGACATGACGAATTTTCCTAATGCATCCGCATATTGTCAATGGTTAAAACTCTTGTCTGATCAACTCAAGAACGTCGGGTCGTCGGTCACCAACAACCGACTCGTTTTACAGATGGTTGCCGTCACCAGCAGCAGGCCTATTCAGCGACAGCAACACCAACTGACATCGAGGCCACAATACACACTCTCGGGCTCACTCCACCCGATGCAACTTGGTACATGGACACTGGTGCCACGTCTCATATGACATCTTCGCAAGCTACTCTCTCGTCATATTTTAATTTGAGCAATAACCGTGGTATAATTGTCAGAAATGGTCATTCCATTCCAATTCGTGGTTATGGTCATACAAATATGTCCCCCCCGAACCCACCATTGACCTTAAAGAATGTCCTTCATGCCCCTAAATTGATTAAAAACTTAGTTTCAATCAGAAAATTTATTATTGATAACTCGATTTTTGTTGAATTTGATCCATTTGGGTTTTCTGTGAAGGATTTTCAGACGAGGATGCACCTAATGAGATGTGACAGTCGGGGCGAGCTATACCCCATCCCCAGCACCACCACAAATCGAGCCAACTCATCATCACCTTTTGCAGCTTTAGCACCTTCTTTATGGCATGCACGTCTAGGTCATGCGGGAGCACCTGATTTAGACTCCTTTAGGCTAAATAAATTTATTGAGTGTAATAGAACTCGTAGTTCTCATTTATGTCGCTCATGTCCTCTTGGAAAACATGTTAAGTTGCCTTTTGTTAATTCTAATTCATGCACTTTTATGCCTTTTGACATTATTCATAGTGATTTATGGACATCTCCCATTTTGAGCTCTTCGGGCCATCGTTATTACCTTCTATTGTTGGATGATTACTCGATTTTTTTTTTGGACATTTCCGTTGTCTAAAAAGTCCCAAGTTTTTGTCACATTTCTCTCTTTTTGAGCATTCATTCGAACTCAATTAGAACAGGAAATTAAAAATATTCAATGTGATAATGGTCGAGAATTTGATAATGGGCCATTTTGGGATTTTTGCAAAGCTAATGTTTTATCTTTTCGCCTTTCTTGTCCACATACATCATCACAAAATGGAAAAGTCGAAAGAAAAATCCGCACCATTAACAACATTGTTCGAACCCTACTTGTCCATGCTTCTCTACCACCATCATTTTGGCATCATGCATTACACATGGCAACCTATCTTCTCAATATACTTCCAACCAAAAATTTAGCCTATCAATCCCCTTTCAAAATTCTCTACCAAAAAGACCCATCTTATTCTCATCTTCAAGTGTTCGGGTGCTTATGCTATCCACTCTTTCCTTCTTCCACCATAAATAAACTTCAAGCCCGTTCTACTCCGTGTGTCTTTTTGGGTTATCCATCAAATCATCGTGGTTATAAGTGTTACGATTTATCTTCAAATAAAATCATCATTAACCGACACGTTATCTTTGATGAATCAAATTTCCCCTTTGTAAACTGCATTCTCCCTTGCCTCATATTTACGATTTCCTTTATGATGGCCTATCCCCTTATGTGGTCCACCAGCTGACCTCAAACACAGGCCCATCTGCAGTGCAGCTCACCCCGCCTACTCCTTCTCATGCCTCACCCACTTCACAACAAAGTCAGCCCATCACCCCCTCTCATGTACCGCCAACGCCAATTCTAGTCCATAGTTCAATCACTCGTAGTCAACATGGGATTTTCAAACCGAACAAGAAATACGGTCTTCACACCTATGTTACTAAATCACCCTTACCTCGTAATCCCGTGTCTGCCCTTAAAGACCCGAATTGGAAAATGGCCATGGATGATGAATATAATGCTCTTATTAAAAATAAGACTTGGGATTTGGTGCCTCGTCCTCCTGCTGTTAATGTGATTCCGTCTATGTGGATTTTTAGACATAAAGAAAAATCTGACGGTTCTTTTGAGAGGCATAAAGCCCGTCTTGTAGGTGATGGTGCAGGTCAACAGGTTGGCGTGGATTGTGGCGAGACTTTTAGTCCGGTAGTCAAACCGGCTACTATTCGCACTGTGCTAAGTTTGGCTCTTTCTAAAGCATGACCTATTCATCAGCTTAATGTTAAAAATTCTTTTCTGCATGGAGAACTAAAGGAAACAGTATACATGCATCAGCCCATGGGTTTTAAGGACCCCGTTCATCCTGATTATGTTTGTTTGCTGCGAAAATCCTTATATGGGATTAAGCAAGCTCCTCGAGCGTGGTACAAATGTTTTGCAGATTATGTTTCCTCTATTGGTTTCTCTCACAGCAAATCTGATCACTCTCTCTTCATCTATCGTAAAGGTACTGCTATGGTTTATATTCCGCTGTATGTGGATGATATTATCTTAACTACTTCCTCTAATGTTCTTCGCAAGTCTATCATGACTCTTCTCAGCTCTGAATTTGCTATGAAAGACTTGGGGTCATTGAGTTATTTCTTGGGTATAGCTGTAACTCATCATGCAGGTGGTTTATTTTTATCTCAGAGGAAATATGCAGAAGAAATCATAGAACGTGATGGCATGTCATCTTGTAAGCCATCTCCCACACCGGTTGATACAAAACCGAAACTCAGTGCTACGTCTAGCACACCGTATGATGATCCATCACATTACCGCAGCCTTGCAGAAGCCCTGCAATATCTGACATTCACACGGCCCGACATTTCTTATGCTATGCAGCAGATATGTTTATTCATGCATAACCCCATGGAGGAACACATGCATGCACTTAAGCGCATTTTGCGCTATATACAGGGCACTCTAGATCACGGCTTGGATCTTTATCCAGCTTCGACTGCCACCCTTGTCTCTTATACAGATGCTGATTGGGGTGGATGTCCAGATACTCGATGCTCGACTTCTCGGTATTATATATTTCTTGGTGATAATCTAATCTCTTGGTCCTCTAAACGGCAGGCTACCCTATCCAAGTCCAGTGCCGAAGTCGAGTACCGAGGGGTTGCCAATGTAGTTTCTGAGTCTTGTTGGTTACGAAACCTTCTTCTAGAGCTTCATTGTCCTATGCAGAAGGCTACATTGGTTTATTGTGATAATGTTAGTGCGATCTATCTCTCTGGGAATCCTGTTCAACATCAGCGCACTAAACATATCGAGATGGATATTCACTTTGTCCGCGAAAAGGTTGCTAGTGGACAAGTACGTGTCTTACATGTCTTGTCGCGCTATCAAATTGCAGATATTTTTACAAAAGGTCTTCCATTGGTTCTATTTGAAGATTTTCGGGACAGTCTCAGCGTACGACAACCTCCCGTTTCGACTGCGGGGGTGTGATAGAATATATGTAAATAGGTGTATAATTTGTTACCTTAATTAGAGACTAGAATCTCTCTTGTTTGTTACCTTAATTAGAACCTAGAATCTCTCTTGTAATAGATACCTTAATTAGAGCCTATAATCTCTCTTGTAACAGATATATATTACTAACCTCTGTCAACGTAATGATTAAGGAAAATCATCTTCTTTCAAAATGCCCCCTCATTGCTTCAAGATATGTTTCTTTTAAATAAGGGGGACCTCAATTGCATATTATCTTTTTTAAAATTTATTTTATTACTATTTAAGTCTAAGAATACATTTAATCCCGAGGGCTTATGAGAAAACTTGGGAGAGGGTCAGAAAAGAACATGAGAGAACTTAAGCGCCTTGGTTAATTTAAATTTTTGTTGAAAGATAATATGTAACTCAAATTAATTTTAAGTAATTTTTCTCTTTATTGGGATTTAGGTTGTCATACGGAGATAAAATGGTGTACTCAAAGGGGAACTCCGTTCTGATCTCATTTTTTCATCCTCTAACTCTCACTCTTTTTATACTCTACAATCATTACGAGCGAATAAACATTTCCTTTCTACAATGCCAATAGACGAAGTGTCAACACCTCATCCATGTATTCCCAAACTCTTCCTATATGGGAGAATCGCAGAGCCAAACAACAAATATATTTCGATTCCGGAAAAGTGGTCCGGTAAAGGCTCTAATTAAAGTGTGCCCTACTTAGCTCAATATCAGCCTAATGAAAACCTTATATTCCCCTAGCAGCACCGGCAGGCTTGTTTTGATCTTGGATGCAGTACATTAGAATCCTAAAGCACTGCCACAAACGCTACCACCACGAACGCTACCACTCGTCTGCCCACTCCAAGATCATTAAACCCCTCTTTCTCGAGTGACTTGCTGCAAAAGTTGCAGTTGAAATGAATCAATGGGTCAAAGCTACCTCGCTTCACATTTTCTCATAACCATTAATGTAACAGGATCGTTAGCACTCAACCTTTGTCACCCTCTCTCGCTCACTAGATGGATGTTGGTCCAGCCTACTACAAGAATCTCGTATCCAACAACTCAAGTTATACAAAGGGCATCAAAGCCCCTTGTATAGCTAGGAGCTAGAATGTGACTCCCCCAGAATAGGTCCAGTCAACCCAACCCATTTTGAGTCGCCAAATACATGGTACAGAATTCAAATACAAACTTTTATATCACACGGTCGTGCAAAATACGACCACACAACTGTGAGTGTCAATACAAATATGTAGAAAATATTAATATTCAAACTAAGTACTCATTACAATTATTATCACACTATTTATTAGAAATAGTGAGGACTACTGCTGCTCTAACTCGAACCATCACTCTGTCCCCCGACTAGTTCCCGCAACATTCTCATTTCCTGAAGAGGACAATAGATGAAAAGGGTGAGCTCAACTAGCCCAGTAAAGGATATTATGACTAAGATAATGAAAATAAATTATCGTTAGCCTTCAATAAATCAGATAAAATATTATTGACAACAAGTTTTAGATCAATATTCGCAGCGAAAATAACCGTTCATCATTAATATTTTATCCCTGTAACATCAATCAATATACATCTCAAATCAAATATTCATCTTTGCACTACAGGCCAAAGATATTCATTTGTATCATCAGTGGTCATGTTCATCTCAACACCTGTCATCTTTGCACTACGGCCAAAGATATTCATCAGGTAATCATTCATCTTTGCTATACAGGCCAAAGATATTCAGTTATATCACCTTTTAGGACTGAGAATGATGAAAAATCATATAAATAACGAATTCAGTGAAATAAAGGATAAGATTAAGGATTCGTATTTTAGTTTATTCAAGTTCAAGAATATTCCATAATAATACTTTGTGGAGCAAAATTCAAGAATGAAGCTCAAAACTTAGATCCAATCAAAGATAGTAACCATAATAGACAATTTGGACAAATAGAAGAAAATTTAGTTTTTTCGTGAATAGTGCCGTATACGTAAATAGTAACCCCGACGGAAAAAGTAAGAATTTCATAATAAAATTTATGACAATATTTCGGTATAATGATATTGAAAAGAATAACATCATTTACGAAAGAAAATAGCATCCCTTACCTCAAAAGAATAGTAATTCTGACTGGAATATCGGATATAACACCGAAATTTTTTTTCACTGAATAGCAACACTCAAAGAATCTAAACACTCACAAAAATACACTCGATATTATAGAGAGAGAAAACTTCTGATTCTGGTGTGATTTTCAATTCTAACCTAAGCACCCTATTTATAGGAAAAACTTAGGATGCCAAAGCAGACTTTTTAATAATAAAAATTCCAGCCGCCTCGTTTTTTTTTTCTCTGACTGCTTTCAATAATCAAAATTTTTTCAACAAAAAAACAAAAGTGGGGCCCACCCATGTTTTTAATAAAAATATTTATTTTTGAAACTTCAATAATTCATAATAAATAGCCCTTTTATCAAAAAAAATACAAATTCTATATCTTTTTATAGGAAATTTAATTCTCTACAACTTTGTAGAAGGAAGTTTTTCCAAATTCTAAACATAAATTATCCGAAATCCATAAACGGATGATTTTTCACACCAAAATACTGATAAAAACACATCAGCACTAATTCCTTCTTTTATATTCACAAAATAAATATTTTCTTATCATATAAATTAATAATTAATTATTCACAAATAATATTATAGAACTACAATATTGACAACCAAGTCGTTCCCAGGAAAGAGGGGGCCTTCCGATAAGGACTTCTCCTTACTGGTGCGCAATTAAATAACCCTTCCTAGACAGAACTTCCTTAGACATTGTCAATAATGCTATCTAATAATATTATTCAAATAATATGAATTATTGAGTTGATAATGTGAAATACTGTGCAATGACAATTATTGAATCAATAATACAAAATATCAACGGTAGCAATTATTGAATCAATAAAATATCATACAATTATTGAATCAATAATATAAACTATTGAACAGTAATTACTGTAACAATAATTGAGTAAGTGCCTTCTCACGTAAGAATCAATAATTCAAAATACTGTGCAACAACGCGTATTACTGTATTTTAACCACCGGGTATTTCAACAGTACTAACGGTAACAACTACGCCGTTATTTTATAAAAAGGTTATTTCTGTCACTTTGTATATCCGACAGTTATTCCGTTGTGGGGCCCACAAATAGCTGCGCCGTCGTACGAATATTTCCCGACAACAAGAATATTCCACGACCAAACGAATATTCCCCGACAACAAGAATATTTTATAACCACTTGCTTATTTTAAAATATTTGCACATTTCACCCATAACTCACCACATTTATCAAAACAACACCTTACTGTTTCGAAATAATATATAAAGAAAATTAAATCTTTATTTATAAAAGTTAGGGTCTTACATAGAATCCCTTGGTGGATAAGTCCAACAATTTAGTAGCAGTGTGGAATTTAGTTTATCGTCTAATAAATTTGATCTATAGTTAAGGGACAATACATACCTAAAGGTTCGAATAAGGAACACACATAAAAGTATAAAACCAATTCACCCTTCATAATTGGTAGACCCTGATAATTATTATCATTTAACTCTCACATTTATTGTTTGCACTTCTCCATATGTATGTGCTAGGAAAAACCTCATCCAGGGAACCTGTTCGGATATAATCCATCGACCCCTACATGGACTGAAGGCTTGGGCCTAGAAGAGTTCATCGAGCCCAATGGGCCGAAGCCAAGTAAGGATTAGCAGTGTTCGGGATCGGGTATCCGAGCTCTTTGGGTCGGAACCCAGATCCAACTGTTGATGTGGGGATCGGGCATTCGAGTCCATTGGACCGAAGCCCTGGCCAGTATGATGGTGATCGGGGTTGGACTATCGAGTCCTTTGGGCCGGAGTCTAGACTGGATTGGTGATGATCGGGATCGGACTACCGAGCCCTTCGGGCCGGAGTCTAGACCAGTTTATGAGGCCCATACCGAAGGTTATTCCTCAGATGGAGCTCGGAGCAATAAGGAGTCTAAATGGTTAAGGACTAAAACCCTAATCATATCCAAATACCAACTCCTAAGGTAAGTGGTTGGCTTACAACCAACTTGCAATTTTAAAGGAGATTGTGTTGGACCCAAATAATGGTAACTGCCATGTTTAGGAGTCCTAATCCGATTGGGAAATGGACTCTAAGGCGATGAGAATGGCTATAAATACAAGGCTTGACCTAAGTTAGCAAGTAATACTCACTTGAGCACTAAATACTAAAGCCTCCATTATTAAACCTTGTGACCAGCCTATACTCACTCTCACACCGGAGCTATCACCAGGCGGCCTTCGTGTGTGACCCGTTATTGTGCAGGTTTAAGCGCGTGGATTCTGTGATTAGACACGCCGGCACAATCAGGCGTTAACATTGGCGCTAGAAAGAGGGCTTTTTTAGTGCATTTACAATCACTTTGCACTTTTTCGGTTGAAAGACATGGCGGGTAAGGATGACGGTGCTTCAAACCTGGAGAAGGCTAAAACTCATCCGACGACTCTGGTAAGAGCGTCCGTCAAAGACCGATTGGGGCCAAGCAACCAAGAAGGAAATTCGGCACATGGCCGCTCAGCACAACTACAACTGTTTGTGCCCAGTCAGCATACTTCCGATCCCCCAGCATACCCACGTGGAGGACAACCAGTCCCAAGCTTATGAACGGTGAGAGCAGGATCGGGTAGAGAACACCGGGGACCAGCGCCAGTTCATTCTGCTGACTAAGATGTAGCAGAATAAGGACGCCATGCTGGCCTTGCGTCTTCAGTAGGAAGAGCTTGAATTGCAGATGGCCAAGGTGGTCGGGGATCTGGAGGCCTCATCAAAGAGGCGTAGACATCGGAGCCGATCCAGATCACCCCGTCAGGATGAGGCTGGAAAGAACAGGAGCAGACATAGGAGTCACTCTCGAGAAAGAAGGAGCCGAAGAAGGAGTTGTTCCCTCGAACGAAAGTCTGATCACCCAGGCCGATCGGGACAGAGGATGAGGATCGGATCTACCGAATACGAGAGGGATAGGCGCAGGACATCCTCCCATAAAGAGGAAACTGATCCCCTTGCTCGACGAGTCACAGAGTTGGAAAAGCTTCTGGCAGCAAAGAATCAGATGGGGACACCCTCAAGCTGCCACAGTTCGCCCTTCTCGCCCGAAATCAATCAGGTCACTGCTGACCCGAAGAAGAAGATGCCCCCGATGGAGACATATGATGGACTGGGGGACCCTTATGATCATTCGGATGGATATGACAGGCTGATGACATATTACGGGCATTCGGATGCCACGAAGTGTCACATGTTTGCAACCACCCTAAAGAAGAGTGCCAGGGAATGGATGGGGACTTTGGCATCGGGTATAATCAGTTCATGGAATGATCTTCGAGAAAAGTTCCACGCTCGGTTCAGAAGTAACAGGAGAAGATGGAAGATCACTGCTTCTCTTATGCAGGTGAGGCAACTTTCGGATGAAAGCCTTAGTACGTATGTCAAGAGGTTTCGGGAAGCTGCGGGATCGGTGGCAGAGCTGAATTCACCACAGGATTTGGGGTTCTTCACAACAGGTATAGACATAGGAAGATCAAAGAAACTGATGAAGGACCTGGTGATCAATCCACCCTCAGACCTGACTGAAGTTTTTCATCGGGCCGAAGGGTTCATTGCCATCGAGGAAGCCATGGGGAACTTCAAGCCACACTCACAGTCTCACGATAAGTCCAAGGACTGAGACAAGCAGACCCACCAACGGTCGGACAATAATCAGGGGAGGAAGAACTCCAACGGTAGAGGATCGGGCAGTGGCTGACCACCCTTCCCAAGTAGAAGCGTCAACAGGGTTTACACCCCCCTCAATACAGATCGAGCCAAAATATTGGATGATATCAGAAACAAGCCATTTTATAAGCCCTGCTCGACGCGCCTGAAGCCTAGGAAACTGAGTAGGATAAATTTTGTCAGTACCATCAGAATTCGGGGCATACGACAGAAGAGTGCCATGACTTGAGTGATCTGATTGAGAAGAACATACAGAACGGGAAATTGATTTAGTATATGGCTGGTCGGGAAAACGCCGAGACTCAGCCAAGGGAGGAAGATAGAGTTCAGGCCCGCGACACACAGCCAAAACAGAACCAGCCTGCTCGAGGAGTGATTGATGTTATTTCGGGCGGTTCAGTAGGGCGTGTGACCGAGAAGAAAAGAAGCGAGCACCTCGATGCAGTACTATCAGTTGTTGGGTCCTCGGTAAAAAAGGACAGGGCCTTCCCGGGGACAGTTATCTCCTTCTCAGACGAAGACTACCCCTCAAATCCCATAGAATCACATGATGGGGGCACTGGTGATAACAGCTCAGGTCGGACCAGTGGACATGAGATGAATGATGATCGACAACGGGTCTTCGGTCGACATACTGTATACACATGCCTACCAAAGGATGGATCTAGAAAGGAAGAAGATGGAACTAGGGGGGAAGGACCCTTGTATGGGTTCAGTGGCGACCCGGTGCATGTATCGGGCACCATTGAGCTGTCTGTTAGGTTCGGCACAGCACCTCAGCAGGTGGAGGTTATGGTTAGGTTCTTTGTGGTCCAGGTGGATTCGGCTTACAATGCAATCTTGGGAAGACCGACCCTGGCAGCCTTGCAAGCAGTCACGTCCATACCCCACTTCAAAATCAAGTTTCCAACACCGAACGGGATCGGGGAGGTAAAAGAAGATCTTGATATTGCCCAAAGGTGTTATTTTAATACATTGATCTCTTCGGGGGTCGGGGTGAGAAAGCAAAAATAGACAATGGCTATTGAAATAGAACCATTTACTAAAGGTAGTATAGAGCCACTTGCTCTGCCGGCCGAAGAGACAGAGGATGTACAGTTGATCCTGGTGAACGAGGAAAAACTGATAAAGATAGGTTTGGGACTGACAGAACCCTTCTGGACCGGGCTGATAGACCTACTTTGGGTGGACGCAGATATCTTTGCATAGGTACCATAGTGATATGCCAGGGGTTGACAAGTCAGTAGCAGTGCACAGATTGGAGGTGGACCCCAGTAAGAAGCCAATCATACAGAAGAGGAGAATTTTTGCCCCAGAGAGACAGAAGATCATTGATGAAGAAATTGCCAAACTCCTGGAGGCAGACTTCATCTTCAAAATTGACTACCCGGAGTGGCTGGCGAATGTGGTACTGGTTCAGAAATAGAACGGAAAATGGAGGATATGCATTGACTACTCGGATCTGAATAAAGCATGCCCGAAAGATTTCTATCCATTACCCAACATCGACCAGTTAATTGATGCCACTTCGGGGTATGGCATGCTAAGCTTCATGGATGCTTTCTCGGGATATCATCAAATCTCGATGAGGAAAGAAGACATCCCAAACACCAGTTTCACCACGTATCGGGCCATTTATGTTTATCGAAAAATAACCTTCGGACTGCTCAATACCGGGGCCACTTATCAACGGATGATGAATTATGTGTTTCCAAAGCAACTAGGCCGAAGCATAGAGGTCTACGTGGACGACATGATTATGAAAAGTGTGTCCGTCCGAGACCATCTGGCAGACCTAGAAAGATGTTTGGAAATAATTCAGAAACATAAGTTACGTTTGAATCTAACTAAATGTACCTTCGGCTTGGGTTCAGGGAAATTTTTGGGTTATTTGATCAGCAAGAGAGGCATCGAGGCGAACCAGAAGAAAATTCAAGCAATCTTAGATATAAAATCGCCGAAGTCATACAAGGATGTGCAGAGGTTGACAAGTCAGATAGCGGCACTTCAGAGATTTATGTCAAAATTAGCAGAAAGGTGTCTGCCATTCTGCGACACTCTAAAGGGGCCAAAAAATGAGAAAAGTTTTCAATGGACCTCTGAGTGCGAGGACGTGTTCCAAGGGATCAAGCAATATTTATATTCGGCACCCTTGCTGATGAAGCCGATCCCATCAGAACCCTTGTACTTATATCTGGCAGCAAGCTCGATGGCAGTGGGGGCAGCATTGGTACGGGAGAAAGGGGGAAGGGAGTTCCCGGTCTATATGTCAGCCACGTCCTTCGGAACGTCGAGACCAGATATTCGAACCTAGAAAAGTTTGCCTACGCTCTGATCATTACAAGTCGGAAGCTTCGGCACTATTTCCTGAGTCGATTGATGATAATGTACATGGATCAGCCATTGAAGAAAGTACTGCACAGGCCAGAAGTCTCAGGTCGGCTTGCCGCATGGGCGGTGGAATTAACTCAGTTCGCTCTGGAGTACCACCCCAGAACGGCAATTAAGGGACAGGCCTTGGCAAAATTTGTTGTAGAATGTTCCTTCTCCGAACCGGATGTAGCTTCGGTCACCGAAGCACAACCTCTACAAACTGCATGGACTCTCTACGTGGACAGGTCATCTACTTTGGACATCAGTGGAGCGGGGGTTATTCTAACAAGTCCCGAAGGATTCCGGGTCCAACAAGCCATTAGGTTTCGGTTCAAGGCCACCAACAATAAGGCAAAATATGAAGCCATTTTGGCCGAACTTCAGTTGGCCCGAAGCCTGGAAGTTTAGAAGTTAGTGGTATACAGTGACTCTCAGCTGATTATTAAACAGATATCAGGGGAATATGAAGCTCGGGGGGCCAGGATGGCAAAATACCTGGCCGAGGTAAAGGATAAACTAACATACTTCGATTCGCATAGTTGCCAAGGGATTGATCAATCAGAAAACACAGTAGCAGATTCCCTGGCCCGACTGGCTACAACCAAAGCAAGTTCTTTTACCTGCTCGGTATACTTGGAAGTATTGGACAAACTTAGTGTTCAGAAGGTGGACATATTAGCCTTGGATCGACTGGACTATTGACTTACACCTTACACCTCCTACCTGGCTGATGGGGTTCTGCCTTCGGATCACATATACGCCAAAAAAATTAAACACAGGAGTTCCAACTTCGTTCTCGTTGACGGGGATCTGTACCGAAGGGCGTTTACTTCTCCACAGCTCAAGTGTTTGACACCTTCGGAAGCTGAGTATACTCTGAGGGAAGTGCATGAAGGAATCTGTGGGGATCACAAAGTCATTGGCTTACAAAGTTCTAAGGCAGGGATACTATTGGCTGACCATCTTCCAAGAAGCAAAGGACTATGTAAAAAATATCCTAAGTGTCAGTTAAATAGTTCCATTCCTCATCAGCCTCCCGAGGAGTTGTATTCGGTCCTATCCCCGATCCCGTTTGCTATGTGGGGAATTAACATCTTGGGACCATTGCCAAAGGCCAAGGGTCAAGCCACCTTTGTGATCGTAGCCATCGACTACATGACCAAGTGGGTAGAAGCCAAACTGTTACAAAAATTACCGAATAGGAATGTCTTAAATTCTTCAAGGAGTATGTTGTGTACCGGTTCGGCATCCCGATGGTCCTAGTTTCGGACAATGGCAGACAGTTCGTGAAGTTCGAAGCTTTCTTGAAGGAGCTGGGCATCCAACACAGGAAGACTTCAGTCGTCCATCCTCAGTCGAATGGACAGGAAGAAGTCACCAACCGGACTATACTTAATGGAATTAAACGAAGGTTAGATGAACTGAAAGGACGCTGGCCCGAAGAGCTACTCAGTGTCTTATGGGCATATCGGACTACCCCAAGGACGACAATAGGGGATTCGCCTTTCAGATTGGCTTATGGAACTGATGCACTAATACCCGTTGAGATCGGGTCTCCTACACTTCGGGTCAGTCAGTACAAAGAGTTGTATAATGATGATGGCTTACGACTGAACTTAGATTTGTTGGAAGAGGTTCGGAATTCAGCACTGGTGAGGCTAGCTATCTACCAAAAGTGAACTGCCCGACACTACAATCAGAATGTGAAACAAAGGAGATTCGAGATCGGGGATTTGGTGCTTCGGGAAGCAGAGGCGTCTACCCCCCAGAACACGGGCAAGTTAATGCCGAACTGGGAGGGACCTTATGAAGTAACAGAAGTGTCAAAGCCTGGTACCTATCGGCTTTGAGCACTGGATGGCATAGAGATAAAGAATACATGGCATGCTGAAAGACGTAGAAAATATTATCAATAAGAAGCTATATAATTCGTTCTTTTACTTATGTAAGTTGTTTCATTCATCAATAAAATAATATGGATTTCTCTTTGGAAAATTTTTGTACTTCATTCATATTCATAAATTTCTACAAAACCGATCAGACAAGCGATGAACAGAATCGATCAGAAAAGTTACAAATAACTTAACTGATCGGACAAGTTACATGCAGAACTGATCAGGAAAGTTACATAAGAAAAAATGAAGACAAAAAATTACAAGTAAAAATCATAAAGCAACTAAGGGTAGGGGGCTCCATCCTCGGCCGGAGAGCTTCCATCCTCAGCATCGGGGGCTCCGTCCTCGGCATCAGGGGCTCCATCCTTAGCGTCGGACTCTTCATCAAACGAATCTAGGACAGCAGTATCCAATCTAGCAGCTATCATCTTCGCCCGAACCTTATCCTTGTGAGCTTCATAGCCTTCAGCAAATTGGGCCATGATCGCATCATGGAGTTCAGGCGATTCTTCATATTCCTTCACAGCCTGCTACTTGGCTTCGGCACATTCTTGCCCCAGAGCAGTGTTCTCCTTCATCAGCACCATTTGTTGGGCATGCATTTCAGATATCTTACTTTAGAGGATCAGAATGACGTTCTGCTGATACAGATCTTTCTCCTTCAGAAGAGTCCTCTCCTCGAGGAGTTGCTTATTATAATCGTCAAGACAACGTTCATCCTGAGTCACCTTGTTGCGAGTGTCGATATGCAGATCTCTCTCCTTCGTCAGCTCAGACGACAAATCCCGAACCTCAGCCCCGAGCAGCTCCACCTCGGTCCGAAGTTGAACTTCATTTTGGGTGGCCTTGGCGAGAGGTGGGATGGCTCGCGAAAGGATGGCATTAGCCTGCAGTAAAGGTGGAAATATATGTTACTCATAATCTAACAGAATAATCAAAGTGCATAAGTTAAGGCTTTCGGGAATACCTGACACTGGGCTTTGATATACGCCACCAGAAAGCCCTCGGAAGTATGACCTTTGAACTGGGAGTCATCTTCAAGAAATTTGAAGTGCTCCAATTGTTTAAAGGGGAACACTTTTGAAGGGCTCTTTGGCCAGAAAGATGATGGAGGCGACCCTTTGGAAGGACCGGTCTCGGTGGAGGGACTGGCCTCGGTAGAGGGACCGACCTCGGTGGAAGGTTGTCGGAAAGGAGTTTGTGCAGCAGCCGGCGGTGCTTCGATCATTTGTAGGTCAGGCTATTCAACCAGCTTCAGTCTCTTGGGACGAGGCCTCAGAGTTTCCTCTTTGGTTTCCTCAAGATCCTCAAGGATAGTAGCTGGGGGAGGTAGTAGAAGAGTCAGCTTTGGGATGGCCGGCTTTGGGAAAGATGACTTGGAGGGGCCCTTGGCAGGAGCCTTCTTCTTGCCCTTCTTCAGCTGAGCCATCTTTTCAGCTTTTGACATCTTTAGGGCGTTCTTTGGTTAGGTAGGGGAGGAGTCGGCAGAGAGCTCGAAAATAGGAATTGTTTCCCCTTCGGCCGCTTCGTCCCCGAGGGGAAGGCGGATTGGGCCGAACTAAATGGGGAGGGGGTTAAAGACTCATCAGCCCCTTCCGGCTTGAAAATGGTCATTGCAAAAACAGGCAAACACATCAGAAGATCAGCGGGGCAAATCAAAAATAAAATGGAAGGTTAAAAGAGATCGGGATAGAGTACTTACGTCCGTGCTTATACAGCCAGGCTTCTTCGGCCCAGACGTCCAGACTCCACAGGGTTTTCTTCACCTTCTGATAAAAAGTTCTGAATTCGTCCCGTCGGTTCGTCGAAAAGGTGGACACTTTCACGATCGGATCTTCAGGGGTGGCCCAGTTCGGAAGAAGTTGGAGGTCGGTCCCCTTGACGAAGATCCACTGATTGTGCCAACCTTTATTGGTGAAGGGAGTCTTGGCAAAGGTGGCCCGGCCGGGGACTCGGTTCAGTTGCCGAAGGCCAGGTTTTTTTGACCTACCGACTGTGAATAAGACAAAGAAGAAGTCAAGACCAGGGGTGACTCCTAGTCTTGACAGATGGCAATAAAACTGACTAAGTGGATATACGAGTTCGGCACCAGTTGTGCGAACCCGATCCCCACAAAGCAGAGGAAGGAGACGATGAACTCATGAAGTGGGAAGCGAACCCCATACTTCAGAGCATAGGTCGGGACAGTAACCCATTTGCCTTCGGAGCGCCAGTACATTCTTTCACCAGTCTCTGGCACCAGAAGCTTGTACTCCCTGGGAATGTTGAAAAGGGTCCGGATATCAGAGATCTGGGACGGAACGAGTGTGGATTTGGTGTTGACATGAGAGAAGTCGGTTTCGGAACTGTAGACGGATCGAATTCTGGCCTCAGTGCCATCAGCATCGGTACCGGTGGGAGCAACCGGTAGATCGATCGGCAACAGATCGGTGGCGGCGATAGTGGCGGTGCTGGGAGTTGCTTCAGCAGTGGGAGTTTGTTCAGTGGTGGAGGAGGATTGCAGTATGCTAGAATCGGCCATTGAAGCAGGAAAATAGCTGAAATATGAGGTGTTTGGGTCTATAAAAGTCTGAATCAGAGATATGGTGGTGACGGTGGAATGCTCGCCAAAAATTGCACTTGCAGAAAAATTTTGAAGAATAAGGGATAGTTGGAGAAGGTTTGTAAAAAGTGACGGTTGTGGCTAAGAGGGGGTATTTATACTGTAGTTGCACGAATTCCAAAGGGCGGCTAATGATGGCGTGTTGGGTGGCCCGTTTCTTGGGTAATGTGTGCTGCATTAAATAGGTCGGTTGGATTCCCTAGGCGTCTCTCCAAATCTCTCATTATAAGCTTGTTATAATAAGAGACTGGGAGGAAATGTTCGGATATAATCCACCGACCCCTACATGGACTGAAGTCCTGGGCCGAGAAGAGGTCATCGAGCCCAATGGGCCGAAGCCAAGTAAGGATTAGTAGTGTTCGGGATCGGGTATCCGAGCTCATTGGGTCGGAACCCAGATCCAACTGCTGATGTGGGGATCGGGCATCCGAGTCCATTGGGCCGGAGCCCTGGCCAGTATGATGGTGATCGGGGTTGGACTACCAAGTCCTTTGGACCGGAGTCTAAACTGGATTGGTGATGATCGGGATCGAACTACCGAGCCCTTCGGGCTGGAGTCTAGACTAGTTTATGAGGCCCATGCCGAAGGTTATTCCTCAGATGGAGCCCGGAGCAATAAGGAGTCTAAATGGTTAAGGACTAAAATCCTAATCATATCCAAATACCAACTCCTAAGGTAAGTAGTTGGATTACAACCAACTTGCATTTTTAAAGGAGATTGTGTTGGACCCAAACAATGATAACTGTCATGTTTAGGAGTCCTAATCCGATTGGAAAATGGACTCTAAGGCGGTGAGAATGGCTATAAATACTAAGGCTTGACCTAAGTTAGCAGGTAATACTCACTTGAGCACTAAATACTAAAACCTCCATTGTTAAACCTTGTGATCAGCCTGTACTCACTCTCACACCGGAGCTATCACCCGGCAGCCCAAGCCGTCAAATTTCATGTGTGACCCGTTATTGTGCAGGTTTAAGCGCATGAATTCTGTGATTAGACGCGCCGACAAAATCAGGCGTTAACATAACTTTTATTGGATTTCTTCTTGTAGCTTATTTTCTATTGTATATGTGATTTTAGAATTAATTTTATTCTCTCGCGAAATTCTACTTTTTTTATTGTTTGAGATAACTATTTTTTAATGTATATTGATTAATGACAATAAATCTTTTAGACTTAGGTATGCAATTATCACAAAAACTCATTTTGTTATTCCTCGTTTTATAAGACTATTCAAACTTGCATATTCTATTGATATTTTAAAAAGAATAATGTTAGGAGTCTCAAATTTGTCACATATGATGTCATAATGAATAAGATAAAATATACTTTATAATATAATCAATTATAAGAGATTTACTCAACCAATATAATAGTGACACATTATTTGAGAAATTTTTTGAAATCAAAAATTCGACGCTCTTACATTAGCCTTTTAAAAATTAACTTTATTTTAAGAATATTTATGATGTCTACTAACCATTGCAATGATTAGTCGTATTCCTAATTTTAAATCTAAATAATTACCATTTGAATTCCTTCTGCTATTGCGACATTTTCATTATTTTTAACAAATTATAATTTTAACATATTTCAATTTTTTAAATTATTTCAGAAGAAAAGGAAAAGAGAAGAGAGATAGAACAAGAAAAGGGAAAAACTAGTAATGGGGAACCCGAGTTAAAGTTACGTAGAACTAGACTTGAGAAAATATGGTCATGAGTTAATTTTGATTTACAAAATTTGGTCATGGTTCCAATTAAGAATTAAAACTAAATTATATATTTTTAATATGAGTTGTATGGGTTGAACTATATAGTTATGAGTCAAATATAAGTCAACTCATATTTTAAATTTCAAGTTTATCATTATTATGATTCAATAAAATAAATTATGTATGATATTCAATTAAATTTTTTTTATTAAATTTTATTTTTGAAGTGTCAGTCGCCACTAATCCCAATTTGTTTAGTTGGCAGGTCTGTTAACGAGAGAGGCGTAGTTGAGCTGGTTTTTAAAACGTCAGTAGTATTTTTGAATAAAAAACGTTCATGGGCTAAATGTGACTTCAAGCAAAACCATAGGGGCTTTCTTGCACCTTAATTTGTCCTAATTAAACATATACTATCCAAATTTATAAAATATTCAAAAGAACTGAATGACACTTCTGTCCTTACAAGCTATCACTTACTTTTAAAGTTATCCCTAATGTTCATTTTTCGCCAATTAGGTCCTTAAATGATATTTTTTTGCCGTTTTCGTTCATTTCACCCAACTTGACTCAAACCCGGCTCAAATTTCTCAAATCAAATATTTTTTAATAAAAAACTAAAAAGTTTTAAAATTATTTTAAAATAAAATTTATTTTAAAATATTTAAAAAATAATTTTTATTTTAAAATAATTTTATAAAAAAATATTATTTTATTTTAAAATATTAAATATAATTTTATTTTAAATATTTTTAAAAATTATTATTATTATCAGGAAAAATAATAGAAACTTTTATTTTTTTTTCATAAAATGAGTAAAGTTTCAAAAAATATAAATTCAAAAATTAAATAAGAAAATAAAACTTTATTTTTTTAAAAAAAGATTTTTTCATTTTGTATGTAAAATTTTATTTTTAGAAAAAAAAATGTTTATACCTTTACTATTATTAAATGTATTCTTAATAGAAATTATAATACAAAAAATAGTAAAAGATAAATAAAAAAACTGATTCAATTTAAAAAAAAGAAATTAATTTTTTTTTTTAAATTATTATTATTTTCAAGAAAAAACAATTAGAAAATTTTTCATTTTTAAAAAAAATGAGTAAAGTTCTATAAAATATAGATTTAAAAAATAAAACTTTATTTGCAGAAAAAAATTATTTTTTTTAAAATGGGCAAAGTCTCATAAAATATAGATTCAAAAAAATTAAATAAAAAAACCTTTGTTTTCATAAAACAAAAATAGAAAATTTTTATTTTGTAAAAATGTTTAAATTTTCATAAAAATAACTAAAAATTAAAACTTTTATACTTTAGTTTTTTCGAATCTATATTTTTTGAAACTTTATTCATTTTTGAAAAAAAGTTTCTAATATTTTTTTCCTAGAAATAATAATTATTTTAAAAACTTTTTAAAAACAATATTTTATTTTAAAATATTAAAATTATTATTATTTAAAAAAATATTTTATTTTAAAATATTAAAAAAATTAGTATTTTAAAATTAATATTTTTTTTTAAAATATTAAAAAGAATTATTTTATAATATAATTATTTTAAAATTTGATTAACACATTTAGTTTTTTTTATAAAAAAAAAATTGGTGAAATTGGGACCAAGTCGAACTGGACCAGGTTGGGTTAAAATTTGGTCAAAATGGGTCGAGTTAGGGTCAAATTGGGTAAAAGGAATAAAAATGCCAAAAAATATTACTTTGAGGGCTTAATTGACGAAAAATGAACTTTAGGGACGACTTTAAAAGTGGGTTGGAACTTAGAGGGACAAAGTGTCATTCAGCCTATTCAAAATTATCCAAATTTATAAATTTATTAAAATTTTAAATTATACCAAATCACATGAATACACGATCAATTATATTAATAATATATGTGAATTTTTTTAAACATAATAATTGTAAAATTTGTTTAAAAATTATATTGAATTCATTATTAACTAATTGTCATAACAATATTAAAACTTATTAGAGCTTGAGTTTCATATTTCTATTCAGATTAAAATTTCAAGTAAATTTTGTCAATATAAACATTAATATAGAATTCTAGTAAACTTAAATACAATTAAAACAATTATTTTTCACAAAAACATAACTAAATAAAAATACACTCTATTCAAATATTTAACTTAATAATTGATCGAAGTAACCTAAAACATATAATTCAGTATTTATTAGTTAAATAAATATTTAATAATCTAATAATTACAATTATTTTCTCAAAACCCTAATTAATATTTATATATTTAATAATATATTTATCTATTTAATAATATAATAAATCATTATCTTCAATTATTTTATATTTCTTTCAAATTTTAAAAAGAAAAAAAATAGTACTAGTAGCTAACCGTTCAGTTGGTTTTTAATTTCTTTATTTATTATGATTAAATAAAAAAACTAAGAAAAAATGATGAATAATATTCACTGTGTAGTCATGTCCATGTTACGTTTATATAAATTATGTCAAATTTAAATTTTAAAAAAAATTCAAATTGACTTTTACAAAATTAATATTAATCAAGTGATGGATTACTATACATACAATATTATGTGGCGTCTAAATATTAAACAGAACTCAAGTGACAACCGAAAGTAATTGAATAACAACTTAATAATGAAAGGCAGATGGTTCACGTTAAGGATGTGTTATTAATATAGGTCAAAACTATTTAAATTAATTTCAGTACATATTTTTAATTTATAATATGGGTCAGATACAAGTAGCTTAGATTAACTAGATAGTTGAACTTAAATTATCAGGTAGAGCATCTATTCATTCACCATCAGGCTGTCAAATTTTCAACCTTCTAAATGATACTCCGTCCCTGGTTCAACAAAATAGGTCCATTTTTCGTTAAAAAAATAAATAAATAGTAACATATAAAAAGAATCCCAGTTTTATTGATGGTGATACAAATATCAGTGTTTTCAAGTTTAACATTATAATTTCATTATCATACTACTACTATTAAACTAAACAATTATTAAATTTAAGGGTAAATACAAAACAAAAATATAATCTAAAAATTTGCAAAAAATTGCAAATGAGCTAGATTCCTTTTTAAAACTGAAGTTATTATTTTTCTTGATTAGTATTTAGTACTAAGTTGCTTAATTATGCTTAGAAATATGTAGAATCGTTCTTTATGATTAGCCCCCAATTTATTATGTTGCTTAATTATGTTGAGAAATATGTAGATTTACACATGCAATTAGTGTTGATTATGAATTTGTTTTTAAATATATTATTTGAGATAATTTAAGATAATTTTGTTAGTTTGTTTGAAAAACAAACAGGTATATATAGAATTATATATATATATATATATACATTGTGACGCCCCCAAAATAGGTTCAATACTAACTCATTCTGAGTCGCCAAATACATGGTACAGAATTCAAATACAATCTTTTATAACATACAGTCGTGCAAACTACGACCACACAAATTGTGAATTTCAAAACAAATCGTATATAATACGAAATATAAACATTTAAATTCACTCCTTATTAATTACAATCATTATCCCACTATTTTATAGAATAGTGAGAACTTCTACTGATCTAACTCTGACTATCACTCTGATCCCCGACTAGTCCCCGCGATATTCTCATTTTTTGAAGAGAACAATGGAAGAAAAGAGTGAGCTCAACTAGCCCAGTAAAGAATATTATGACTAAGATAATGAATAATAAATTATCGTTAGTATTCAATAAATCAGATAAAATATAATGGACAACAAGTTTTAGATCAATATTCGCAGCGAAAATAACAATTCATTAGAAGAGTTAAGTAGAGAATGATGTCTACTATCTTCTTTGATTTAAAAGTCCATCACTAATATTTTATCCCTGTAACATCAATCAACATACATTTTGAATCAAATATTCATTTTTTGCACTACGGGCCAAAGATATTCAGTTGTATCACCAGTTGGTCATTTTTATCTCAACACCTGTCCATCTTTGAACTACGGGCCAAAGATATTCATCAGGTAATCATTTATCTTTGCACTACAGGCCAAAGATATTCATCAAGCAATCATTCATTTTTGCACTATAGGCCAAAGATATTCAGTTATACCACCATTTAGGACCGAAGATGATGAAAAACAATACGAATAACGAATCTAGTGAGATAAAGGACAAATATTAGAGAATTTATCCAGAGTTCAAGAATGAAGATCAAAACCTGGATCCAATCAAAGATGATTTGGAAAGAATTTTTTTTTACCGTGAATAGTACCCCATGAATAGTAACTTGTGAATAGTAACTCGACATGAAAAGATACAAATTTCACAAGAAAGTCCAGACCAATATTCTAGTGAAATAATATTAGATGAAGCGCAAACTCAAGGAATTTATGATCATTTCAGGAATTATAGAAGCAATACTTACCGTAGTAAGTTTAGAGTTAGAAATCTGAAATGAAACAATATACGAAACTGCAATTGAATTTTCACCCGTCTAGCGGTAGTCCATTCAAACAGATTATTTTCACAATTTAATAACAACTGAATACAAATGGTTATTCACCAGGCATGCGGTAGTCCGTGTAGACAGGTTATTCCCACAGAATAATAAAGAATGGAATAACAACAGGATTTCACCATGCATGCGGTAGTCCGCGTAGACAGGTTATTCCAATAGAATAATAAAGAATGGAATAACAACCCTTACGAGTATTGAAAAAAAATAACTCTATGATAGTAGTGTGCATACAAGCCAATCATGTATGATGATAAAGCACGTACTTTGTAAACAATCTTATTTATTTATTAATAAAATATTCATTTATTAAAGGCATTTAATTATCTACATGTTGCTGTTTTTTATAATATGTAAATAACCCATAGTTTTAAGCAAAGCTTTTAGAATCATGATGATGATCATGCTAATGAGATCTAAATTCTTAGAAAGTCTTAAAACTAAAATAGTTCCCAATCGTGGGATTACTAAAAAGGGGATTAGTAAATCCGGATAGATTGGTACATATGTTGCTTGCTCATTGGATGAGGATGATTGATCTCATGATCATTTGTGTGGAGACACTAAAGCAAGTATGTAGGTGCTTATTGGAGAATAAGTTCACTGAACGTGATTCGCTATGGAATACCTAATGGAGATTTACTCGCCTGTCAATAGGAATTCCTAATGTGATAGTAGTACAAGTAATCCTTGGACTTGAGATCATCATAGTATCTTGTATGTAACAAATTATACTTTGACTTATTCCTTAAGACCTTTTAAGGCATATATAGGGTATGCTTGGGTATAATGAGTTACATATGGAGATAATGAATGATCAATAAAGAATCTACCACCTCTAGTAAAAGAGGAGATATGTCCTATGTGATTCGTTAAATGACAACCCAGGAATCCTTGGCCAAGGTGAAATGAAATTAGAAAGGAGTTTCTAATTTGCATTATTTGGAGTTGTGCATTTTCTAATCGAAATACATATAATTAAATAAAATAAGACTTGACAGTAAATCCATGTCTTATATTTAATTGGGACATTGTATGGTGGAAGGATTGAATTGTACGGTAACTATTTACTCACAGGTTCTTTTTGATTAATGTTGAAATCTATATTATCTGGAAAGTCGTTGATCGCTAGGGAGGCTTATCCCTATTGTAGAATAAATATTATTTATTTAAATAAATTATTAGTTTAATTTATTTATTTAAATAAGATTAAAATTGTTTTAATTGATTTATTCACAACCGGTTTAATATGGAGAACCTAAAGGGTCACACCATAAAAGGAAGAATAATTATTTAAGAAGGTAATGGCATAATCGTAATAATGCATTAAGTATAATTAATTTAATCTATGGTGATAGAATAAATTAAATAGCTTAATGTTTATTATTTAATATTTTGGAAATATTAAATATAAATTAATAAGAGGAGTCTTATTAATATTATTACAATTATTATTATTTTAATTTCTAAAGGAGTTTAGTAATTAATTTAATATTTAGTACTCTCATTTATTCCTAATAAGATTAGGAGACAAATTAATTAAATGAATTTAATTAATTATTCCCATGTGATGGGAAGCCTAAATTAATTAAAGGAGTTTAATTAATTAAAAGAAATCCCATGTCTAATAGGATTAGAAGGGTTGACCAATGTCTATATAAGAGAAGTCTTATAATAGATATTAGATTGATGTAATTCCAATTGTTGGAGAGTACTCCTTTTCTATAGAGGATAGAAAACTAAGGTTAAGCCAAACACCCTCCTTCTTGATAATTCATCTTCCTTGGTGGATCACCTCTAGAGGCCAAACACTTGGGTGGCTAACGTTGATCAAAGAAAGGAATCTAACCCGAAAATTCAAGGAGATCACGAAGAACAAGGAGTTGAACTAGTACCTGTGGAAGCTTCGTTCTACAAGGGTATGATTCCATAACTTCTTATTTATCGTTTTAAATTAATAATTTGCATAAAGGATGATCCGGGTAATGGTTTTGTAGAAATTTTTTAAACTCTGATATACCATGCTTCCGCTAATTTTTGCAATTTGATTGCGTCACGATTTCGTACAAACCCAACAGTGGCATCAGAGCCAAATCTTTATGCAATTATTAATTTATTTTTGATTTCATATACATATGGGTATGTATTTAAAATAATTTATTGGGCATAATTTTATTGTATAAAATTATATTTTAAAAAAAAAAAAAAGAAAAAAAAAAGACTTTTTTTGGGACGAATCACAATTTTTTTTTTGGTGCTAATCTTGAATTCTGCAAAGAAAATGTGTTGTCTCTTTCTTACTCCAAAAAGAAGGTGACCCATCATAAAAGGACTTTTTTAATAAACCTGCAAGACTCTTTTAATAAAAGAAGGCGACTTCTTTTTAAAAAATAAATATGATATATTTATATATTATATTCTAAATAATTTTATAATTAAAATAAAGAGTTTATTTTAATCTTGAAATTGGATTTCATGCAATTTAAAATTGCCCATTAAATGATACTCATATATATATAGAATGTTTTAATTCATGAGATGAATATTTATTTATTGATATATATGGTGATATGTATGAAAATAAATGGGGATTGATTATGGACTATTTGACCAATGTGATTGGATTTTATTTTAGTTGAATGCTTGAATGAATGAGTTTTATTAAATGGGGTCTGCGTACCTCGTCTTCTCTAATTTTTTTCTTCTTGATGTAAAATTCTATCTCCTTCCTATGTACTTCCCCTTGACTGTTGATCAAGGTTTCTATTTAAATTAAATAGTTTAATGTAATAAGCATAGTTAGAATTATCTTGAAGAAATTGGAGACCAAGGAGCAAGGAGCGCGTGAAGACCCGTTTGTATGGAGCCCGAGTTTAAATGTAATAGTTATATTTAAATTTAAATTCTTGCACTCCTAGGTTTGACCTTTTGGTTCACTTGGTGGCTCTAGTGAACCAAACTAGAATAAAAGTCCATAATCAATCCGGGTAGAATATAATATTCTATATTGCATGCTAAATATTATATATATTATATTTTATGCAAACATGCTTCGCATGTTTAATAAAATGACGCGTATTTTATATATATATGTGCATGCGCGCTAAACAAGATGAGACAAATAATAACAAACCCCTCAAAGAAATAATATTAAGTCTGAAGCGTTCAATGATATTTGGAATATCGAACGTCGCCTTCTAGCATGATAAATTAATAGAGTATTAAATATTTAATATGAGCTTGTTGTGCTATCCACAAGGCGAGTATTGCGTATTTAAGATGTTAATTAATCACATTTGATGCTTATCAAGAAAATTGAACGATCTAGTCTTGTTGTGCTATCCACAAGGACGAACATTTTTCTTTTTTGAATTTATGGAAGTGCTAGGCTGGACTTAACTTAAATCATTTTAGTTCGGATGTGCACACACTTGACCATTATGATTTAAGAGGCAAAATAAAAGGAGTTATATAGTGTTGTAATTAACAAGAGTTGTCTACCTATTTATTTGTATATCGCTTGTTGTGCTATCCACAAGGTTATATACATTTGAAATGGGATCCTTATTCTCACTAGCAAATCTTTAATTAGATGTTGCCGAACTATATAAGTGAGGGTAATATAGTTTGATGAAAATAGTGGGAGATACCAATTTAAAATAAAGACCTAAATTTATTTTGGTATGCAAAATTAATAAAATGAATGTTTGCTAAAATGTTATTTTTCACATGCAGAATTTTAAAAATGTCTAAATCACTAATCTCACTACGAAGCATACTTGATGCAAACAAGCTTACCGGGCCGAATTATGAGGACTGGCTAAGAAATCTGAGAATTGTTCTCACTGCTGAAAAGATTTCTTATGTCCTAAATTCAACTGTCCCTGAATCTGTTTCAGAAACAGCCTCTGAGGAAGAGATTGTCACTTTCAATAAGTGGCAAGATGATGCATCTGTGGCTCAATGCATCATGCTCGCATCCATGAATAACGAGCTTCAGCGTCAGCACGAAAAAAATGGATGCTCCTGCTATGCTGCTTCACCTCAAGGAGTTGTATGGTGAACAGAGTAGGACTGCTAGATATGAGATATCTAAGGAGCTCTTCCGATCTCGGATGACCGAGGGTACTGCCGTCGAGACTCATGTCCTGAAAGTGATCAATTTGATTGAACGCCTTGGACAGCTTGGGTTCGTCATGGATGGGGAGTTGAGTCAAGACTTGGTCTTGCAGTCACTTCCTGAGACCTTCTCGCAGTTTGTGGTTAATTTTCACATGAATAAGCTAGATGTCAGCTTGCCTGAGCTGCTTAACATGCTGAAAACTGCAGAAGGTCACTTCCCATCCAAGAAGAACCATATCTTGATGGTGGATTCTTCCAATAAAAGGAAGAGACCTAAGGTATCTTCTAAAAAGAAGAAATCCAAGAAGGCTAAGGGAAAGGGGAAAGAAAAGGAACAAAAGAAACCTGAACCAGCTAAAGGAATGTGCTTTCATTGCAACGAGCCGGGTCATTGGAAGAAAAACTGCAAGAAGTTTCTGGCAGACAAGAAGCTTGGAGAAGCTTCGACTTCCAATCAAGGTTTGTTCATGATTGAAATTAATTTTTCAGAAAGTCAAAATTCTACTTGGGTATTGGATACCGGCTGTGGTTCTCACATATGTAATAATGTGAAGGGACTGGTCAGAAGTAGAAAGCTGAACAATGATGAGGTGATCCTACGAGTAGGGAATGGAGCAAAGGTTGCTGCATTAGCTGTAGGAACTTATTATTTAGCAATGCCTTCGGGCAAGTCCATTTATCTTAATAATTGTTATTATGTTCCGAATATTATTAAAAATATTATTTCAATTTCTGTATTGGATATGGAAGGATTTAACGTTGTTATAAAGAACAATAGTTGTTCTATTTATAAAGACGATATTTTATATGGTATTGAAAATTTGCGAAATGGACTTTATACACTTGACTTACAAGAAAATATATTTCAAATTGAACAAACTAAGAAAAGGAAAAGAGATGATATTAATTATACTTACATGTGGCACTGTAGACTCGGTCATATCAATGAAACAAGATTATCCAAGTTGCATAAAGATGGGCTCCTTGAGTTATCTGATTATGAATCATATCCAACTTGTGAATCTTATTTCATGGGTAAAATGACTAAATCTCCTTTTAGTGGAAAAGGAGAAAGAGTTACAGAGTTGTTGGCATTGATTCACACAGACGTTTGTGGACCTATGACAACAAGTGCACGGGGTGGGTATTCTTATTTTATTAATTTCACTGATGATCACTCAAGATTTGGATATGTGTATTTAATGAAATACAAGTCAGAATCATTTGAAAAGTTCAAAGAGTTCAGAAGTGAAGTAGAGAAACAAACGGGCAAGAGTATAAAGATACTTCGATCAGATCGAGGTGGAGAATACTTAAGCGGTGAGTTTCTCTATTGTCTCAATGAAAATAGTATAATCTCACAATGGACTCCTCCAGGTACACCACAGTTAAATGGAGTATCTGAAAGGAGAAATCGAACACTGTTAGACATGGTTCGATCCATGATGAGTTTTACCGACCTTCTAATTTCCTTCTGGGGATATGCCCTAGAAACGGCTGCATACCTACTTAACAAGGTACCTACCAAATCCGTCCCAAAGACTCCATATGAGATGTGGAAGGGGAGGAAACCAAATCTTAAGCATGTTAAGACTTGGGGTTGTCCAGCTTATGTCAAAAAGTTTGAACATGATAAGCTACAGACTAAATCCGAAAAGTGTAGATTTGTGGGATACCCTAATGAAACTGTAGGGTATTATTTCTATCATCTAACTGATCAAAAGGTGTTTGTTGCGAAACATGCTGCCTTCTTGGAAAAGGAGTTTATCCATGAAGGGGTCAGTGGGAGTAAGATATATCTTGAAGAAGTTCAAGAACCACAAATTACCACGGATCAAAGTCAGGTACCTGACCAAGTAGAAGAACCTACTATACCACACCCTGTTCGTAAATCTTGGAGAGTACCGAAGATACCTGAGAGGTATGGATTCGTTATAGAGGATGACGATGAGGTACACATCATGAATGATGATGATCCATTGAATTACGAACAGGCCATGAGTAATAAAGACTCAGGGAAATGGCTTGAAGCCATGAAATCCGAAATGGACTCCATGTATGAAAACAAAGTATGGACTTTGGTTTCACCACCTGAAGGCATTAAGCCTATTGGGTGTAAATGGGTCTTTAAAAGAAAGACTTGAGCGGACGGCAAGGTGGAGACCTATAAGGCCCGACTGGTTGCAAAAGGTTTCAAACAAAGACAAGGAGTTGATTATGATGAAACCTTTTCACCAGTAGCTATGCTCAAGTCCATTCGGATTTTGCTTGCAATTGCAGCTTATAACGACTATGAGATCTGGCAGATGAACGTGAAAACGGCCTTCCTCAATGGAAAACTTGAGGAGGATGTGTATATGACACAGCCAGAGGGATTTGTTTCAAAGGTTGGAATAAATCAAGTCTGTAAGCTGCAACGATCCATTTATGGATTGAAGCAAGCTTCTCGTAGATGGAATATTCGTTTTGATGAGACAATCAAAGAGTTTGATTTTATCAAAAATGACGATGAACCATGTGTGTACAAGAAGGTTAGTGGGAGCGTAATTTCATTCCTTGTATTATATGTTGATGATATATTACTGATAGGGAATGACATTCCTATGCTACAATCAATTAAAATCTGGTTATCTAAACACTTCTCCATGAAGGACTTGGGAGAAGCATCCTATATTTTGGGGATAAAGATCTATAGAGATAGATCTAAAAGGATGCTTGGTTTATCCCAAGGAACGTACATTGATACGATGCTAAAGAGGTTTAGCATGGAAGATTCCAAAAGAGGTCTCATGCCGATGAGCCATGGAATACATCTCTCCAAGAAACAGGCCCCAAAGACACCTGAGGAGAGAGACCGTATGAGTAAGATCCCTTATGCTTCTGCAATAGGATCTATCATGTACGGTATGATATGTACTAGACCGGATGTTGCTCATGCACTTAGTGTAATGAGCAAATACCAGTCGAATCCTGGAGAAGAGCACTGGAAGGCAGTGAAAAATATCCTAAAGTACTTGAGAAGGACTAAAGATATTTTTCTTATCTACGGTGGGTCTGAATTAAAACTCGAGGGCTTCACAGACTCAAGTTTTCAAACGGACCAAGATGACAGTAAATCTGTTTCGGGGTATGTTTTACCTTGAACGGAGGCACAGTGAGTTGGAAGAGTTCCAAGCAGCAAACAGTTGCTGATTCAGTGACAGAGGCAGAGTATATAGCTGCAAGTGAAGCTGCAAAGGAAGCTGTTTGGATGAAGAAGTTCATAACTGAACTTGGTGTGGTTCCTAGCATTGGAGAAGCAGTTCCCGTTTACTGTGACAACACAGGAGCAGTTGCACAGGCTAAGGAACCCAGGTCTCATCAGAAATCTAAACACGTGTTGCGGCGATTTCACTTGATCAGGGAGATCATTGAAAGAGGAGACGTCACCTTGGAGCGTGTAGACTCTCAAGATAACATTGCAGATCCATTTACTAAAGCTTTAACACAACAGCAGTTTGATCGTCACTTAGAGAAGATGGGTATGAGATACCATGGCGATTGGCTTTAGTGCAAGTGGGAGATTGATAGTAGTGTGCATACAAGCCAATCATGTATGATGATAAAGCACGTACTTTGTAAACAATCTTATTTATTTATTAATAAAATATTCATTTATTAAAGGCATTTAATTATCTACATGTTGCTGTTTTTTATAATATGTAAATAACCCATAGTTTTAAGCAAAGCTTTTAGAATCATGATGATGATCATGCTAATGAGATCTAAATTCTTAGAAAGTCTTAAAACTAAAATAGTTCCCAATCGTGGGATTACTAAAAAGGGGATTAGTAAATCCGGATAGATTGGTACATATGTTGCTTGCTCATTGGATGAGGATGATTGATCTCATGATCATTTGTGTGGAGACACTAAAGCAAGTATGTAGGTGCTTATTGGAGAATAAGTTCACTGAACGTGATTCGCTATGGAATACCTAATGGAGATTTACTCGCCTGTCAATAGGAATTCCTAATGTGATAGTAGTACAAGTAATCCTTGGACTTGAGATCATCATAGTATCTTGTATGTAACAAATTATACTTTGACTTATTCCTTAAGACCTTTTAAGGCATATATAGGGTATGCTTGGGTATAATGAGTTACATATGGAGATAATGAATGATCAATAAAGAATCTACCACCTCTAGTAAAAGAGGAGATATGTCCTATGTGATTCGTTAAATGACAACCCAGGAATCCTTGGCCAAGGTGAAATGAAATTAGAAAGGAGTTTCTAATTTGCATTATTTGGAGTTGTGCATTTTCTAATCGAAATACATATAATTAAATAAAATAAGACTTGACAGTAAATCCATGTCTTATATTTAATTGGGACATTGTATGGTGGAAGGATTGAATTGTACGGTAACTATTTACTCACAGGTTCTTTTTGATTAATGTTGAAATCTATATTATCTGGAAAGTCGTTGATCGCTAGGGAGGCTTATCCCTATTGTAGAATAAATATTATTTATTTAAATAAATTATTAGTTTAATTTATTTATTTAAATAAGATTAAAATTGTTTTAATTGATTTATTCACAACCGGTTTAATATGGAGAACCTAAAGGGTCACACCATAAAAGGAAGAATAATTATTTAAGAAGGTAATGGCATAATCGTAATAATGCATTAAGTATAATTAATTTAATCTATGGTGATAGAATAAATTAAATAGCTTAATGTTTATTATTTAATATTTTGGAAATATTAAATATAAATTAATAAGAGGAGTCTTATTAATATTATTACAATTATTATTATTTTAATTTCTAAAGGAGTTTAGTAATTAATTTAATATTTAGTACTCTCATTTATTCCTAATAAGATTAGGAGACAAATTAATTAAATGAATTTAATTAATTATTCCCATGTGATGGGAAGCCTAAATTAATTAAAGGAGTTTAATTAATTAAAAGAAATCCCATGTCTAATAGGATTAGAAGGGTTGACCAATGTCTATATAAGAGAAGTCTTATAATAGATATTAGATTGATGTAATTCCAATTGTTGGAGAGTACTCCTTTTCTATAGAGGATAGAAAACTAAGGTTAAGCCAAACACCCTCCTTCTTGATAATTCATCTTCCTTGGTGGATCACCTCTAGAGGCCAAACACTTGGGTGGCTAACGTTGATCAAAGAAAGGAATCTAACCCGAAAATTCAAGGAGATCACGAAGAACAAGGAGTTGAACTAGTACCTGTGGAAGCTTCGTTCTACAAGGGTATGATTCCATAACTTCTTATTTATCGTTTTAAATTAATAATTTGCATAAAGGATGATCCGGGTAATGGTTTTGTAGAAATTTTTTAAACTCTGATATACCATGCTTCCGCTAATTTTTGCAATTTGATTGCGTCACGATTTCGTACAAACCCAACAGAATAATAAAGAATGGAATAACAACAGGATTTCACCATGCATGCGGTAGTCCGCGTAGACAGGTTATTCCAATAGAATAATAAAGAATGGAATAACAACCCTTACGAGTATTGAAAAAAAATAACTCTATTCATGAATACGAAAGAAATAACACCCCTTACATTAAAAATTTAGAGACTGCACTAGTGTAATAGCAGAATACTCTTCTTCTTTCTCTCTTATTCTCTCTATACTTTCTCTCTCTATAGCTTTAGTGAATTGATGAGAAATAATGAAGAAATGAACTTCTATTTATAGGCTCGACAGAGTAAGGGTAAAATAGTCTTTTCGCTATAATTTATGACATCATCGCTTACATTATCGATCCTATGACATCATTGCTTATCTCATCGCTCCGATGATATCCTTGCATACCTTATCGCTCCGATGACATCATTGTTTGAATCATAAGAGTTCAAATTTAATTTGCACTCTTCCACCTCATTTAACTTTTATACCATGAATTTACTATAATAATGTTACCATTAAAATTATAAAAATCATACTATTATATAATCACATCATACTACTATAATGTATTATTATAATAATATATTTGAATGAATTATTTTATCGGACAAGATAAAATATCAACTTTCAACAAATGTCACATGTTAAAAACTTCTCCGTTTAAATCCACATTGAATAAATATTTTCTTATCATATATATCAAAAATTAATTATTCACAAATAATATTACAGAACTACAATATTGACAACCAGGTCGTTCCCAGGAAAGAGGGGCCTTCCGATAAGGATTTCTCCTTACTGGCGCTCAATTAATCAACCCCTTTCTTAGACAGAACTTCCTTAGACATTGCCAATAATACTATATAATAATATTATTCAAATAATATAAATTATTGATTTGATAATTTGAAATAATGTGCAATGACAATTATTGAATCAATAATATAAAATAGCAAAGTAGCACTTATTGATATAAAATATCAACGTAGCAAATATTAAACTAATAAAATATTATGTAATTATTGAATCAATAATATAAAATATTGAACAGAAATTACTGTAAAAATAATTGAGTAAGTGCCTTTCTACGTAAGAATCAATAATTTGAAATACTGTGCAATACCTTGTGCTACTGTGCAACACCACGTATTACTGTATTTTAACCACCGGGTATTTCAACAGTAGTAACGGTAACAGTTTTGCCGTTATTTTTATAAAAAGGTTACTTCTGTCGCTTTCTATATTCGACATTCATTCCATTGTGGGGTCCACCAATGACTGCGCCGTCGAATATTCTCCGATAAAAAGAATATTCCTCAACCAAACAAATATTCCCCGACACAACGAATATTTTATAACAACTTGCTTACTTTGTAAACTTTGCACATTTCACTCATAACTTATCACATTTATCAAATCAACACCTTACTATTTCAAAATAATATATAAAGAAAATTTAATCTTATTCATAAAATTTGGGGTCTTACAACCTCCCCTCCTTATGAAATTTCATCCTCGAAATTGACGTACGTAGCTGGTATGTCGAAAAGGTGAGGATACCTCGTTTTCATTTCCGATTCTAACTCCCAGGTCATTTCCTCGATATCATGGTTCTTGCACAAAACTTTAACTTGAGGTATAAACTTTGAGCGTAGGACATGTTCCTTCATATCCAAGATCTTAACAGGTACCTATTCGTATGTTAAATCTTCGACTATCTCGTCTGTTTCTAACTCAATAATGTGGTTTGGATCTTTCACATATTTACGAAGCACAGATATGTGAAAAATGTTATGAACATGAGACATGCTTGGAGGTAAGGCGAGTCTATAGGCCACCTTTCCTACTCGGTCAAGGATTTCAAATGGATCAATGAATCGTAAATCAGTGTCCATAACTTTCTGCAAGGTGACCCTTTGGCACTTGATGCTCCGCCTTGACACGTTTACACGTTAAACACCTCGAGATAAACTCCGCGATTTCTCTCTTCATATTGCTCCACCAAAATGTATGTCGAAGATCACGATATATTTTGGTACTTCCAAGATGGATTGCAAACGGTGTGTTATGTGCCTCCATCATGATTTTATGTTTCAAATCAGAATCATTAGGAACACAAAGTCTAGAGTTGACTCGAAGTATTTCTTCTTCATCAATTCTTGCTTCTGGAATAATACCTTCTTGCACTTTTTTCTTCATCTTCATCAACTCCGGATCTGTAGCTTGAGCAGCTTTAACTTTATCAATCAAAGCTGGTTCTACGCGTACATTTGACATCATCACGTGGATCCCTGGAGTCTTTAACTCTACCTCCATCCTTTGTACGTCATACAAAATAGGCCTTTGTCTTGACAGCATCGCACTCGTTCCCGCATACGATCTTCCACTCAACGCGTCAGCTACCACGTTCGCTTTTCCAAGATAGTACTGAATGGTATTTTCATAATCTTTCAACAGCTCAAGTCAACGTCGTTGTCGCATGTTGAGTTCATTCTAAGTAAAGAAATATATTCGAGGCTTTTGAAGTATATTAGGATGTCACCAATAATGACAACCACGAAATGATCCAAATATTTTCTCAAATATTCGTTTCATCATGTCCATGAACGCAACATGGACATTGTTCAATTCGAAAGATATAACTAGAAATTCGTAATGCGCGTATCGAGTTCTAGAGGTAGTCTTTGGAATGTCATCAGTTCTAATCTCTAACTGATGATATCCAGAACGGAGATCGATCTTTGAGAAGAATTTCACACTTTCCAACTGGTCGAACAGGTCATCAATGCGTGGTAGCGGATACCTATTCTTGATGGTGACATGATTTAACTCCCGATAGTCAATACATAGTCGCATACTACCGTCTTTCTTCTTTACGAATAAAACAGGAGCACCCCCAAGGAGACGTAATAGGACGTATAAAACCAATGTCTAACAACTCCTGTAATTGAACCTTTAACTCCTGAAGTTCAATAGGAGCCATTCGATATGAGATTTTAGAAATGGGTTTTGTACCGGGTTCAAGGTCAATAAAGAATTCAACTTCACGTTCTGGGGTAGACCGGGAAGTTCTTCGGGAAATACATCAGGAAACTCATTAACAACAAAAATATCATTCAAATCTGATGTATTCTGATTTAAATCAGTGGCATGGGCTAAAAAAGCTTGACATCCGTTTTTCAATAAACGAATAATTTTATGACTTGAAATGACATTGACTGATTTTAATGGTTTGGTGGTTTGAATTCGCACAACAGGTTGGTTAGGAATATGAAAACTAACAACCTTACGAAAACAATCAATTTTGGCATGATAAGTGGTTAACCAGTTAATTCCTAAAATCACGTCAAATGCAAGTATTTTCAAATATATAAGATCAACAGGTAGGGTGAGGGTACCAATTTGAATCAAGCAAGATCTGTAAACTGTGAATGTAACGAAGGTTTCTCCTAACGGAGTTTCAACAGATAAGTCAAAGTCTAATTTCTCAGGAGTCAAGTTCAAACGTTGAGCACAAGCAGGTGAAATAAAAGAATGGGTAGAACCGGTATCTAACAAGGTATAGACCTCGCAAGAGTTTATGATTTACTTACCCGTAATAACCTCGTTCGGGTTCCTCGCGTTTTGGGCAGTCACAACAAACGCTCTTTCAGGAACCACCGACTTCGACTTGTCCGGGACAGCCTTTGGAATCACCACCCCCGCTGGACTTGGTTTCGCTACCGGACACTCTCTAGCTATATGTCCTTCCTTTCCACAATTATAACATACCTTGAATTGTTGTGGACAGTTTGGACTGATGTGTCCCTTTTGCCCGCATTTATAGCAAACGACCAGTGGCCGTTCTCCTCCCCTAGAAACAGTTGATGCTGGTACTGCTATCGACGTCTTCACGTTATCATTGTTAAATCTTCTCTTTTTAAAATCTCCTCCCGACTCGCTTCTTCTATTATCATAGCCACGATTACCACCGGAGTGGTTACCGCTTCTGTCATTATACTTGTCTCCCCGCTGGTTGTCATTGTTCCGATGATTGCTGCCACCTGTATGACCCTGGTTATTGTTCTTTGGTTGAACATAATCATTAACTCGTTCTAATAATTGGGCCCTGTTCACCACATCTGAATATAAAGAAAGTTTGTGAGAAATGAGGTACTGACGAATTTCGGGTTTCAACCCTCTCAGAAACATCCGCGTCATACGTTCCTCATTATCAACCAAATGAGATGCGAACTGGGATAACTCCGCGAACTTAGTCTCGTACTGGGACACAGTCATGTTATTCTGTTCCAGTTTGATAAACTCTACCTCCTTCATATGACGAATACTTTCTGGAAAGTACTTGTCATTGAACAGTTTCTGGAACTCTTCCCAAGACATCTTGAGTGCAGCAGGCTGGGTACGCTTCACAGATTCCCACCAGTAATCTGCCTCTCCACTGAACATAAACGTGGCGAATGGAACCTTTTGCTCCTCCGTGCATCCTAAGACATCAAATATCTTGGTAATTTGCTTAACCCACGTTTCCGCCTTTATTGGATCTGGCTTTCTCAAAAACTCTAGCGGTCCCAACTCTTTGAACTGCTTGGCAGTGACAAGCCGCGAGTTGTTATTATTTCCACCTGTATTATAAACACGAGTCTCCCTCGTCTGATTTTGTATGAACTGCAAAAAGCTTCTAAACATCCCATCATTCATCGTCTGATCGGTGGTGTTGTTTACAGGAGAAATATTGCCTTCCTGTTGCACGTTTTCCTGATTGATGATTAAAGGTGTCTCAACGGTCTCATTCACTCCATTGTTTAGATTTTCAGCTGCCATTCTTAAATACTGCCATAAAACAAGGGTTAATTAAACAAATTGACATATCACATATTAACCCTAGGTTCCGACCGACCAATTAAATACCAAATAAGCTTAGGTAGGACACACTAGCGAAGGTTTTACTCGTCTCTCCCATCTTAGTTCTATTCCCAGATCTCCACCAGAGATCATATCGCTAAGCTCTGATATCAACTGTGACGCCCCCAAAATAGGTTCAATACTAACCCATTCTGAGTCGCCAAATATATGGTACATAATTCAAATACAATCTTTTATAACATACGGTCGTGCAAACTACAACCATACAAACTGTGAATTTCAATACAAATCGTATATAATACGAAATATAAACATTTAAATTCACTCCTTATTAATTACAATCATTATCCCACTATTTTATAGAATAGTGAGGACTTCTACTGATCTAACTCTGACTATCACTCTGATCCCCGACTAGTCTCCGCGATATTTCTATTTTCTGAAGAGAACAATGGAAGAAAAGGGTGAGCTCAACTAGCCCAGTAAAGAATAGTATGACTAAGATAATGAATAATAAATTATCGTTAGTCTTCAATAAATCAGATAAAATATAATGGACAACAAGTTTTAGATCAATATTCGCAGCGGAAATAACAATTCATTAGAAGAGTTAAGTAGAGAATGATGTTTACTATCTTCTTTGATTTAAAAGTCCATAATTAATATTTTATCCTTGTAACATCAATCAATATACATCTCGAATCAAATATTCATCTTTTGCACTACGGGCCAAAGATATTCAGTTGTATCACCAGTTGGTCATGTTCATCTCAACACCTGCCTATCTTTGCACTACAGGCCAAAGATATTCATCAGGTAATCATTCATCTTTGCACTACAGGCCAAAGATATTCATCAAGCAATCATTCATCTTTGCACTACAGGCCAAAGATATTCAGTTATACCACCATTTAGGACTGAGGATGATGAAAAAAATACGAATAACAAATTTAGTGAGATAAAAGATAAATATTAGAGAATTTATCTAGAGTTCAAGAATGAAGATCAAAACAAGGATCCAATCAAAGATGATTTGGAAAGAATTTTTTTTTACAGTGAATAGTACCCCATAAATAGTAACTCATGAATAGTAACTCGACATGAAAAGATACAAATTTCACAAGAAAGTTCAGACCAATATTCTAGTGAAATAATATTAGCTGAAGCGCAAAACTTAAGGAATTTTTGATCATTTCAGGAATTATAGAAGCAATACTTACCGTAGTAAGTTTAGAGTTAGAAATCTGAAATGAAACAATATACGAAACTGCAATTGGATTTTCACCAGTCTGGCGGTTGTTCGCTCAAACAGATTATTTCCACAATTTAATAACAACTGAATACGAAAGGTTATTCACCAGGCATGCGGTAGTCCGCGTAGACAGGTTATTCCCACAGAATAATAAAGAATGGAATAACAACAGGATTTCACCATGCTTGCGGTAGTCCGCGTAGACAGATTATTCCAACAGAATAATAAAGAATGTAATAACAACCCTTACGAATAATGAAAGAAAATAACTCTCTTCATGAATACAAAAGAAATAATACCCCTTACCTTAAAATTTTGGAGACTGCACTAGTTTAATAGCAGAATACTCTTCTTCTTTCGCTCTTATTCTCTCTATACTTTCTCTCTCTATAGCTTTAGTGAATTGATGAGAAATAATGAAGAAATGAACTTCTATTTATAAGCTCGGCAGAGTAAGGGTAAAATAGTCTTTTCGCCATAATTTATGACAACATCACTTACATCATCGATCCTATGACATCATTGCTTACCTCATCGCTCCGATGACATCCTTGCATATCTCATCGCTCCGATGAAATCATTGTTTGCATCATAAGAGTTCAAATTTAATTTGCACTTTTTCATCTCGTTTAGCTTTTATACCTTGAATTTACTATAATAATGTTACCATTAAAATTATAAAAATCATATTATTATATAATCACATCATACTACTATAATGTAATATTATAATAATATATTTGAATGATTTTTTAATCGGACAAGATAAAATACCAACTTTCAACAAATGTCACATGTTAAAAATTCCTCCGTTTAAATCCACATTGAATAAATATTTTCTTATCATATATATCAAAAATTAATTATTCATAAATAATATTACAGAACTACAATATTGACAACCAGGTCATTCTCAAGAAAGAGGGGGCCTTCCGATAAGGATTTCTCCTTACTGGTGTGCAGTTAATCAACCCCTTTCCTAGACAGAACTTTCTTAGACATTGCCAATAATGCTATCTAATAATATTATTCAAATAATATGAATTATTGATTTGATAATTTGAAATAATGTGCAATGACAATTATTGAATCAATAATATAAAATAGCAAAGTAGCACTTATTGATATAAAATATCAACGTTGCAAATATTAAACCAATAAAATATTATGCAATTATTGAATCAATAATATAAAATATTGAACAGTAATTACTGTAATAATAATTGAGTAAGTGCCTTTCTACGTAAGAATCAATAATTTGAAATACTGTGCAATATCGTGTGCTACTGTGCAACACCACGTATTACTGTATTTTAACCACCGGGTATTTCAACAGTACTAACGGTAACAGTTTTACCGTTATTTTTATAAAAAAGGTTACTTCTATCGCTTTCTATATCCGACATTCATTACGTTGTGGGGTTCACCAATGACTGCGCCGTCGTACGAATATTCTCCGACAAAAAGAATATTGCTGAACCAAACGAATATTTCCCGACACAACGAATATTTTATAACAACTTGCTTACTTTGTAAACTTTGCATATTCCACCCATAACTTATCACATTTATCAAATCAATAACTTACTATTTCAAAATAATATATAAAAAATATTAAATCTTATTCATAAAATTTAGGGTCTTACATACATATATATATATATATATATATATATATATATATATGAAGTTCTCAACTGGTCTCAACAGTCTTTTTTATTTAGCAAAAAAAAACAGTCCTTTTTTTAATGTTTCCTTTTTTTATATATAAAAACAAAGGGGGTTGGGCCAGACCAGACCGGTCTGGCCTGGCATTGTCTGCAGGCCTCAGCAGATCATCTCTTTCATCGCCAAGCCTAGCCTGTAGGCCCAAAGTCAAAAATTAGCCTGGCCTGGTCAACGGCCAAGGCCTGGTAGGCCCAGGCCGGACCAAGGCCAGACCGGTCTGTTGTGCACCTCTACCTGCAGGTATACAGTAAAAAATAGAGTATAAGAAATTAAGTCTACAGTTGATATTAAAAAATCGAAAGTTGCTAATTACTAATAGAATAAGGGAAGATGAAAATGCTCAAAACCATTTTTGCTAATGCCAACACAATATACCACTCTTAATACATATATGGTACTGGTACAAAATTACAATGCATATCCCATGTGTTGGGGCGTGATTATTTGAGCCTGGCCATAGTGTAGTCTAATCTATTTAATGGTCCGGATCTGGTGTTGGCCCATATGTATTATTTTGACAGTGTGAGAGTCCTTATTAAAATAGGATTGTGTTTCCTTATTTGGAGGGATAAGGAGTCCTTCTCCTAGTGAGATTTGGGCAGACAAGACTTCTATAAATACAGCTATAAGCAAGAGTTGAAGGGGATTCATTATCAGGAGATAGAAGATACAACACAAATACATAACTTTTACTCTCAATATTATGATATTGAATTTCTCTCTCTCCCCGTTATTTTTTTTCAATTGGGTTTTCACGTAAATTTTTGTGTTCATACTTTTATCTTTCTTTCTTTATTTATGTTTGTATGAGTGTATTTTGTGAGATTGATTTCGCAACGATATAATCAATCGTTAGCGCTATTTTGGCCTGCCTTTTTGGGTGATTTCGTCAGACGTACAAAATCAGAAGACACTTGTTCCAGTGTCGAATTAAAATCACCAGATTTAATCGGAGGATATACATATAAACTTCCGTGATGGAGATTGTGGTGTGATTAATAACTTGTCTACACCCTAATATCATGTAGATGGGCACGTCGAGGATTGTTGTTTGCTAAGCTGCTTTTTTTTATTATTCACACATAATACCATATATATGGGCAGCATGTGCTGGAAACTTTTGCTTTTAATTCGTTTGACTATAAGCATCAACGTACATAGCATAATACACCATGATGCGTACATATTTACATGAGATTTCACATTGATTCTTTATGAGGCAAAAAAGCTTCGGGGCTAGTATATCATGGATAACGTGCCCCATGCTTAATATATCATGGATTCGAAGCCAAGGATAAAAAAGCCGATGAGTGGCATGTTTTCGCGTGCCCGCCATTACTGCACTAGACCAAAGTTACCAGATTGAATTGAAGAAGGACGTCGTGCTTCCCCCGGAACAACGCCAGAGCTGCGTTGGTCCATCCAATTCTTGATCAATGATACTGGCAATATCGTGTTGGTTCATTGCTGAAGGCAACGGGCAGACGAAGGGTATTGATCGGAAGGCTGGGATTGAACAGGGGCAGCAAGAGCGAGGGACAGACTCTTATGGGAATCCAGTTGAAGAGACAGAACAGTTGGGGAACCCAGTTCACCTAACTGGAGGAGCTTTTTCCTCTATTGCCAGAAGAAGACTCTCCCGATTATACAGACAATCGGTAATCCTTTCGGCGATTTCTCTTCAAACCACTTCGGCGATTCCCCTTCGGACACAGACCAACAGTAACAATAGCGGATAATGCTTTTAAAGAAAGATGTGGAAGACTCGGATTGGGCAACAAAGGTGGTGCTATGGCATATCGAAAATTTCGACTTTGAAGAACACATGCTATTTTCACAACTTCAGCAAGAAAAGAAATCACATGAGCAACGCCGATCTCAACCAATATTATTCATCCCCTACGGATAAAAATCCCTTGGATAAACATCGGGAAGGCTTAATTCCTCCCGAAATAAAAATCTTTCGGATAAAAATCCTTCGGGAAGGCTTAGTTCCTCCCGAAACGATAAAATCCTACGGACAAAGATCCTACGGATAAAAATCCTTTGGATAAAAATCCTACGGATACTACGGATAAAAATCCTTCGGATAAACATCCTTCGGGAAGGCGTAGTTCCTCCTGAAGCAATAAAAATCCTACGAATAAAAATCCTACAGATAGAAATCCTTCGGGTCCTTCGGGTAAACATCCTTTGGGAAGGCTTAGTTCCTCCAGAAGCGATAAAAGTCCTGCGGATAATGTGACACCCCCAAATTCCAGGACCGCCACTTGGTCTCTCGAATTCGGTTCATCACGTGTTCATGGTAATACATCACAATAATAATAACTAAACAACACACATCACAGCGGAAAATCTATTCTAGAATAATTTACAATGATTTATTATAAGTATTCCTCCAAGTCTCGCAACCTACAGTACTTAATAGATTACATAATAATATCAATTAACGACTTATTTCATAATCTAACTTAAGCTTAAACATAATCAAAATCAGTCTTACTACATCATCTTAATACGACAATGAAATATTTAAAAACATAAAAGAGACAAGCTAGTTGGTAGCCTTGCCCTTGCCCTTATCAACGCCCGAAGGTTCGCCCTGCTCTGCCTTAACTGATTTGTTTTAGGGAAAGCAAGAATGAGCACAAATTGCCCAGCAAGTAATATACAATAAGGGTTTGTAATATAATTCTCAATTCTTAAAAAAGTATAGCAAGGTTTGATAATTCAAGGATAACAAGAATATCAACAGTTTTCAATAACAGTCGCTAAGGACAGAATAATATCAATGTGATTCAACAACAAATCAATTCAAGATTTCAAGATAACTAAATACTGAGCAGTCGCTAAGGACTATGAACTTCTACTAGAATTAACAGTAATAAACTGAAAATCCAACAAAAACAGGTACAACAGGTGATCAGCCTAAAGCACCATCGTTATGCATAACAATCAATCATACTCAAGTGTGCACGTCGGTCCTCCGACAATTATATATTCCCTTCAAAGAGGTTGTTCTTCTCAGTCAAATACAAGATCCCGCACCAATCAATTAGTTTGGGTTGCTTTCCAATGATATAAGTCTAGCCGAATCAAATGGCATAGACACTTTCACAATATTCAAGAACAATACTAAGTTCAACAGGAATAATAGCTTTAATGAAATAAGAGTTCAAGTATGCTAATTTAATTCAACCGATTAAGTAGGAAACTAGTTCGCAATATACAAGGATAGAATACTTGCACAGTAAAAGAGTGTAAGTAAGAGAACTTGCACTTTAAAAGAGTGTAAGTAAGAGAACTTGTACAATCATAGATTTCCTTGCATAAAGTAAATGCGTCGGTTAGGATACTTGCACTTTAAAAGAGTGTAAGTAAGAGAACTTGCCTTTAGCGTAGTTTATCCACGAAAAGCAAATCAACACTTTCGAATTCCTATCGTAATACAGTTACGTATATATATGATATTCATTAGTCATATAATTAAACTTCACATTTTATCTTCGAATATACGATCAACACATAAGCTAGGTTTTACCTAGCTACACAGTTATATAGAACATAATTTCTATCCTTAACGTTCCTCCTTTAGAGTTTAAACACATTCTCATATCTTATAAGATCGTAATCAATACTAAATATATTTCATTTTAGCAAGTTACGGCATCCCCTTAAGTTAACCGTCAAAATCGGGTTCAAGTAACATCCTATAATATCACGTAGCATGTATTCATATTTAAAGGATACTTTCATGCTTGTATAACTTTTTCAAATCCAATCGTACATGGTATAGGTTCTTAAGTTAATACTTAAAGCCATTCAAGGACAAGAACTCATATGGTCTAACATGCTCGCTTTTTAAACACATAAGATTTTCATATAACTTGTATTAGGCATGCTCATGAGTACTCGTATCGCATATATGTAGCTAGCATTGTTATTATCTTGAAAACATGCTTCGTTTATGCTAAACTTTAATCACGGCAACTAATCATGGTATATATACATGCATGACACATGAATGAGTCTAAGAGTACTATCACATGTGTCCAAATTATCAGATTCTAATTCTCGTCATAACATACCAAAGTTTACGTTCAAAGCTTATACTTTGTTAGTTTAGTTCATTAATAAGGTCTATCATGTCCATGCTTCCTTATGAAACCTATATATATAAGTTAACATGCTTTTCATGCATTTCAAGGCCCTATAAACATGCTCGAAAAGTCAGAATGTATACATGGTCTTTACATGTCAATATCATCCTTCAAAACTTGTATTTTTGTTAGATATGTTCAATAGTGAGGTCTAACATGCTCTTGTCATACTACGAACCATATATACATAAGTTAATATGTCTCTTATGCATCTCTACCTCATACCGACATGCCTTGAAAAATCAGAATATTAACATGCTTCATATATGTTAACGTTCGTTTAGGAAACTTTAAGTTCGTTTCCAAAGTATATGTCGTTTGGTTAACCATGCATGCTAATATACTAAAACATGCTTACATTGCCTCATTAGGTTTATATATATGTATTAATCATGCTTCCATGCTTGTTTAAACAAAAATCAAACAATTAGTACATAACAGTTTTGTTGCAGAATGCAGAAAACTGCACACAGAGTCCGGCGCTGCGGCGCGGCAACAGCAGCCACAATCTGGCGCTGCGGCGCGGGTGGCGCTGCGGCGCGAGGATTGGAGCTGCGGCGTGGGAGGAGCGGACGAAGGCGCTGCGGCGTGGGGACAGTTTCTGCAGTTCACACTGCAGCCGAAACCGACCTAAAACCTCCCATTTCATCGATTTCAACATACACATATGCCATTACACTAACGTTTTTAACTTACTAACACATATATATGCTTATATAACAGTCAATCGCATTTATAAATTCTCAAATTCATGAAACCTAACTAATTTCACACGAATTTGATGCTTTACAAAAATTATAGAGCAACAATGGAAATGAAAGTCAAGAAAGCTATATAGTGGTTCCATCAGGTATGTATGTTTATATAACAACAATATAAGTGCTCTACAATCCAATTGCAATCCAATTTTGCATAATCAAGAATTTAAGCAATTGCAGTAACAGAAACAGGAATGAAAATGAAGAACAAGGAGAGGAATTATACCTCTGTTAGTTTGTGAATTGAACTTGCTGCTATACTACTACTTACAATGCTGCTATACTATCAATGTATTCTCTCAACTCAACACGTATGTAAACTCACAGTAAATGAAATTGAAGGAGAAGGGGCCATATAAATAGCAAAGCCAAGACCCAGACAATGTAATTGTACAACAAATTAAACCAACGAGATTTGTGAATTGTATGGGGGTTAAAGAGTAGTAGGTAAATGGTAGTTGGATTCATCATGAATCCCATTCCCTCCATAATAATGAGCTATGTAATGCTGAGTTTGAGGAAGAAATAGGGAGTAGGATAGCTTGAGTTGTTCACGTGTATAAGAATTGTGTTTGTCAGCATGGGCCAAGCTTCTAAGTATCCAGCATTTTGCAACATGAAGTGTATTAACACTAAGGCCATATATACATATATCATACACTTAGGCTATTACATATACATTCATACTATATATTTAGATTATAATTATCATTATAATATAAGTCACATGCTTAATATTTCAAAGTAGTAGATGTGATATGGCAATGTAACATACATATCATCCATGTACATTTATTAATATCGGATATAATCACATCACATTATTTCTTTTATTATTCCATTATATATATAAATATTCATCAATTATTTATATTTATGATACAATATTTTAATGTATACTTACATACATATTGTCACATAGGCTATTAATCAAGTAGCTCATATAGTTCAATCAATATAATTGTTAATCTCCATAATAATTTAATTAACCCTTATATGATTAATTATCACTTTAATATAAATCTTATTATATTTATAAACACGTTGCTCATTATTATTATGTTTCTTGCAATAATAATAATCACATATTATTAATCAATCACCATTAATATTTTATAACAATTATTCTACGATGACAATTAATTAATATTCTACGATTAACAATTAATATAGATTAATTATTCGCTTAAATTAATATAATCATTCTTATATTAGGTCACTGTGCCACACAAGGCAATCAACGAGTTTATCGCAAACTCCACCAATTTCTCAATTATTATAATTATTCAATCTTATATAATTGAATTAATTCATCTCATAACACAAAATCATTTATATTCAAATAAATTCTCGTTTCTATTAATATATTTATTTAATAATATATGAAAATTCACGGGTATTACATCCTCCCCCCCTTATAAAAATTCCGTCCCGGAATTGCTACAAGGTTACACGAATAGATGGGGATAGTCCTTCATCATCCTATCTTCTAACTCCCACGTTGCCTCCTCGACATCGTGGTTACGCCAAAGTACTTTTACAGATGAAATAATTTTATTTCTCAAAGTTTGTTCTTTCCTATCTAATATCTGGACAGGAATTTCTTCATACGCCAAGTTCTTCTCCACTTGAATGGGCTCGTAAGAAATCACGTGCTTGTAGTCGGCCTTGTACGGTCGCAACACGGAAATGTAAAACACGTTGTGGATGTGCTCCAGTTCGGGTGGTAACGCAACTTTGTATGCCACTTCGCCCACTCGCTTTAGTATCTCGAACGGTCCTATGAATCTTGGACTCAATTTTCCTTTCTTGCCGAAACGGATTTTTCCCTTCCAGGGAGATACCTTTAAGAATATGAAACTGCCGACTTTGAAGTCTCGGTCCTGCCGATGCAAATCTGCGTATTTCTTCTGGCGATCTTGAGCTGCTACTAATCTGGCTCTTATCACTCTCACCACGTCTGCGGTTTGTTGTACTAACTCTGGTCCGAGTATTCGTCGCTCCCCGACTTCGTCCCAACATAATGGCGTTCTGCACTTTCTTCCGTAAAGAGCTTCGTACGGTGGCATGCCGATACTTGCATGGTAACTATTATTATATGCGAATTCTACTAAGGGTAGGTGGTCGTCCCAATTTCCCTTAAAATCCATCACGCAAGTCCTAAGTATGTCCTCCAGCGTTTGTATTGTTCGCTCACTCTGTCCGTCTGTCTGAGGATGGTAAGCAGTACTTAACCTCAACTGCGTTCCCATTCTTTCTTGCAAACTCTTCCAAAAATTAGACGTGAAGCGCGGATCTCGATCAGAGACAATTGACACCGGCACTCCATGTCGTGAGACAATTTCTTTTACGTATAAGCTCGCTAACTGATTCAAACTGTAGCGGATCTTGATTGGTAGAAAATGTGCGGTCTTGGTTAGTCGATCCACGATAACCCAAATAGCATCATAACCTTTTTGCGTAACTGGAAGTTCTACCACGAAGTCCATCGTAATATGCTCCCATTTCCACTCTGGTATTTCTAACGGTTGTAGTAAACCACTTGGCCGTTGATGCTCTGCTTTAACGCGTTGGCAAGTCAAACATCTACTGACGCACTCTGCGACTTCCCGTTTCAAATTGGGCCACCAAAAATGTTGCTTCAAATCTCGATACATCTTAGTGCCTCCCGGATGAACGGAATATGTCGTATTATGTGCCTTGTGCAAAATCTCTTCCCTTAACTCGGTTACCGCTGGTACCCACACTCTTCCTTCAAATCTTAAGATACTGTCTTTATCCATTCGAAATTTCTCTTCCTCATTTTCTGTGATCCTCTTTCGGATTTTCTCACACTCTTCATCCTTTTCCTGGGCTTCCTTTACTCTATCCAAGAATGTCGGACAAGCTTCCATTACAATTAACTTCTCACCAGACTTTTCTGGTCCTTTCACTTCTATCTCCAATTTCTCCATCTCTCTTATAAACTCTTCCTGAATCGTCAAATTAAACAACTTCTCCCTTCCTTTCCTGCTCAGAGCGTCGGCAACCACATTCGCCTTCCCCGGGTGATAAAGAATATCGCAATCATAGTCTTTGATTAATTCTAACCACCTCCTCTGCCGCATGTTTAACTCCTTCTGTGTGAAGATATACTTCAGACTTTTATGGTCTGTGTATATCTCACATTTTTCTCCGTACAAATAATGCCTCCATATCTTTAATGCAAAAACTACTGCCGCTAACTCTAAGTCGTGAGTAGGGTATCGTTTTTCGTAATCCTTCAATTGTCGTGACGCATACGCAATGACCTTGCCATGTTGCATGAGCACACAACCAAGCCCCTTGTGCGATGCATCACTATACACCAAAATTTCCCGCATCATCTGGTAATGATAACACAGGTGCTTCGCTCAATCTCCTTTTCAGTTCTTGAAAACTTTCTTCGCATTTGTCGGTCCATACAAATTTCACTATCTTTCTAGTCAAATTGGTCAGCGGGGTTGCTATCTTAGAAAAATCTTGGATGAATCTTCGATAGTATCCAGCTAACCCTAAAAAGCTTCTCACCTCCGTTGGTGTTCTCGGTTGTTCCCAATTACTTACTGCTTCAACCTTCGCAGGGTCTACAGAGATTCCATTCTTATCCACCACGTGGCCTAAGAATTGAACCTTCTCCATCCAAAATTCGCACTTTGAAAATTTTGCATACATCTTTTCCTTCCTTAGTGCCTCCAAAACAATATTCAGATGTTCGGCGTGTTCTTCCTCTGTCTTCGAGTAGATCAAAATGTCGTCGATAAAAACCACTACAAATTTATCCAAGTATGGCTTGAAAACTCGATTCATCAAGTCCATAAATGCTGCCGGAGCATTAGTCAATCCAAATAACATTACCAAAAACTCGTAGTGTCCATAACGGGTTCGAAACGCAGTCTTTGGTATGTCCTCATCCCTCACTTTCAGTTGATGATATCCTGTTCGTAGGTCGATCTTTGAGAAACACTTTGCTCCCTTCAGTTGATCAAATAAGTCGTCTATCCTCGGTAGCGGATATCGATTCTTGATCGTTACTCTGTTCAATTCTCGATAATCGATACAGAGTCTCATCGATCCGTCCTTCTTCTTAACGAATAGCACTGGTGCTCCCCAAGGAGAAACACTCGGTCGAATGTAACCCTTATCCAACAACTCTTGCAATTGTATCATCAATTCCTTCATTTCTACTGGCGCCATACGATATGGAGCTTTCGAAATCGATGCCATTCCCGGTGCTAAGTCTATTATGAATTCGATTTCTCTGTCTGGCGGAAGACCAGGCAGATCGTCTTGAAACACATCTAGAAATTCATTAACTACGGATATATCTTTAATTTCTACTCCCTTTTTCCGAGTATCAACGATGTAAGCTAGATAACCTATACATCCTTTTCTTAACAATTTCTTGGCCTGCATCATCGTAACGCAACACGATTGCTTAAGCGATGAGCTACCATAAAACACTACCTTAGACTTACTCGGAGTCTGAAGGTTCACACATTTGTTCTGACAGTCAATTATCGCAGCATGGTTATACAACCAATCCATTCCCAGTATTACGTCAAATTCTCCCAGTCTAATAGGAATCAAGTCTACGCTCAGTTCATATTCTCTAATGTTTGCGCGACAATCTCGATAAACGTATTCTACAGAGATTACTTCCTTATTAGCAACTTCTATGACTAAAGGATTTTCTAATCGTTCTCAGGGTGTACTAAGTTTACTAGCAAATTCTTCAGATACAAAAGAACAGGTGGCACCCGAATCAAATAATACATAAGCATTTATATCATTGATTGGGATTATACCTGACACCACGTCCTTCGCAGCCACGGACTCCTGGACGGTCATGTTAAAGGTTTTGGCGGTTGGGCGGTTGGATTGTGCCGGTCCACCGATCATCAGTTTGTTTCCTCCCCCTTGTTGGCTACCACTTCCGCCACTTCCCTTCTTCGGGCAATCCTTAATACGGTGCTCAGTTGAGCCGCAAGCAAAACACCCTTGGATCTTCTTTGGTTTTGTACAGTTGGGCGAGATGTGCCCTTCCTGTCCTTAGTTGTAGCAAGTGTCACGTCCCTTCCAGCACTCGCCATGGTGATTCTTCCCACACTTTGGGCATCCTTCAGCCTTCTTCTTGAAACCTCCACGAAAATTCCCTGATTGATTATTGTTGTTTTTGTTGTTATTCTCCCACTTTCTCTTTCCCAAATTACTTCCTCCACTGCTGCTTCCTCCAGTACGATTCTCTCCTCCAGCATTCTTTCCTTTCTTCTCTTTGTTATATAGGCTTAAGGCCTCACTGCCACCTTCCGCAATGATTGCCTTTTCCAGTAATGTTGCAAAGGAATCAATTTGAAGAACTGATACCTTATTGAACAGCCACGGCTTCAACCCTTGTTCGAAGCGTCTAGCCTTTCTCTCTTCATCACCAACTTGGTGCTCCGCAAATCGCGCTAGTTCGTTAAACCTAGCCGCGTATTGCGCCACCGTCATCTCACCTTTTTTTAACTCTAGGAATTTCACCTCCATCCTATTCTTCATACTCTTCGGGAAGTAATTCTAGAAGAACAGCGTCTTAAACTTATCCCAAGCTATTATCCCTTCTCCAGCTCTTTGTTGATTAGCCTCCCACCAGTAGTTCGCTTCTCCCCTCATCATGTACGTGGCAAACACTGTCTTCTGATCTTCGCCTACGCTAGCTATAGTGAAAGCTTTTTCGATCTCTTTGATCCAGGTTTGTGCCACGATTGGGTCGGTAGTTCCCTCGAACTCCGGGTCCTACACTCTTAAAGTCTTTAAAGGTTGTTACTGGGATAGTCTGAGGGTTCTGGCGAACGGGTTCATTGTTCCTTCCCCTTAAGGCTTCTCCTAACAAGTCTACCAGTTTCTGGATCGGGTCTACTTGTTCCCTCTCATTGTTCACTGACTCCTCAGGTGCAGTCAATCTACGTCTGGGCGGCATTATCTGCATCATAATTTTTTTCATTTTATTATTATTCAAGTATATTACTTAAGTATTTCTTTTAATACTAACAGAAAACAAAATTTGTAACACATTTCTGAAATAAACTTCATTTATATTCATATGCCAAATCGTTTCATTACATGATTTCCCTAGCATACTGCTATAAACGTTATCACATATATCCCTTAATATCACAAAAGACGGGGAATATACCAACCTACTACCTACTACCCCTCTAACAAAAGCTAACACGGGGTTCACATCATTATCCCTCATCTTACACAAAAGATCGGGATTACAACATAGAATGTACAACACATAGAGATAAATGCTACTAACTACTACTAGACTGTCTAAGGAAATCTCATCCCATCATCCCGCGCTCTACTGCGCTCTTGTACTCCAACTGTGCTATATAAGCAACCAGCTCTCGGCTCATAGTGTGTAGGGTCTGTCCCTGTTCTGCCGGGTAGTGGTACACACCATCAAGCACTCTCTCAAATGCCGAACGAAACACGTACCCCATCTTGTTCATTTTTCTCTTCTTGCACCTGACCTCGTCCTCTAGGTCGTTAGCTCTCTCAATGGACGCCTCCCACTTCTCCTCGAAGTGTAACCTATCCATCACCTCCAATTCTAGCTGAGTACGGAGTGCCTCTTTCTCAGTCTTCTCACTCAATTTTCTCTGTTCTACTTCTTCCAGCTTTCCTGCCAGATCCACGTTCCGAGCCACTGATCTGTGAAACAGAGTCCCCATCTGGATTCCTGCCTCCCTACGGTAGGCAATCTCCACCTCTAACTCCTGCATAGCCAGCTTCCTCTGATGGTCCTCGTCCCTCAGTTTTTGGAACTCGGACTCTCTCTCTTGGGCCTCTGCCTCCAGCTCCTGGACCTTGCAGTCTAACTCTAGGATCCGCTCCTCGTACTCTCCTAACATCTGCTCCTCTATAGTAGCCTCATCAGAGTCCTCTACTGGTTCATCCTCCATCGGCTCCTCCTCTGGATCAGTCTCTATCTCAATCTCGATCTCATCCTCGTTATCAAACTCGGATGGTGCAATTGCCTGCACTGGCACAGCCTCTAGAGGTGCCTTGTATACTACATGTATATCCCTGGGCTCCTCCTCTGTCACTCTACTAGGTGCACCTGTGTCTGTCATCCTACAATCACAAACACAAGACAAACAAACAGCAACTCCATTAGAATGTTAAATAAAATATAAGTTCATTGTATAAAATGAAGTTACATTTCATAACAGACTAAGCCTCTCAAGGAAAACTCTACATGAGTTTTATCTCCTTCCTAACTTCTAAGTTCGCCTAAGTTATAGTCTAAGGACACTCGTTCCTAAGGTTTATAACTACGGCTTTGATACCAACCTGTGACACCCCCAAATTCCAGGACCGCCACTTGGTCTCTCGAATTCGGTTCATCACGTGCTCATGGTAATACATCACAATAATAATAACTAAACAACACACATCACAGCGGAAAATCTATTCTAGAATAATTTACAATGATTTATTATAAGTATTTCTCCAAGTCTCGCAACCTACAGTACTTAATAGATTACATAATAATATCAATTAACGACTTATTTCATAACCTAACTTAAGCTTAAAAATAATCAAAATCAGTCTTACTACATCATCTTAATACGACAATGAAATATTTAAAAACATAAAAGAGACAAGCTAGTTAGTAGCCTTGCCCTTGCCCTTATCAACGCCCGAAGGTTCGCCCTGCTCTGCCTTAACAGAAATGTTTTAGGGAAAGCAAGAATGAGCACAAATTGCCCAGCAAGTAATATACAATAAGGGTTTGTAATATAATTCTCAATTCTTAAAAAAGTATAGCAAGGTTTGATAATTCAAGGATAACAAGAATATCAACAGTTTTCAATAACAGTCGCTAAGGACAGAATAATATCAATGTGATTCAACAACAAATCAATTCAAGATTTCAAGATAACTGAATACTGAGCAGTCGCTAAGGACTATGAACTTCTACTAGAATTAACAGTAATAAACTGAAAATCCAACAAAAACAGGTACAACAGGTGATCAGCCTAAAGCACCATCGTTATGCATAACAATCAATCATACTCAAGTGTGCACGTCGGTCCTCCGACAATTATATATTCCCTTCAAAGAGGTTGTTCTTCTCAGTCAAATACAAGATCCCGCACCAATCAATTAGTTTGGGTTGCTTTCCAATGATATAAGTCTAGCCGAATCAAATGGCATAGACACTTTCACAATATTCAAGAACAATACTAAGTTCAACAGGAATAATAGCTTTAATGAAATAAGAGTTCAAGTATGCTAATTTAATTCAACCGATTAAGTAGGAAACTAGTTCGCAATATACAAGGATAGAATACTTGCACAGTAAAAGAGTGTAAGTAAGAGAACTTGCACTTTAAAAGAGTGTAAGTAAGAGAACTTGCACAATCATAGATTTCCTTGCATAAAGTAAATGCGTCGGTTAGGATACTTGCACTTTAAAAGAGTGTAAGTAAGAGAACTTGCCTTTAGCGTAGTTTATCCACGAAAAGCAAATCAACACTTTTGAATTCCTATCGTAATACAGTTACGTACATATATGATATTCATTAGTCATATAATTAAACTTCACATTTTATCTTCGAATATACGATCAACACATAAGCTAGGTTTTACCTAGCTACACAGTTATATAGAACATAATTTCTATCCTTAACGTTCCTCCTTTAGAGTTTAAACACATTCTCATATCTTATAAGATCGTAATCAATACTAAATATATTTCATTTTAGCAAGTTACGGCATCCCCTTAAGTTAACCGTCAAAATCGGGTTCAAGTAACATCCTATAATATCACGTAGCATGTATTCATATTTAAAGGATACTTTCATGCTTGTATAACTTTTTCAAATCCAATCGTACATGGTATAGGTTCTTAAGTTAATACTTAAAGCCATTCAAGGACAAGAACTCATATGGTCTAACATGCTCGCTTTTTAAACACATAAGATTTTCATATAACTTGTATTAGGCATGCTCATGAGTACTCGTATCGCATATATGTAGCTAGCATTGTTATTATCTTGAAAACATGCTTCGTTTATGCTAAACTTTAATCACGGCAACTAATCATGGTATATATACATGCATGACACATGAATGAGTCTAAGAGTACTATCACATGTGTCCAAATTATCAGATTCTAATTCTCGTCATAACATACCAAAGTTTACGTTCAAAGCTTATACTTTGTTAGTTTAGTTCATTAATAAGGTCTATCATGTCCATGCTTCCTTATGAAACCTATATATATAAGTTAACATGCTTTTCATGCATTTCAAGGCCCTATAAACATGCTCGAAAAGTCAGAATGTATACATGGTCTTTACATGTCAATATCATCCTTCAAAACTTGTATTTTTGTTAGATATGTTCAATAGTGAGGTCTAACATGCTCTTGTCATACTACGAACCATATATACATAAGTTAATATGTCTTTTATGCATCTCTACCTCATACCGACATGCCTTGAAAAATCAGAATATTAACATGCTTCATATATGTTAACGTTCGTTTAGGAAACTTTAAGTTCGTTTCCAAACTATATGTTGTTTGGTTAACCATGCATGCTAATATACTAAAACATGCTTACATTGCCTCATTAGGTTTATATATATGTATTAATCATGCTTCCATGCTTGTTTAAACAAAAATCAAACAATTAGTACATAACAGTTTTGTTGCAGAATGCAGAAAACTGCACACAGAGTCCGGCGCTGCGGCGCGGCAACAGCAGCCACAATCTGGCGCTGCGGCGCGGGTGGCGCTGCGGCGCGAGGATTGGAGCTGCGGCGTGGGAGGAGCGGACGATGGCGCTGCGGCGTGGGGACAGTTTCTGCAGTTCACACTACAGCCGAAACCGACCCAAAACCTCCCATTTCATCGATTTCAACATACACATATGCCATTACACTAACGTTTTTAACTTACTAACACATATATATGCTTATATAACAGTCAATCGCATTTATAAATTCTCAAATTCATGAACCCTAACTAATTTCACACGAATTTGATGCTTTACAAAAATTATAGAGCAACAATGGAAATAAAAGTCAAGAAAGCTATATAGTGGTTCCATCAGGTATGTATGTTCATATAACAACAATATAAGTGCTCTACAATCCAATTGCAATCCAATTTTGCATAATCAAGAATTTAAGCAATTGCAGTAACAGAAACAGGAATGAAAATGAAGAACAAGGAGAGGAATTATACCTCTGTTAGTTTGTGAATTGAACTTGCTGCTATACTACTACTTACAATGCTGCTATACTATCAATGTATTCTCTCAACTCAACACTTATGTAAACTCACAGCAAATGAAATTGAAGGAGAAGGGGCCATATAAATAGCAAAGCCAAGACCCAGACAATGTAATTGTACAACAAATTAAACCAACGAGATTTGTGAACTGTATGGGGGTTAAAGAGTAGTAGGTAAATGGTAGTTGGATTCATCATGAATCCCATTCCCTCCATAATCATGAGCTATGTAATGCTGAGATTGAGGAAGAAATAGGGAGTAGGCTAGCTTGAGTTGTTCACGTGTATAAGGATTGTGTTTGTCAGCATGGGCCAAGCTTCTAAGTATCCAGCATTTTGCAACATGAAGTGTATTAACACTAAGGCCATATATACATATATCATACACTTAGGCTATTACATATACATTCATACTATATATTTAGATTATAATTATCATTATAATATAAGTCACATGCTTAATATTTCAAAGTAGTAGATGTGATATGGCAATGTAACATACATATCATCCATGTACATTTATTAATACCGGATATAATCACATCACATTATTTCCTTTATTAAATTTTATTATTCCATTATATATATAAATATTCATCAATTATTTATATTTATGATACAATATTTTAATGTATACTTACATACATATTGTCACATAGGCTATTAATCAAGTAGCTCATATAGTTCAATCAATATAATTGTTAATCTCCACAACAATTTAATTAACCCTTATATGATTAATTATCACTTTAATATAAATCTTATTATATTTATAAACACGTTGCTCATTATTATTATGTTTCTTGCAATAATAATAATAATCGCATATTATTAATCAATCACCATTAATATTTTATAACAATTATTCTACGATGACAATTAATTAATATTCTACGATTAACAATTAATATAGATTAATTGTTCGCTTAAATTAATATAATCATTCTTATATTACGTCACTGTGCCACACAAGGCAATCAACGAGTTTATCGCAAACTTCACCAATTTCTCAATTATTATAATTATTCAATCTTATATAATTGAATTAATTCATCTCATAACACAAAATCATTTATATTCAAATAAATTCTCGTTTCCATTAATATATTTATTTAATAATATATGAAAATTCACGGGTATTACAGATAAAAGTCCTACGGATAAACATCCTTCTAATAAACATCCTTCGGGAAGACTTTGTTCTCCCGAAGGACAAGCGACACTAGATGTGGTGAGTTCAGAAGTTTTACCAACATGATAGTTGGAGGGTATGGTGGACTTTTTGTACACTCTTATAATAAGTTTCTTATAAATAAGAGACTGAGGGCAATGTTGGGGCGTGATTATTTGGGCCTGGCCATGGTGTAGCCTAATCTATTTAATGGTCCGGATCTGGTGTTGGCCCATATGCATTTATTTTGACAGTGTGAGAGTCCTTATTAAAATAGGATTGTGTTTTTTTTTGGAGGGATAAGGAGTCATTCTCCTAGTGGGATTTGAGCAGACAAGACTTCTATAAATACCCTTATAAGCAAGGGTTGAAAGGGATTCATTATCAGGAGATGGAAGATACAACACAAATACACAACTTGTACTCTCAATATAATGATAGTGGATTTCTCTCTCTCCCCGTGATTTTTTTCCAATTGGATTTTCACGTAAATTCTTGTGTTCATACTTTTATCTCTCTTTATTTATTTATGTTTGTATGAGTGTATTTTGTGAGATTGATTTCACAGATACAATCAACCGTTGACACTATTTTGACCTACCTTTTTGGGTGATTTTGTCAGGCGTACAAAATCAAGCGTTAACACCATGAAAGATGAAACTGCAATGGAACTAAAATTTCATTGAATAGACACATGTAGTTGCACATAAAATATAAACACACACACACATAGATATAAACTTCTCATGGTAAATGCAAATTGCTAATAAGATTTATAATAGAAACCTTTGTTCTTCACATAAACTAAACAACCAAGTAGCTTATTAACAATTTCAAAAACAAATGAACTGAAGCCTGAAGGTGGGACTTGGTCATAGAATAGATGATAAGCAATTAAGTATCTTTTACTGTTTAAAATTTACTCTCTTTTCTCTATTTTTACTTTTCTTAATATATATACAAATTATATTTTGCTCATCCTTTTAGGATTAAATGCCCAATTTTAACTTTTTATAATCAAATTGACCAATTTAAAACTAGTTTGTATAGTACTATTTTTGCCATAGAAATTATAATCAAAAGAAAGTATATACAATTTATTATTAACCCTAATTTTTAAAATTTAAAAAATACATTTATATATGCTTAATTATAAATTCTAAAAATAGTCAATTTGACATAAAAAAAAACAAAACTAGGCATTTAATTTGGAATGAAAGGAGTATATTTTAGATAATTTACAAAATTCACCAATGAACTTATAGCTAGAGAAGTGATTAAAAATGTTAAAACTCAATTTCTAAGATAAGTTATAACATCATACAATCATATCATATAATTTTCTTTAAAAAAAAATCATTTTAAATAAACATGTCAAATAACATGTGTCTGACTTATTTAAATTTTGTGTCAAATTTATCAACCTATTTATAACACAAAAATCAATTATACTCAATATTAACTCTTTTATTATACGTTGCATTCGTATTAGGTTATTGCGTCTTGTCATTAGAATGAAATAAAAATTTTGATTAATAGTTTTTATTATATATTATATAATTATAATAATTGTATCAACTAAAATTAAATAAATTTACATTAATTTAAAGCCTAATATCTCTAATTTTAGAATAGAATGAGTAAATGTAAATAAATTCATTTTTAATCATACAAAGTACAAACAAACTTGATTTGTGTCAATAATTCATATATCAGTCTCGCCTACTTGTTGATAAATAATTGTTCATTTAGTTGCTGAATCAAGACAAATTAGCCCATGGAATGCAATGTTAACCCCGTGTTTACATTATTAGTGCTTCTTTATCTTATCTACTTTTTCAGCACGCCTAAAACACAAAATTTTGTTTGTTTGCTTGTTTATTTTTTTGAAACTCCACTTTTTGGAAAGTACAATCTAATTTATAATTAAGTATATTATCACCATTATGCTCTGTTTGATTCCCATTCCTAGGCATGTATGAAATGGAATGGCTCAAGGAATGGAATGACTTAGGGAATGGAATGGAAATGGGAATGGAATGATCATTCTCATTTTGATGTTTGGTTTGTCCATTCATTCCTTCGGGAATAAAATTACCAATCTACTTCCGGAATAAATATTTTTTGAGAGGACGAAGGCGGAGGTGGATACATAATCAGTAAATATTATTTTTTTTTGAGGGGGAGGGGAGTGGGGGGTGGGCCGGGTGGGGCGTTGCGGGGTGGGGGTAATCAGTAAATATTATTTTTTTGGGTGGGGGCAGAGTGGGCAGGGTGAGGGTGGGGGTGCGCAGGGGTGGGGGTGGGTGAGTGGGGTAGGGTGGGGTGTATATATAATCAATAAATTTTATTTTTCTAATTTTTGTGGGGTGGGTTGGGTTGGGTGAGTGGGGTGGGGGTAAGTGGGGTGGGTGGGTGGGGTGGGGGTAGGGTGGGTGTATATAATCAATAAATTTTATTTTTTTTAATTTTTATGGGGTGGGGGTGGGCTAGGTGGGGGGTGGGGGTGGGGGGTGGGGGGTGGGTGGATGGGGTGGGTGGGGGTAGGGTGGGTGTATATATAATCAGTAAATTTTATTTTTTTAATTTTTGTGAGGTGGGGGTGGGGGTGGGTGGGTGGGTGGGTGGGGTGGGTGGGATGGATAGAGTGGGTGGGGGTGGGGGTGGGTGGGTGGGGTAGGGGTGCGTGGAGTAGGGGTGCGTGGGTGGTGTCGGGTGGGGGTGGGGGTGGGTGGGTGGTAGGGTGGGTGTATATAATCAGTAAATTTTATTTTTTTTAATTTTTGTGGGGTGGGGGTGGGGGTAGGTGGGGGGCATGGGGTAGGGTAGGGTGGGGTGGGTGGGGTATAGTGGGTGGGGTGGGTGGAGTGGGTGGGGGGTGGGGTGTATATATAATCAATAAACTTTTATTTTTTTACTTTTTGTGGGGTGGGGTGGGGTGGGGTGGGTGTGTGGGGGTAGGGTGGGTGTATATATAATCAGTAAATTTTATTTTTTTAATTTGTGTGGGGTGGGGGTGGGGTGGGTGGGGGTGGGGTAAAGTGGGTGTATACATAATCAGTAAATTTTATTTTTTTAATTTTTTTGGGGTCGGGGTAATCAATAAATTTTATTTTTTTAATTTTTGTGGGGTGGGTGGTGGGGGTAGGGTGGGTGTATATATAATCAGTAAATTTTATTTTTTTAACTTTTGTGGGGTGGGGGTGGGGGCGTGTGGTGGGGTGGGGGTGGGCGGGGTGGGGGTGTATATATAATCAGTAAATATTTTTTTTTGAGTGGGTGTGGGTGTGGGTGTGGGGGTGGTGGTGGGGGATGGGCGTGGGGTGGGGGTGTACACATAATCAGACTATTTTTTTTAGGGGGGTGGGCTGTGACGCCTCCAAATTCTAGAACCGCCACTTGGTCTCTCGAATTCGGTTCATCACGTGCTCATGGTAATACATCACAATAATAATAACTAAATAACACACATCACAGCGGAAAATCTATTCTAGAATAATTTACAATGATTTATTATAATTATTCCCCCAAGTCTCGCAACCTACAGTACTTAATAGATTACATAATAATATCAATTAACGACCTATTACATAACCTAACTTAAGCTTAAACATAATCAAAGTCAGTCTTACTACATCATCTTAATACAACATTAAAATATTTAAAAACGTAAAAGAGACAAGCTAGTTGGTAGCCTTGCCCTTGCCCTTATCAACGCCCGAAGGTTCGCTCTGCTCTGTCTTAACTGAAATATTTTAGGGAAAGCAAGAATGAGCACAAATTGCCCAGCAAGTAATATACAATAAGGGTAAGTGATAAAATCCTTAATTTTCGAAAGGGTATAACAAAGTTTGATAGTTCAAGGATAACAAGAATATCAACAGTTTTCAATAATAGTCGCTAAGGACAGAATAATATCAATGTGATTCAATAACAAATCAATTCAAGATTTCAAGATAACTGAATACTGAGCAGTCGCTAAGGACTATGAACTTCTACTAGAATTAACAGTAATAAACTGAAAATCCAACAAAAACAAGTACAACAGGTGATCAGCCTAAATCACCATCGTTATGCATAACAATCAATCATACTCAAGTGCGCGCGTCGGTTCTCCGACAGTTATATTTTGTTCTTCTCAGTCAAATACAAGATCCCGCACCAATCAATTGGTTTGGGTCGCTTTTCAACAATATAAGTCTAGCCGAATCAAGTGGCATAGATCTCAACAACTATAAATTTAATTTCAAGATTTAAGTCCGAAGAATATAGTTCGACTTTTATCTTATTCATGAAGTATATGATTCATAATATCTTAATTTAATCTCAAGAGTTTACTCGTATAACAATAATAGCATAAGCCAATTGAATGTTCAATGAAGAGTAGAGTTAGGAACTTGCTTACCACGTTCCTTGAATACAGTAAACACAAAGGTCTAAGATACTTGCACTTATAAATGAGTGTAAGTAAGGAAACTTGCACTTTAAAAGAGTGTAAGTTAGAGAACTTGCCTTTAGCGTAGTTTATCCACGAAAAGCAAATCAACACTTTCGAATTCCTATCGTAATTATAGTTACGTATATATATGATATTCATTAGTCATATAATTTAACTTTATATCTCATCTCGTACATACGATAATCACATAAGCTAAGTCTTAACCTAGCTACACAGTTATATAGAATAGAATTTCTATCATTAACTTCCTCTTTTAAAGCTTAAACACATTCTCATATCATATAAGATCGCAACAATTAGCAAACATGCTCGCATATTATTAATATCACATAAAACCACAATCAATACTAAATATATTTCATTTTTAGTAATGTAGGCATCATATAAGCTATCTGTCCAAAATCAGATTATCAAACTGCATGGCTTCTGATTCCAGGCCGGCGCAGCTGCGCCATGGCTAAGCCTAGGTCCAGCGCAGCTGCGCAACCCTCTGGCCAAGCCAAGGCTGAGCTGTGCCTTATGATTTCTGTCCGGTCATGCAAGCCAACAACACCACATAGCATATAAACATATTAAAAGATACTTTTATGTTTGTACAACCTTTCCTCGTTTCAAATATATGTGATATGGATTCTAAGTCAATACTTTCAATAACTTAAAGCCATTCAAGGATACGAACTCATATGGTCTAACATGCTCGCTTTTTAAACACATAAGATATTCATATAACTTGTATTAGGCATGCTCATGAGTACTCGTATCGTATATATGTAGCTAGCATTGTTATTATCTTGAAAACATGCTTCGTTTACGCTAAAACTTAATTACGACAACTAATTATGGTATATATACATGCATGACACATGAATGAGTCTAAGAGTACTATCACATGTGTCCATAAATATCAGAATTTAAATCTCCATGTATCGTGTCAATGCTCACGTGCAAAGCTTGTATTTTCATTAGTAAATCTTACTAATAGGGCCTAACATGTTCGTGCTTCCTTACGAACCATATAAACACAAGTTAAGGGTTCATTCATGCATTTCAAAGTTATCTAAACATGCTCATAACATCAGAATGTATATATAGCATTTACATGATCATATCCACCTTCAAAATTACATTTTTGTTAGGAATGAGCACTAGTTAGGTTCACATGTTCATATCTTATTACGAAACCAATATAGATAAGCTAACATGCACTTCATGTGTCTCTAGGTGGTACTAACGTGCTTGCAAGGTCAGTATATAAACATGGCACGCATAATATCGAGTTCACTTCTAAAGTTCTAAATTCATTTCAAACTATACGCTTTTGGTAACCATACATGCTAATATAGTATAACATGCTCAAATTAGATCAATATACTCATATATATACATTACCCATGCTTACATACTTGCCTAAGCTTATAGTAATTCATTACACTTAGCAGCTTTTTAAACAGAAGACAAAACTTCAGCAGGGTGCCGGCGCAGCTGCGCCGCATCCCAGGCTAAAACCTGCGCAGCTGCGCCACTACTGGTTCGCACCAGACAGCAGGCAGCCACGGCAGTTTCTAGCCCAACTCACGAAATTACTTCACGAACTTGATTGTGATCAGTCACATTGTCTCATTAACACATGTATAAGACTATATAACAACTAAATAAGCATCCTTTAATCCAATTGCAATCTAATTCATCATAGTCAAGAATTTGGATTTTGACAGAAAACAGAAATGGAGTTTTGACAGAAATGAAAATGAAGAACATGAATCATGGGATTATACCTTTGCTATGAATTAAGCTTGCTGCTATCTCAATAACACTGATATATATATATATATATATGCTCTCTAGTCTCACTTAGCCAAAATGCTCAGCAAAAGAAATGTGAAGGAGATGAGGCTATATTTATAGAACTCCCATTACACAGACAAGGCAATTACCTACCATTTCAAACCAACGAAAAATTGAATTGCAGGGAGGTTACAAGGGGGTTAGTAATTAATTGGTAGATGAAATCATGAGAGCCACACCCTTCTTCATCATTTGCTAGCCTATGTTGCTGAGTATAAGGAAGAATAGGGGAGTAGGATAGCTTGTATATTTCACGTGAAGGAGAAAGTGACTCCCCCAGCAAAACAATCCTCAGCCTTCTTGCAACATGCATATATACATACTTAGGCTATATACATATATATTCATACTATATATTTAGATTATAATTAACATTATAATGTAAGTCACATGCTTAATATATCAAGGTAGTAGATGTGATATGGTAATGTAACATATATATAATCCATGTACATTTATTAATACCGGATATAATCTACTCGGATATAATCGCATCACAGTATCTCCTTTATTAATTTCATTATTACATTATATAAATAATCATCAATTATTATTTATATACATGATACACTATTTTAATGTATACCCACACATCATTTGTCACCTACACATATCATAACATATAGTTTCATAAATCTTAATATATGGTCACACTACACTTTACATTATGCATAACATATAGTTAGTTACTATACATTTAATTCGCCTGCTTGCATATAGAAGTAAATGATTTACTTATCTTATTAATTAATTTATTAATAATATCAATTAATCCATTGCTCATTAATCAATGCAATTATCAATGTCCACAATAACTGATTAACACTTACATGAATAAATGTAAATCTTATTATACTTATAAATGCGTCGATTATTATTATTATATATTTCACACTAATAATAATCACATATTATTAATTAATCACCATTAATATTTTATAACAATTAATTAATATTCTGCAATAACAGTTAACAATGAATATAGATTAATTGTTTACTTAATAATTCATTCGCTAATTATTATAATCATTAAAAATCCTCATCACTGTGCCACACAAGGCATTTCATCGAGTTTATTACAAACTCCATATTTTTCTCAATTGTCATAAATATTCAATTTAATATATAATTGAATTAATTATTCTCATAACACAAAATCATTTATATTCAAATAAATTCTCATTTCCATTGATATATTTATTTAATAATATTAGAAAATTCTCGGGTATTACATGGGCGAGGTAGGGCTGTTCGATCAAGTCGAACGAAGGGAGTGGAATGAAGGGAATCGATCGAAACAGGAAGGAATAAAATAACCCACCTATTTACACGGGAATAAAAATGAACTTTCAGATTTAGAACGGAATGACCAAAGGAATGGAATGACCATTCTAATTGAGCAACCAAACATGTTTTAATTCATTTCTTAAGGAATGGTCATTCCATTCCCAGCCCATTCCATTCCATTCCCACCAACCAAACACAACATTACAATATTAAAAATTAATCATATCTCATTCCTAAAGGTAAAATCTTATTTGATTAAACAAATGTTCACAACATTTGTGTCTTTGTCTTTTTGTTATCCAAAGCAACTCTAACAATCATAGTGACGACTTCTCCGAACCACATTTAGAAATGATATGCCTTTTAAATTTGGCTTTGGATCAAAATCTATGTTAAATTTACATTATCCCATGTGCTTAGAGGCCCTCATTGCTTCATGATATGTTTCTTTTAAATAAGGGACCTCAATTTCATTTTATCTTTTTTAAAATTTATTTTATTACTATTTAAGTCTAAGAATACATTTAATCCTGAGGGCTTATGAGAAAACTTGGGAGAGGGGTCACAAAAGAACATGAGAGAACTTAATGTTACGTTTGGATTGAAAGAATGTAATGAAAAGTGGAATGATTCATTCCGTTCTAGTTGGAATGATTCATTCCGTACTCTACCTCCCACAAGAAATAAAATTCATAAATTTGGGAGGAATAAGAATGGTTCAATCCATTCCAATCGCAACCAAACACAATTTTTTTCATTTGGAATGACTCATTCCATTTTCACATTTATTACTCCAATCCAAACGTAGCACAAATGCCTTGGTTAATTTAAATTTTTGTTGAAAGATAAACTCGAATATGTAACTCAAATTAATTTTATGTAATTTTTCTCTTTATTGGGATTTAGGTTGTCATACGGAGATAAAATAGTGTACTCAAAAGCACAAGGGGAACTCCATTCTCATCTCATTTTTTCATCATCTAACTCTCACTCTTTTTATTTCCCAAAAAGATACTACAATCATTATGAGCAAATAAACATTTCCTTTGTAGCCCATAGACGAATTGTCAACACTTCATCTCTGAATTTCCAAACTCTTTCTATATGGGAGAATCGCATAGCCGAACAACCGATATATTTCGATTCCGAAAAAGTGGTCCGATAAAGGCTCTAGTCAAAGTGTGCCCCACGTAGCTGAAGCTCAGCCTAATGAAAACCTTATATTCCCTTAGAAGAGTCGGCAGGCTCGTTCTGATCTTGGATGCAGTACATTGGAATCCTGAAGCACCACCACAAACGCTTCCACCCGTCTGCCCACTCCAAGATCATTAAACCCATTTATCAGTGACTTGCTGCAAAAGCTGCAGCTGGAATGGATCAGTGGGTCAAAGCTACCTCGCTTCGCATGTGCTCATAACCATTCATGTAATAGGACCGTTAGCTAGCACTCAACCTTCGTCACCCTCTCTCGCTCACTAGTTGGATGTTGGTCCAGCCTACTACAAGAATCCCATATCCAGCAACTCAAGTTAAGGCATCAAAGCCCCTTGTATAGCTAGGAGCTAGAATCCCTTGGTGGATAAGTCCAACAACTTAGTAGCAGTGTGAAATTTAGTTTATCGTCTAGTGGATTTGATCCATAGTTAAGGGGCAATACATACTGTTGGGATGTGATTATTTGGGCCTGACCCAATCTATTTAATGGTCCAACCCATATGTATTTTATTGTAACAGTGGGAGAGTCCTTATTAAAATAGGATTGTGTTTCCTTATTTGGAGGGATAAGGAGTCCTTCTAGTTGGATTCAGGTGGAGGTGACTTCTATAAATACGGCTGCAAGCAAGGGTTGAAGACATTGATGAGACAAGAGCACAAGAGATACAACACAAATACACAACTTGTACTCCCAATATCATTATAGTGGATTTCTCTCTCTCCCCGTGATTTTTTCCCAATTGGGTTTCCACGTAAAATCTTGTGTTCATGCTTTTTCTCTTTATTTATTTTATGCGAGTATATTTTCGTGAGTTTGATTTCACAACAATACAATCAACCGTTGACTCTGTTTTGGCCTGCCTTTTTAGGTGATTTCGTTAGGCATATAAAATATGGCGTTAACATTGACGCCGTCTGTGGGAAACGAAGACACTTGTTCTAGTGTCGAATTAAAATCACCAAATTTTATTGGAGGTCATATATATAAAGCTAAGTTGTTTCTCTCTTTCTTTTTATCTGATCAATAATGTATATCCAGCATGTGCATGAGATTTCTATTATTGATCCAACGAGTGCATGAGATTTTTTATTCATTCGTTCGTAATATTTAAAGCTGTGGTATCCTCGTAATATTATTTATAATTACTTTGCATATATGCATGGATTGTTGGGTTACATGGCTTTATAAGTACTCGTATTGAAGACCCAGTTAATTCTTTCTCTACTCCCTCCATATATTTACAAGTTATATAATTAAAGGCTTGGTATAATTGTCTTGCATTGTGGGTTTTATGGTGGGTTGCATACTGGTGGCTGCTTTTTTTTAGCAAATTATATGTATATATATACACTTGCTTTTTACACCCACTAGACTTTAAGATACACCTCACTCCTGCCAATCTTGAATTGTCTAATCAAGACAGGGACTGCATGAGAGGAGAAGGGCACAAAAACTATCCCTGCACATGAAGCTGGAGTGGAACGAATTCGCTGCTGAGCATAATTGCCTGATCCTTATGCATCAAAAGTGCGGTGGACACATGGCTGGCCTTCGACACATGATGGAATACAAATTGCATATGGGGAAACCGAAGTAGGTCAGAATGCAAATCGGATCAAGGAGTATAGACAGAAGAATTCAAGACTGGTAGCCATGGGAAGGATGTTGCTGATCTTTCACTGAAAGCTTATGAGGTCATGCTTGTGTGATTGTCTTCCAATAAAGAAAGCAAGACTTAACAGAAAGGGTGGTTGTAGCCAGTTTACCGAACCCGAAGAAGCAGAGCCCACTCATTATTATGATGTCCATCTTTATTTCGGCACTCGGACCTAACTGGCTCATAACATTCCTCGAGGCTTCGGCAAATGTGTTTCGTGGGTATGCTGCGAATTTGCTAGACTCGGATCATCGGGTGCAAAGGAGTGTAGATGGGGGTAAAGGGTCGTATTGGCGGTATAAGAGTGGATAAAAATCCCTACGGCGATAAAATCCCGAGGATAAAATTCCTACGGCGATAAAATCCCGAGGATAAAATCCCGAGGATGAAATCCCGAGGATAAAATCCCTACGGCGATAAAATCCCTACGGCGATAAACATCATTCGGGAGGAACAGTTCAGCAGTTTTACCAACATGACAGTTGGAGGGTATGGTGGACTTTTTGTACAGTCTCCTATTTATAAGTTCCTTAATAAATAAGAGACTGTGGGCTATGTTGGGATGTGATTATTTGGGCCTGGCCCAATCTATTTAATGGTCCAACCCATATGTATTTTATTGTAATAGTGGGAGAGTCCTTATTAAAATAGGATTGTGTTTCCTTATTTGGAGGGATAAGGAGTCCTTTTTCTAGTTGGATTCAGGTGGAGGTGACTTCTATAAATACGGCTGCAAGCAAGGGTTGAAGACATTGATGAGACAAGAGCACAAGAGATACAACACAAATACACAACTTGTACTCCCAATATCATTATAGTGGATTTCTCTCTCTCCCCGTGGTTTTTTTCCAATTGGGTTTCCACGTAAAATCTTGTGTTCATGCTTTTTCTCTTTATTTATTTTATGGGAGTATATTTTCGTGAGTTTGATTTCACAACAATACAATCAATCGTTGGCGCTATTTTGGCATGCCTTTTAGGTGATTTCGTCAGGCATATAAAATATGACGTTAACACATACCAAAAGGTTCGAATAAGGAACACACATAGAAATATATAAGTAGACCTTGATAATTATTATCATCTAACTCGCACATCTATCCTTTGCACCTCTTCATATGTATGTGCTAGGAAAAACCTCATCCCGTGAACCCTTATTGGATTTCTTCTTGTAGCTTATTTTCTCTTTTATATGTGATTTTAGAATTGATTTTATTCTCTTGCCAAATTCTACTTTTTTTTATTGTTTGAGAGAACTATTTTTTAATGTATATTGATTAATGACAGTAAATCTTTTAGACTTTGGTATGTAATTATCACAAAAACTCATTTTGTTATTGCTTGTTTTATAAGACTATTCAAACGTGCATATTCTATTGACATTTTAAAAAGGAAAATACTAGGAGTCTCAAATTTGTCACAAATGATGTCATAATGAATAAGACAAAATATACTTTATAATACAGTCAATTATAAGAGATTTACTCGACCAATATAACGGTGACACATCATTTGAGAAACTTTTTGAAATCAAAATTCGAGACAACATTAGCCTTTTGAAATTTTAACATATTTCAGTTTTTACACTATTTGGAGAAGGAAAGGAAAAAGAGAGAGATAGAACAAGAAAAGGGGAAAACTAATAATGGAGAACCCGAGTTAAAGTTAGGTAGAGCTAGGTTTGACAAAATATGATTATGAGTTAGTTTTAGTTTATAAAATTTGGTTATGGTTATATTTAAGAACTAAAACTACATTACCTATTTTTAATATGAGTTGTATGGGTTGGAACCATATAGTCATGAGCCAAATATAGGTCAACCCATATTTTAATTTTCAAGTTTACCAGATTCAATTAAATAAATTATGTAGGATATTTAATTTATATATTCCTTCACCTTCTATCTCTAATGTTTTATACATTTTTCCTCTCTAAAATTTTTTATACTCTTTAAAATTTTTAGATTTTCTCTCTTTAAAATTTTTTTGCACTTGCTTTCTCTGTACTAATCAAATTGATGTCCAAAACTTGACTTACAAAACCATGTGCGGCTATAAGCAAACCCTTAAGCTCATCTCCCCATAAAATAGATAACTACTATACAAATTTATAATAATTAAACAGGGCAAATGTGCAAAAAAAGCCTATGTGGTTTTGTCAGAATTCCCACTTAGCCCATGAACTTTTTTTTCTCCCAAAAGTACCATTGACATTTTAAAAATCAGCCCAACTACATTCCCTCCCATTAACAGACCTGTCAGCTAGACAAACGGAGGTTACACCTGGACAAATATTGGTGACTAGGCATGTAGAGAGTAATTTTGCCTGATCCAAATTTCAAAAAGGGGGAAATCTATGTGGAAAATGAAGGGTACGTGTGTCTTTTAACTCTCCAAATGTAGAAAATTTTCATAAATAATCTCTTGGAATCTAAACGACATTGCTTTGCATTCCCTCTGCATATCATTTCCTTCCATCTAAATTGAATCCAGACTCAACAACTTAAATTATTGCTTTAATTTGTTAATGAAATTAATTAATCTCAAATTCAGTAACCTTTATAATCCCAAGAATCAATAGCTATCACTTCTCTGTACAACATAAATTCAAACATACATGAAAAACAACAGTAATTCATCAAACCCAAACCTATTACATTTTTGAAGAAACCTATCAACATCTTATTGTGTTCTTGGATGGCGAATCTAGCGATGCTATCAATCTGTAAGGATGCTACCATGATGGAATGAACATAACATTTCTGCTGATAAGTTGGTTCATTTTACTGTTATTCTTAGTTAGTTATAACAGGGTAATATTGTCATTCTCTTTTATTAATAAGGCTACTATAGTCTTTAAGCTTTTCCATTTCTGTTCGGCATTTTATGCGTGTTGCTGAGGTAGATTGTTGAGCAATATATAATATCACATTGTAATGGTGATGCATATGAATGATATAATGAATCTTATTTCTCTCAATTTTCTGACTCTGTCTATATCTTCCCCAATATTGCTTCCTTCTCTCTCTGAATCTTCTTTTTAAACCAATAATTTCCTTCTGTAGTTAGCTCTAGCTGAGTTCAGTAAGGAATTAGCTACTCAGATCCTTACAATTGGTATCAAAGCCACTCGATCCATTCATGGCGACCAACAATCAACGACTCAGTAATTTGGAAACTCAAGTTACTGAGCATACCAACTCATTTCAATAATTGAGAACTCAATTGCAAGAATCGGTTGTTAGTCTCAAACAGGATTTTGAGGATAAAATTGAGCAAAAATGGAGCAGAAGATGCAGCAAATGTTGAAAGGAATTGAAGGTGCTTATGTTTTGGGATCGTTTGAGGGTGAATCTGGTAATGAAAAGTCTAGCAACAGTATATTTAGAACTATCAAGTTTGAATTTCCTAAGTTCAATGGAACTAACCTTAGATCATGGATTAGGAAATGTAATAAGTTGTTTTCTCATCATATGGTTGTTGAACACCAAAAGCTATACTTAGCTACTATGAACTTAGAAGGTGAGGCTGAAGAATGGCATTCTGGATTTATATATGAAGGAGCTGAACTGACTTGGAATGGGTTTATTGAAGAAATTACTGCTAGATTCAGTCCTGAAGTTCAAATTAATCCTATAGGAGAATTAAAAAATTTGCAGCAAACTGGATCTGTAGATGAATATAGAAAAAAATTCTAGGAGTTAAAGAGTTGGTTATTGTTAAGGAATCTTGTGTTGAATGAGTCATTTTTTATAGGTTGTTTTATGGGAGGCTTAAGGGAGGAAATCAGATTAGGTGCTCAAGAGTTAAAAATCACTACACTTAATGACTTAATCAGGCTAGCTAGGGTGGAGGAAGCTAAACTGGAGGCTTGGTTAAAGAGGAGAAGGTTGGGAATCAAATCAGTTATAGGGGGTTATCAAAAGAGCAGTCATATGACTAACATCAAAACTATTGAGGGAGGTACTGCTGTTGTGCATTCTGCTATTTCTCCAAGCATGGAGGTGGGCATATCACTACCTATTAGTGGTTTAACCAGGGAGCAAATTGCTGAAAAGAGGAAGAAGAAACTATGCTTCACTTGTGATGAGCCTTATACTGTGGGACATCAATGTAGAAAATCACATCTTTTTATGATGCTTGTAAGACCCCAACTTTTAAGAATAAAATTGAATTTCCTCTATTTATTATTTTGATATAGTAAGGGGTTGATTTGATTAATGTGGTAAGTTATGGGTAAAATGCGCAAATATTTTAAATAAGCAAGTGGTTATAAAATATTCATTGTTGTCGAAAAATATTCGTTTGGTCGTGGAATATTCTTGCTGTCGGGGAATATTCGTACGACGGCGCAGCCAATTGTGGGTCCCATAACGAAAAACTGTAGGATGAAGAAAACGACACAAATGAGTTTTTTAATAATAACGGCGTAGTTGTTACCATTAACACTATTGGAATACCCGGTAGGTAAAGTAAAGTAATACGCGTTGTTGCACAGTAGCACACGGTATTGCACAGTATTTTTATATTATTGTTAATTCAATAATTGTCACTGCACAGTATTTCCCATTATCAGATCAATAATTCATATTATTTGAATAATATTATTAGATAGCATTATTGACAATGTCTAAGGAAGTTCTGTCTAGAAAAGGGGTTTGGTCACCTAATTGCGTGCCAGTAAGGAGAAATCCTTATCGAAAAGCCCCCTCTTTCCTAGGAACGACCTGGTTGTCAATATTGTAGTTTTGTAATATTATTTGTGAATAATTAATTGTTGATTTATATGATAAGAAAATATTTATTTTATGTGGATATAAATGAAGGAATTAGTGCTGATGTGTTTTATCAGTATTTTGTCGAAATGGAGGTGTGAAAAATCATCCGTATGTGAATTTCGGTCATTTTTCGTTCGGAATTTGGAAAAACTTTCTTCTACAAAGTTGTAGAGAATTAAATTTCCTATGAATGGACATAACATTCATATTTTTCTGATAAAAGGGCTATTTATTATGAATTATTGAAATTCGGAATAATTAATTTTTGGGGTTATAAATTTTTTTTTTCTCACAAAAAATATTTTCAATATGGGTGGGACCCACTTGTGTGTGCTAATGAGAGTGATGTGGTGTGCGTAGGAATTGTTTTTGAAAATATTATTATTTTATTAAATTTTCTACTTTGGCGTTCTAAGCATTTTCCTATAAATAGGGTGCTTAGTTTAGAATTGAAAATCACACCAGAATCATAAGTTTCTTTCTCTATAATATCGAGCGTATTTTTATGAGTATTTCGATACTTTGAGTGTTGCTATTCAGTATAAATTTCTTTCAGTATTATATCCGATATTCCAGTCAGAAGTACTGTTCTTTTGAGGTAAGGGATGTTAATTTTTTCGTAAATGATGTTATTATTTTCAATATCATATCATCAAAATATTGGTATGAATTTTATTATGAAATTTTTACCTTTTCCGTCGGGGGCACTATTCACGTATACGGCACTATTCACGAATATGGTACTATTCACGAGTACTATTCACGAAGTATGATTTTTCTTATGAAAATTTCTACCTTTTCATATCGGGGTTACTATTCACGTACACAGTACTATTCACGTATACGGCACCATTCATGAATACGGTACTATTCACCGAAAAATTTAATTTTCTTTTCTTTGTCCAAGTTGGCTATTATGGGTCCTATCTTTGATTGGATCCAAGTTTTGAACTTCATTCTTGAATTTTGCTCCAAAAATGATTATTATGGAGTATTTTTGAACTTTGATAAACTGATTTACGAATCCCTAATTTTTGTCCTTTATCTCGTTAGATTCGTTCTTTAAAAATATTTTCATCATCTTCAGTCTTAAATAGTGATACAAAAGAATATCTTTGGCCTGTAGTGCAAAGATGGATGATTATTTAATGAATATCTTTGGCCTGTAGTGCAAAGATGACAGGTGTTGAGATGAACATGACCACTGGTGATATAAATGAATAACTTTGGCCCGTAATGCAGAGATGAATATTTGATTTGAGATATATATTGATTGATAGGGATAAAATATTGATGATGAACTTTTAAATCATAGAAGATAGTAGACATCATTCTCTACTTAACTCTTCTGATATATTGTTATTTCCGCTGCAGTTGTTGATCTAAACTTGTTGTCCATATTATTTTATCCGATTTGTTGAAGACTAACGATAATTTATTTTTCATTATCTTAGTCATAATATTCTTTACTGGGCTAGTTGAGCTCACCCTTTTTATCTATTGTCCTCTTCAAGAAATGAGAATATTGCAGGGACTAGTTGGGGAACAGAGTGATGGGCAGAGTTAGAGCAGTAGTAGTCCTCACTATTTTTGTATAATAGTGTGATAATAATTGTAACTGTCGAGGACTGAAGTTGAGCATTTATATTTCGTATTATATACGTTATGTATTGAAGCTCACAGCTTGTATGGTCGTATTTCTCACGACCTTTTGTTATAAAAGATTGTATTTGGATTCTGTACCATGTGTTTGGTGAACTAGAATGGGTTGGGTGGAATGGATCTATTCTGGGGGCGTCACAATGCTACCCTCCATTGAAGATAACAGCAAGAATGGTGACAATGAGGAGTGTTGTGAAGATGAAGAATTAGTCAATTAGAAGGAGATGGGAAGGCTGTTAAGCAACAAGAAGCTCATATCACACTTCATGCTTTGTCTGGACAAAGTGTTAACAACACTATAAGAATTGTGGGAATGGCTAATGGAGAACTGTTGAGAATCTTAATTGATAGTGGAAGAACTAATAATTTCTTGGATCCTCAAGCAGCTAGGAGAGTTAAGGCTATGTTGCAAGAAACAAAACCTGTATCAGTTTTTGTAGCCGATGGATTTAAAGTAACTAGTTTTCAAGAGTGTAGGTCATTTACTTGGACAGTACAAGGGGAGTCTTTTACTAAAGATTTTAGAATCCTGCCAGTTAGGGGGAATTGATGCAGTGTTAGGTTTCCAATGGTTGAGAAATTACAATCCAATTACATTTAATTTCGATCAACTGCAATTTTCCTTTAACAAAGAAGGTAAAACAATGGTTTTACAAGGAGAAGCTGATATGATAGCCCCTACTATACTCATGGCTATTTTGGATACCTGTTTGGAATGGTTTAAGATGCCTTGGAAGATGCTGAGGTTATGAAATCAGATATTGTGAATGGGAACAACATAGAGAAGAATCAGTCTCAAGGTCAGTTAAAGGAAGTGTTGCAATCTTATTCAGCAGTCTTCCAAGAACCAAAAGGTCTACCTCCTAACGGATCTCATGACCACCACATTAATTTGAAGGAAGGCAATCAACCTATCAATCTAAGACCTTACAGGTATCCTTATGTGCAAAAGGAAGAAATTAAAAAGATTATTAGTGAATTAATGGCCTCTAGAGTGATACAATCAAGCAACAACCCTTATGCTTTTCCAGTTTTATTAGTTAAGAAACATAATGGCTCTTGGAGGATGTGTGTGGATTATAGATCATTAAATGAAATGACAAGTTAAAGACAAGTTTCCAATACCAGCCATTGATGAATTGCTGGATGAGTTACATGGATCCAGGTAGTATTCTAAGCTAGACCTCAGATATGTTTACCACCAAATTAGAGTTCATGCTTCAGACATTCCTAAAATTGCATTTAGGACACCTATAGGACATTTTGAATTTTTGGTGATGCCATTTGGACTCACCAATGCACCAGCTACATTCCAGTCATTGATGAATCAAATATTTAAGCCATACCTCAGGAAGTTCATCCTAATTTTCTTTGATGATATCTTGGTTTACAACAGGACTTATGAAGAACACTTAGAACACTTGAAGTTAACCTTGCAGCTCCTAAAGGATAATCCACTCTTTGCTAAGAGAAGTAAATGTGAATTTGGAACTGAGTAGATTCAATATTTGGGGCATGTTATTACTCAGCATGGGGTTTCTATTGATCCTGATAAGATCAATAATATGACCAAGTGGCCTTTACCTACCAACATTAAAAGTTTAAGAGTTTTTTTGGGTTTGACAAACTATTACAGAAAGTTTATTCACAATTATGGTTTAATCAGCAAACCATTGACTGAATTTGTGACGCCCCCAAAATAGGTCCACACAACCCATTCTGAATTACCAAATACATACTACAGAATTCAAATACAAACTTTCCTATTACAACTCTTAAACTGTTGTGCAAGATACGACAACACACATATACTATGAGTTTCAATACACATATTGTAACATATACAATTATTGACACACTATTTTACAGAATAGTGAGGACTACAATCTCGGGTCATTACTCCACTCACCGACTAGTCCCAGCGACACTCATTTTCTAGGAAGAACAATAGAACAAAAAGGAAAAGAATGAGCTCAACTAGCCCAACGAAGAATATTATGACTAAGATAATGAAGAATAAATTATTCTTAGTCCTCAAAAATGAAAAATCTGATAGAATATAATAGACAACAAGTTTAGATCAACAACTGCAGCAAAAATAGCAATTCATTAGAAGAGTCAAGTAGAGCATGATGTCTACTATCTTATATAATTTAAAAGTTTATCATCAATATTTTATCACTGTAACACCAATCAATCATTATTTCAAATCAACAATTTATCTTTGCACTACGGGCCAAAGATATTTATTTGTATCATCATTGGTCATGATCATACCAAACACCTGTCCATCTTTGCACTACGGGCCAAAGAGAACTTTCATCACAAGCCTTTATCTGTAACATTAAAAGTCATGATTATACCAATACACAGTTCCTGGTCATAATCATACCAATCAACAGTTCAACTTTGCACTACGAGCCAAAGATAACTCTTCACCACAATTCAAGTATGAGGATGATGACAATGATATAAAGAATGAATCAAGTGAGATCAATGATAAATATTAGAGATTTATAATTCAATTTATCCAGAGTTCAAGAATGTCCAAATTGTCAACATGATGATCAAAACGTGGCTTCAAATTCAAGAATAAGATTCATATATCAAAGATAATTTGGACATAAAAAGAAACTAATTTCGTTGTTAATATTAATCCGGCATGAATAGTACCCCAGATGAATAGTACTCCGGTATGAATAGTACTCTGACATGAAAAGATTAAAATTTAATAAGAAAGTTCAGAACAATATTCAACTGAAATGATATTAAATGAAGAGCAAACAACATGGAATTTCTAATCATTTTAGGAATTATAGAAGAAATACTTACTATAGTAAGTTTAGATTTAGGAATATAAATTTAAAATAATATCATTTAAATAATATGGAGTATAAAAGAAAATGATATACGAAACTGCAAATAGATTTTCACCCGTCATGCGGTAATCCTCGTAGACAGATCATTTCCACAGCTTAATAAAGAATGAATACGAAGGGTTATTCACTAGGCATGCGGTAATCCGCGTAAACAGGTTATTCCCACAGATTAATAAGGAATAGAATGACAAACCTTATGAGTATAAAATAAAATAACATCCTTCACATTAATAAAAGACTAGATACTGCAATAGTGTAATATCCCGAATTTTATGAGATAAAAGTAATCAATTTTTCTTATAATTATTATTCTATTCAGTAAATGGTTAAATTGATAAAAGGTTAAAGTTAAGGGTGATATGTGCAAATTTTACAAAGTAAGCAAGTTGGCATAAAATATTCATTTGTCAGGGAATATTCATTTGGTCGGAGAATATTCTTTTTGTCAGAAAATATTCGTACGACGACACAATCATTGGTGGACCCCATAACAGAATAATTATCGGATATAGAAAGCGACATAAATAACATTTTTAAAAAATAACGGCAATACTTTTACCGTTAAACTGTTGAAATAACCGGTGATAAAAGTACAGTAATACGCGTTGTTCCACAGTGATACACGGTATTGCACAGTATCTCTGATTATTAATGCTTACATAAGAAGTCACTCAGTGTTTGATTCAATAATTGCCACAGTAGTTGCTGCATAATATCTCATATTATTGATTCAATAATTGTTACAGTAACATTTGCACAATATTTTATATTATTAAATCAATAATTGAGACGACACAGTTATTCATATTATTATTTGCATTATTGACAAAGTCTATAAAGTTCTGTCGAGGAAATGGGTTAGGTTATTTAATTGCGCGTCAATAAGGAGAAATCCTTATCGAAAAGCCCCATCTTTCCTGGGAACGACATGGTTGTCAATATTGTGATTCTTATTATTATTTCTGAATAATAATTGATGAATAAAATAAAAATTATTGATAAATATGATAAGTAAATATTTGTTCAATTTTGATATATATGGAGGAATTTTTAGCATGAGACATTTGTTGAAAATTAACATTTTATCTTCTCCGATCAAATGTTCATTCAAATATATTATTATAGTATTACATTATAATAATATAATGTGATAATATAATAGTATAATTTTATAATTTAAATAGTAATGTTATTATAATAAATTTATGGCATAAGAATAAAATGAGGTGGAAGAGAGCAAATTGAATTTGAATTCCTTTTTAATAATTATAAATTCTTTTAAAAACATGTTAATAAAAGTAGGGGTTCTCATTTTGGTTTTGAAATCTATTTTCCAAAATAGGTGTGCTGCATGCTCTTTTTCAAAACTAGTGTACACATCTGCATATTTTTTAAATCTGGTGTGCTAGCACTTTCCTATAAATAGGTTGTTTAGTTAAGAAATGAAAATCACACCAAAATCAGAAAATTCTTTCTCTATAATATTGAGCGTATTTCTTATAAGTATAAGAATATTTTGAATGTGGATAACAGTGCAAGATTTCCTCAATATAATCTCCGTTATTCCAGTCAGAACTATTTTCTTATTAAGGTAAAGGATATTATTTTTTTGTAAAGAATATTATTTTCTTTCAACATTCGTAAGGGATATCATTTTCTTCCATACTCTATAGTATGTAAGTAATATTATTTCGTTTCATATTCCTAAATCTATACTTACTATGATAAGTATTGCTTCTATAATCCCTGAAATGATTAGAAATTCCTTGAGGTTTTCGCTTCATCTAATATCATTTCACTTGTATATTTGTCTGAACTTTCTTATGAAATTTTAATTTTTTCATATCGGGGTACTATTTATACGGTACTATTCATACGGCATTATTCATACAATACTATTCATGAGTACTGCTCACAACGAAATTAAATTTTTTTTGTCCAAGTTATCTTTTATGAATCTTATTTTTAAAATTGGATCTATGTTTTGATCTTCATGTTGACAATTTGGACATTCTTGAACTATGGATAAATTGAATTATAAATCTCTAATATTTATCATTGATCTCACTTAATTCATTCTTTATATCATTGTCATAATCAGACTTAAATTGTGGTGAAAGTTCTTTTTGGCCTGTAGTGTAAAGATGAATTGTTGATTGATATCTTTGGCCTGTAGTGCAAAGATGAACTGTTAATTTATATCTTTGGCTCGTAATGCAAAGATGGACAAGTATACGGTATGATCATGACCACTGATGATACAAATGAATATTTTTGGTCTGTAGTGCAAAGATAGATAATTGATTGGTATGATCATGACCATGGTTGTTACGTTTGAATGTCTTTAGTGTAGGGTGCAAAGACGATAAGATTACTAAGCGTCTTTAGCCTTTGTGGCAAGGACATTGAGTGAAAGTTTTATTAAGCCTTTGTGACAAGGAGAAACTGTTGATTTACATGATTATGAACATGAATTGTGAATTAATATAACCATAATCTTTGGTGTTACAGATTAAGATAGGTGATGGAAATTATCTTCGTCCTGGGTGCAAAGAGGAATTAATCAACAAAATTATGATCATGCACTATTTACATGATTATGGGCAGGAACTGTTAATTGATGTTATAGGGATAAAATATTGTTGGTGGACTTTTAACATGGAGAAGATAATAGACATTATGGCCTATTTGACTCTTCTAATGAATTGTTCGTTCCGCTGCAGTGGTTGATCTAAAACTTGTCGTCTATTATATTCTGTTAGATTTTCACTGTTGAAGACTAAGATAATTCATTTTTATTATCTTAGTCATGATAGTCTTTACTGGCTAGTTGAGCTCGTCATTTTCCTTTTGGTTCCATTGTTCTTCTCAGAAAATGAGAGTGAAGTTGGGACTAGTCGGGGAGTGAAGTAATGATCCAAGTTAGTAACCATAATGTTTCGAGTTAGTAGTTGTTCGCATCAAATTATAAGATAGGATGACAAACTGATAGGTGCCATTGTGATGTGCTATCCAAGGTTGTGATATGAGTCACAGTTGAAAGAGTGTTGCCACTATCATGCAAGATGTCTAACCACATACAAATTAGTGTTATCATAAGATATGGTTGTGCACATCCACTTGCTGATTATATTTATGAGCACTACCTATATAATCTTGGAGTATGGTTGGAATATAATTCTCAATTTGAGACAATAGAGATAATTATATGGCAAGAAGAGACCCACCAATGGAATGAACAGGATAGTAATCTTTTCGTTCTTTTTTGGGGTCTATTGGGTCAACCAAGGTTAATTCTCAAGTCCTATGATATCTATTATAACTTAGAAGCATGACCTCCCATGTATGAAGGTTTTCTTGAGCATTTTTCAAATATTTTAATTCCTAAAACAGTTATTGATTGTACCTTTATGTAAAATGTTATTGATTTGGAGGGTGATTATTGTTGTTATAATATTTGTATTGAAACTCACAATTTATGTGTGGTCGTATTTTGCACGACGGAGTAATAGTTAGTTTGTATTTGGATTTTGTTGTGTGTATTTCTGGCGACTCAGAATAGGTTGAGTAGACCTATTTTGGGGGCGTCACAAATAGCGTCGTAGCAGAACTTTGTGTTGGTAGTGTTTGCTTGCTTCTCGAATACTCTTCTTCTTTCTCTCTTATTCTCTCTTTATAGTTTCTCTCTCTATAGCTTTAGTGAATTGGTGAGAAAGAAGGAAGAAATGAGCTTCTATTTATAAAAGAATTCTAGCTTGGCTCTTGCAATGTGAAGGCAAGTGGCTTGACTGCCTGCAATGTGAAAAGGTAAGTGGTTTGACACCTATAATGTGAAAAGGTAAGTGGTTTAGCGCCTGTAATGTGAAAAGATAAGTTGTTTGACACCTGTAATGTGAAAAGGCAAGTAGTTTGACGTCTGGTAAAGACAAGTACTATTGACGAAAGTGACTCTTGGATGATGACCTATGGGTCCCATAGGATAAGCCAAACTTACAAAATGTCACATATCACCATTATTTCCTTCGAGTGTTGGTAACTTCTTACTAAAGGTTATGCTACACATCATATAATTAATTAACGTTTTTTAATCCTTTAATAATTATTCATAATTAATATAATAAATTCATAATATTGACAACCAGATCGTTCCCAGGAAAGAGGGGGCTTTCCGATAAGGATTTCTTCTTACTAGCGCGCAATTAGATAACCTAACCCATTTCCTAGACAGAACTTTCTAGACATTGTCGATAATGCTAATCAATAATATCATTTCAATAATATGAGTTACTATGTCGTGATAATTATTAATTTAATAATATAAAATATTGTGCAGATGGTACTGTAGCAATATTGAATCAATAATATGAAATATTATACAATTATCACTGTAGTAATTATTGAATTAATAATATGAAAGACTATGCAATTTTTATTGTAGCAATTATTGAATGAAATATTGAGTGACTTCTTACGTAAGAATCAATAATTAGAGATACTGTGTAATATCACGTACTACTGTGGAACAACATGTATTACTGTACTTATATCACTGGGTATTTCAACAGTTTAATGGTAAAAGTTTTGTTGTTATTTTATAAAAAGGTTAATTTTTTTGCTTTCTATATCTGACAGTTATTTCGTTGTGGGGCCCACCAATGATTAGCGTCGTCGTACGAATATTCTCCGACAAAAAGAATATTTTTCGACAGAACGAATATTCCCCGACAAACTTTTATAATTTACACATATCACCCTTAACTTTGACCTTTTATCAATTTAATCATTTATTGAATAGAATAATAATTATAAGAAAATTGAATACTTTTATTTCATAAAATTCGGGGTCTTACAGAAGTTTTAAAGAAGGACAGATTTCAGTGGCATGAAGGGGCTACCCAAGCCTTCTTGGCACTTAAAGAAGCTATGGTTAAGGCTCACGTGTTAGCCATGCCTAATTTTAAATTGCCATTTTTTTTGGAGACTGATGCTTCCCATATTGGTATAGGAGCTATACTGAATGCATCAAGGCAGACCAATTGCTTATCTCAGTAAACCTATAGCTGCAAAACACTTGGGGTAGTCTACTTATGAGAAAGAATTGATGGTAGTCATCTATGCTACTACTAAATGGAGACATTATTTGCTTGGCAATAAGGTACTCGTCAAAACTGATCATCATAGTTTTAAATACCTCTTGGACCATAGAGTAACCACTACTAACCAACAAAAGTGGATTACTAAATTGATGAGATTAGACTATGAAATAGTGTATAAAAAAGGGAAAGAGAATGTAGCTGCAGATTGCCTTTCAAGACAGGTTGATACCTCTGAATAGGATTATACTTGTGTTGCTATTTCTACAGTTATTCCTCATCGAATCACAGAGATAGCTCAGTCTTGGGAATTAGAACCTAGATTGAAGGACATAATTGTTCAGCTACAGATAGATCCACATTCATTACCTGGTTATACCTTCCAGCATGGCAGGCTTAAATTCCAAGATAAATTAGTAATTGAGCCAGATATTCCCTTGAGAACCAAGCTATTGACTGAATTCCATGATTCTCCTATGGGGGGGGGGTTGGGGTCATTCTGGCATAAAAGAAACTTATGAGAGGCTTAGTAATTACTTCTTTTGGTCCACAATAAAGACTGATGTTACCAAATTTGTATAAGAATGTGATGTTTGCTAAAAACAGAAACATGAAACTAAGGCTCTACCAGGGTTGCTACAGCCCTTGCCTATACCAGAGGGACCATGGATTGATATATCTATGGACTTCATTGAAGGGTTACCACAATCTAAAGGGTATACAGTTATATGGGTAGTGGTAGATAGATTGACTAAATATGGCCATTTCATACCTCTCGAACACCCTTATATTGCTCAGGAGTTAGCCCAAGTATACATCAATAATATCTACAAGCTCCATGGATTTCCTTCTAACATTGTATCTAATAGGGACAAAATATTTGTTAGCTTGTTTTGGCAATCACTTTTCAAGTTGGTTGGTACCAAACTTCATTTAAGCTCTGCTTACCACCCACAATCTGATGGACAAACTGAAATTCTTAATCAAGTTTTCGAATGCTACTTAAGGTGTATAATATCTCAGAGGCCTAAGAGTTGGTTATCTTGGCTTCCGTTGGCAGAGTGGTGGTACAACACTCATTACCACATTGGGCTAAAAACTACTCCTTTTGAGGCCTTGTACTGCTATAAACCTCCACACCTCAACTTCCATCAGTTTGGCCAAGTCCATGACTCTGCTATTAGGACCTTTGTAAAGACAGAACTCAAACTCTTCAGCTTCTAAAACACAACTTAGTTGCTGCTCAGTCTAGAATAAAGCATTATGCAGATAAGTCAAGGAGTGAAAGATCATTTTTGGTGGGTGACTTGGTATATTTGAAAATTAAACCTTACAAACAGTCTACATTATCCCAGAATGTCCTTGGTAAATTAGCCCCAAAATATTTTGGGCCATTTCCTATACTAGAAAAGATTGGAACTATAGCTTATCGACTCCAATTACCCTCACATGCTAAAGTCCATCCTATTTTCCATGTATCTCTTCTCAAGAAAAAAATTGGCTCAAATTGTCCCAGTTCTGTTGATCTTCCTTATTTAGTTGCTCAAGGTCAATTTTTGGTGGAACCATTAGCTGTACTGGATAGAAAGATGATTAAGAACAAAAATGTTGCAGCTGTTGAAGTCTTGGTGCAATGGTCCAACACTCTACCGTCGGAAGCTACCTGGGAAGATTGGGAAAATTTTCACAAGCAACTCCCTCACTTCCAACCTTGAGGACAAGGTTATTTTGATGGCAGGTGGACAGTAAGGATGCTACCATGATGGAATGAACATAACATTTCTGCTGATTAGTTGGTTAATTTTACTGTTATTCTTAGTTGGTTATACCAGGGTAATATTGTCATTCTCTTTTATTAATAAGGCTACTATAGTCTTTAAGCTTGTCCATTTCTGTTAGGCATTTTATTCGTGTTGCTGAGGTAGATTGTTGAGCAATATATAGTAACACATTGTAATGGTGATGCATATGAATGATATAAGGAATCTTATTTCTCTCTCAGTTTTCTGACTCTGTCTATATCTTTCCCAATATTGCTTCCTTCTCTCTCTGAATCTGCTTCTAAAACCAATAATTTCCTTCTGTAATTAGCTTTAGATGAGTTCGGTAAGGAATTAGCTACTCAGATCCTTACACAATCTCACCACTGTTTTGGGTCGCTTAAGTCCACCGAGAGTACTCTTCTTCCTCTTGATGAATTTGTAGTCTCTGCAAAATCCTAACTCATAAAACGTGAAGATCAAGATCGAAATTAACAATATTAGAGAGGAAATTGTAAGGAATAGCCATAAGTTCATTCATTAGTTACTCTTGTTATTTGAGTCTGTTTTAGTTGTTTAGTGCATGTTCAGTTGGTAAGGGTAAATAAGTCTTTTGGCAAAGGAATGCTTACTACTCTTGCATTCTTAAGGGAGAGTAGTAGTATTAATATGTGACCCCTGTAACAGATTTGGTTATGAAATGAATTGTTCTTTCTTCTGAACTTCTCTCTCTTTCTCTCTCTCTCTCTCTCTCTTTCTAAATCTCTTCTAAGTCACAAATTTCCATAGATTGAGATGAACTTGAGCTCAGTAAGGAATTTGGTTATCCAAATCCTTACAAGTGGTATCAAAGCTTGCTACGATCAGTGGTTATGGCTACTAACAATCAGAGATTAACGAATCTAGAAATGAACCTCCAGGAATTGCAAATTCAATTGCAATCTTCAGTGGAGTCTTTGCAAAAAGGATTCGATGATAAGCTTGAGAAGCTAATGAAAGGAGTAGAAGCAATGTTGATAGCACAAGGACAGAAGCAAGGTAATGGAAAGCTTGACAGTCACAATCAACAAAGTTCTGGATCAATCCTTGGATCGTTTGAAGGAGGAAGTACACAGAACAATGTAAATGAAGGTATATTCAGGACTATTAGATTTGAATTCCCTAAATTCCATGGATCTAACCCAAGGACTTGGATTAGGAAGTGCAATAAATTGTTTTCCTATCATAATGTTGCTAAAAATCAGAAAATATACCTAGCAACTATGCATCTCGAAGGAGAGGCTGAGTTGTGGTATTCTAGCTTTGTTGAAAATGGTGTTGACCTGACCTGGAATGGTTTAATTGATGAATTGCTAGCTAGATTTAGCCTTGAGACTAAGATAAATCCTATAGCTGAACTTAAAAAGTTGCAACAAACCACAACTGTAGATGAATATCGAACAAAGTTTGAGGAACTAAGAGGCTGGACATTGATAAAAAATTCAAAGTTAAATGAAGAATTTTTTATTGATTGCTTTGTTGGTGAACTGAGGGAGGATATTCAGTTAGGTATCCAGAAGTTAGGGGTTACTACTCTTAAGGAGGCTATTCGATTGGCTAGAGTTGAAGAAGGTAAAGTGGAAGCATGGATCAAAAGGAGCAGAACTGTACTAAGATCCTCTATCACTAATACTTCCAGTAGCAGAATGCAGTAATGAATTCGAGCTTGCAGAAAAGTGTCAGCAATACTGGAATGGAATTCTCTAGTCCTAATGTGGGGGGAAATAAGGTTGCTTGGTCTGGAAATGAGCAGAGAAGAGGTATACCAGTTAAGCATTTGACTAGGGATCAAATACTTGAGAAAAGGAGGAAGGGGGCTATGTTTTTCCTGTGATGAGTCGTATGTATTTGGTCATGTATGCAAACAGCCTCATTTGTTCATGATGGTACCATCTGAGGAGAAGGAAATGTGCTTGGAAACTGAGGAACAGAAAAATTATGTAACAGAAGTAGGGATGCAGGAAGAGCAAAACAGGCCATTATTGGAGGATCAAAGGGATGATGTACAAATAACATTGCATGCCTTATCTGGACATAATGCTAATAATACCATCAGAGTACAAGGGTCAGTGGGGGGCAGATCAGTTAGCATATTAATTGATAGTGGTAGCACTGGGAATTTATTAGATCCTCATGCTGCTAAGAAACTGAAGGTTAAGCTAACAAATACTCCACCAGTGACAGTCTCAGTTGCAGATGGTTTTAAGGTGCAGAGTGAACAGGTGTGTTCAGAGTTCCAATGGCAGGTGCAGGGTAGAGATTATACTACAATGATGAGGATTCTGCCCTTGGGAGGTGTTGATGCTGTTCTAGAGGTCCAGTGGTTGAGGACAGTAAGTCCTGTAACTTTTGACTTCAATAAACTGCAGCTCCAATTTGTGCAAAATGGGGAAACGGTGTTGATGAAAGGGGAAAACATTAATGTCACTCCAACAATACAGCTAATGGAATCTGGTGAGTTCCAGAAACTGTTGCAAACAACATCTCATGGCTTTTTTGGATGCTTATATGGAATCTTGGAATATGAAGACTGTCCACCCTCAGATCCTACATGTCCAAAACTTAAAGAGTTTCTGAAATCATTCTCAGATGTCTTTGAAGAACCTAAAGGTATGCCACCTGAAAGATCTTATGATCATCATGTTAATTTGCAGGAAGGTAGCAAACCTATGAATTTGAGACCTTATAGATATCCATATGTCCAGAAATCTGAGATTGAGAAAATAGTGACTGAGTTGCTGAATAGTGGGGTTATTCAGAACAGTAACAGTCCTTTTGCCTTTCCAGTCTTGTTAGTAAAGAAACATGATAATACTTGGAGGATGTGTATTGATTATAGAGCACTCAATGATGCTACTATTAAAGATAAATTTCCTATACCAGTAATAGATGAGTTGTTGGATGAACTTAATGGTTCAAGTTGGTTTTCAAAGTTGGATCTCAGGTCTGGTTATCATCAGATAAGAGTACACCCACCTGACATTCCTAAGACAGCTTTTAGGACCCACTTAGGCCATTATGAGTTTAAGGTTTTGCCTTTTGGGCTAACCAATGCTCCAGCTACTTTTCAGAGCTTAATGAACACTGTTTTTGCCCCTTATTTGAGGAAGTTCATCTTAGTTTTTTTTGATGATATCCCAGTTTACAATCCCACATATAAGACTCATTTACAGCATTTGGAAATAACATTACAGCTGTTGAGGCAACATCAGTTGTATGCCAGATTGTCCAAATGTATTTTTGCTACACAACAAGTTCAGTATCTTGCTCATATCATTACACCTGAGGGAGTCTCTACTGATCCTGCAAAGTTAGAATGTATGGTGCAGTGGCCAAAGCCTAAGAACCTTAAGGGTTTGAGGGGATTTCTGGGTCTCACATGTGACGCCCCCAAAATAGGTTCAATACTAACCCATTCTGAGTCGCCAAATACATGGTATAGAATTCAAATACAATCTTTCATATCACACGGTCGTGCAAAATACGACCACACAACTGTGAGTGTCAATACAGACATATAGAAAATATTAACATTCAAACTAAGTCCTCATTACATTTATTATCACACTATTTTAAATACAAAAAATAGTGAGGACTTCTACAGCTTTAACTCGGACCATCACTCTATTCCCCGACTATTACCCTCGATATTCTCATTTCCTAAAGAGAACAATGGAAGAAAAGGGTGACCTCAACTAGCCCAATAAAGAATATTATGACTAAGATAATGAATAATAAATTATCGTTAGTCTTCAATAAATCAGATAAAATATAATGGACAACAAGTTTTAGATCATCAACTGCAGCGAAAATGACAATTTATTAGAAGAGTTAAGTAGAGAATGATGTCTACTATCTTCTATAATTTAAAAGTCCATCATCAATATTTTATCCCTGTAACATCAATCAATATTCATCTCAAATCAAATATTCATCTTTTGCACTACGGCCAAAGATATTCATTTGTATCACTAGTTGGTCATGTTCATCTCAACACCTGTCCATCTTTGCACTATGGGCCAAAGATATTCATCAGGTAATCATTCATCTTTGCACTACAGGCCAAAGATATTCATCAAGTAATCATTCATCTTTGCACTATAGGCCAAAGATATTCAGTTATATCACCATTTAGGACTGAGGATGATAAAACAATACGAATAACGAATTCAGTGAGATAAATGACAAATATTAGAGAATTTATCCAGAGTTCAAGAGTGAAGATCAAAACCTGGATCCAATCAAAGATGATTTGGAAAGAAAAAAAAATATTTCTTTTTTTATCGTGTATAGTATCTTGTGAATAGTAACTCGTGAATAATAACTCGTGAATAATAACTCATGAATAGTAACTCGACATGAAAAGATAAAAATTTCACAAGAAAGTTCAGACCAATATTCCAGTGAAATAATATTAGATGAAGCGCAAAACTCAAGGAATTTCTGATCATTTCAGGAATTCTAGAAGCAATACTTACTGTAGTAAGTTTAGAGTTAGGAATCTGAAATGAAACAATATACGAAACTGCAATTGGATTTTCATTCGTCTGGCGGTAGCCCGCTTAGACAGATTATTTTTATAATTTAATAACAACTGAATACGAAGGGTTATTCACCAGGCATGCGATAGTCCGCGTAGACAGGTTATTCCCACAGAATAATAAAGAATAAAATAACAACAAAATTTCACCATGCATGCGATAGTCCGCGTAGAGAGGTTATTCCAACAGAATAATAAAGAATGGAATAACAACCCTTACGAATATTGAAAGAAAATAAATATCTTCATGAATACGAAAGAAATAATACCCCTTACCTTAAAAATTTGGAGACTGCACTAGTGTAATAGCAGAATACTCTTCTTCTTTCTCTCTTATTCTCTCTATACTTTCTCTCTCTATAGCTTTAGTGAATTGGTGAGAAATAATGAAGAAATAATCTTCTATTTATAGGCTCGGCAGAGTAAGGGTAAAATAGTCTTTTCGCCATAATTTATGACATCATCGCTTACATCATCGATCCTATGACATCATTGCTTACATCATCGCTCTAATGACATCATTTCTTACCTCATCGCTCCGATGACATCATTGTTTGCATCATAAGAGTTCAAATTCAATTTGCACTCTTCCACCTCGTTTAACTTTTATACTATGAATTTACTATAATAATGTTACTATTCAAATTATAAAAATCATACTATTATATAATCACATCATACTACTATAATGTAATATTATAATAATATATTTGAATGAATTATTTTATCGGACAAGATAAAATACCAACTTTCAACAAATGTCACATGTTAAAAATTCCTCCGTTTAAATCCACATTGAATAAATATTTCCTTATCATATATATATCAAAAAATTAATTATCCACAAATAATATTACAGAACTACAATATTGACAACTAGGTCGTTCTCAGGAAAGAGGGGGTCTTCCGATAAGAATTTCTCCTTACTGGCGCGCAATTAATCAACCCATTTCCTACACAGAACTTCCTTAGACATTGCCAATTATGCTATCTAATAATATTATTCAAATAATATGAATTATTGATTTGATAATTTAAAATAATGTGCAATGACAATTATTGAATCAATAATATAAAATAGCAAAGTAGCACTTATTGATATATAATATCAACGTAGCAAATATTGAACCAATAAAATATTATGCACTTATTGAATCGATAATATAAAATATTGAACAGTAATTACTGTAATAATAATTGAGTAAGTGTCTTCCTACGTAAGAATCAATAATTCGAAATACTGTGCAATACCGTGTGCTACTGTGCAACACCGCGTATTACTGTATTTTAACCACCTGTTATTTTAATAGTACTAACAATAATAGTTTTGCCGTTATTTTTATCAAAAGGTTACTTCTGTCGCTTTCTATATCCGACATTCATTCCGTTGTGGGGTCCACCAATGACTGCACCGTCGTACGAATATTCTCCGACAAAAATAATATTCCTCGACCAAATGAATATTCTCCGACACAACGAATATTTTATAACAACTTGCTTACTTTGTAAACTTTGCACATTTCACCCATAACTTATCACATTTATCAAATCAACACCTTACTATTTCAAAATAATATATAAAAAAAATTAAATCTTATTCATAAAATTTGGGGTCTTACAACCTCCCCTCCTTATGAAATTTCGTCCTCGAAATTGACGTACAGTACCTGGTATGTCGAAAAGGTGAGGATACCTCATTTTCATTTCCGATTCTAACTTCTAGGTTATTTCCTCGATATCATGGTTCCTCCACAAAACTTTAACTTGAGGTATAACCTTTGAGCGTAGGACATGTTCCTTCCTATCCAAGATCTTAACAGGTACCTTCTCGTATGTTAAATCTTCGACTATCTCGTCTGGTTCTAACTTAATAATGTGGTTTGGATCTTTCACATATTTACGAAGCACAGATATGTGAAAAACGTTATGAATATGAGACATGCTTGGAGGTAAGGACGAGTCTATAGGCCACATTTTCTACTCGATCAAGGATTTCAAATGGACCAATGAATCATAAATCGGTGTCCATAACATTCTGCAAGGTGACCCTTTGGCACTTGATGTTCCGCCTTGACACGTTTACACGTTAAACACCTCGAGATAAACTCTACGATTTCTCATTTCATATTGCTCCACCAAAATGTATGTCAAAGATCACGATATATTTTGGTACTTCCAAGATGGATTGCAAACGGTGTGTTATGTCCCTCCATCATGATTCTATGTTTCAAATTAGAATCATTAGGAACACAAAGTTTGAAGTTGACTCGAAGTATTTCTTCTTCATCAATTCTTGCTTCTAGGAATAACACCTTCTTGCACTTTCTTCTTCATCTTCATCAGCTCCGGATCCGTAGCTTGAGCAGCTTTAACTTTATCAATCAAAGCTGGTTCTACGCGTATATTTGACATCATCACGTGGGTCCCTGGAGTCTTTAACTCTATCTCCATCCTTAGTACGTCATACAAAATAGGCCTTTGTGTTGACAGCATCGCACTCGTTCCCGCATACGATCTTCTACTCAACGCGTCAGCTACCACGTTCGCTTTTCCAAGATAGTACTGAATGGTATTTTCATAATCTTTCAACAGCTCAAGTCAACATCGTTGTCGCATGTTGAGTTCATTCTAAGTAAAGAAATATATTCGAGGCTTTCGAAGTATATTAGGATGTCACCAATAATGACAACCACGAAATGCCAAATATTTTCTCAAATATTCGGTTCATCATGTCCATGAACGCAGCATGGACATTGGTCAATTCGAAAGATATAACTAGAAATTCGTAATGCGCATATCGAGTTCTAGAGGTAGTCTTTGGAATGTCATCAGTTCTAATCTCTAACTGATGATATCCAGAACAGAGATCGATCTTTGAGAAGAATTGCGCACTTTGCAACTGGTCGAACAGGTCATCAATGCGTGGTAGCAGATACCTATTCTTGATGGTGACATGATTTAACTCCCGATAGTCAATACATAGTCGCATACTACCGTCTTTCTTCTTTACGAATAAAACAGGAGCTCCCCCAAAGAGACGTACTAGGACGTATAAAACCGATGTCTAACAACTCCTGTAGTTGGACCTTTAACTCCTGAAGTTCAATAGGAGCCATTCGATTATGGGGTTTTAGAAATGGGTTTTGTACCGGGTTCAAGGTCAATAAAGAATTCAACTTCACGTTCTGGGGTAGACCGGGAAGTTCTTCGGGAAATACATCAAGAAACTCATTAACAACAAAAATATCATTCAAATCTGATGTATTCTGATTTAAATCAGTGACATGGGCTAAGAAAGCTTGACATCCCGTTTTCAATAAACGAATAACTTTATGACTTGAAATGATATTGACTGATTTTAGTGGTTTGGTGGCTTGAATTCGCACAACAGGTTGGTTAAGAATATGAAAACTAACAACCTTACGAAAACAATCAATTTTGACATGATAAGTGGTTAACCAATCAATTCCTAAAATCATGTCAAATGCAAGTATTTTCAAAGATATAAGATCAACAGGTAGGGTGAGGGTACCAATTTGAATCAAGCAAGATCTGTAAATTGTGAATGTAACGAAGGTTTCTCCTAACGGAGTTTCAACAGATAAGTCAAAGTCTAATTTCTCAGGAGTCAAGTTCAAACGTTGAGCACAAGCAGGTGAAATAAAAGAATGGGTAGAACCGGTATCTAACAAGGTATAGAACTCGCAAGAGTTTATAATTAACTTACCCATAATAACCTCGTTCGGGTTCCTAGCGTTTTGGGCAGTCACGACAAACGCTCTTTCAGGAACCACCGACTTTGACTTGTCCGGGACAGCCTTTGGAATCACCACCCCCGCTGGACTTGGTTTCGCTATCGGACACTCTCTAGCTATATGTCCTTCCTTTCCACAATTATAACATACCTTGAATTGTTGTGGGCAGTTTGGACTGATGTGTCCCTCTTGCCAGTATTTATAGCAAACGACCGGTGGTCGTTCTCCTCCCCTAGAAACAGCTGATGCTGGTACTGCTGTCGACGTCTTCACATTATCATTGTTAAATCTTCTCTTTTTGAAATCTCCCCCCGACTCTCTTTTTCTATTATCATGGCCACGATTACTACCGGAGTGGTTACCGCTTTTGTCATGATACTTTTCTCCCCGCTGGTTGTCATTGTTCCGATGACTGCTGTCACCGGTATGACCCTGGTTATTGTTCTTTGGTTGAACATAATCTTTACCTCGTTCTAATAATTGGGCCTTGTTCACCACATCTGATTATAAAGAAAGTTTGTGAGAAATGAGGTACTGACGAATTTCGGGTTTCAAACCTCTCAGAAACATCCGCGTCATACGTTCCTCATTATAAACCAAATGAGATGCGAACCGGGATAACTCCGCGAACTTAGCCTCGTACTGGGACACAGTCATGTTATTCTGCTCCAGTTTGATAAACTCTACCTCCTTCATATGACGAATACTTTCTGGAAAGTACTTGTCATTGAATAGTTTCTGGAACTCTTCCCAAGACATCTTGAGTGCTGCAGGCTAGGTACGCTTCACAGATTCCCACCAGTAATCTGCCTCTCCACGGAACATAAATGTGGCGAATGGAACCTTTTGCTCCTCCGTGCATTCTAAGACATCAAATATCTTGGTAATTTACTTAACCCACGTTTACGCCTTGATTGGATCTGGCTTTCCCAAAAACTCTAGGCAGGTCCCAACTCTTTGAACTGCTTGGCAGTGACAAGCCGCGAGTTGTTATTATTTCCACCTGTATTATAAACACGAGTCTCCCTCGTCTGGTTTTGCATGAACTGCAAAAAGCTTCTAAACATCCCATCATTCATCGTCTGATCGGTGGTGTTGTTTACAGGAGAAATATTGTCCTTCCTGTTGCACGTTTTCCTGATTGGTGATTAAAGGTGTCTCAACGGTCTCATTCACTCTATTGTTTAGATTTTCAGCTGCCATTCTTAAATACTGCCATAAAATAAGGGTTAATTAAATAAATTGACATATCACATATTAACCCTAGGTTCCGACCGACCAATTAAATACCAAATAAGTTTAGGTAGGACACACTAGCGAAGGTTTTACTCGTCTCGTCCCTCCTAGTTCTATTCCCAGATCTCCGCCAGAGACCATATCCCTAAGCTCTGATACCAACTGTGACGCCCCCAAAATAGGTTCAATACTAACCCATTCTGAGTCGTCAAATACATGGTATAGAATTCAAATACAATCTTTCATATCACACGGTCGTGCAAAATACGACCACACAACTGTGAGTGTCAATACAGACATGTAGAAAATATTAACATTCAAACTAAGTCCTCATTACATTTATTATCACACTATTTTAAACTCGGACCATCACTCCATTCCCCGACTAATACCCGCGATATTCTCATTTCCTGAAGAGAACAATGGAGGAAAAGAGTGAGCTCAACTAGCCCAGTAAAAAATATTATGACTAAAATAATGAATAATAAATTATAGTTAGTCTTCAATAAATCAGATAAAATATAATGGACAACAAGTTTTAGATCATCAACTGCAGCGAAAATGATAATTTATTAGAAAGAGTTAAGTAGAAAATGATGTCTACTATCTTCTATAATTTAAAAGTCAATCATCAATATTTTATCCCTGTAACATCAATCAATATTCATCTCGAATCAAATATTCATCTTTTGCACTACGGCCAAAGATATTCATTTGTATCACCAGTTGGTCATGTTCATCTCAACACCTGTCCATCTTTGCACTACGGGCCAAAGATATTCATCAGATAATCATTCATCTTTACACTACAAGCCAAAGATATTCATCAAGTAATCATTCATCTTTGCACTACAGGCCAAAGATATTCAGTTATATCACCATTTAGGACTGAGAATGATGAAAACAATACGAATAACGAATTCAGTGAGATAAATGACAAATATTAGAGAATTTATCCAGAGTTCAAGAGTGAAGATCAAAACTTGGATCCAATCAAAGATGATTTGGAAAAAAAAATATTTCTTTTTTTATCGTGTATAGTATCTTGTGAATAGTAACTCGTGAATAGTAACTCGTGAATAATAACTCATGAATAGTAACTCGACATGAAAAGATAAAAATTTCATAAGAAAGTTCAGACCAATATTCCAGTGAAATAATATTAGATGAAGCACAAAACTCAAGGAATTTCTGATCATTTCAGGAATTCTAGAAGCAATACTTACTGTAGTAAGTTTAGAGTTAGGAATCTGAAATGAAACAATATACGAAACTGCAATTGGATTTTCATTCGTCTGGCGGTAGTCCGCTTAGACAGATTATTTTTACAATTTAATAACAACTGAATGCGAAGGGTTATTCACCAGGCATGCGATAGTCCGCGTAGACAGGTTATTCCCACAGAATAATAAAGAATAAAATAACAACAGGATTTCACCATGCATGCGGTAGTCCGCGTAGACAGGTTATTCCAACAGAATAATAAAGAATGGAATAACAACCCTTACGAATATTGAAAGAAAATAAATATCTTCATGAATACGAAAGAAATAATACCCCTTACCTTAAAAATTTGGAGACTGCACTAGTGTAATAGCAGAATACTCTTCTTCTTTCTCTCTTATTCTCTCTATACTTTCTCTCTCTATAGCTTTAGTGAATTGGTGAGAAATAATGAAGAAATAAGCTTCTATTTATAGGCTCGACAGAGTAAGGGTAAAATAATCCTTTCGCCATAATTTATGGCATCATCGTTTACATCATCGATCCATGACATCATTGCTTACATCATCGCTCCAATGACATCATTGCTTACCTCATCGCTCCGATGACATCATTGTTTGCATCATAAGAGTTCAAATTCAATTTGCACTCTTCCACCTCGTTTAACTTTTATACCATGAATTTACTATAATAATGTTACTATTCAAATTATAAAAATTATATTATTATATAATCACATCATACTACTATAATGTAATATTATAATAATATATTTGAATGAATTATTTTATCGGACAATATAAAATACCAACTTTCAACAAATGTCACATGTTAAAAATTCCTCCGTTTAAATTCACATTGAATAAATATTTCCTTATCATATATATCAAAAAATTAATTATCCATAAATAATATTACAGAACTACAATATTGACAACTAGGTCGTTCTCAGGAAAGAGGGGGTCTTCCGATAAGGATTTCTCCTTACTGGCGCGCAATTAATCAACCCCTTTCCTACACAGAACTTCCTTAGACCTTGCCAATAATGCTATCTAATAATATTATTCAAATAATATGAATTATTGATTTGATAATTTGAAATAATGTGCAATGACAATTATTGAATCAATAATATAAAATAGCAAAGTAGCACTTATTGATATAAAATATCAACGTAGCAAATATTGAACCAATAAAATATTATGCACTTATTGAATCGATAATATAAAATATTGAACAGTAATTACTGCAACAATAATTGAGTAAGTGTCTTCCTACGTAAGAATCAATAATTCAAAATACTGTGCAATACCGTGTGCTACTGTGCAACACCGCGTATTACTGTATTTTAACCACCTGGTATTTTAACAGTACTAACAGTAACAGTTTTGCCGTTATTTTTATCAAAAGGTTACTTCTGTCGCTTTCTATATCCGACATTCATTCCGTTGTGGGGTCCACCAATGACTGCGCCGTCGTACGAATATTCTCCGACAAAAATAATATTCCTCGACCAAACGAATATTCTCCGACACAACGAATATTTTATAACCACTTGCTTACTTTGTAAACTTTGCACATTTCACCCATAACTTATCACATTTATGAAATCAATACCTTATATAAGACCCCAACTTTTATGAATAAAGATTTAGTTTTCGTTATATATTATTTGGAATAGTAAGGTGTTGTTTTGATAAATATGAAAGTTATGGGTGAAATGTGCAAACATTTTTAAAATGAGCAAGTGGTTATAAAATATTCTTGTTGTCGGGGAATATTCGTTTGGTCGTGGAATATTCTTGTTGTCGGGGAATATTCGTACGACAGCGCAGCTATTTGTGGGCCCCCACAACAGAATAACTGTCGGATATAGAAAGCGACATAAATAATGGTTGTTACCGTTAGTACTGTTGAAATACCCGGTGGTTAAAATACAGTGATACACGGTGTTGCATAGTAGCACACGATATTGCACAGTATTTTGAATTATTGAGTCTTACGTGAGAAGCCATTACTCAATTATTGTTACAGTAATTACTGTTCAATATTTTATATTATTGACTCAATAATTGCTACGTTGATATTTTATATTATTGACTCAATAATTGCTGCATTGATATTTTATTGACTCAATAATTGCCACGTTGCTATTTTTTATGATTGATTCAATAATGGCTACAGTTGATATTTTGTAGTATTGATTCAATAATTGTCGTTGCACAGTATTTCACGTTATCAACTCAATAATTCATATTATTTGAATAATATTATTAGATAGCATTATTGACAATGTCTAAGGAAGTTCTGTCTAGGAGTGGTTATTTAATTGCGCGCCAGTAAGGAGAAGTCCTTATCGGAAGGCCCCCTCTGTCTTGGGAACGACCTGGTTGTTAATATTGTAGTTCTATAATATTATTTGTGAATAATTAATTATTGATTTATATGATAAGAAAATATTTATTTTGTGGATATTAAAGAAGGAATTGGCGCTGGTGAGTTTTTATCAATATTTTGGTGTGAGAAATCATCTGTTTATGGATTTCGGATAATTTATGTTTGGAATTTGGAAAAACTTTCTTCTGCAAAGTTGTAGAGAATTAAATTTCCTATGGAAGGACATAGAATTTGTATTTTTCTGACAAAGGGGCTATTTGTTATGAATTATTGAAGTTTCGGAAAATATATATATTATTTAATGGGTGGGCCCCACTTTTGTTGAATTCTGAGTTTGGATAGCAGCCGGCGGCGGAAATTTTGAAAAAATAATATTATTTTATTATTTTAGTCTCCTTTGGCATCCTAAGCTTTTCCTATAAATAGGGTGCTTAGGTTAGAATTGAAAATCACACCAGAATCAGAAGTTTTCTCTCTCTATAATATCGAGCGTATTTTTGTGAGTATTTCTATACTTTGAGTATTAGTATTCAGTACAAGCTTCCGTCGGTATTATATCCGATATTCCAGTCAGAGGTACTATCTTTTTGAGGTAAGGGATGTTATTTTCTTTCGTAAATGATATTATTCTTTTCAATATCATTATACAGAAATATTGTCATGGATTTTATGTTGAAATTCTTACTTTTTCCGTCAGGGTTACTATTCACGTATACGGCACTATTCACGTATACGACACTATTCACGAAAAAATTAAATTTTCTTCTATTTGTCCAAATTGCTTGTTAAGGTTACTATCTTTGATTGTATCCAAGTTTTGAGCTCTATTCTTGAATTTTGCTCCATAATTGATTATTACGAGGTATTTTTGAATTGGATATACCAAAATACGAATCCTTAGTCTTTGTCTTTTATCTCACTGGATTCGTTTTTTTAAAAAATATTTTTCATCATTCTCAGTCCTAAAAGGTGATGTAACTGAATATCTTTGGCCTGTAGAGCAAAGATGAATGATTACTTGATGAATATTTTTGGCCTGTAGAGAAAAGATGAATGATTACTTGATGAATATCTTTGGCCTGTAGAGCAAAGATGAATGATTACCTGATGAATATCTTTGGCCTGTAGTGCAAAGATGACAGGTGTTGAGATGAATATGACCACTGATGATACAAATGAATATCTTTGGCCTGTAGTGCAAAGATGAATATTTGATTCGAGATGTATATTGATTGATGTTACAGGGATAAAATATTGATGATGGACTTTTAAATCATAGAAGATAGTAGACTTGATTCTCTGCTTAACTCTTCTAATGAATTGTTATTTTCGCTGCGAATATTGATCTAAAGTTGGTTGTCCATTATATTTTATCTTATTTGTTGAAGAATAACGATAATTTGTTTCCCATTATCTTAGTCATAATATTCTTTACTGAGCTAGTTGAGCTCACCCTTTTCATCTATTGTCCTCTTCAGGAAATGAGAATGTTGCGGGAACTAGTCGGGGGACAGAGTGATGGTCCGAGTTAGAGCAGTAGTAGTCCTCACTATTTCTGATAAATAGTGTGATAATAATTGTAATGAGGACTTAGTTTGAATCTTAATATTTTCTACATATTTGTATTGAGACTCACAGTTGTGTGGTCGTATTTTGCACGACCGTATGATATAAAGTTTGTATTTGAATTCTGTACCATGTATTTGGCGACTCAGAATGGGTTGGGTTGAATGGACCTATTCTGGGGGGCGTCACAGTTGGTATCAGAGCTTAGGGATATGATCTCTGGCGGAGATCGGGGAATAGAACTAGGAGGGGAGAGACGAGTAAATCCTTCGCTAGTGTGTCCTACCTAAGCTTATGTGGTATTTAATTGGTCAGTCGGAGCATAGGGTTCATATGTGGGATGTTGATTTGTTTAATTAACCCTTGTTTTATGGCAGTATTTGAGAATGGCAGCCGAGAATGTTAACAACGAAGTGAATGAGACCGTGGAGACACCTTTAATCGTTAACCAGGAGAACGTGCAACAAGAAGGCAATGTTCATCCTGAAAATAACGCTGGTCAGACGATAAACGATGAGATGTTTAGAAGTTTTTTGCAGTTCATGCAAAATCAGACGAGGGAGACTCGTGTGCAACATATAGGTGGCGATAATAACAACACACGAGCTGTTACTGCCAAGCAGTTTAAAGAATTGGGACCACCAGAGTTTCTGGGAAAGCCAGATCCGATAAAGGCGGAGACGTGGATTAAACAAATTACCAAGATATTTGATGTCTTGGGATGTACAGAGGAACAGAAGGTTCCATTCGCCACGTTTATGTTCCGTGGAGAGGCAGATTACTGGTGGGAATCTGTGAAACGTACCCAGCCTGCCGCACTCAAGATGTCTTGGGAAGCGTTCCAGAAACTGTTTAATGACAAGTACTTTCCTGAAAGTATTCGTCATATGAAGGAAGTAGAATTTATTAGACTCGAACAAAACAACATGACGGTATCCCAATACGAGGCTAAGTTCGCGGAGCTGTCCAGGTTTGCACCTCATTTGGTGGAAAATGAGGAACGTATGACGCGGATGTTTCTAAGAGGTTTGAAACCCGAAATACGTCAATACCTCATTTCTCATAAATTTTCTTTATATTCGGATGTAGTAAATAGGGCCCAGTTATTAGAACGAGATAATGATTATGTTCAACCGAGGGACCACAACCAAGGTCGTACCGGTGGCAGCAGTCATCGGAGCAATGACAACCAGCGAGGAGGAAAGTATGACAGAAGCGGTAACCACTCCAGTGGTTATCGTGGCCATGATAGTAGAAGAAGCGAATCGGGAGGAGATTTCAAGAAGAGAAGGTACAACAATGAGAACGCGAAGACGTCGACATCAGCACCAACATCAACTGTTTCGAGGGAAGGAGAACGACCACCGATCGTATGCTTTAAATGCGGGAAAGAGGGACATATCAGCCCAAACTGCCCACAACAGTTCAAAGGATGCTATAACTGTGGAAAAGAAGGACATATAGCTCGAGATTGTCCTGTTACGAAACCAAGTTCAGCGGGGGTGGTGATTCCAAAGGCAGTTGCAGACAAGTCAAAGTCGGTGATTCCTGGAAGAGCGTTTGTCGTGACAGCCCAAAACGCGAGGAATCCACACGAGGTGATTACGGGTAAGCTGATCATAAACTCTTGCGAAGTTTATACCTTGTTAGATACCGGTGCTACCCATTCCTTTATTTCACCTATTTGTGCTCAACGTTTGAACTTGACTTCTGATAAATTAGACTTTGACTTATCTGTTGAAACTCCGTTAGGAGAAACCTTTGTTACATCTACAGTTTACAAATCTTGCTTGATTCAGATTGGTACCCTTACCCTACCTGTTGACCTTATATCTTTGAAAATACTTGCATTTGACGTGATTTTAGGAATTGACTGGTTAACCACTTACCATGCCAAAATTGATTGTTTTCGTAAGGTTGTTAGTTTTCATATTCCTAATCAACCTGTTGTGCGAATCCAAATCACCAAACCACTAAAATCAGTCAATATCATTTCAAATCCCAAGGCTATTCGTTTATTGAAAAACGGATGTCAAGCTTTCTTAGCTCATGTCACTGATCTAAATCAGAATACATCAGATTTGAATGATATTTCCGTTGTTAATGAGTTTCCTGATGTATTTCCCGAAGAACTTTCCGGTCTACCCCCAGAACGTGAAGTTGAATTCTTTATTGACCTTGAGCCCGGTACAAAGCTCATTTCTAAAACCCCATATCGAATGGCTCCTTTTGAACTTCAGGAGTTAAAGGTTCAATTACAAGAGTTGTTAGACATCGGTTTTATTCGTCCTAGTACGTCTCCTTGGGGTGCTCCTGTTTTATTCGTAAAGAAGAAAGACGGGAGTATGCGACTTTGCATTGACTATCGGGAGTTGAACCATGTCACCATTAAGAATAGGTATCCGTTACCTCGTATTGATGACCTGTTCGACCAGTTGCAAGGAGCGCAATTCTTTTCAAAGATCGATCTTCGTTCTGGATATCATCAGTTGAAGATTAAAACTGAGGATATTCCAAAGACTGCTTTTAGAACACGGTACGGGCATTATGAGTTCTTAGTCATGTCTTTTGGATTGACTAATGCTCCTGCTGCTTTCATGGATATGATGAACCGTGTATTTAAGGAGTATTTAGATCAATTCGTTGTTGTCTTTATTGATGACATCCTCATCTATTCTAAAAGCCGTGAAGATCATGAACACCATTTGAAGTTAGTACTTCAAAAGCTTCGTGAGAACAAGCTATATGCTAAGTTAAAGAAATGCGAGTTTTGGCTTGAGGAATTAGCATTCCTTGGGCACGTGGTATCGAAACGTGGAGTATCTGTGGACCCGACGAAGATTGAAGCAATACAAAGCTGGGAGCAACCTAAGTCGGTGACTGAAGTACGAAGCTTTCTGGGCTTAGCTGGTTATTATCGGAGGTTCGTAGAGGGATTTTCTCGAATCGCTACTCCATTAACTCAGTTGACTCGGAAAGATACGAAATTCGTTTGGAGCGAGGAATGCGAGAAGAGCTTCCAAGAGCTCAAGAGGAGACTTATTTCGGCACCTGTTCTGACAATACCATCTGGTTCAGATGGATTTGTTATTTACAGCGATGCTTCGGGCAAAGGGTTAGGATGTGTTCTCATGCAACATGGGAAAGTCATAGCCTATGCCTCGCGACAACTCAAAGAATATGAGAGGAATTATCCTACTCATGATCTAGAGTTGGCAGCAGTCGTATTCGCGTTGAAGATCTGGAGACATTACTTGTACGGAGAGAAAGTGGAGATTTATACGGATCATAAGAGCCTTAAATATTTCTTCACTCAGAAGGAACTCAACATGCGGCAACGACGTTGGCTTGAGTTGTTGAAAGATTACGATCATACTATCCAATACCATCCTGGAAAAGCGAACGTGGTAGCTGACGCGTTGAGTAGAAGATCATACGTGGGAACGAGTGCGATGATGTCAAGTATACGCGTAGAACCAGCTTTGATTGATAAAGTTAAAGCTGCTCAAGCTACGGATGCGGAGCTGATGAAGATGAAGAAGAAGGTGCAAGAAGGTGCAATTCCAGAAGCGAGAATCGATGAAGATGGAATACTTCGAGTCAACTCCAGACTTTGTGTTCCTAACGATTCCGACTTGAAGTATAGAATCATGATGGAAGCACACAACACACCGTTTGCAATCCATCCTGGGAGTACTAAAAAGTATCGTGATCTTCGACATACATTTTGGTGGGGCAATATGAAGAGAGAGATCGCGGAGTTCATCTCGAGATGTTTAACTTGTCAACGTGTAAAGGCGGAGCATCAAGTGCCGAAGGGTCCATCATTGCAACCACTGGAGATTCCGAAATGGAAGTGGGAACACAGTACGATGGATTTCGTTACGGGTCTTCCCAAGGTTTCTCAAGGCTTAGATGCGATTTGGGTTATTGTTGATAGATTAACCAAGTCTGCTCATTTCTTGCCGATACGAGAGACTTATTCCCTTGAACGTCTTGCTCATATGTACGTGAATGAGATTGTGAGGTTGCATGGCATGCCAGTATCCATAGTTTCGGATCGTGACCCCAGATTTACTTCACGATTTTGGATCAGTTTGCAGAAAGCTATGGGTACGGATTTACGATTCAGTTCGACTTATCATCCTCAAACAGACGGACAATCGGAAAGGACTATCCAAACTCTTGAAGATCTATTGAGACTTTGTGTTCTAGACTTCAAAGGGAGTTGGGATAAGTACTTACCATTTGTGGAATTCTCCTACAACAACAGTTATCAGGCAAGTATAGGCGTAGCTCCATTCGAAGCGTTGTATGGGAGAAAGTGTCGCTCTCCAGTATGTTGGAACGAGGTGGGTGAAACAACATTGTTGGGACCGGAGTTAGTACGTATGACTACAGAAAAGATCCAAATGATTCGACAACGTATACAAACCGCACAAGATCGACAAAAGAGTTATGCGGATTTTCATCGAAAGGACGTGGAATTTAATGTTGGAGACCATGTGTTATTACGTATTGCTCCATGGAATGGAGTTACAAGGTTTGGGAAGAGAGGAAAGCTCAACCCACGATTCATTGGTCTATTTGAGATTCTTGACCGAATAGGAAATGTGGCCTATAGACTCGCTTTACCTCCAAGCATGTCTCGTGTTCATAACGTGTTTCACATATCCGTGTTACGTAAATATGTGAAGGATCCAAACCACATTATTGAGTTAGAACCAGACGAGATAGCCGAAGATTTAACGTACGAGGAGGTACCTGTCAAAATCTTGGATAGGAAGGAGCATATCCTACGCTCGAAAATTATACCTCAAGTTAAAGTTTTGTGGAGAAACCATGCAATTGAGGAAATGACGTGGGAGTTGAAATCGGAAATGAAAGCGAGGTATCCTCACCTTTTCGACATACCAGGTACGTACGTCAATTTCGAGGACGAAATTTCATAAGGAGAGGAGGTTGTAAGACCCCAACTTTTATGAATAAAGATTTAGTTTTCTTTATATATTATTTTGAATAGTAAGGTGTTGTTTTGATAAATATGAAAGTTATGGGTGAAATGTGCAAACATTTTTAAAATGAGCAAGTGGTTATAAAATATTCTTGTTGTCGGGGAATATTCGTTTGGTCGTGGAATATTCTTGTTGTCGGGGAATATTCGTACGACGGCGCAGCTATTTTTGGGCCCCCACAACAGAATAACTGTCGGATATAGAAAGCGACATAAATAACTTTTTTACAGAATAACGGCGTGGTTGTTACCGTTAGTACTGTTGAAATACCCGGTGGTTAAAATACAGTGATACACGGTGTTGCATAGTAGCACACGGTATTGCTCAGTATTTCAAATTATTGAGTCTTACGTGAGAAGCCATTACTCAATTATTGTTACAGTAATTACTGTTCAATATTTTATATTATTGACTCAATAATTGCTACGTTGATATTTTATATTATTGACTCAACAATTGCTGCATTGATATTTTATTGACTCAATAATTGCCACATTGCTATTTTTTATGATTGATTCAATAATGGCTACAGTTGATATTTTGTAGTATTGATTCAATAATTGTCGTTGCACAGTATTTCACGTTATCAACTCAATAATTTATATTATTTGAATAATATTATTAGATAGCATTATTGACAATGTCTAAGGAAGTTCTGTCTAGGAGGGGTTATTTAATTGCGCGCCAGTAAGGAGAAGTCCTTATCGGAAGGCCCCCTCTGTCCTGGGAACGACCTGGTTATTAATATTGTAGTTCTATAATATTATTTGTGAATAATTAATTATTGATTTATATGATAAGAAAATATTTATTTTGTGGATATTAAAGAAGGAATTGGCGCTGGTGAGTTTTTATCAATATTTTAGTGTGAGAAATCATCTGTTTATGGATTTCGGATAATTTATGTTTGGAATTTAGACAAACTTTCTTCTGCAAAGTTGTAGAGAATTAAATTTCCTATGGAAGGACATAGAATTTGTATTTTTCTGACAAAGGGGCTATTTGTTATGAATTATTGAAGTTTCGGAAAATATATATATTATTTAATGGGTGGGCCCCACTTTTGTTGAATTCTGAGTTTGGATAGCAGCCGGCGGCGGAAATTTTGAAAAAATAATATTATTTTATTATTTTAGTCTCCTTTGGCATCCTAAGCTTTTCCTATAAATAGGGTGCTTAGGTTAGAATTGAAAATCACACCAGAATCAGAAGTTTTCTCTCTCTATAATATCGAGCGTATTTTTGTGAGTATTTCTATACTTTGAGTATTAGTATTCAGTACAAGCTTCCGTCGGTATTATATCCGATATTCCAGTCAGAGGTACTATCTTTTTGAGGTAAGGGATGTTATTTTCTTTCGTAAATGATATTATTCTTTTCAATATCATTATACAGAAATATTGTCATGGATTTTATGTTGAAATTCTTACTTTTTCCGTCAGGGTTACTATTCACGTATACGGCACTATTCACGTATACGGCACTATTCACGGAAAAATTAAATTTTCTTCTATTTGTCCAAATTGCTTGTTAAGGTTACTATCTTTGATTGTATCCAAGTTTTGAGCTCTATTCTTGAATTTTGCTCCATAATTGATTATTACGAGGTATTTTTGAATTGGATATACCAAAATACGAATCCTTAGTCTTTGTCTTTTATCTCACTGGATTCGTTTTTTTAAAAAATATTTTTCATCATTCTCAGTCCTAAAAGGTGATGTAACTGAATATCTTTGGCCTGTAGAGCAAAGATGAATGATTACTTGATGAATATCTTTGGCCTGTAGAGCAAAGATGAATGATTACTTGATGAATATCTTTGGCCTGTAGAGCAAAGATGAATGATTACCTGATGAATATCTTTGGCCTGTAGTGCAAAGATGACAGGTGTTGAGATGAATATGACCACTGATGATACAAATGAATATCTTTGGCCTGTAGTGCAAAGATGAATATTTGATTCGAGATGTATATTGATTGATGTTACAGGGATAAAATATTGATGATGGACTTTTAAATCATAGAAGATAGTAGACTTGATTCTCTGCTTAACTCTTCTAATGAATTGTTATTTTCGCTGCGAATATTGATCTAAAGTTGGTTGTCCATTATATTTTATCTTATTTGTTGAAGAATAACGATAATTTGTTTCCCATTATCTTAGTCATAATATTCTTTACTGAGCTAGTTGAGCTCACCCTTTTCATCTATTGTCCTCTTCAGGAAATGAGAATGTTGCGGGAACTAGTCGGGGGACAGAGTGATGGTCCGAGTTAGAGCAGTAGTAGTCCTCACTATTTCTGATAAATAGTGTGATAATAATTGTAATGAGGACTTAGTTTGAATCTTAATATTTTCTACATATTTGTATTGAGACTCACAGTTGTGTGGTCGTATTTTGCACGACCGTATGATATAAAGTTTGTATTTGAATTCTGTACCATGTATTTGGCGACTCAGAATGGGTTGGGTTGAATGGACCTATTCTGGGGGGCGTCACACCTTACTATTTCAAAATAATATATAAAGAAAATTAAATCTTATTCATAAAATTTGGGGTCTTACATCACAGGCTATTACAGGAAGTTCATTAGACAATATGGTTTAATAAGTAAACCACTGACTGATATGCTTAAAAAAGATCAGTTCCATTGGAGTGTTGAAGCTGAAGAGGTTTTTGTTAAGCTCAAGGGAGCTATGGTTTCTTCTCCTGTGTTGGCTTTGCCTAATTTCAGCATTCCATTTGTATTAGAAACTGATGCTAGTGCTACTGGAATTGGAGCAGTATTAATGCAAAATGGCAGGCCTATTGCTTTCTTAAGTAAGGTTATTGCTTCAAAACATTTAGGCTTGTCAACTCATGAGAAAGAGTTGATGGTTGTCATTTACTCTGTGCAGAAATGGAGGCATTACTTAATGGGAAACAATTTTATTATTAAAACAGGTCACCAAAGTCTGTTGGATCAAAGAATAACTACTACTAATCAACAGAAGTGGATAACAAGGTTAATGGGACTGGACTATGAAATCTGTTACAGGAAAAGAAAGGAAAATTTAGCAGCTGCTGGTTTATCTAGGCAGCTTCATCATGATTCTCAGGAAGGTATCAGCAATGTCTCCCATTGTTTGGCTATTACTTCAGTTACTCCTACTTGGATTCAAGAGCTAGCTCAGACTTGGGAAACTGATTCTGAATTTCAGCAGGTAATAGCCCAACTTGCATTAGATCCTACTTCTTTGCCAGATTTTTCTATTGTTAATGGCAGACTTAAATACAAGGATAGATTAGTTGTTGGTCATGTTCCAGCTGTGAAAACTAAGCTTTTAAATGAATTTCATTCTTCTCCTGTGGGAGGTCACTCAGGAAGAAGAGGGACTTTTGAAAGGATTTCAAAGTTTTTCTACTGGCCATCTCTGAGGAAGGATGTAATCAGTTTTGTTAAGGAATGTGACATCTGTCAACTGAGAAAACATGAAACTGCTGTGGTGCCAGGGCTATCGCAACCACTCCCTATTCCTTATATTCCTTGGAAGGATATTGTTATGGACTTCATTGAAGGATTACCTGTTTCTCATGGTTACAACTCCATTTTGGTAGTCATAGATAGACTCACTAAATATGCACATTTTCTGGTTTTAAAACACCCTTTTACTGCCACTGATGTTGTTACTTTGTTCCTCAATCATGTTCATAAGCTGCATGGGCTACCTAGTTCTATAGTCTCAGATAGGGATAAAATTTTCATAGGACATTTCTGGCAATCCCTATTCAAATTCTTCGGTACTAAACTTCAACTTAGTACAGCCTATCACCCACAGAGTGATGGCCAATCTGAAAGACTTAATCAGTGCTTGGAGGCTTATCTAAGATGTATGTGCAGTCAAAGACCTAGATCATGGAGTGAATAGTTATCGCTTGCTGAATGGTGGTATAATACTCATTACCACAGTGGAACACAGTTGACTCCTTTTCAAGCCTTGTATGGCTATGCAGCTCCACATGTTTCCAATCATTAATATGGTACTATTTCTGATCCTATAGCTAGATTGTTTTGCCAGTCTAGAAACCAGTTGTTACAACTTCTGAAGCACAATCTCTCCCAAGCTCAGTGCCGTATGAAGAATTATACTGATGCCAACAGACAGGAAAGGGTCTTCAATGTGGGCGATTTGGTCTATTTGAAGGTTCGACCTTATAAACAACATTCTATGACACAATCTAAATATTCCAAGTTGGACTCCAAATATTATGGCCCCTTTTCAGTGCTGGACAAGATAGGATCTGTTGCTTACAAATTATTACTGCCCTCTGCTGTTAAAATACACCCAGTGTTCCATGTGTCTCAATTGAAGAAAAAACTTGGTGTTTCTGCTCAAGTTTCCCCAGTTTTGCCTCTAGTTGATGCTCATGGCCAGTTTGTTATTGAACCTCTTGCAGTGCTAGATCGGAAAATGGTTAAGAAACACAATGCGGTTGATGTTGAAGTTTTGGTTCAATGGACTAACACTCTACCTTCAGAGGCAACTTGGGAATTGTGGTCTGATTTGCATGCTAAATTTCCTAATTTTAATCCTTGAGGACAAGTGATTTTTTAAGGGGGATGGATTGTAAGGAATAGCTATAAGTTCATTCATTAGTTACTCTTGTTATTTGAGTCTGTTTTAGTTGTTTAGTGCATGTTCAATTGGTAAGGGTAAATAAGTCTTTTGGCAAAGGAATGCTCACTACTCTTGCATTCTTAAGGGATAGTAGCAGTATTAATATGTGACCCCTGTAACAGATTTGGTTATGAAATGAATTGTTCTTTCTTCTTAATTTCTCTCTCATTCTCTCTCTAAATCTCTTCTAAGTCACAAATTTCCATAGAATGAGATGAACTTGAGCTCAGTAAGGAATTTGATTATCCAAATCCTTAGAGAAATATTGTTATTATTGATGTGATTCTTCATCTTTGAGACTGGGTTTGTGATTTGGGGGATTTTTCTTCATGAATTTGTTTAAAAACAAATTGGGATCTATCAGTTGGTTAGGGTTTTCCCCCCCTTTTGGAATCTGAAAAGGTTGAATCTTTATATCAAAAACAATCTTTAACCCAAAACCCATTTAGGAACAATCAATTAATTTCCTTGAAATCTCCATTCTTTTGAAATAAGCTATGAAAGTTTCTTCCAGGTCTAGAGTGGTTTTGCCGAATGAAACCTATTTTTAGAGAGAGATAAAGATGAGAGAGAAAGAGAGTGTGGGTGGAACTTGGCCATTGCTTTATCTAAAAAATTGGTTTAGCCAAAGTCGTCTGCTAGTATTTTATAGATATAGATGGAGAGTAAGAGAAATCAAAATGAAAGACGAGAAGGGACGGGTGTAAAAGAGCTCTCTGTTGGTTCTTTAGCATTCAATTCTTTCAATCTCAATTCTATCTCCAATTTGTTCAAATCTGAAACCAACTGATCCATATATCCATCTATCTAGATCAGAGAATAGAGGAAGGAGATAGGAGAGAGAGAAGGGAGAAGAAAGAGAAAAAAAAAAAAAAAAAAACTATTTTTGTCAAGTGTCAGTCGCTAATAAGTCCAATTTGCCTAGCAGATAGGTCTGTTAACAAGAAGGGCATAGTTGGACTGATTTTTATAACGTCACGAGTACTTTTGAAAAAAAAAGGTTCATGAGCTAAGTGAGACTTCAAGCAAAACCATAGGAATTTTTTTTGCACCTTTGTCCTAATTAAACATATATATTATCCAAATTTGTAAAGTAATCAAAAAAGGATGAATGACATTTTCGTCCCTTCAAGTTGTCACTTATTTTTAAAGTCATCTCTAATATTCATTTTTCGCCAACTAAGTCCTTAAATGACATTTTTTTTGATGTTTCCGTTCCTTTTACTCGATTTGACCCAATCCGAACCATTTTAACCTAACCCGACCCAATTTGACCCAACCCCAATTTCACAAATTAAATTTAATAAAAAAAACTAAAATTTTTTAAGATTATTTTAAAATTATTATTATTTTAAAAATATTTTTATTTTAAAATTATTTTTTAAAAAATATTTTATTTAAAAAAATATTATTTTATTTTAAAATATTACATATAATTATTACTTTAAAAAAAATTAAATAATTATTATTTTCAAAAAAAAATTATTAGAAACTTTTATTTTTTCATAAAATAAGTAAAGTTTCAAAAAATATGGATTAAAAAAAATTAAATAAGAAAATATAACTTTATTTTCAAAAAATTAGATTTTTTTTAATTTTTTACGCAAAAATAAATTTTCACTTTTTTTTATGTTTTTACCATTATTATATGTATTCTTAATATTAGAGTTTTAAAAAAAATAAACTAAAAATAAAAATTATAATACAAAAAACAGTAAAAGATTAATAAAAAAAAATGATTCAATTTTTTAAAAAAATAATTAAATTTTCTTTAAAATAATTATTATTTTCTGGAAAAAAATAGAAATTTTTTCATTTAAAAAAATGAGTAAAGTTTTATAAAATATAGTTTTTAAAAAATAAAACTTTATTTGAAGAAAAAAATTATTTTTTTAAAAATGGGTAAAGTCTCATAAAATATAGATTCAAAAAAAGTAAATAAAAAAACCTTTATTTTCATAAAACAAAAATAGATTTTTTTTTGTAAAAGGTGTGTAAATTTTCATAAAAATAATTAAAAATTAATAAATTTATACTTTACTTTTTTTTGAATCTATATTTTATGAAACTTTTACGCATTTTTGAAAAAAATAAAAGTTTCTAATATTTTTTCTTGAAAATAATAATTATCTTAAAAACTTTTTAAAAATAAATTTTTTTTTTAAATATTAAAAATTATTATTATTTTAAAAAAATTAAAAATAATATTTTACTTTAAAATATTAAAATTAAAAATAAATACTCCCCCCGTCCCATAATAAGTGATGTTTTAGAGTTGGGCACAACCATCAAGGAAATGATTGTATAGCATTAAATATAGTATCATTTGTCTATAATACCCTTTGTGTTAATAGAAAGAGAGTTAAAAGCATCTGGGTATTGAAGTAGGAGTAATGAGGGATAATTTTAAAATATTATAATTAATGTTCCTAGATTTTTTAAAACATCAAATAATTTGGGACAAATAAAATCACCTAAAACATCACTTATTATGGGACGGAGGAAGTATTATTTAAAATTACTATTTTATTTTAAAATATTAAAAATAATTATTTTTAAAATAATTATTATTTTAAAATTAGCTTAACACTTTAGTTTTTTTTAAAAAAAATTAATTGGTGAAATTGAGACCAGGTCGAATTGGGTCAAAATAGGTCGCGTTAAGGTCAAATTAGGTAAAAGGAACGGAAATGCCAAAAAAATGTCTCTTTAAGAGCTTAATTGACAAAAAATAAACTTTATGAACAACTTTAAAACTGGGTGACAACTTAAAAGAATAGAAGTGTCATTCAGCATATTCAAAAGTACCCAAATTTGTAAATTTATTAAAATGTTAAATTATACCTAATCACACAATCAATTGTATTAATAATATGTGTGAATTTTTTTTAAACATAATAATTATAAAATTTGTTGAAAAATTATAGTGAATTCATTACTAACTAATTGCCATAACCAAATTAAAACTTATTAGAGCTTAAGTTTCATATTTCTATTCGGATTAAAATTTTGAAATAAATTTTGTCAATATAAACATTAATATAGAATTCTATTAAACTTAAATAAAATTAAAATAATTATTTTTCACAAAATCATAACTAAATAAAAATAAACTCTATGTAGGCGAGGGAGGAACTGGGACCAGTAACTCTCTTGTTGAAGGAATGCCCGATCCAGATAACTGGGACGGTGTCGTGTCCTCACGAATTCAACTTAAATTATTTTGATAAACGTAGAGCATCTATTCATTCACCATCAGGTTGTCAAATTTTCAACCTTCTAAATGATACTCCCTCCCTAGTTCAATAAAATATGTCCATTTTTTGTTTAAAAAAAATAAATAAATAGTACTCCCTCCGTCCCATAATAAGTGATTTTGTTGGGTAATCGTGCCCTCACAAGTACACTAAGATGACAACAAACATACCACTGTATGAGATATGAAATAATAACACAAGAATTTTTACGTGAAAAACCCAACTGGGAAAAACCACGGAGAGCGATTTCAGAAATTCATTATGAAAAATAATCTGAAAATTACAAACTCTCTATCTGAAAAATAAACTAACTGTTTAATTTCTCTACACCCTCACACTCACTATTTGCTTTAACGGAGCAAATTCTATTTCGGATGCTTGCTTTCTGCTTTCTAGCTTCCGATGCTCTCTAGCTCTCAATTCTACTCTAATTGCTTTGCTGCTCTCCGTTGGTATTTTGCTCACAATGTTTGCTCCTGCATGGCTGCCATTTCATGGCCAACATACGAAGGGGCCGGCGCAAGAAAAGAGGGGCAGGGCCATTGATAAAATCAAGGGGCGGAAGGCTGCACAAAGTTCAAGAGGCAAGTTGGTTGGAAAGAAAATGGGCGGGCGGCAATGTTCCTCAAATATTGAGCTAACATTCAACAATCTCCACTTTGGCTCATATTTTTCAAATACTGTGAACTTCTTTGTGTATGTGAATGTATCCCTCTCCCTGGATACTCCACCACGAACTCAGTATTCGACGAAGTGAATTAAGTCCAAGCAATGCTTGAACTTTTCTGCTGTAACTGACTTTGTGAACATATCTGCGGCATTCTCCTTTGTGTGAACTTTGCGAACTACAATGTCACCATTGTTTAGCCACTCACGAATCTTGTGATACCGAACATCTATATGTTTGGTCCTGGCATGGAACACCTGGTTATTCGCTAAATGAATATCACTTTGACTATCACACTGAATCTGGATACTGCCCTGCTTGAAACCTAGTTCTTCAACTAGTCCCTTAAGTCACAAAGCCTCCTTGTTTGCCTCTGTCAACGCCATATACTCAGCCTCTGTTGTTGATAATGCTACCGTTGACTGCAACACTGACCTCCAACATATACATCCTCCACAAAAGGTGTATACAAACCCTGTCGTAGATCTCCTTGCATCTAGGTCTCCAGCATAATCCGAATCAACAAACCCTGTAGCCTCACTTCTTGCGGTATCACGATCAAACATAAGACCGTAATTGGTTGTTCCTGCTAGATAACGAAAAATCTATTTTACAGCATTCTAATGCTCTTTCCCTGGATTTGCCATATACCTGCTAACCACACTGACTGCATGTAAGATATCTGGCCTTGTACATATCATGGCATACATGAGACAACCCACCGCATTTGCATACGGTACTTTGGACATATACTTCACTTCATCCTCTGTCTGTGGACTCAACTGTGAAGACAATCTGAAATGTGCTACCAACGGAGTGCTAACTGGTTTAGCATTGTTCATGTTAAACCTCTCCAAGACCTTCTGCACATATCCTTTCTGAGTTTGCCACAACTTTTCTGCCTGACGATCCCTATGAATTTCCATACCTAGGATCTTCTTGGCTGACCCAATATCCTTCATGTCAAATTCACTGCTCAACAATTTCTTCAGCTAAAGAATATCTGATTTTCTCTTTGCTGCTATCAACATGTCATCGACATATAACGTCAGTAATACTAGAGAACCATCATCAAGGGATTTAAAATACACACATGAATCATACTCCGAACGAGAGTAACCATGAGCCACCATAAAATTGTCAAACTTCATGTACCACTGTCTCGGGGACTGCTTCAAACCATAGAGAGACTTCTGCAAACTGCAAACTAAGCCCTCTTTCCCTGGTTCAATAAACCCCTCAGGCTGCTTCATGTAAATCTTTTCTTCTAAATCACCATGGAGAAAAGCTATTTTCACATCAAGCTGCTCTAACTCCATATCCTGTGATGCTACGATAGATAAGATCAACCGAATCTATGTGTGTTTCACGATTGGTGAGAAGATCTCATTGTAGTCGATTCCCTCTCTTTGAGAGAATTCCTTTGCCACTAACCTGGCCTTGAATCTTTCACCTTCTTTATCAGACTGAGCTTCCTTTTTTCTGAACACCCACTTGCATCCTATAGCCTTTGATCCTTTTGGAAGTTGAACTAACTCCCAAATCTGGTTCTTCTGTAAAGACTCTATCTCTTCTGCCATTACTATTGCCCATTTATCATTATCCTCGGACTGAATAGCATCCTGATAGCTAGTTGAATCTCCACTACCAGTAATCAAGGCAAAGGCAACCATGACATCAAACCCATATCTCTGCACTGGTTTGCTGACTCGCCTTTTCCGATCTCTAACAAGATTATAGGACCTCTCTTGGGGATCTGAAGGATGATCATCTTCAATTTCTTCAGATTCTTTTGGAACTTCAGGAAGCTCCACCTCAACTGGGTGTTTCTGCAACTCATTTGCTGCAGATTCTTCATTCTCAAATTTGTTCAACATACGTTTCTCATTGAACACCACATCTCTGCTGACAATCTTCTTCTTGGATACTGGATCTCATAACCTGTATCCCTTGACTCCGTCTTCAAATCCAAGGAAAATACATTCCTTTGACCTTGAATCAAGCTTGGACTGTCGCTTCTCGACTGGCAAATGAACATAAGCTGGACAACCAAAGATTTTCATCATAAAAAAAATCAACTGATTTTTCACTCCATACCTCTTCGGGGATTTGATAATCAATTCCTACTGAAGGAGATCGATTTATCAGATAACACGCTGTGTTGATTGTCTCAGCCCAGAAACTCTTGGGCAATCCTGCATTCAACCTCATACATCTGGCACGTTCCAATAGAGTTTTGTTCATCCTCTCGGCAACCCCATTTTGCTCTGGAGTTCTCTTGACTGAGAAGTGCCTAGTGATACCTTCATCCTGGCAGAACTGTATGAATGACTTGTCCTTGTATTCTGTGTCATTATCTGATCTGAAATACTTCAACTTCTTTCTGGTCTGGTTCTCTACTTTAGCTTTCCACTGCTTAAAGATTCTAAAAATCTCAGATTTTTGCTTCATAAAATACACCCACACCTTTCTGGAGTAGTCATCTATGAAGCTGACAAAATAATGGGCTCCACCCATTGACGTATGCTTGATTGGCCCCCAAACATCTGAATGCACATAATCAAGTACATTCTTACTGGTATGTGCTCCTGCCTTGAAGCTGACCCTCCGTAAAACTTATAAAATTCCAAACTGCACGTTTTAACACCTTTCAATAACTGCCTTTTGTGAAGTTCTTTCATTCCTCCTTCACTCAAATGACCAAGTCGCATGTGCCATAATTCTGTGCTATCGCTGTTGGAATTATCCTGCACAGAAATTGCTGCTCCACCAGCAACTGTGTCCCCTATCAACTTGTAGAGGGTGCCCTTCTTCTGGCCCTTCATGATTACCATTGAACCCTTGATAATTTTCATGATACCATCTCTGACTGAGATATTGCAGCCTATAGAGTCAAATACTCCAACCGATAGTAAGCTCTTCTTCAATTCTGGAATATACCTTACATCACCCAATGTTCTGACAATTCCGTCAAACATTTTAACTTTGATGGTGCCTATCCCAGTAACTTTGCAGACTGCATTGTTACCCAATAAAACTGTACCACTATTGCAGGATGTAAAAGTATCAAACAAATCCCTGTGAGGTGACATATGAAAAGAAAAATCAAAATCCATGTACCAATCTGTAAGGCTGCTACTGTCTCTAACAGATAAGAAATCACCTTGTAAAGCTTCATTTTCTGTCACTGTGTACAGCTCTCCATCGCTACACACATCTGCTTGCTCAGCAACATTAGCAGAATTCGCAATCTGCTTATCTTTCTTCTTGTTATCCTTCTTCAACAATGGACACTGATTTCTGTAGTGGCCCTTCTCGTGACAATGATAACACTCAACCTGAGATTTATCCTTCTTGCCTGGTCTCGGCTGAGACCTTTCTCGTTCCTTGCCGGAATACTTCTTCCGATTAGGACCCCTGCCACGCCCATCTGGAAAAACAAGAAGACTATCTCCTTGATCTCTGGAAGTTGTGCCCCTGAACTTATCCTGGTCCAATACTGCTGACATCACATCGTCAACTGCAAGCTTTTCCTTCCCTACAAGGAGTGTAGTCTGGAGAGTTGAGTATGAATCTGGTAGAGAAACAAGAAGCAATAAGGCTTTATCTTTTTCGTCCAACTTCACATCAATACTGGATAGTTAGGTCACCAATCTATTAAACTCATTAATATGATTGGTCAAATCTGACCCTTCTTCCATCTGAAGCAGGTACAATTCGTTCTTCAAATATAACCGGTTTGACAGAGACTTTGACTTGTAAACTTTCTCAAGTTTCTTCCACAAGTCCTTCGAAGAGGTTTCTGTCAAAACCTGATATTTGATCTGTGGCGCAAAACTCAATCTGATTGTTGCCACGGCCTTTGCTTCAAGTTCCGTCCATTTTTCATCCGCTATAGTCTCTGATTTCTTCCCTTCTAGTACCTTTGCCAATCCTTGTTGGGCCAATACATCTTTGACTGTGCACTGCCAAATACTGAAATTTGACTTACCGTCAAATGGTTCAACTTCATACCTCGCACTTATGCTTATCATCTTCGTATTTGTGACCTGCCTAATTTCCCTTTAAACGGATCATTGGCGTGAACCAAACAGCTTTGATACCAATTGTTGGGTAATCGTGCCCTCACAAGTACACTAAGATGACAACAAACACACCACTGTATGAAATATGAAATAATAACACAAGAATTTTTACGTGAAAAATTCAACTGAAAAAAATCACGGGGAGAGATCTCAGAAATTCACTATGAAAAATAATCTGGATATTACAAACTCTCTATCTGAAAAATAAACTAACTGTTTAATTTCTCTACACCCTCACACTTCACTATTTGCTTTAACGGAGCAAATTCTATTTCGAATGCTTGCTTTCTGCTGTCTAGCTTCCGATGCTCTCTAGCTCTCAATTCTACTCTAATTGCTTTGCTGCTCTCCGTTGGTATTTTGCTCACAATGTTTGCTCCTGCATGGCTGCCATTTTATGGCCAACAAACGAAGGGGCCGGAGCAAGAAAAGAGCGGGGCCATTAATAAAATCAAGGGGCGGAAGGCTGCATAAAGTTCAAGGGGCAAGTTGGTTGGAAAGAAAATGGGCGGGCGGCAATGTTCCTCAAATATTGAGCCAACATTTAACAGATTTTTAGCTTAAATCACACATACCAATACACAAGTTAAAATAACAAAAATACCCTTAATATATTTTCTTTGTTTTGTTTGAGCTGATTTTTTTTATTGCCTTTTGATCTCTTTCTCTTTCTTCAACCTTTCAACTTCTCAATAAATATACAATAAATACCGTTGGTTGCATAAGAGCACATATGGAAAAATATTGTAAAAATTATATTGGAGTTCTAGCACATCACTTATTTTGAAAAAAAATATTAAGCCTAAAAAATCACTTATTGTGGGACGGAGGTAGTAACATATAAAAAGAATCCAAGTTTTATTGATGGTGATACAAACATCAGTGTCTTCAAGTTTAACATTATAATTTCCTTATCATGCTATTACTATTAAACTAAACAATTATTAAATTTAAGGGTAAATACAAAACAAAAATATAATCTAAAAATTTGCAAAAAATTGCAAATGAGACTCCTTTTGTAAAACTGAAGTTATAATAGGTTTGGGCTTTTATCTATTCTGGGTTTCAACAGCATTATATACGAAGAACACAATATTAAACTCTCCAATGATGAAACTACATAGGAAAACTAGCAATGAATTCCCTGCATTCTAAAAAAAAGGTATTCTAATAATTTCTCTGTTAGGCCAAATTTAGCAGCACAAATCCCTATTTGAATCACAATTTTACATTGTACAAGTAGAACTTTACCTATACAAATCAAAAGTTGGAAGCCAACCTAACACACTAACCTTTCCTTTCTAGCTAGAATAGAATTGCATGTATATATATATATATATATATATATATATATATATATATATACACACACACACACACACACGGAATCCTTCAGAAGCGAGCTGGAGGGAGCGAATTAAGAGCGAACCGGCTATAGCGACGGTTTTTTCCGTCGCTATAGCATAAAAAACCGGCTTTTTATGCTATAACGACGGAAAAAACCGTCGCTATAGTCCGTTCGCTCTTAGTTCGCTCCTTCCAGTTTGCTGGAGAAGCGGACTGTATATATACATACATATATATAGGGCAATGATCCATAGCAACTATTTGCTATGGTTCAGGGCAAATATCATCTCTACCTTCCATTATAATAATAAACGGCTTGGATTTAAAATCAATCTTTGCCATCCGCTAGTACTTCTAGCTCCCATCCCCATCGGCCAGTCAAATTATTTTACAGGTCCGCTAGAAATTCTAGCGGATGACTTTAAATAAGCAAGAAAAATGAACATACAGGAGCATAGAGCCACTCCCTATTTCTCTCTATATATATAGTACGGTATAGAATTTCCCAATTAGAAGCCAAACCCAATGCCATAAATAAGCAACACCTCAAACCAATTTTATATATTTTCATTTGGTTCTAGTCTTGACAGTTGACACAAGAAAAATGATATAGGTTTTTACGATTCTACTAATAATTGAAAACTTCACTTTTTTCTACTAATTTCTGAGAATCAAAACTAATTTATTTAAATTAAGAGAAATTAATACAAATCTGAAGATAAATTAATGACTTTTGTGATGAACTCTTCACCAAGCCATTGGAGATCTCCTCAAGTCTCAGCTGCTCTTCAGAATTTACAGTCTTCACAACAGAGATGGCAGCTTCAAGCTCTTCAATGGTGGATCTAGGTGACAGTGACCTGTAAGTTTTCATGATTTCTTTCACAACTTCCAAATAGGCAAGGGGGTCTTTCTTGGGTATTACAGCCATGGTTGTGTTTTTTTGTTTTAGGGGCAAGAATTGAACTATGAGAGAGAGAGAGAGAGAGAGAGAGAGAGAGAGAGAGAGAACTATTGGACGGTTTGACAGTGTATTACTGATTTACCAACTATTAAACAATGTGAATGTAATAAAGTCATCAGCAAGGGCATAATTGTACAGATAATTTTGTAATCCCATCCGCTAGAAGTACTAGCGGATGGCAAAGATTGATTTTTAATCCAAGCCGTTTATTATTATAATGGAAGGTAGAGATAGTATTTGCCCATTTTTGATTCATAGCAAATAGATGCTATGGATCATTGCCCATATATATATATATAGCTTCGATTTCAAAGCACAATAAAATAATTTTAGTTCTTAATCAAAACTTAAGAATTGCACACTATTACAACTTTAAACAATATCAGCTAGTACAAACCTAAGGCCTGAAAATCTAGAGCATCTCTAGCTACTTGCAAGTGTAGCAAGAGAATGTAGTAATTGATTAAGATATTTTCACGGCCAAATCTTTGGTCAAATAAAGGAAACCATCAACTTTTATAACTGATTCAAGCTAACACAGGTACTGAACAAGACCATATTCGTCCGATTATCCTTGTTGAATACAAATTTTTTCTGCTAATGATAGTTAAACAAGTCATATAGAAAGCTAATTATACAGAGTGACACAAATAAAGGGTTGTACTCGAAGAAAAATACCGACCTTTTCGAGACCAGGTTTATTGAGTCTTCTTCAGGTGTGAAGTGGAAGAGTTGGGTGGCGTGGGTCTTTGATCTAAATTAGAAGCCCTGATTATGAAAAGAAGTGTTTCAATGAGCATTCCGCCAACCAATCCAAGGATGCCTCCAGCAGTATTCTGAAATAGGGATTGAAGAACCACTGATTAAGGTACTACCACATGAATAAAAATAGATATAGCTCGTTCTCTCAAGAGTAAAGTATGTTTAAAATCCCCAAGTATTGCAAACGGATGAAAATTTAAGATGGTGATTCTGAAGTTACCATAACAGGACTGTGGCCGAACAATGCCCTGAATGCAGCATATCCAACCAGATAGCCAGTAAACATTGTAACCACAACATGTAAACCTGTCAAAATTTAATCCTGACATTAGATTTAGGGAGTTCATACCAAATATATGTTTAATGAAAATGCATCCCCAAATAGTCAAATGACCGGCTTGAATTGGATCCTTGGGAGGTATAAAAGGAATGCATGCTCTCATTTTGCTGGTAAGTTGCGCACTATTAAAAGTACTAGTGAACCAAAGTTTAGCAATGCTTGCAGACATATTCTTGCAAACGAAGGCTCACTAATTATACATAATGTAAAGCAGTAACCTGTTACCAGCAACAACAGGATAATGAGTCAGGAAACCTAAAGGAACACACTTCTGTACACCCTTTATTTTTCTTGCACAGAATGACATTCCAATATGGCTAGGAACATACAAATATACCTAAAGATAAGATGTTGCATCAGGTTAAAGAATAGGGTGTAGAATATAGAGACAAGCCGAGTGGATATTAGTGACATAGTCTGAAAAGTTCACTGTTTACACTACTAAAATTAAAATTGGCCTTCCAACTTATTGCTTTTGTCTCAGCACTTTATCCACAAACATCTAACTTGTATACATGGGACACATAATCAAAAGTGAACTTGGAAATTAGAGAAAATATTTGGAATGAGCAAGTGAAGTACTTTCCCCCCTAGCTATTCTAGCATCATCTTCATCATCTAAAAGTTCTCTCCATTCAGCATTGTCACATTTTTTTAACAAAGGTAATTGGCAAATGAACAATCGGCAAAACCCTCTTCCCCACAAGGTTCTACAAAAGAATTCTTTTTTTCTCATGTTTTACTCATTATAATGTTCTCTCCAAATCTTTCGTTCATTATTCTGAAAGTTTCAAGAAGAATAAACCGCATGTTTGATAATCTATCTCACCTCGCATAAGAAGCGTAAAAATATAAAATTTTATTCAAAATGTTATTCAAGGTAATGGTTCCCATTTTTTCTATGATGGTTGCTGGTGTTGTGGTACCACATGATAATAAAGTCTCACATCAAAACACAATGAGAAAGATTAATGACATATCTGCTCTAATGAACCATAGACCTAATAATTTATTAAGCCTTTTTGGGTCAAGATGTGATTCCAGACGAGCATATATGGGCTTTTTATATTCCCAACTTGTGTATAACTTCAAAGGGTAAATACAATGTTCGAAATTGCGACTCAAGGCATACGCCTCGTGGCGAGGCGGGAGTTAGCTGTAGCGAGGCTTACGCCTCACTGAGAAATTCAGAGGCTTAGGTTTTATTCAGCTGAGGCTTACGCCTCATCGCCTTGCACCTCGAGGCGTATCAAGGCTTACACCTTGATTTGAAACAAAAAAAAAACCCTAAGTACTGATCGTGCGACTCAAATAGACAAATCGGCCAGCCTCTTGCGACTTCAGTTCTTCTTCTTGCGACTTCGGGAGCTCTTGCGACAGATCGTGCGACTTTGTTAGACAAGTTTGTTCTGTCTTTCTCTCTCTTTCTCTCTTCTTCTTCTTCTTCACACATAGTTGACAGATCGTTCGAGCCTGGAGTATGATTTTTTTTTCCTTTTCTTTTTCCTAAACAGTCTGCGTTACACATAATGACATAAAAGATATTAGGCCTAGTTTATCATAAGAGAAGTGAAGTCATCACTTTTCATAGGCGATAAAAGTTTATGATAAAAGTAGTATTCATACTGAAATGTTATATGCAATTAAGAAAAGTTTATACTGAATTTTAGTTAATGACTTCATGTATATGCAATTTGGTTGGGTACTATATGTTAATAACTTTAAAAAAAAAAATTATTACAGTGAATTGTTATTATAGATAAGAAAGATCCAGCTTGGAAATATGTCACCGAAGCTCCTGAAGTTAATAAATCTCATTTATATGTGGAATGCAGTTTTTGTAAGAAAATTTGTAAAGAAGGGATTACAAGGCTGAAAAATCATCTTATGGGTGTAATCATAGTAACGTTGAGGCTTGAAAAAAAGTCCCAAGTGAAGTGAAGGAAGAATTTGCTTCATTACTGAAGAAAAATATCGACTCAAAGGAGGAAAGACAAAGAAATGAAGCTGAAAAAATAAAAAGGGGGTCTTATTATGGTGGTCACCCATCATTGGGAGGTTCAAGTGTGGGTAGTGCCTTCGCGAGGGGAGTTCGGAGACCCATGGACAGATTTGTCGTAGATGTTGATGTTGTTGATGATGCAGTTTGTTTTGATATTGGTAGATTCTTCTTTGAAAACGGGATTCCCTTT